>CM053589.1:89926496-89965061 GCA_028646515.1 Pseudochirops corinnae
GTAAGTGTTTTCTAAATTGTAAGGCCCTTTACAAACAGGAAAGTATTACCATTATCACCTTATCATGAGAAAGTTTTACCAGATCCTTCCTGTAGCTAGCTGAACAGATCCAGGAAGAGATAAACTTTTGTTACATACCATAGAAGGAGGACCCTAAGTAGTCCCAAGGTGAGAAAGGCATTGGGTCCTCTAGGAAGGAATAATAGGGGAGGAGGGGGAGGAGGAGGAGGAGGAGTAGGAGGAGGAGGAGGAGGAGGAGGAGGAGGAGGAGGAGACTAAAGCCTAGCTTCCTCTATTTCCTAGTTTTGCTAAAGGTAGGATATCACTAGAGAGGTCCTCTTCTCTGAGGTCTTTAACACAGGATCGCAAGCACTTTTCCTTTTCCCCTTTAGAAAGTGAGAGTCTTAGAGTCTTTAACAGCCAGTATATGGGGTTAAATAATGCCGGAGGGTGAGAAGGAAGTTTTATTTTTTTTTAAATAAAAGAAATGAGAAACACAGGGTTGTGGAGAAAGAATTCTAAGGGCCTTAGAATTTCAGTCCAACCCTCTCATTTTACAGATGAATAAATGAATGGATCAAAAAGCACTTATTAAATATTTAAATATGCAAAGCACTATGCTAACTAGAGATATAAATGGAAAAGCAAGATAATCCCCGCTCCCAAGCACCTCACATTCTAACAGGAGGAGACAACCATACACAGGAGGTTTCCTTTGATAAAACCACATCTCTATCTGGTGTTGGACCCTTTGACAAAGTCTAGAATTGTGATGTCAAGAACTTCCTTTCAGCTTTTTCAATTCCCATGGCTGCTGAGGAAGCGGAGGCTGAATCACCTGAAGAGGAAGTTGCCAAGCCTTAGCACCATGAGAGTTGTCCCATTCAAAGATGATTGTGGGGTAAGAAGCAGGACTGGCAAGCGGAGATTCCTGGGACTCTTGGGAACTTAGTCCTGGGCTGTCTGCACTGAGTCCTGAGGAGAAATGGTGGTCAAGGTAGTGGTGGCAGTGGTGATTGTGATGGTGATGGTGCCTTAAGTCTCACCCTGAGGGCATCTCACTGTTTCAGCTCAGCAGGCTTGCCTGCCCCATAATTTCCAGTTGGTGATGGTGATGGGGACTGCTCACAAAATGTCACAACATACATAGGACTGGAGCAAGAACCACAAGGAAGCTTTTTTTTCTTACATCTTAACTATGCCACAAAATTCCACTGTCTTATCTTTTTCTCTGCCAATTTCCACAAAACTTTAGGTCTTTAATGGAATAGGAAATGGGAATGAGGTCAGGATGCCCTCTCTAGATTTTGAGCAGTCTCTGCAGGCACTAGGTAAGTTATAAGACTGGTAGCTGGAGGAGAAGTGGGGTTGATGGGTATAATTAGAAGTAGCAGAAGCAGAGCAGGTAACAATAGGAACGGGGATGGATTATCCAATCAGTCTGATGTCTGCATGACTACTGGGTACAATGTGCTAGATAAGACTCCATGGGGGCAGAGGAGTGTAAAGAGATGACATCATTTTTGAGTGCAAGGAGTTTAAAATCTAGTGCTGGGTGGCAGGAGAGGAGTAAAGAATATGGCACACATTGAGACAAAAATCTCAGAATACTTTTTAATAAAAGGCATTTTAAAAGAGTGGCACAGATTATAGATGTGTCTTTGGCCTGGCATGACTGGGGAAGGGCCCACATATGTACGATCTGGATAGGGACTCCAAACAATTTCTTCTTAAAGAAGTGTATTTTTATTCCCCAGTAGCTCTTCATTTCTTTTAGTACTAAATCTCATTTTCTTTCTGCACTAACCCCCATGACTAATGTAAGCCTAAGGAAAGGATTTAAACTTTTTCATATATAATGTATTCTGTTTGCATTTTTTCCTGTTGAATGATTACTATATTTTTAATTCCAAGAAAAATACTTTTGACCATGCTGAAGTCTGCTTTAAAGCTTAATTAGTGGTTTATTTTTAGAAAATTATGCATGTGATTTTCAAAATTCAAAGAATGAGAAAACTAGGGCAGCTAGGTGATGTAGATAGAGTACTGGCCTGGAGTCAGGAAGAATGGAATTAAAATATTTCCTCAGACATTAACTGTGTTATCCTTGGGCAAGTCATTCTACTTTGTTTGTCTGTTTCTTCATCTGTAAAAGGGGGGTAATAATAGAACCTATTTCCCAAGATTGTTGTAAAGATCAAATGAAATAATGGTTGTAAAGCACTTAGCATAGTGCCTTGCCCAGCGTGAGCACGACATAAATGTTAGCTATTTCTTCTTCACCAGCTCATTTTATAGAGGAGGAACTGAGGCAAGTAGGGGCAAGTGACTTGCCCAAGGTCATACAGTTAGTAAATGTCTTAGGTCAGAGTTGAACTTCATCAGGAAGATGAGTCTTCCTGACTCCAGGCCCAGCACTCTGTGCTCTATGGCTCCATCTAGCTGTCTCTTCCACTGTACTATGGAGTGGTTTTTCCTCTCCAAGAAGATTTAGTACTGATTGACAGCAGTGAAACCATGTTGTGGCTCACTCACATATCAAAGAATAGCTTATGTGTGAAGAGGGACGGTCGGCTCTGCCACTACCCTACTGCCTCCTCTCTGGATGTTTCCATTGTAAGTCTCTTTCTTCATTCCAGAATATGCTACTCCCCTATTAGATAAATTCCAATATTGCCTCTAGGATCAAATATAAAATCCTCTGTTTGACTTTCAAAGTCCTGTGTAACCTGGCCCATTCCCACTTTCTCAGCCTTTTTATGTCTTACTCTATCCATGTACTTTGAGATTCAGCAACGCTGGCCTCCACACAAGATACACTAACTACTGACTCAAAGTGTTCTTCCTGACTGTTCCCCATGCCTGGGATTCTCTCCCTCCTCACCTCTGCCCTCTGGTTTTCCTGGCTTCCTTTGAGTCCCAGCTAAAATCCCATCTTTTTTGTTTTTGTTTTTTTGATGGAGGAAGGCAAGGCAATTGGGGTTAAGTGACTTGCCCAAGGTCATACAGCTAGTAAGTCAAGTGTCTGAGGATGGATTTGAACTCAGGTCCTCCTGACTCCAGGCCTCGGTGCTCTATTCACTGTGCCACCCAGCTGCCCCATCCCATCTTCTTCCAGAAGACTTTCTAGGTCTTCTGGAGTGTTAGTGCATCCTTCTGAGATTGTCTCCAAGTTATTCTGCATCTATTTTGCACGTACATAGCTATTTGCATGTTAAAATCCCCTCCCCCCTACACCCCCTTCTAGATTGCAAGGGTAGGATCTGTTTTTCATTTTCTTTGTATGCCCAGCACTTAGCACAGTGCCAGGAACATAGCAGGGGTTTAGAAATGCTTATTGCTGGGGTGGCTAGGTGGCTCAGTGAACAGAACACTGGCCCTGGAGTCAGGAGGACCTGAGTTCAAATCTGGCCTCAGATCCTTAACACAAAAACTAGCTGTGTGTCCTTGGGCAAGTCACTTAACCCCGATTGCCCTGCCTTCCCCCCTCCAAAAAAAGAGGAAAAAAAAAAAAAAGAAATGCTTATTGCTGACCTGACTTCCAGTAGACATTTTCCACTTAACCTCTATTGCCTCAGTTCCTCATTTGTAGAATGAGGGCACACTGGAGAAGGAAATCTCAGAACAATCCAATATCTTTGCCAAAAGAATCCCACAGACATAGTCAATGGAGTCAGGAAGAGTCCAACATGAATGGACAAAATATTTTCCCAGTCTAGGCAGGGTCTTTATTCCTAAATTCCTTAGGTAAGGGTTCTCTTCTAAGGCACAAAGAGGTTCTAGCTGTCAATGGGTAGGTAGGACCCAACCCTAGGGCTTTTGCATTTTAATAGAGAACTCTCCAGAAACTGAAAGTTTTGAGGAGTCAGAGGCATAAATGGATATAGATTGAATGACAAGTTATGGGTTTGAGTTGTGAGTCAGAAAACTCCCCTTTCTTCCAAATGACACACCACACAGATGGACCCTGCTGAACGGGAAGCTATAGGTGGCCTGTTGCCTCAGTCGTGGAAGGAAATCTTTAAGAGAAGCACCCTCGTTTCCAATTCACAGTTACTTTAGGTTCATCAAGGCAAGGCATGAGAAGGTTGAAAGATTATTCACCTAGAGGTCAACTACTTTAACCCCATCAGTTTTTACAGGTGAGGAAATTCAGACCCCAAAGGGTTAAAATACTCGTTTAAGGTAATATAGGTAATAAACATCAGAAGGAGGATTCAAACCAGTGCTCATGCCGCTGGACCATATTTCCTGTGCAGCTTTCCTGGTACAGCAGAAAGTGCACTATATCCGAAACCAGAGAACTGAAGTTCAGATCCTACTTCTGATATTTACTGCCTGTGTGACCTTGGCAAATCACTTGGCCTCTCTGGGCCTCAGTCCCCTCATCTGCAAAATGAGGGAATTGGATTCAATGGGCTCCAAGGTATAATTGTTATGTCTTACTTTAAACAGCCATTGTTCTTAATTTCTTGGTTTGGGTGCTCAGCTCTTACATCAAGATTGTGACTCTCATTTCCTAGCTTTAAAAAAAAAAAAAAAAGACAAAACAAAGTTTGATTCATTTCCACAGACTGTTTCCATGAGTGGCAAGCACTGTGTACTTCTTATAACCGACAGTGTGCACATGTGCCAGTCTATATATGCATGTTATTTTAAAGGTGGGACGCTCCCACACCTTCCCCTCTATCCGTCTGACCACACAGAGCTGCAGCTCCCAGGTCTTTGTTCATATCTATAGGATCAGTCAAATTACTCAGACTCAAGCAGGGTGATCTAAATGAGGAGCTGGAGAGGAGGGCTTTATTCCCACTCACTTTCCAGAATTCAAATTTTTCACCTGTGGTGGGAGTGGGGATAAACCTGACTGGCTGCTTGTTTTTTCTTTTTTTTTTTTAAGTCCACCTTACTGAAACTAACTACCATGATCTCCAATCAACTCATCCCTAGGATCAGAGAGAGACTTATAGGCTGGAGGAATCATGGAATTGATGAACCTATGTTGTTATTTTGGAGCTAAAGCCGTCTTTCTCAAGCCCATGGAGGAACACTGGGAAAGGGAAAACCTATTTACATGCATAGTAGCAGACACAAACACTGATACATACAAACACAGCCAGATGTCTACAAGATGACATGCAGAACATGTGTGAAGGATAAACCTACATAAACACATATGTCCACACACAGGAACACAAACACATATAAAACACCTACAGTTAATTAACCCAGAGTCATACACTCACAAAGATACCCCCCACTCCATCTTGCCTTCTCATCCCCTACCCCTCTAAAACCTACAATTACTGATCTTCTGAGAGAGACCTAAAAATATTCCTCCAAACACTGCCCTTTTGCTCAGACTTGGCACTGGCCAGCCCTCCCTGCCCACGCTGTTCATCCTGTTGTTAAAGGCAACCTGTACATGGCTGCTCTCTCCTAACCATACCAGCTCCCTGCCCAGGCAGCTTCCTGACTACAAACCTGATTCTCTTGACCCCGAATCGTCCCAGGGTCACTACTAGATATGTCTCCACACCAAGTTGTTTTTAAAAAACTTTTTCTCTAACCTCCTTTGAAAATGTGAGGTCACTTCTCCCTCCTGCCTATACCCACCTCCCACTTCCCTAACCTGAGAAAATTTTCTGGAGGAGGTAGCATGTAGGTAGTCTTAAAGCATTTTGGGTAGTGGGCCTATAGACTCCAAAGAGAGCAAAGAAAGAGGGAAAGGACCTATTTGTATAATAATATCAATAGCATTCAGTTAAAAAAAATATTCCTTTTTGAAATAGGGAGGACTTGGAAACTAAGGGGATGTCCATCTATTGGAGAATGACTAAATAAATTGTAGCCTATAAATATAAATATTGTGTGTTAAAAATGATGAACAGGATAGTTTCGCATAAACCTTGAAGGACTTGTATAAATTGATACAGAAGTGAACAGGACTAGGGGAACAATTCATACTGTTATAACATTATAAAGAAAAAAACAACTAGGAAAGATTTGAGAAATCTGGTCTGTGACCAACCTACTGCTAGAAATAGACTCAGGATAAGACGCATGTTTTCATATGTGACTAATGAGGAAAGTTGTCTTGCTTGACTATGTATATTTGTTACAAGGGCTTTGTTTTTTCTCTTTTCTTCTTTTCTTTTCTCTTCTTTTACTTTCCTTTCTTTTCCCTTCTTTCCTTTCCTTTCCTTTCTCTTCTCTTCTTTTTTTCTTTTTTTCCTTTCCTTTCTTTTCTCTTCTTTTTTCTTTCCTTTCTTTTCTTTTCTTTTCCTTTCCTTTCTCTTCTTTTCTTTTTTCTTTCCTTTCTTTTCTTTTCTCTTCTTTCCTTTTCTTTCTTTTCTTTTCTCTTTTCTTCTTTTCTTTCCTTTCTTTCCTTCTTTCCTTTCCTTTTCTTTCTTTTCTTTTCTCCCCTCTTCTTTTCTTTTCTTTTCCCTTCCCTTCCCTTCTTTTTCCTTTCTTTTCTTTTCTTTTTTTGGTAATATGGTGGGGGATGGTCAGGAGAGGGTAAGATATAAAAATGATAACTAAGATTTACGTAGCTCTTGCTTTGTGCCAGGCCCTGTGCTAAGTGCTTTACAATTACTATTTCATTTGGTCCTCACAACCCTGGGAGGCAGATGCTATTATAATAATAATATATTTATAATTAAAGATAAGGAAACAGAAGCAAACCGAGGTGAAGTTAAACAGCTAGTAAATGTCTAAGGGCCGATTTAAACTCAGTTCTTCCTGATTCCAAGCCTGGTGCTCTAACCCCTTCACCTACTACAGGTACATGGTAGCAAAAAAGGAAAAGAAGAAGGAAAAGAAGGTCGTTGAAACATCTATTTGTTTTTAACCCACAGAAGGGAACGAAAGGAAAGCCAGAAAGAATCAGACAAATAGGATAGTTTGTGAAGTTATATATTGAATTGACTATATTATAATTATTTTTAAAAACTCAAAATATTGGTGGTAGTTCCATAGGCAAATGGTGAGGGGAGAATATTCCAGTGTAGGGAAAAGTTGGAACAAAAGTGGGAACATAAAGGTGGTGATTGGGAGGAAGAAAGCCCCTCTAGTTTGGCTGGAGAATGGAGGGAAATAATCAGAGATAAGGTTGGAAAGACAAGGGGAGACCAGAGTATGGAAAATCTTGAGTGTTCCAGGGAAAGGAATTTGAGCTTTACCAGGAGGCAGTATGGAGCAATGGAAGCTTTTGAGCAGGAGATTGACGTGACTGAATCTATGAATAAAATACATTATTCTAGCAGTGGGATGATGAATGGGCTGGGGGAGGGTTGGTAGGGAATAGGGAGTAGAAGCTGGAAGACTTTGTGGTAGTCTAGTCGTGTGGTAAAGGAGAACCCCAAAGTTGTGGGATGGTGAGTGAATGATGGTACCACAGACAGTAATAGTGAAGTCAGAAGACAGAGCAGGTTGTGGGGAGGAAATGATAAGCTCAATTTAGGATACATTCAGGTCAGTGTACTAGCAGAACATCTAGCTAGAAATGTCCTATAATACAGGCATGCTGGTAAAAAGTTCAGAAAAGGGGTCAAGAGCAGAGATTTAGGAATCATTTGCAAGAGGCAGCTGAAATAGTAGTAGCTGAAGATACAGGACTAGATTAAAAAGAGAGACAGACACAGACATAGAGAGAAAGGAGGAGAGAGAGAGAGGGAGAGAGAGGGGGGGGAGAGAGAGAGAAAGAGAGAGAGAGATCATTCTTGGGGAAACAGACATTAAGGAGTCAGGAAGAGGTTGATGAGGAAAGAGAAGGAACAATTCAAGAAGGAGGAAGAAAACGGGGAGTGTAGTCTTTGAAACCAAAGGAAGAAAGAGCATCTAGCTCCAAAGCAGTAAAGGAAAAGAAAGATATATCAAGGTCACACAGGTAACAAATGTCAGAGGTGAAATTTGAACAAAGGTCCTCTGATTTCAGAGATAGTTCTTCCATTATACCAGGAAAGTTGTAAAGGATTATGTGACTAAGAGCTAATTGATGACTTTTGAGAAAGTAATTTTTAGTGGAATATGGAGGGCAGAAAGATTGTAAGGGGTTTGGATGCAAATTAACTCAACAGGGTATAGCTAACACTAGGTAACCCTCATGTCCCTACCCTCAGTGAGGAAGTCCACTTTGGCCTGGAACCTTCTGTCACTAATTCCCAGTAGCACAGGCTAGCAGTCAGTGATCTTGTTTTAGGCCACCAACTAGCAGTTTTAGGTATTTAAAAGATTATAGAACTAGGAGGGACCTTAGAGATCATTTCATCCACCTCTTTTACCCCACAGATGAGGAAATGGAAGGTCCAGAAGAGTAAGACATGTATATAGGGCAAGCATGCCCGGGCACACCTTATTGTCTCTAAAAAAGTTACTATTTTATATCTCCTTTTTACAGTTTGCACACAAATGGTATAAGGCCTAGTTTTAAATCTGTATTTTTTTTTAAACAATGTTTAATTTTAAAATTTTTGTTTTAGTTTCTTTAGGTTGTATGAAGAATTTTTCAGTTTTTTTTTTAGTCCAATAGCATTCTTAAATTTAGGATACATTCAGGAGGATACATTCAAAGGAATGGAATTCTATTGGAGAATGACTAAATAAATTGTAGCCTATAAATATAAATATTGTGTGTTAAAAATGATGAACAAGGATAGTTTCGCATAAACCTTGAAGGACTTGTATAAATTGATACAGAAGTGAACAGGACTAGGGGAACTTAAAAAAAAATAGAACCTGCTGGTTGCATGTCCTAGTGAAATGGACTACTCATACACAGATAGTTTGTAGAGTCTCCTGAGTCTCAGGTCAGTGATCTTTTACTGTACATTTCCTCCTCATCTATAAAATGAAGAGTTTGTCTTAAATGCTCTCTAGTATGCCTTTCAGTTCTAATACTGCCTGTTTCTTCTCTATCACATCCATGGTATCCATAGTGGTGAAACACTAATAATCACTAATGGCTAAAATTTATACAGTGCTTACTATATCCCAGGCACTGTGTTCAATACTTTCCAATCCTTATCTCATTTGATCCTCAGGTCAACACTGCAAGGTCAGCATTATCATTATCTGTATTTTGCAGATGGGACATGAAGTGACTTGTCTACAGTCACACAACTAATAAGTGTCTGAGGCCTATTTTGAACTACTGCATCACCTAGCTAGCCCTAGAGATCAAGGATTGAATCTAACTTGATTTCTAGCAGGTCTAGACCAGGAGTGGGGACCCTGCAGCCTGATGGCCGCATGTGGCCCTCTAGGTCCTCAAGTGCAGCTCTTTGACTGAAACTTCACAGAACAAATCCCCTTAATAAAAGGATTTGTTCTGCAAAACTTGGAAGCTAGCCTCACCCTAAGCACAGAGCTAATATGAGTCTGATAAAAATACTAATGGATGATATTAACTCTGATATCTGCCTGCTTGACCTGTTCTCAGGACAAACCTGCCTTTCAGAGACTTCTTTATGGCTCTCAGTCTTCATGGGACAAACACCACCTGCAGGTCTCATGGCTAGAGTTTCTTGATTTCTTCTCAACAGCCAAACAAATCTATTCCCTGTTTCTGCAAATATGCCTTGTGTGTTCCCACTTGACTTTGTTCATGCCTTTCTCCAGGCTGTAATGTTCTTTCCTTTTGCCTATTGGATTCCTATTCATTCTTGAAAACTCAGCTTGAGTCTCATTTTCATCCCACAAAGCTGTGTTAGATAAGAGTGATCTCCCTCCTTCCTCTGGACTTCAGCACTTCCATGCATGTGTAACACTCATCTATCCTGTATCACAAAGCACAGTGACTTTTATGAATGTGCTTAATAAGTTGTTTTTCCATTCCTTTGTTAACTGTCTTTGTATGTATATCCTTTGTCTTCTTAACCAGGTTGTGTGGTCCTAGAAGAGAGGACCCATATCTTGCACTTTTTTGGACACCTCCAGAAACTTGAGCACAGTGCTCACTCTTGCATTTGGTACTTAATCAATGCCTTTCCCTTCCCCCCATAAGTATTTATTGTTATGTGAATTTATTTTATTCGAGTTTGTTTATTGAATTAACGCTACCAGTAATAGTGGTAAATTAAAATGTGGAAACTGAGGTATATGGCTATTATAGTGTTTTTGCCTCATGCATGAAGATTTTTTTTTGACCACTTGTTTCATTGCTAAATTCCTATGCTGTAAGGTTGGCACTAGATTGAACTGAGGTATAAATATGAAACAAAACTAACAGCTTCACTACATTTACTGCTTTTGCAAATGCTTTCATTAGGCAATCAGTTTCATTCTCATACAGCCTTGAGGCAGAGATTATTATCCCCATTTTGCAGACTGGGAAAACCAAGGATTGGAAAATAGATTTTCAGAAACAGACTTCGAAGATTATCTAACCCAACTCCCTCGTTTTAGAGATGAGAAAACTGAGTTTATCCAAGGCCAACAGTGCAATTTAGTCTGTGTGTGGAAACTAGGAGTAGAAACCCAGCTGTCCTGACCTCTAGTTCAGGACTTTCCCCCCACTAAACCACAGCTGGGACGGTGTTGACGTTAGGAGAGGGCTGAGAGTAAAGAGAAATAACCCAGAGCAACAGTAGCCTAACTAACAAGGATGTGTTAAGTCATCCACTATGAGACCTCAGGAACCCCTGGAGCTGGTTAGCTGGCTATGTGGATTCTGCTCTCCTCTCTTCAGGTTTCCTAGATAACTTTGCCCCCTCACCCCAAGGATTTCCTGCTATTAAAAACATACAAAGGCACTTGGTGTGTTTGTGTGTGAGAGTTTATGGTGGGGGGGGCAGGCAGGGGGAAGCAAGGAGACTAGGGTGCAGTCTCAAGACTGTGCTTTTAATTTTGAACTTTAAATTCTGTGCCTCAGACCCTCAAATCAATTTCCTGTCCCCTCTAGTGTTCCTGTCTTTTCAGTTCTCTTCCATTTCTCATTCAGTATATAATTTTGAAAACCTAAATTCCCAGGGATTTCCTTCCCTAGATCTGGGTACACACTATTTTGAGACTCAGAACTCATGAGCACTGAATTTGGAGTCAAAAGGACTGGATTCTAAACTCAGCTACACTTGGCTGTTTGACCTTGAGCAACTCATTTTCTTTTTCGAGACCCTCGGTTTTCTGCTCTGTAAAACAGGGGTCGGGATGGGGCTTGGATGATTTCCAGGATTCCTTCAAGGTCTCACCCATTCAGTTTAGAAAGGTAAAAAGTTTAAGCAAATCCTGTCTTCCGATTGCTCCATCCTAATCTGAGACTGGGGATTTAAAATCACGTCTCCAAAAGCAGATCGTGGTGCCATCCCTCACCCACTTTTCTTCTCTCTCCGCTCCCCCCCCCCCGCAAACAAAACAGTTCGAAATGCTGGTTATATGTATTTTACAAAGAATAAAAGAGAAATAGCTCGAACACAACTAGACTGCTTTAACTGGAGTAACGAGGGTACTGTACATGAATCTGCTTTGGGGGACAGGAGGACAGGGCAGTCATTGTGTGCGCGGAAATGCGCACCCCCGACATCCAAATTTAGAAGGACACCAAAGTTTTCTTGAACTGAAAGGACGCAACTTAAAAAAAAAAAAGTTTTCTCAAGTTAGTTCTCCCGGGAAAGAAAAGGGACCACGGTATTGCCCCCGTTTCTTTTTCATTTTTCTCGCTCTAGCCTTTAGCACTAGTTTGTCGGGGCCTCCTGGATATCATCAGGTGGCCTAAGAGCGAGGGACGTCGCAGGAAAAAAGGAAAGGGGGTGGTTTGCAGGCTATAGCTTTCTCTTGGGAGAGCCGCCCCGCAGCACCAACGCCCACGTGGGGGTGTGTTTGGCGTGGGACTGAGGGCTGGTCTCTTTCCTCTGGGAGCAGGGGGAGGAGAGGGCGCCACCGCTGAGGCCAGCCTAGAGTGCGTGGGGGGGGGTACGGAGGAAGGAGGACGGGGCGGTGCGTTTGGGGGCGGCGGGGAGGGAGTCCCGGCGGGCGAGGGGGCGGTGACAGCCGCTTGGAAAGGAGGCAGCACGCCTATTTGCATGAGAGACAGACTGGGATCGGGGCGGGAGCCTGAGCGCACACACTGAGGCCTGGAGGGAAGAAGGGGAAGGGGAGGGGAGGGGGCAAAGAAATCAGGGAGCTGAGAGGAGGGGAGGCCACGAAGGCGGAGGGATCTGCGCATCAAAGCGAGCAAGTAGTACAAACTTTGATTCGTGGGCTGGACTTTTCTTCCCAGAGGCGGCACCCAAACAGCAACACCGTGCGGAAACACAAACTTTTTTCTTCTCTCGGTACCCCTGTTGCTGCTGCTTTCGTGGCCCTTCTACACCCCCACCGCCTGGACTCTCGTCTCTCTACGTGCCTCCTTCCCTCTTTCCCTTGAGTGCACAGGGAGGAGAAGGGCGGCGGAGCTCAGGCCACCCGCGGGCCCCGAGGTTTGCAGAGCCGAGGTCCGGGAGGAAAGTTCGCTGGGAGTCCAGTAGGGAGTTGGTGCGAAGTTTGGCCGGCTACGGTCGGACTCCCGGTCTTCTCTGTGTGCCTGCCTGCCTCCCCCTTCGGGGGGAGCCCCGCTCTGCCCACTTCCACCATGTCTTCCATCCTGCCTTTCACCCCTCCGATCGTGAAGCGCCTCCTGGGCTGGAAGAAAGGCGAGCAGAACGGACAGGAGGAGAAGTGGTGCGAGAAGGCGGTCAAAAGCCTGGTCAAGAAGCTCAAGAAGACCGGACAGCTGGATGAGCTGGAGAAGGCGATCACCACTCAGAACATCAATACCAAATGCATCACCATCCCCAGGTGAGGACGGGGGTGCCCGCGCCAGAGCCAAAGCGGGGCACTGGCACCAGTAGTGGCACGGGCGGCGGCTGCTTCTCATTCCCGGGCCTGGTCCCACTGTGTGTTTGAAACGGGGAAAAGTGGGCGCGATGGAGAAGGGGAGAGAGAGAGACAGAGAGACAGAGAGAGAGAGTGTGAGTGTGTGTGTGTGTGTGTGTGTGTGTGTGCACTGGGGGGCGGGGGCAAGGTACCCAAACGAAACGTTCTTTGCAAAGATGGAAACTAGGGTTTCCACGCGGCCCAAACCAACACCGGGAGGAAGGAATTGGGGGCTCGTGGCGGGCGAGGGACAGGGGTCTTGGCTGACTGTTGGAGCGTAGGGCTTTCTTTCCCGGGCCGTAGGGGGGCGGGGGTGGGTGCGTGCGGGTTGGAAGTTTGTTTGGGGCTCCGGCTTTGTTTAGCCCGGCGCGATGGAGCGCCCCTCCTCCCCAGCAGCACAGCGCGATCTCGGCCTCCGCTCCCAGCACTAGTATAGGTGGTTCTGTCAGTCTGTGTCTTCCTCACCTCGTTTTTCTTTCCCTTCCGTCTTTTCTTTCCCGCTCCTCCCCCCTCCCCCAGGAATGCAGTCCGCACAGCTAAGGGAGGGCCTGCTGGGGCTAGGGTTGTGGGTGAGAAGCCTGGACCCGTGTGATTGACAGATTCCTTCTCTCACCCTCTCTCTCTTTGCATTTGGGATTAGTTGTTTTTTTTTTTTTAAGGAGTATTTTTAGATTTAGTTCTGCCAGTTTCTTCCTTCCCCACTCCCCACACCCCCTCTGCTCTTGCACACTTAACAGCTCAGATTATAATGCATTGACTTTCTAGAAGAAGAAAGCAGTTAGTATTTAACTTGTTTCTTTTTCTTCCCAAACTCTCAAGGCCGACAGTGAAGACCCCAGGGGACCGGCAGTAGCCAGTCCTCGGGAGGGTGGTGTCTGTGCTTCTCTTTTTAGCAGGATTCAGGTTGGTGCAGAACTCTTTAGCACCCTGTGGAAGTGGAGTAGTTCTGATGATAAAGATGCCTACAGAAGTAGGCCTCAGCTAATCTCATGCATTCCAACAGTGTCTTTATTTCTAAAGCACCTTCCCATCTGTTTATCCTCTATTATGCTCACAGCATCTCTATGAGGGGAAGATGGGGAGGGGTTTCACAGATGGCTTATAGAAAGGGTCAGTGACTTGCTCTGACTCCCTAGAGGCTTGGCTGAACTCAATGTTTTTTGGTAAATTGGAGGGGGAGGGAGGGTGGGTGGAGGGGGAGGAAGAATTCAAAGAGAAGGTAGTCATTTACCCGTTGCCTCTCTTTTCCATCCCCTTTCTAGGGTCGGTTCTGTTCTAAAGGAATTCTGGGGATTTGCTCTTGACTGGGTCTATCCAGGGCTTTGATTTAATCCAGGTTACCTGGGCTTCCTTGGGTTTGGCCAGCAGAGGACTCCAGTGTCCACAGCAGCTCAGGACCACTCTCAGCCTCAGGGATATATCCTCTCACACCACCACCTGCCTTGGAGCAGCTGTGAAGGAGCCTTACAATGCCTGGGTATTTATCCTAAGCTGTCTTAACACTGGGGTCAGTCTTCACAATGCTGTATCTGTTCATGTGAAACAGCCCTCATTTGGAAATACGGATGAAGTTCATACTTTGATTTTTTTTTAGGCAAATACAGTCAATAAAGGGAGAAAGAGGATATACTGTCTTTAGAGCTTAGTTTTATACTGCAGATCTAGGGACCAGCAATGATTGAATGAATGCATGGTCTGATAGCAGGCCAGACCTGAGTTTCAGTCCTAGGTTCTGTTACCTCCAGGACTCCTGGGTAATTACTTCTCAAGGAAGATTGATAGTACTAACCCACTTACCTGATCAGGAGATGTCTAAGCTTCTGCTACAAGTGTATAGGGGGGAGGAGATGCTTACAAATTACTGTTTCTTAATTGAAGTATTAGGGATTCCTAGAAAGTAACAATTTAGGTAGCTTGTTGTCATTTAACTTTTGGGTTCTGCATCCACTGTACTCCACTGATTTTCCCTTGCCACTGTGAGAAGTTATTATTATCTGAGTTGTCTTGCTGTCATAGGTTCAGGAAAATCTCATATTGTACTTAACTGTCTACGTAAGACTTATTGGAACATCAAGGGTCCTCTAGGGCAGAGGGGTTCTTAATCTAGAGTCTGAGACTTTTTTTGGGGGGGGAAGCTGTATTTCAGTACAGTTTATTTCCTTTGTAATCCTGTGTATTTTATATCATGCATTTAAAAACATTATCCTGAGAAGTGGTCCACAGGCTTCACACCAACCAAGCCGTCTATGATGCAAAAACAAACAAACAAAAACAAAAAAACCCCCACCAAAAAGAATCTCTGCTCTAGTGAGAGGGTTGATGTGACTAGGATGGTTTTGGAATTCTGAAAAGCTCGGTCATTGTCTCTCTCCTAGTCTCAGGAGGATTCCTGGGAAAATCCTGTCCCAAATTTGCATTGTTGATTGGGCTGGAAAGTTCTCTTAGGGTGGCAGAGTTGTATTTTCCCATATCTCCCCAGGCACTGCTCTTTGGAGTTAAGATTGCTATGCTCTCCAGAAAAATGGAATTTTCTTGCCAGCATCTTGTGCCTGAACCTCTGGGTTCCTTTGTTTCCTAAGATAGCACTGCTGTGTTGGTTGTGGGCAGAAAATTAAAAATGGAGGTAATTGGCTACAGATTTAATGATAGCAGCATGTCTGCCATAGCCCTGCATTAACCTGAATCTGCATGCGACTTGTCAAGTTGTCTGCCCTCACCACTGAGGTCTGGAGAATTAAATGGAAGGAAATGGCATCTAATCCCTTGATTGGGTGCCGGGCATTATTAGGGAATCATAGAATATTGGCATTGGGAAGGGGTCTTAGGGATCATGCAAACAAATCTCATTTTATAGACTAGGACCTTGAGACCTAGAAATGAGAGGTAACTTTCTCTAGGTGACATGGCTAGTTAGTGGGAGAGTTGGGATTAGAATCCAGCTCTCCTGACTCTCAGTCCAGAGTTGCTCACACTTTTAAGGAAGTCTATTTACACACTTGGCAGCACTTATACAATATATGGGTATTTTCCTCAAAAAGCTCACAGTCTAACGACATATATATGGTCTGGATGACAGAGCTGAAGAAACAACCAGATTGCATACAGCTAGGACCTCAGATTTATGTAGTATGAACTTCAAGATTTGCAAAGCACCTTATAGTTGGGAAGATAATAATAATAACTAGCATTTATATCACTTTTAAGATTTGTAGAATTACTTGAATATATTATTTCATGTACACAGCAACCCTAGGAGTTGGTGCCGTTATTATCCCCATTTTATAGATGGGGTATATGAGGCAGACAAAGGTCAAGTGACATGCCAGGACTTACAGGGCTAGTAGGTGTTTGAGGCAGAATTTAAACTCGGGTCATCCTGACTTCAGGTTCTGCACTCCTATTTACCCCCAATACCTAGCCTGTTATCTCCATTTTACAGATGAGGGAACTGAGGCACAGATGATAACAAGCTTGCTCAAGGTTATATAAATAGTAAATGTTGGAGGCTTTGAACCCATTTGTCTCCTGACTTCAGGAGTACTGTTCCTTGCACATTTTCCAATTTCATAATAATAGCTAATAATAATTATAGCTAATATTGGATACTTTAAGGGCAGCTACATGGCAAAGTGGATAGAGTGCCAGGCCTGGAATCAGGGAGACTCATATTCCTGAGTTCTAATCTGGCCTCAGATACTTACTGTGTCCTAGGTGAGTCATTTAGCCCTGTTTGCCTCAGTTTCTTCATCTGTCAAATGAGCTGGAGAAGGAAATGGCAAACCAGTCTAGTATCTTTGCCAAGAAAACTGCAGAAGGAGTCACCAAGAGTCTAACACAACTGAACAACAACAATGTTTTAAAGGTTTCTAAAAGTAGTTTACATGTCCTAGGGGTCTCGACTTTCATTCCTGCTTTCTAGAAATGGGCATTATGGTATTCTGATCTTTCTTAGAACCTAGATAATTTGAAGAAATTTTTTTTTTCTGCATAAACTCTTTAGTTTATGCTTGAGGTAATATTAGCTTTAGCTTAATGATAAGGTGGATGAAAATACTTTTTGGGGGTGGGGGGGTCTGGACCTGTGATTTCACTGTTGAGGGAAATTCCCCTAACAATCAATCAGTCAACCAGCAAGGATTTATTAAGGGCATCCTATGTGCTAGGTGCTGGGAATACAAATACTGTTAATCAGAAACAATCCCTACTTGTAATGAGCTGCATTCTAAGGGGAGCAGACAAGTACATAAAAAAGTATATAGATCAGTTATGGAAAGTTAACAAATTACAGGTATTCACACAGTCATTAAAAAACAAGAGAGTTTAGGAGGGTGGGCACTAGCCATGTAGGAAATGAGGAAAGCTTCCTGCAGGAGATAGTGCCTGGGATGCATCTTAAGGAAAAGAGGAGCTTCGTGAGGTGGAGGAAAGAATACATTCCAGGCATGGGGGCAGTTTGTGCAAAGGAGATGGGAGATGAAATATCTTTTGTGGGGAAATGCCTTCTCCCAAAGCAGATTAGCACATATTCCTAAAATTTATCTTAGAAAAATTGCATGGGGGCAGGCATGGAGAGGCCATGACTTTCCCCCGGGGTAACTTGCCAGCATGTGTCCAGGCAGGACAGCACTCAGATGTTCCTGAGTCTGAGACCACCTTCTATCCATTGAGACCATATCCCCCTTCATGGTCTGAGATGACCAGAGCAGCATGAAGTAGAGAGAAGGCAGCTGCTTTTGAAAGGAGAGAGCCTGGCATCTTCATCAGTTAACACTTCTGGCTTGGAGAAGTGAGTTCTGTGTAAAAAGCTGTCCTGCTCAGGTGTACAGTATCAGGTTGTGGTTGTTTGGAATTCCAAAGGATGAGCACTTTTTGATTATAGTACCATCTCCTTTGGTGGAAAGAATGAGTCTAACAGTGCACTGCAAATCAGCATCTCCTTTAATGTGTACCTTCAGTTAAGACTCCAGTTATTTCAGCTTTGTCCATCAGGAACCAGGTGAAGTGGGAAGCACATTCAGTTTGGAGTTCAAGGACGTTGTTTGTTGGTTCCAGTGCAGGCTCTGCTGCTTATGACTTATGTATCTGTGGGTGCATCACTTCCCTGGGCCTCTTTCTCATTTATAAAATGATGGGGCTGATCTAGGTGACTTCGAGGTCCTCCTCTAAATCCTATATAGAGCGAAATCTACAATTCTATTACCAAGACCTTACCAGTCCATAAAAGCTTGTTTACCAGGCCACCCTTCCCCCAGTGGGTTAAAAAAGAACATAACAAGCCCCCACTTCATATTTTCTTTTTCTTTCTTTCTTTTTTCTTTTTGGAGGAGGGAAGGCAGGGTAATTGGGGTTAAGTGACTTGCCCAAGGTCACACGGCTAGTACATGTTAAGTGTCTGAGACCAGATTTGAACTCAGGTCCTCCTGACTCCAGGGCCAGTGCTCTGTTCACTGTGCCACATAGCCGCCCCTATTTCATATTTTCTATTAACCTTCTTCCTAAGTTTATAATGGGATATCTAGCTGGCAGAGCGGATAGAGCACCAAACCTGGAGTCAGGAAGACCTGAGCTCAAATCCAGCCTCAGAAACTTAATGGCTGTGTGACTGAACAAGTCCCTTAATCCTATTTGCCTCAGTTTCCTCATCTGTAAAATGAGCTGGAGAAGGAAATGGCAAACCACTCCAGAATACCAAGAAAACCCCAAATGGGGTCACAAAGAGACAGACACAATTGAACAACTGACAAGGTTTGTACCAAGACGTCTGGGTGATGCCATGGTGCTGTTACATTGAACTTGGAGTAAAGAAGACCCGAGTTTAAATACTTAATAGGTGACCCTGGGCAAATCACTTAGCTTCTGTATGCAGACAGATGATAGTAGCCATCTACCTCCCAGAGCTATGATGATAGATACAATATTTGTAAAGTTCTTTATAAGCCTTAAGATATTATATAAATGCTATTGATGATGATGAGGGAGGAGGAGGAGGAGTATCCTTGAGAAAGGAGACAAGCCACCCGTTTGCAAGGCTTCACTTCGTGCCCTCTCCTTTATAAGTTCATCCCTAGAGTGCTACACTCACTGTCAAATTTTTGGCTTGAGCCCTACTTCCTGGCTGTCAGTGGAGTTTACTGTCTCTACCTTTCTTAACCACAAAGGTGCAAACCCTGGAGAGAGGAAAGCTGAGTCTTAGTAGTAGCAGTTTACATTTTATGTGGCACATCACCGTTACAAAGTGCTTTCCTTAGATGTATGACCCTGGGCAGGTCGTTTAACAGAGGTTGTCAGCCTCAGAGACCTTGTCTGCAATATGAAAATAATACCTTCAGCCTGGCAGGGTTGTTGTGAGGCTCAAATAACACAACATGTAAAGTGCTTTGCAAACTTTAAAATACTGCCTAAATGCTGCCTATTATCATCATCATGTAATGCTCACGACCATCCCGTGAGAAAGGTAGTGAAGCTGTCCTTAGTGGGCTGAGCTTCGGAGTGGTAGGCTATCTCTAAGTTTTAAGGTTGCCCTGCTACTAAGTTTCAGATATGGAATTCAATTCCTGCCTGCCTATTTCCTCCCTGGTTCACTTCTCTTTCTGTAGCAGACTGTGCTTCTAGTTTATGATTGGGATAGGTCAGAATTAGAGAACCAGGAGAGGACAGGCCTGATTCCAAATACTAATGCCTGCATTAGATTGTAAGCTCCTTGAGGGCAGTGTCTTTTGCATTTTTTTGCATCCTAGGTGCTCAGCATGTTGCTTGGCGTGAAGTAGACACTTGTCCAGTCACATTCAACTCTTTGTGACCCCCATTTGGGGTTTTCTTGGCAAAGATACTGAAGGGCTTTGTTATTTTCTTCTTCAGCTCATTTGACAGATGAGGAAACTGAGATAAACATCGTTAAGTTACTGGGTCACCCAGCTAGTAAGTCCGTCCCCTATGCCATTATTGGCCCCAAGGCAATTAATAAATACCTATTGATTGATTGTCGCCCTCGCTTACTATGCCTTTGGAGCCAAACCTCATTTGCCCCAGAATTTGGAATAGAGTTTGATTGCTGATATATACCAATTAGGCCACTTACCTAATGCTCATCAATTTAATGTTTTAACCCTCATAGGCATCCAACCACATCTTTCCTATAGTCAGTAGGTAGCTGGTTTTGCAGTGTTCCCTTCCTCTAATCACTGATCTCTCCCATCCTCTCCAGAAAGCCAGCAAAGAATGTTTGTACTGTGTGAGGCTGGTGTCCTCGGTATATTTTCCTAATTTTAAAGATCTTGCCTGAGAGAATACGATAGGTCTCATACTCCCCACAGTGGTTGTCATCTCTGCTTCATTAGGCTGAGTTTGAACTTTCTTTGTTCTTTTTTAAGAAGACTAAAAGTATTTGGCCAGTAGCATCCAGGTTTTAATTGGAAAGCACAGAGTTAAAGTACTCTGTTAAAGCTAAAGTAAGTAACCATGTAGTGAGGTCACTTTTCTTGCAAAACTCTTTAGGCCTATGATCATCTGAAGCTAGAGAGGTTTCCCAAGACACTAATAAAATAGTATTCAAAGGAGAAATAAGGAGAAGGAAATACTTTTAAAAAATAAGGTGGTTTTTTTTTTCATTGCTGTGGCTTCCTGTGGCATGAGAAATCATCTGGAAACAAAAGAAGTGATAGCAATTATGAGCTGGGAGAAACTTGATTTAAGCAAATTCTAACTTTTTAGGTAAATTTTGTATGTGTTGGCAGCTGATCTGAGTTTGTAAGGAAGATGACATCCTCACCTTAGTGCATTTGAACAAACTTAGAGGGTTGGGGTGGCTAGGTGGCACAGTGAATAGAGCACTGTCCCTAGAGTCAGGAGGACCCAAGTTCAAATTTGGTCTCAGACACCTACTAGTCACGTGACCTTGGGCAAGTCACTTAACCCCAATTGCCCTGCCTTCCCCCCTCCAAAAAGGAAAAAAACCAAAAAACCCAACATAGATGGCATAGGAAGAATTAGTGGAATGTGGGTGGTTTTAAAAATAGCCCTTCTATGTCTCCTTTTGAAATTTCAAGTAAATCATCACTGGCTATACCTGAAATAATAATTTTTAGACCAGAAGACAACAGAGTCATGACAGAGATTATGAGAAATGATGTATTTGCCCTGTAATTTCTCAATTCTGTGTTTTAGTTTGTCATCCTCTTCATAATTTTTTCATATTTATATATCATTTTGTTTGCAAAACACTTTCCTCACAATAACACATTCCAAGTTCAAGGCTGTCTTTTGGGAAAGAGAAATCTTAAATGTGCTTTTAAAATAGGTGAGATTCTTATCCCACTTCTAATAAGTTTAAAACAAACAAAAAAGGCCTCTTGGCAAAGACATTAATTTTAAAGTAACTTATTTTGGGCAATAGAAATTCTAGGCCCACAAATACAGTAGCCATTTAGTTGTGATGAGAAATATAAGATGTTGATGAAATCAGAGAATCTGATTCAAGCTTATCACATCAGGAATTCAATTAAAATGATCCTTTAAAAATAAATATTGGTTTAATAATGTAAACTTGTGATTGCTGTATTATTATAAGTGAAATAAAATTAACAAGATTTAATGGACTGAGCGACCATTAATTTTCACTTGTTAATTTATTAGGAGATTCTAATGCCATTTGATGCACAGTAATGGCATTATTCTGCATGAGATCCTCTATGAAATAAATAGGACCAAGCAGTGCCGGAATTAAATTGAAATCAGATTTTATTCCCTGGTTATCTTATTCTTACCCCCTCCCCCATGCAATTAAATTCTCCAAGGTTGGAATGGGGTATTCCCATTCAACAAGGCTCATGAATAGTCCTAATTAACTTTTGTCCCTGCCTCCTTTGATGTACTTGTGTAACTGTCTTCCCCACCCCCAACTTATACCTTACCCCTATCCACATCTGATTTTATTGGTTAGCAGGGTAGAGAACAGACTAGAAAGCTAGTAAAGGCAGAAGAAGCCCTCTTTTTTGGGTGTAACTGAGCAGAACTAGATGGATTGGTTGTAACATCTACAGATGCTTAAGCATCCTGTTGTGCCAACTTGATTGCAAAGAAGTGCTTGGTAATTATGTTGCTATGGGCAGGTCTGTTGTTTCTTCAGCTGCAGGTTCATTCAGCCCATCTTGAGTGCAAATGATCCCAGGGGATAATTGGATATTGCTGGGGTGGGGGGATCTCCAGTTACCTCTTTTTTGGGCAGGGGGAGGCTGAGCCATCTCTCCCAGGATTTCTCCCCGGTTAGTAGCACCTACAACCAGTTAGGGCTCAGCCATACTGATGTTCCTGGAAGCTTTGACCGGCTCTGATTTATTCCCTCCTTAGTCAGTTTAGCATAGACTCCTTAGCCCATTGCAGCTCATCAACTCCCAAGCTCAAGTCATCCACCAGTCTCAGCCTCTTAGGTATCAGGAATTTTAGGCTAGTATCACTTTGCTTGATTATTCCAAATGTTTGAACAAAGAAGATCTCAGGAAGAGAGTGACTTTTTCTATTTTTTACGATTATAATCGCTACATGTGTTTTCATGCCAACTAAACCCTTTAGCTAACTTCTAAAACACTTCCTTGGTACTAAAAATCATGCCTCCCTTAGCTGGCCTATTTGGGAGAGAGTTGAGGAGGGATTGAAACAATACAATTTCTTTTTAAAAAATTCTTACTGAACTTTTGTTTTCACATCACTGTCCTTTCTGAGTCTCTCCTGCCTCCATAACCAGTGAACCATCCATCCTTTCCAACAAACGTAACAGCTTGGATATGTTTCACACTTGGAGCCCCTCACTTCTGCAAAGAAGGAAGGATAGCTAGTTCAGCTTACTTCTTAATGTTGAGAGGGCTTCTTGCCTAAAGGTAAAAAGAGAGAAAACCATTAATTGGGGGTCTGATATACCCCTGGTTCTTAAATGGTTAACTGTCTTTAGAAATGACAAATATATGGCAGAAGTAATGATGTAAAGTGCATGGCCGAAGTCAGTGTTTATTATTTGAGGCCCCTCCTGTAAGTAGCAACCAGAAGTAGTGTTTCTCAGCAGAATATTACTAGACTTTGGAACCTCTGGGGAATGAATTGTTTTGGAGAGGCAATTTTTCCAGAGAGCAGAGGGTTTGCCTTTCTAAGCATCAAGACTATTTATTTTAACCTCTTTGGGTAGAAACCTTTCTGAAGTATATTGCGTACTTCTCTACCATCTTAAGAAAAATAGAACATAATTTAACTGTTTCTTGATGACTCAGGGCTATTAAAAAAACAAATTATGATGATGCTGTTTCAAAGATCTGTGATGTATGGATACTTTCCAGGAGTGCATGTTAAAAGTTCTCTGTGCCTTAGTAGATAGTTTCCTGAGTCCCTTTATCCTGGATAAAGGAATTTGTCACCTGATATAGGTCCATTCTCTGGTGATGAGCTTTTCAAAACTTAGCTGGGTCATGTATTTAAAAGATATACAGTTGATTACCATGTCTTTCCTCAGATCCTTTTCAGCTTTGTAGGACCTGCCAGAACTTTCTTTGCTGGTAAAAACTTGAAGAACCCAAGTAGTGTTCTATTATAGTAGGATTTCAGTGAAAAAAGATATTAAGTCCTTTAGATTGGTTGCAACGTACTTTACATATATCATCTTGTCCTCAAAACAGCTCTATGAGTTTAGGTATTATTTTCCATTTAATTTATGGAGAGACTGAGGCACCAAGTAAATAAGTGATTTCCTCAGAGTTATATTGCTAGTAAATAGTAAATCCAGCATTTGAAATTAAGCATCCTAACTCCAAGTGCCATGGTCTTTCCCACTTTACCATAATGGCTCTATTTCATTGTGCCTCAATACAGTCACCAAGATCTGTGTTTAGGAGTTTGCCTTCTCTCTATAAGATCTCTAGAAGCCTGTGTTAGTTCTTGAGTCTAATTTTTATAGTTTTTCAGTCTCTTCCCTAGCTATGAATGTGTCCATTGTTACTTTTCCCTGTTGTCTGATGGTGGAAGCTTTGTGGAAGCTTTTCCTCCCCACCTCCCGCCCCCACCCCCTTCCCAGCAGTAGTTTGGGCTTCAGATCTGCAATTGAGGGACTTAGAAACCAGTTAATGAAGCTGGCTAGAATTGCGTATAAAGTAAGAATAAAGGGGCTCTGTGCCAAGGTAAGGGTTGTGGTGAGGGCCTTTCTTATGAATGAAGTGTGCTCATTTTTATGACATCTGCTTTAGTCACTCAAAGGTCTTTTGCTTGTTTCCCGTGCCTCACTGAGCTCATGGATAGGTGAGCTTTTACTGTGCCGATTTTATCAGTTAGATGACTATCTCTGTCTTTGGGAACAATATAAAATGGAAACACAGTAGAAGCTGTCTGTAGTTCAGATAGATACAGATAAAACAGGTTGAAGTTTGCTTCACAACTCCTTTTTTTTTAATGCACACTAACTATAAAGGTAAATTAATTGTGTAGCAGGATTTCAGAAGACTTATTGAAAACACTTAATTTATTTTCAGGGATTTGAGATGTGATGATTTTTATGAAAACAAGTGATCAGCTAATTACAAATAATTCTTATTCATTAAAGGATCCATAAACTCCTCCATTGATTATATATACATTTATATGTATGTATAGATATGTCTATGTGTACATATATGTGTATATGTATATATGTGTGTGTGTATGTATTTGTACATATATATGCCTGTCTCTATCTGCTTGAAACTGGGTCTTCTTATCTCACGAGCACCTTGGTGGTGCAGTATCTAGAGCATCAGGCTTGGAGTCAGGAAGATCTGAGTTCATATGGACCCCTGACACTTATTAGCTCTGTGACCCCAAGCAAATCACTTAATCTTTTTTGCCTCAATTTCCTCATCTGTAAAATAAGCTGGAGAAGGAAATGGCATCACGACATTATCTTTATCAAGAAAACCCCCAGATGGAGTCATGAAGAAGAACAACAGCAATGAAACTTCCTGTCTCACCTAGGCAGGAGGTATTTCAGCCATTCTGGACCTGATCCCTATTGCTGATGAGCATGGAATCTTTGACCTTCTCTGTTTGTGACCTGGACTGAGTTACCCCTCCTTACACAGCCTGGCGAGTGCTAGATTCCAGTGGGGCTCACTATGTGGGTGCTAGACTTTGAGCAGACACATCATCAACTCTGGCCCATGGAATCCCAGAACTGCTCAGCTCAAGTGATCCACTTTAACCTCAGCCTCCCAGTAGTAGTAAGGATTGCGAGGACTACCACACCCAGATTATTCTTCCATTTAGAAACACTGTCAATATAGAGCAAATTAATGTGTGTACCTGAAATGATAGAATTAGAATTCAGAGAGAATGCAGATTGTTCTTTCCCTGCCTCCTCCCCCAAATTCGTCTTAATTAGATTTTACTTTAAAATGGAATATTCAGCTCCCTCTGACTGCTAGCAGAACACCTTTCTTTGGAAGGTGAGCTTCTTGCAGTTTTTTATTTTCTTAAAGACTTGACAGTTTTCTCAAACTAATGACCCACTAATGCCCCACATGGTCAAATGTGAATCAGGCATCATAGAGGATAAGTTTGGAAAAAAGAGCACACGTGAAAAAGTTTACCAAGAGCACTTCCTTTATTTATTTTCATGTATCTATATAAAGAAATGCTATATTTTCTTGCGTAAGCATGGGCCTTTTGTGAGGCAGCATGAAGGTTACAAGTTTAAACATCAGTGAGGAAATGTAAAAGGTAAAATTTCACCCAGAAGTCTTAAGTTTTCCTGTATCCTGCAACACGTGCTGGGTAAATCTGCCAGCTGTATTGTCCAAAATGCTTTGTAGTTCACTGATTGTAAGCGGTGCTGGACAGGAGCTGGTCCTTTAGGCCTGCTGCCGGCTTACAGACCCAGTCAGTCAGCTTCCACAACCGGCGGAGGAGTGGGTGACATCACCAGTTACTTCCCTGCCAAGTTGTAGTTCTCAGTATAACCATTTTTTACTGAACTTAAAAAAAATAGTAATACTTTTTGGATATTTTTTAAAAAGTCTGTTTTTACCCTGTCAGAACTGAAAAATGCCCAAAGGCATTTTTTCCCTTAAAAATCACCTTTGGGTTGAGACCAAAGGGTGAATAATTGAGCCAGGAAGGACTTTTTAAGTCTTTGCAAGTGACTGAAAGCAGGGGCTTATGATGGAAATCAGGTTTTTCCTTTTGATTAGAACCTTACCTGCTGTGGGCTTTTCCCCCCCCCCTTCATAGATGTCCTCTTCCCCATGAATATGTGACTAAAAAACTCTTTCTCTTGGAGAGGTGTGGTATGGAGTGAAAGCAGCTGGGTCTTGCTTAGCCCTTTAATTTAAAAATGAACAAACAACAACCACAACCTTGCCTGCTCCTGGGTCCCCCCTCCCCAAGGCTGTTGCCATTTATCAGTGTTCAAACACCTCAAGTAAATAAAAAAAAGAAAACAAACAAAAAAACTGACCCAGGAAACCCTAGCAGGAAACAAAGCCCCAGGATTGCAGAGTGTTTCCTATGCTGTGGGTCTGAGATGAGGCTCATGGGCTTGTTGGTCTAAAGGTCCTCACAGAACCATGCACACAGTAGGCACTAAATACATGTTTCTTGAATTAATATGAGTAAAGTGTTGACTTGCAAAAAAGGGGTCCAATCAAAATATTGAAAGGGAAGCAATACAGATTCTTAGGGGGCACTGCCCTCCTCTCTATCCCACCCCCACCTCCACCCTTTCTTTAATTGTTCAAGTGACTAAAAATAAATGTATTGAAAACAAACTTTTATGAATCAGTGCCACCAAGGAGGAGGGGGGACTGTTAGGGATTCAGAAGGAGAAATGCCGTGACTCATGTTTTTGTGTTGATATGGCTACCCATGCCTTCAAGTTTCAAGAGCAGAAAGGCAGAGGTTTTTGATTGCCCATTCTGGTTAATGGCAGTCCCGTGTGCCCTTATTTTCCAGGATTTAGCTTTGCACTGTGGGAATAGGAACGATTAGCTTTGATACCAGCCTCATGGATATTTCTGTGACAAGAAGTCCTTGTTTCTGTAGCATGGGGGAGACAATGTGAACTGGACAGATTAGCTCATCTCACCCATAATTTAATAATGACAGTAACAACAACAGTAATAACATTTTTATGTAGCGCCTACTATGTTCTAGACCCTGTGCTGAACAATTCACAGATATCTCATTTTATCCTCACAAAAACCCTGATTGGTTTTAATCTTTGGGTCACTAGATCCAAATTTGGGCCATAATGCTTTTTTTGAGGGCAGCTAGGTGGCTCAGTGGATAAAGCACTGGACTTGAAATTAGGAAGATTCATCCTTATGAGTTCAATTCTACCCTCTGACACCTAGTAGCTGTGTGGCTCTGGGCAAATCACCAGTAAATGAACTGAATGGTTTATTACTAAGAGATGATAATAGAGATTAAAGCTACCAGTAAAAAATAAAGGAGAGAATTGATAATTATCCAGGAAATTTTGGTCAGTACTGCTGGCTCTCTGTTAGATTCAAGCCTCTGAATCTCATTCTCACCTTACTAGAAATTTGTACTCTTGCTGAAATATCTAGTTCATAGTAACAAATACTTAAACTGAGAAGCAGCATATTCTTTTGTCTGTTTTTTAAAATTAATTAATTAATTTTTAGTTTTTAACATTCGCTTCCATAAGATTTTGAGTTCCGAATTTTCTCCCCAATCTCCTCCCTCACCCCACCCAAAGATTGGGCGTGATTTGATATAGACTCTACATATACATTCATATTGAACCTATTTTCACATTAGTCATGTGGTAAAGAAGAATTAGAACTAATGGGAGAAACTATGAGAAAGAAAAAAACAAACAAAAGAAGAGAGAGTGAGTGGAATAACACGCTTCAAACTGCATTCAGATTCCGTAGTTCTTTCTCTGGATGTGGGCAGCATTTTCCATCATAAGTTCTTTGGAGTTGTCTTAGATCCTTGCCTTGCTAAGAAGAGATAAGTCCATCAAAGTTGGTCATCACACAATGTGGCTGTTGCTGTGTACAAAGTTCTGGTTCTCTGTTCACTTTACTCAGTATCAGTTCATTCAGATCTTTCCAGGTTTTTCTGAAGTCTGCCTACCCATCATTTCTTATAGCACAATAGTATTCCATTATATTCATATACCATGGCTTTTTCAGCCATTCCCCAGTTGATGGACATCCCAGCAACGTCCAGTTCCTAGTTATCCACAAAGAGAGCTGCTATAAATATTTTTGTCCACGTGGGTCCTTTTCCCATTTGTATGATCTCTTTGGGATATAGACCTAGAAGTGGTATTGCTGGGTCAAAAGGTATGTACATTTTTATAGCCCTTTGACCTTAGTTCCGAATTGCTCTCCAGAATGTTTGAATCAGTCCACAACTCCACCAAACAGTGAATTGATGTTCTTATTTTCCCCACATCTTCTCCAGCATTTATCATTTCACATTTCATCATTTTGTCATGATAGCCAATCTGATAGGTGTGATGTGGTATGTCAGAGTTGTTTTGATTTGCATTTCTCTAGTCAATAGTAATTTAGAGCATTTTTTCATATGACTATAGATAGTTTTAATTTCTTCATTTGAAAACTGAGAAACATGTTCTAATGGATAATATTGAGTTCAGATATCTGTGTTCAAATCCAAGGGAGATACATATTTAGAGACTGGCTGTATGACCCTGGGCAAGTCACTTAATCTTGCAGTTCCCTACATAGTTCTCTAAGACAAAATTGCTGATTAATTCCCAATCTTCATTAGTAGAGGAGGTTTCCTAAGTGGGGAACTCCCTACCCTAGTGAAATCACAGGTCTGGACATAGACCCTCTTGGCAGCTTTTGTTATGTTATGGACTTCTTTTGCAGTCTGGTGAACCCTACAAACTTCTCATAATTGGAGGAAATGAAAAATTTCAATGAGAAGTTAGTGAAAAGAAAGGTGAATTTTGTCTCCTATCCAAAGTTACAGGTTGCCTGAAAACTGTCCATAGACTGAATTTATGGACTCCAGGATAAGAACTCTGCCTTAGACTCTCTGAACTTGGTTGAAATCTGGTTTTACTTATCGTCACGTAAGAAAGCTCATTGTACATAAGTATATGTATATCATTATTAGTAGGAATGCTTGGGTTAATTGCTAAGGTTCTTGATAATAGTTACTTTAATACATCAAAGGTCTGTTTATAGGTGTAGGTGTTCCCTCTTGGAGGTAGTCCATGGTCTTTAAGACCTGTTAAAGTAAAACAGTGTCAGCTAGGTGGTGTGGTACATAGAGTGCTAGGCCTGGAATGAGGAAGACTCCTCTTCCTGAGTTTAAGTCTGGTCTCAAACACTTACTAACTGTGTGACCAAGGGCAAGTCATTTAACTTTGTCTACGTCTGTTTCCTCATCTGTCAGATGAGCTGGAGAAGGAAGTGGCAAACCATTCCATTATTTTTGCAAAAACAAAATGAAAGAAAACAAAAACCCAAATGGGGTCATGAAGAGTTGGATTTGACTGAACAAGGACAAAAAGTAAAATACTAGCAACTCTAACCCTGAAGTTAACTTGGTGATGAGCATCTGTGACTAGAGAGAGGTAGATAGATTCAACAAGCTGTCTTGGGATGCCAGGTCTTGAGTTTTTCTCTTTAGGCTCTATATTGTTCCAATAAATTAAGCTCCATGTTGTAGTTTATCTTTACAGGCAGGTCTGAGCAGTCTCAGCAACTTGTGACTTTTTATCTTTACAAGTTTGAACTGTCTTCCTAACTAGATTTTAAGTTCCTCAAGGACAGGGGCTGTCTTCTACCTGAAGGAGCATCTAAACTCTAAACTCCTTGAGGGAATTGCCTGTTGTTTTGTCATCAGAGACCTCAACATCTGGCACGTGGTCGTAATAGGGGCTTAATAAATGTTTAGTGAATTCAACTGAATCTTCATATGCTGATGCCTACCATCATCATATGTTGTTGAGTTCATGACTCCATTTGAGGTCACACAACTAGCAAATGGCAAAGGTCAAATTTGAACTCAGGTCCTACTGACTTCAGGTCCAGTGCTTTATCTACTATGCTACCTAACTACCCTCTCTGCAGGTGGTTGAGGTATTTAATTAATATTTAATGCTGCTCCTACTGTAGTCCAAGGAAGCTAAATTTCTACATGAAAACTCAACTCTCCCAATTGGAGATGAGACTCCCTAATACAAATTTCAGTTTATTCACTAACAGTTCTGTCCATCTGAATTGGTGGTATTCTGTATAGCATAGAAATGTGCTCAACTCTAAGCATTTTATAATCTGAGGCTGCTGTCCCATGCTTAATTAGTATAGTGCTTCCCACATAGTAGGTGTTTAATAAATATGAGTTGACTGCTGGTCCACTAGATGCAGCCAGGCATAAAGTGAATTACTTTATACTAATTTAGTTTGCATTTGTATAGTACTTTTTGATTTTATCAAAGCTCTTTGTATTTGTTATTTCATTTCATCCTCAAGATATTGTTGAGTCAAGTAAGGTAACATCAGGAAATTACAGAACTAATTATATAAGATGTTGGAAGGTATTTCTAATTCATACCCAAATCCTGAAACTCTTCTATGTCATCTGTGGTAAGTGGGTCATCTGGCTTCTAGTACTAGAGAATTCATTGCTTTATCCCCTGCAGTCCCTGTAGCCCACTCCATTTTTGAACAATCCCAATTGTTAGGGATTTAGGAAGCTTAGCATATGAGGAAATGGAAACACAGATTGAAGCGATTTGACAGATAGACATAGATTTGACATTTGACATGTACACATAGCTAGTGAGTGTCAAAACTGAATCTAGAACCCAGAGATCTGAGACCTGATTCTGACTGCTGGTCTCCTGTTCTTCCTCTCATGCTAGGAGAGGAAGGAGCTAAATCTTTTTCATGTGTCAACTGTGTATCCTTAATGTGGAATTCCCACTGTCCAAATCCATTCAATCTCTGTGAAAAAGAAGTAAAGACCATATTAAGTATTTAACAGATGGAACTGGTATGACTCTATATATGGTCACATCACTGCTCTGCAAAATAAGATTTTTTAAAAGTTATTATTTTAAAATCCATATTGATAATGTTTTGTTTTTATATCATCCTCATTTCCTAATATATTAGCCTCTTCATCTATTCCCTTCTCGGGGAGCTACACCTTACAACAAAAAATTAAGGAGAAACAGAGGGTAAAAAGCAGTTCAACAAAACTAACCAACACATCAGCTGAGTCTTGCGGCATATACAGTATTCCACACCCATAATGCCCCATTTCTGCGAAGAGAGAAAGGAGTTTCTGCACAGAAATCTTCACTGACTTCCTGACAAATAAAGTTCAGTGAGCTGTCATTCTACCTTATCAAAGCACTTTGCTTTCACACCACGTGGATTGTTCTCTTCCCCTCCCCCTTTTTGTGCTTTTGTTTTGGCTTTACTCTGTGCCTGGAATATCCTTCCTTCCCTGTTCAGATCCGTTCTTTTGCCTATTGACTTTCTACCATCTCTGAATCCAATTCAGATGCTACTGTAGTAGTCCTGGGTGGGTGAGGGTACTTCCCCAACCCCTGCTCCCATTGGAAGGGCAGGTACCCAGAAGGCAATGACTATTAGTTCTCAGCATTCTAGAGATTTTTAGTCCAGTTACTAATGGGCCCCTATTAGTGAACCCTAACCCATTGAATATCAGTCAGACTCATGTAGCTTTCAAAAAAGGTGTTTAATAGGCAGGTAATGACATTTGTTACAGAAACAGCATCCCCTTCCCCCAAACTAAGGGCTCATTCTCCCCTTAAACATACAAGTCCCTGGGTACAGTGGGCTCATATTTAGAGTAAAATGGCAGTGGAGTATAAATATAGAGAGCACATGTAGCAAAGAAGTACCCCTCAACTTTTGGCCTAAGAAGTTGCTTTTTCCCATTGTGTCTTCTTAGAGTTCCCCTGAAATGTAGCCTTCTTCTGGGATCTGAGTGTCAGTGCCTTTCTAGAGTCCTAACCACCTTTTTCTCTTCAAGGGTTGTATTCTCTGCCATCATCTTCAGGTTACTGACTTTCATCATCACCCTCCCAGGGCCTCCCTTTCCCCTGATGTTGGACTCTGCTACTATCTCTCTGGTCACTGGTGGGATTTCTGTTGTCTCTGATGGGAATTTAGGCTCTCCCAAACTCAAAAGGACGCCATTTGAACAATTTCATCTCAGGATACTCATTCACCTAAGATCAGGAAAGACTGAATGCAATAGAAACAGAAGTATCATGTGCTCATGGGCATGTGGTATCCAGATGGGGATGGAGCAGCCACCCTTCACCTCCATCCAATGGCTTCTAACAGTTCTATTTCTCTTGATACCAGGAAGGATCATCAGGCTTTCCTTTTTTGTTTGTGAAGTCCGTTCTGGGTCAGTACCTCCTGAATCATCAGTTCTAGCCCCATACATAGACAATTGGAAGATGCTTTGTCATTTTACAATATTAGCCGCTCAGTCTCTTACAGTTGGAAATAGGCTTTCAAAGTTCCACATATTAGATTGGAACCAGGCAGGGAATATCTTTGTATCCTCTGTGTATATAAGTGTGCTTTAAGGACTGCATCCAGTTCCACCTACCCTTTCTTCCACTGGTTTTCCCTTGAAGCCTTTCTTGATTTACTTAGTAACAGTCTTTAATTTCTCTGATCTCACATAGTACTTTGTTTGGCATTCCTATAATATGTCAGCTGTGTATTATTTAAATAATAAATAAATAAAATGCTACATAAATATGAGTTATTGTTACAGTTATCAAATCAATGTATCAGTTGACTAGCAAGTCTTTGTTAAAGCTTGTTATATGCTAGGCCGGGCAGCTAGGTGGCATAGTGGATAAAGTGCCAGACCTAGAATCAGGAAGATCTAAGTTCAAATCAAGACTTGGACACTTACTAGCTATGTGACCCTGTGGGCAAGTCACTTCATCCGGTTTGCCTCAATTTCCTCATCTGTAAAATGAGAAGGAAATGGCAAGCCACTCTAGTACCTTTGCCAAGAAAATGCCAGATGGGGTCAAGAAGAGTTGAACAGGACTGAATAACATGTGCTGGGCACTCTACTAGATAATGAAACTATAAATGTAAAAGTCTCCTAGCAGCCCTCCTCAAGGAACTTAAATTTTACTGGGGGATATAGCATGTTCACAGAGAAGTACATACAGGATGTATGCAAGATAAATACAGTTATTTGGGGTGAATGGTGCCTCTAAAAACCAGAAAAGTCAGCACAGGCCTGTTAAAGAATAGTCCTTGAGCTGGGCCTTGAAGGGAAATTTGGTTTCTTGGCAGTTGTGGAGGTGAGGAAAGAGAGCATTTCAGACATGGGGGACAGCCTCAAAAACACAGAAGCTGGGGATGCAGCCTGTGTACAAGTTTGACTGGAGGGTACTTTTCTCAGGGGTGTCCCATGTCATTAGTTAGGGTATATCTTTTTTCCCTACCAAATGGAAAAAAGCGAGAGGGCAGGAACTGTATCTTTATATGAACTTTGTCTCTCACCCCAGTGACTAGCACAGTGTTTTTGTTCACAGGAGGTGCTTAATAAATGCAGAGTTGAATTAATGATCGGTACTGACTCCCTTCATCTTAGAATGACAGCCTGTTTAACATCATTTGTCTGTTTTAATTTTTTTTAAAAAACACTATTTTTATCCAAGCTGTAGCCCCCCTAAATGTTTTTGGCAGAGTCAGTAGTGAGACTTTATTGGACTCCTGCCCTGCAAAGAATTTTGGAAAGAGCAGAGGAAGGAAGAAAAACAAAGGCAATTAACTCTGCCCCCCCCATCCTCTTATGCCATTGCTAAACCACTTGCCCCAAGTTCTTGTCATCCTCTCCCCACCCCCAACTCCCTTACAACATGTGCATTGACCTTTGTTATGATTGTGGTAAGTGAGTGGAACACGCCAATGGGCTTGTGGATGATTTCTACCCTGCAATTAAAGAACCTGCATACGACCCCAAATAACTCCTCTTACTCCAGTTGAATTCACAAAAGTTGGTAAAATCTTGCCTATTTCACTCTTTTTTCTTTTACCCTTCCTGTCTTTGCCTTCTTGCTTATCTTGCTCTCTGCCCCTTCAAAACAAAATTTTAGTTGAAGTCCTAAAATATTGCTTTTCTCAAGAAGCTTTGGTCTCCTGGAATGAGTCAAAGAAGTGGGTTGGAATCCCAAGCCCTGTCGCTTTCTACCTCTGTGTAACCTTGAGCGAATAATAGCCTCTTCAGTTCATTCATTGTAAAATGAGGGGGCTGGATGAGGAGCCCCAGATCCTCTGCCTGAATATAGTATTGACTCAAACACGCCCCCTCCTCAAAACCAAACGGAAAAGAAAGATGGAGCACAGCCAACAATGAGAGTTTGTTCCATTGTCTACCTGTTTCTTCCTATGAGTATGGCTTTTTAAAGAAATGTTCTTTTACAACCACTAATGAACTGTACAGCCACATAGCTGCCATGGACAGGAGCCTAGAGGGACTAAAGACTGCAGTTAGAAGAAAAGTCACATATAAATTGGGACTGAAGTTGGCTATCCCTTGGAGAATTTTAGCTTTTGCTGTGGTACTCAAACTGCCACCTTTTGTTGGTCATTATATAAATAGAGCAGGCATTTCCTCCTTTTCTGTAGATAGAAAGGAGATATGAAGGGGTTTGCTTGTGCATAGGGGAGTGAAGGGGGGTGGGGTGAAGGGTCAGGATGAACTCATTTAGACATCATTTGAACAGGTCGCTGGGGCAGCTCAGTGGCACAGTGAGTAGAATGCCAGACCTGAAGTCAATAAGACTTGTCTTCCTGAATTCAAATCTGGCCTCAGATACTTACTAGCTGGGTAGCCTTGGGCAAATCATTTAGCTCTGTTTGCCTCAGTTTCCTCATCTGTAAAAATGAACTGGAGAAAGAAATGGCAAAGCTCTTCAGTATCTATGCCAAGAAAGCCCCAAAGTAGGTTGCCACGAGTCAGAAACGAATGAACAACAACGAAAGAACAGTTCACTTCTTTAAGGTTCCTATGATGATGAGTTGGGGGAAAGATACAGATTTTAGGTTAAATCAAGAATAGGGCCCTTGAGGAGCTTAAAATCTAGTTACACCCTACAATTCATGATAGACTAATGGGAAAGGTAGATGCATTTCAGCCTTCTCCTTTGTCAGTCCTCTTTCTTCTCCATTCCTCTTACTGTCTACACCTTCCCTATCACTTTGTATCTAGAATTATTATAATAACCTAATGGGTTCCCTTCCTCTTTTTTCCTTTCTAGCTAGCATGTGCCAAAGGATCACACACATCTTGGGCTAGCTGAGATCTCATGGGTCATCTAGTCTAACTCTCTAATTTTACAGATAAGGAAACCAAGGACCCATGAAGTTAGTTTCCCAAGGTCACTCAGGTAGTACACATCAGTCAGGATTTGAACACAGTTCCTCTGACTCCAGAGTCAATATTCTTTCCATTGTACCACACTTCCTCCTATGAATGGGGTAGAACAGATGATCTCTGAGACTCATGCCAACTATAACATTCTATAATCCCATAACTAACACGTGAGACAATATAATGTTCTTACATGCAAAACTGTGGATACAGAATAAAACCATATCCTCCTTACCCTAACCTGACCTGGATCTTCACATCTAACTCAAAAGGGACTTGGAAGTATGTGGAAGCCTTGACCTCATTCCTGTTCAAAAGGCAAAATTGAAGAAAAAAACTTTCTTCTAAGAAGCTCCTGTTTGTTTTTTCAGACCCTTAAAGCCATAACATTGACCCCAGATTCTAGTCCTAGGTGTCTAAACCCATGTGTATTTAGGTCTGAGATTTTGAATTTTTCTGTACTATGGGACAGACCTTGAAGAAGCATTATGAGGTGGGGGAGAGGGAAAGTGAGGGAGGAGGGTGGCTTAGGAGGGGTAAAAGGACATCTGGTTTCTATGACTGTCAGTAATATGTTTTGTGACTCTAGACCAGTCATTTCAGTCCTCCTAACCCCACCCCACTGCCCTTGGAAGTTTCAGTTTCCTGTTTCTAAAGTGATAATGAAACTTGCTTGAGGTGGTAAGATGGTGAGGGGAGAGGGAATCTTAAGTGCTTACTTTAAGAGTGCCCCTCCTCTCAAAGGGTTCTTTCAGTATTTTAGCTTTGAAATTGCTTGCATTTAAATTTTGCATTGAGTATTTTTTGCATTTCCTTCATGCCTTGAATTTGGGGTGGATTTTTCTCAGAAAGTCTTACCGTTGGAGGGAAAAATGAGAATTCCAGAAATGTTTAGTGGTAGAGAAGTATTTAGCTAGTCCACGCATTGTTTACCTGTCTTCTTCTAGTACCATATGTAGATCCAGAGCACTTATGTCATGATAGTCTGATAATGAACCTCCACCTCGTCTACTAGCACCAATCCAGAGAAACAACTTATTGTGCCTGTGGTCTAATGCTTTCATTTGGCTATTCATTAATATAGGAAGAACTGGGGTGGCTGAGAAGACTTGGCATGCATCTCAAGGCTGGTAAATGGAGTTTTCCAAGTTATTTGCAGTAGCTTTACTATTCAGCTCAAGCAGTTGCAATCCATGCATTCCCTTGCCCCCGGACTCCACCATCTCTTTGGGGAGAAGCAGACTTTAATGAAAACATACTCTTGCTCTGTCTGGCTCCCCTTCCTATTGATGAAGAGATTGGGTGGCCTTTTGAGAAGCAGTAAGAACCTGCTTTCTTTGAAAACCTTTTCTTGAATTTCTAGGATTTTAGCCAGGTGAGTCTGGGTGTGAAACCAGCTCTGCTCCTGCCTGGTATGAGGTTGGCATTGCTGCTGCTTCTGGCTCCTGAAAGCTTCCAGTATCTTCATGGATTTGCTTTTTCATGGAGAAGGGAGCAGGGAGAGAAGAGAGACTCACCAGTTGCCCAGGGGCATCCATGATTCTTATATGTAGCCAATGGAATGTGTCCTAAATTCCTATCTCTCCTAGTGGTCTCCAATATTTACCATTGCCTGTCAGATATTTACCATCCTGCTTACAAAAGGGAAGTGTGGTCATATTTCTAGCTCTCTTGTGGGCTAAGTAGTTGCTGTATGTTGGGGCTAATGTGGGAAGTGGTTTCTGCTAGGATAGTGATGAAATAACAATGCTTACAAAGGACTTTTGATCCAAGAATCTTTCTGCTTTACCTTTTGGCCACTCTGTGTGTGTGTGTGTGTGTGTGTGTGTGTTGTTGTTGTTGTTGTTGTCTGTCTCTTTCATGAACCTTCTTGAGAAAACTGAATCATTGCAGAACAAATTATCTGACCCCAGTTGACTGAGTCAGATTTGCAGTTGAGATTGAAGTCTTGGCTAACTGCTGCTCTCTATCCTTGACTAGGCTTTCATTGGATTATTTCAAGTCCCAACTCTGACACATGCTGCCTATTCAAATCAGGCAATTCACTTAAACTCTTGGTGTCCCCAAGCAAGTCTTTCACATTATAAATTACTAATCTAAATTACTTTATGGCTATAAATTGCTAATCTTAAATTTAAGACAATAAATTGGCAGAGCGTGTTTCCTCAGTGAGAGTGCCATACAGTCAAGTAATAAATATTCATTACATGCCCACTGTATGGTAGGCATTAGTGATGCAAAAACATAGAAAACAGTATTTCTTTCAAGAAGCTTCCTCTCAGGGGAAACGCCATGACTATGTTATTATATACAAAATAAATACACTGCAGTTTGGAGGAGAAAAGGTACCAGCAGTTGTGAGGGTCTAGAATGTATAGGAAATCTTGGACTAGAATTTAAAAACTTTTTATAAAGCTACATACCTAGCAGATCATTTGGTGTGTTGTAAATTGGCAGATTGTGAATTCTTTGAAGGCAGAGACATGTGCTCTTTCCATGTTTGTAACTCTCTCGATAAGCACATTACCTTTCTTGTGGCGGGTGTTTAATAAATGTTGATATGAATTATTGAGAGCTGCTTCTTTTAAAATTGTTTTCATACAGTGAATTCTACAGATAGAGTACGCATTTTAAAAATGGCTGATCAGCCATCTAGGTAGTTTCAGAATGACTGAACTTACCTGCTGGGAAGAGGAATTGGAACCCTACAGTAAGGGGTGAAAAGAAAGGGTGGTTTGGGGTTGGTTTCACTCCATGTGTTAGGTGCCAGGGCTCCTGCCTCCTCTTCCCGTAACAATTTTCATTTAGCTGGTTTCGTTGCTGAATGTGCTTATGTAAGATTGTGGGCTGGGTGTTAAAGCATCTGTTCTGTATGGAAAGTGATAGTGGTTTTCAGAGGAGAAAAGCATGGTGGTGGTGGAGGGGGAGGACAGGGAAAGGTTTTGGTTCTAGGAGTGTGTTAATTCAGTGATCACCACTGTAGGTGAATGGTAGAGATGAGATTTGGAGCCCCAGTTTCTTCCTGTCTCTAAGTCAGTGGTTTTGCTGGAAATATAGGGGATGCCCATCAGTTGGGGAATGGCTGAACAAGCTATGGTATATGAATATAATGGAATACTATTGTGCTATAAGAAATGGGAAGGAGATGGACTTCATAATTACCTGGAGAGGCTTATACGGACTGATGCTAAGTGAGAAGAGCAGAACCAGGCAAAACCTGTACACAATCACAGACACATCGTACATATGATGACCAACCTTGATAAACTGGACTATCCTCAACAATGCACAGCTAAAGACAACTCT
>CM053589.1:89965561-89988551 GCA_028646515.1 Pseudochirops corinnae
TTTTAAAAGGTGAAATTGAGAGGTGGGAGAGAAATAGTATGAGAGGAGACAGGGAGACACAGAATGGGGTTAATCCTCTCACATAGAAGAGGCCAGGGATAACTGTTACAATGGAGGGGAAGAACAGGAAGGCAAAAGGGAATGGGTCAACCTTACTCTCATTGAAGTTGGCTTAGGGAAGGAATGACATACACTCTAAATTGGTATCTTGGCCTACAGGAGAGTAGAGGGAAAGGGGACGAGAGGAGGGAGGATGGAAGGGAGGGCAGGTTGGGGGTGAGGGTTGTTAGAAGCAAGCACTTTTGTAAAGGGACAGGGAGAAATTAGAATATAGGACAAGAGGGGGGTGGAATAGGAAGGAGAGAAATATAGAGGTACTGGGGTAGGGAGATCCATCTTACCCTGCTGGAAAGTCAGAGGGGTGATGGGGGAGGATATAGGAGAGAGCTGATTGGGAGAGGAGGTATATGGTGGGATCACTGTTTTGGGGGGGTGAGTAGGGGGAAGATGGGGAGAAAATTTGTAAATCAAAATCTCATGGAAATGAATGATGTAAACTAAAAATAAACAAAAGTTTAAAAAAAAGAAAAGAGATGATCAGATTTGGGCATTACAAGATGGTTATTAACTATGAAGGGAGCATTTTGGTTGTATGATGAGGTCAGAAGTCAGATTGTAGAGAGTTAAGATGTGAGTAAGAGGAATGGAAATGGAGGTATCTATTATATATGTCCTTCTCAAGGAGATTAGCCACAAAAGGGAGGAGAGAAATGGGATGACAGCTAGCAGGAATGGATGGATCAGATAAGTGTTTTTTGAGGATCAGTGAAAAATGGCTATATTTATAGGCGGTAGGGAAGCAGACAATTGACAGGGGAAGATTGAAGATAAATGTAAGAGTGGAGGTAATCAGGGAAGCAATCTGTTGGAGAAGATGGGATGTAATGGGATCCTTTGTGGGAGAAAAGGACTTTACCATGACAAGGAGAAGGACCACCTCATCATGTGAGGCAGGGATAAAGGAGGGCGTAGTGGCAGAAGCCACCTGTGAGATGTGAGTTGAAGAGGAAGGGAGAAGAAGGAGCTCTTAGAGAATGGCCTCAACATTTTCAGTGAAATATGAGGCAATATTGTCTGTTAAGATGGGAAGGAATGGGGGAAGTTATGAGAAGTTTGAGGAGGGATGAAAAGCTTTTGAAAAGTTGCTGTGATGAGTGGGAAACTGAGTCATTTAGGGAGGTATAAAATGATGGCCTTGCCTCAGTGAAGGTCCAGTTGAGATTATACAACATACATTTGTAGTGGTAAGGAAATTCCTTCTCTATCATTGCAAGTTGTCACCTTCCTTGGAACTTAGAATCTTAGAGAGTTTCCCAGAGCACTGCAATATTAATTGACTTGCCCAGAGCCACATAGCCATCATGCCAGAGATGGGCCTTAAACCCAGGTTTTCCTGGTCTTGAGGCTGGCTCTCTATCCACTATTCTAGCGCAAGACAAGACTGAAAAAAAAAATCAGAGTGCTTCTGGATTATGGAGAGCCTGGAAAAGCTAAAAAGTTTGGGTTTTATCCTCAAGGAAATGGGAAACTATCAAAAGTTTGAGGCCAGATTTCAGAGAAAAGTAGCTGTCAGATAAGCAAAAGGGTCCTGTTTTACATCTCTCATCTAAGAGTCAATATTGTGAGCCTGTTGTTAATTCCTTGGCTCGAAGATGTTGGTGGGCTAGTGCAAATGGGTTATTAAAGATTCCAGATTGCAGACCTGAAGAAGAATTTCTCGATAGGACCAGACAGGAAAGATGCTCTCCTGGAAGGGCACATGCTTCCCCAGCCCCACTGGGAATAAGCAAGCAGCTGTTGCACATTTCTGAAGCTAACCTCATAATTGTAACAGCACCCGCTTGAACAGCTATTTAGTGTCCTGCTGGTTTTTCCATGATAAACTCTTAGATGCTTAACGTTTTTATAGCTCAGCCACGAAATTTCTGCTCCAGGCTGGACCTCAGCATGTGAACCCTTTGCCCCTGAAGCAAACACTTTTATTTATTTACTTGCTTAATTAATTTGTTTTCCAGGCTTCCCTCCAAAAATCTATTGGAGAGAGGTTAAGCTTCAGCAAGGGAAAGGGAGCAAGGGGTTTGCAAGCTTCTGTATTTGGGTTTTCTCTTTCTTCTTCTAGTCACTCAGCATCAGATTCTTGGAAGTGTTACAGTAAAAACTCTATGAACCAGAAGACTCAGGGAAAGGGGGTTTCTGGGTAATGGAATTCCTAGGTGGTGGAGAGTAAAGCAGGAGATGCTATTTGCTTTGACCCTTGCTGAGGCAAATCTTTTTTTTTTTTTAATGGACACTTTCATAGAACTAGAGCTAGAAAGAACCTTGTCAAGCCTAAGTCCCTCATTTTACAGATGAGGAAGCTGGGACTCAGGGAATTTGAATTATAGGTCACAACACTAATAAGTACCAGGGATAGGATATGAACCCACATTCTCAGGCTACTCAGAGCCAGCACTTTTTTTCTTGCCTTAGTAGACTTTAGTAATGATGGGTAAATGCCACTTGCTAGCTGTGTGACCCTAAGCAAGCCACTTAACCCTCTTTGCATCAGTTTCTTCACCTGCAAAATAAGCTAAAGAAGGAAATAGCAAACTACTACAGTATCTTTGCCAAGAAACCCCCAAATGGGCATCACAAAAAGTCAGATGCTACTGAAACGACTGAACAAAATTTGTTAATATGTTCATAGATTTAAAACTTGAAGGGCCTTTTTTAGAAGCCATTGAATTTAACCCCCTCCCAATTTTACAGATGAGGAGACTGAGGCCCAGAGAAATTAAGTGACTTGCCTAAGGTCACATAACTAATAAGTAACTGAGGCAGAATTTGAACCCTTCCTTCCCAGAACCCTTCCCTGCCCAAGGAGGTTGTAAAAGCCTTAGGAGGCACTCTTATGGATAGCAATTCTCACTGTTGATTATTGGAAATAGAGACAGAGAAGGGGGAGAACTAGCAATCTGTTTCTTGTGTGTCAAAATCAGCATTTCAGGCTGCTATCTTCATTATCTTTGGTGCTTCATCTCCATTTACACCCTTCCCCCCATTATCCTACGCACACATTTATCAGTGGATAGTAAAGTACTTGAAATAAGAATTGTTTTGTAGAATGTAGCCCCACATTTTCTAGCTGTCTTGTCCCTCTTTATAAATAGACATGCTCCCCAAAGGGTTCATTTGAAGCAGTTACACCAAGCAAAGGAGTGTGGCTTTGCCTAAGAAATATTTTTAAACTTTTTACTGTAAAATTAATAATCATGAACAAAGACAAATAATCAAATAAACATGCAAAATGAGGAATAAAATTTTACATGACTTCCTAAACATCTGAACAAAGTAGAACCACACAAATTAACAAAGAACAGACAAACAAAAATGTATTTGCTCAGCTCAGAAAATATGTGAAACCACAATGAAGTGTTTGAGCTTGGAGAGTCTCCTTTACAAAGCAGAGTCAAAGGAGCTGTACAGACACTATGAGCCAGAGTCTTTCAAAGGAGGAAGAAATGAGATCACAGCAGGCTTGGGAAGGCCCTGAGGCTTGGATAGGACTTGAGCCTGAAGGATGGGTAGAATTTGGATGGGTGAAGGGAAGAGGGGGTAGCATATTCAACTCAAGAGAGGGAACAAAGCAAACTGGTTGGCTGGTGTATCAGGAGACAAGACAGGATGTGTAGAGTGGGGCCTTTTGGTGGTTTTCATGCCAGACTAAGGAGCTTGAGCTTAATTCTGTCAGTAAGAAATTATTTCTGAGTGGCAGGTGAATGGCAGCAATAGTAGTAATACTTGGAAGTAGTAGTAGTAGTAGTAGTAGTAGTAGTAGTAGTAGTAGTAGTAGTAGTAGTAGTAGTAGAAGTAGTAGTATTAATAATAGTGGCATAGCAGTAATAGTAATAACAATTGCAAAAAAAAAGAAGAGAAAAAGCCTGAGTGTTACACTGATATCTATAATCATATTTTAAAAAGGAAAGCCTCCATTGTTTTTGGCAGATATTCTTTGAAAGATTTATAGAAAAATCATAGATCAAGAGCTGAAAGATACCTCAGAGGTTAGAGGAACATAGATCTGGAGACAGAAATTTTAAGGAACTCAGAGGTCAAAGGAGCATAGATCTAGAACTGTACAGGAACTTAGAGGTCATAGAAATGTAGGTCTAGAGTTATATGTCAGAGGACATAGGATCATAGAACCAGAGCTACAAAGTAACTCGGAGGTAATAGAACATAGATCTAGAATTGTAAAGCAAGTCAGAGGCCGTGGGAACATAGATCTAGAGTTGGAAGGGGCTTTAGAGGGCCATACGAACATATTTAAAGCTGTAAAGGAAATGAGAGGTCATAAAAACATATATCTAGAACTCTAAAGAAACTCATATTCATAGAAATATAGATCTAGAGCAGGAAGGGACCTTGGATGCTATAGAAACATAATTATAGAGCTAGAAGGGACCTCAGAGGTGATGGGGATGTTGATCTAGAACTGTAAAAGAACTCAGAGACCATAGGAACATAGACCTAGAACTATAAAGGGACCTCAGGGTCCCTAACTCTCCTCCCACCCTGCCAACAATTTTGCTTTACATATGAGGAAACAAAGACTGAGGACAACTTAGTGACTTGACTCATAGACAGTAAGTAGCAAAGCTGGCATCTGAACATGGGTTCTCTGACCAGAGTCAGCATCTGTCCATTGTACCACTCTTATGCTCTAGAACAATATACCACATCAACTCATCACAGCATTGTAGGTATGAAAAATAGCTGAGAGGTGGCTAGCTCTTTACCTTTAAAGAGTGTTCTATACACTTAATCCTTAATGCTCAAGACATATCTGTCAGGCAGGTTGGCAGAATATCTCTGCCCCAATTTTACAAATGAGGAAATAAGATACAGGGAAGTTAAATTACTTGCCCCAGGGTCACATGGCCAGTTAGTGGCTTTTCCAGGATGATAACACAATCTTATTCCTTTTCTTTCTGGTCCTGGAAATACCAACTGAGGTCTAATAAAAAGACACAATAATTCCTGTGAAAAATACTGCAGAGGTGGGGAACCGGTGGCCTCGAGGCCACGTGTGGCCTTCTAGGTCCTTGGGTGCAGCTTTTTGACTGAATCCAAACTTCATAGAACAAATCCTCTTAACAAAAGGATTTTTTCTGCAAAACTTGGACTGTCCAAAGGTTGCACCCAAGGATCTAGAAGACCACGTGTGGCCTCGTGGCCCCAGGTTCCCCACCCCTGCACCTCTGCTTCCAAACAAGAGACTGCCATGGCTGATTATCTCACCTTGCCCTGGACATTCTCTGAGAGAGAATTGTGACACACTCTCCTAAATTGGAAACAGTTGATCCAGGGTTTAGCAGGAGCTCAGCTATGCCTGTTAGGGGCTCTCCAAGGCCGCAGACTTAAAGCTGGAAGAGACTTTAAGGGTCATTCATCCCAACTTCCTCATTTTGCAGAGGAGGAAACCGAGGCCTAGAGGGTTCAAGTGACTCGAGTAAGGTCCCATAGATATTGACTGAACCAAGATTTGGCTCCAATCCCAGTAACACCACAATTTCTACTGAATCCTAATCCTGTCACTTTCCATAGCACCACACTTCTGTGGTTAGAACTAGAGAGATAGCATCAACTTTGAGCTGATTCCAAAGCCTTGACCTATGTCTCATTAGGAGATAACTACTTCAGATTTCCTGTTGGTCTAACCCCAAAAGGAACCCGGATTCAGAGGTAATCAACAAGGATAGAAAGCTATTGTTCAGTTCTTCAGTCATGTCCGACTCTTAGTGACCCCATGGACCATAGCACACCAGGCCCTTCTATATTCCACTATCTCTTGAAGTCTGTCCACATTGACGTTCATTATTTCCATCATATTGTCTATCCATCTCACCCTCTGCCATCTCCTTTTCCTTTTGCCTTTAATCTTTCCCAACATCAGGGTCTTTTCCAATGATTTTCATCTTCTCATTATGTGGCCAAAGAATTTAAATTTCAGCTTCAGCATTTGAACTTCCAGGGAATAGCCTGAACTAATTTCTTTAAATATTGACTGATTTGATCTCCTTGCTGTCCAATGGACTCTCAAAAGTCTTCTTCAGCATAATTTTGAAACATAAATTCTGTGGCACTCACCTTTCTTTATAGTCCAACTCTTCTAGTCATACATTGCTACTGGAAAAACTCTAGCTTTGACTATATAGACCTTTGTTGGCTAGGTGATGTCTCTGCTTTTTAGTATATTGTCCAGATTTGTCATATCTTTCCTTTCAAGGAGCAAGCATCTCTTAATTTCGTGGCTGCAGTCACCATTTGTAGTGGTCTTTGATTCCAAGAATATAAAATCTGACACTATTTCCATTTCTTCTCCCTTTTCTTGCCAGGAATTGATGGGACCAGTTGCCAGAATCTTTGTTTTTTTAATGTTAAATTTCGAGCCAGCTTTTGCACTGTCCTCTTTCACCTTCTTAATTCCTCTTTACTTTTTGCCATTAGAATGGCATCATCTGGATATCTGAGATTGTTAATATTTCTGGTTCTTAATTCTGGTTCTTGATTTATCCAGTCTGGCATTTCACATGATATATTCTGCATATGAATTAAATATATAAGGTGACAATATATTGTCCTATTCCATTTTCAACCTTAAACCAATTTGTTCCATGTTTGGTTCAAACTACTGTTTCTTAGCTCATATACAGGTACCTCAGGAAAGAAATAAGATGATCTGGTACTCCCATTTCTTTGAGGATTTGCAACATTTTGTTGTGATGCACACAGTCAAAGGCTTTAGTGGTCAATGAAGCAGAAGTAGACTTTTTTTATGGAACTACTTTTCTATTTCCATAATCCCGTCAATGTTGGCAATTTGGTCTCTAGTTCCTCTGTCTCTTTGAAGACCAGTCTGCTCTTCTGGTAATTCTTGGTTCAAATATTGCTGAAGTCTAGCTTGCAGAATCTTAAGTATAACCTTGCTGCTGTGTGAAATGAGCTCAATTGTGCAGTAGTTTGAGCATTCTTTGTCATTTCCCTTCTTTAGGATTAGGATGTAAATCCAATGAGCACTGTGAGTTTTCTAAATTTGCTGGCATATTGATTGCAGCTCTTTAACAGCATCATCTTTTAGGATTTTAAATACCTCAGCAGGAATTCCATCACTCCAAGACCAAATTTGTCTTATCTTTTGATTTCCTACTTTAGCATTCCAATCCCCTATAATGATAGTGACATCTTTTTTTGGTGTTATTCCTAGAAGATGTTGTAGGTCTTCGTAGAACTGATCAACTTTGGCCTCTTTGGTATCAGTGGTTGGACCATAGACTCATATTACTGTGGTATTGAATGATTTGCCTTGGATTTGAACAGATATCATTCTGTCATTTTTGAGATTATTCCCCAGTATTGCTTTTCTCATCCTTTTGTCAACTATGAGGGTTACTCCATTTCTTCTAAGGGAGTCTTGTCCACAGTAGTATATGGAATGATCATCAGAATTAAATTCACCCATTTCCATCCATTTAAGTTCACTGACACCCAAACTGTTGATGTTTAATCTTTGTATCTCCTGTTTAACTACATCCAGTTTACCTTGGTTTGTAGATCTTATGTTCCAGGTTCCTACGCCATCTTGATCTTTACAGCATCGAACTTTCATCACCAAATGTATCCATCTGAAGTTGAGCTTCCTTTCAGCTTTGACCCAGCCTCTTCATTGGTGCTTGTAGTTGTCCTCTACTCTTTCCCAGTAGCATATTGGACACCTTCCAACCTGAGGGCTCATCTTCTGATGTCATCTCTTTTATCATTTTAGTACTGTTCATGGGATTTTCTTGGGGAAGATAGTGGACTGGTTTGCCATTTCTTTCTTCAACGGACCACCTTTTGTCCATGATGGGGGGGGTAGGGAGCTACAAGACATTATTAAAGAGCTAGCTTCTGCCCTAAACTTCCCTACTTCTTTCCCATTTCCCTTTGGAGCCCCTTGTACCTTGACTCACTAATATCTACTGACTTCCTGTGCATTGTTAAGTTTTAGCCAACTGGGATTTTGACCTTGACAGTCAACTGCTAGGTCATTAGGATAATAGGATTTAGACCTTGGAGGACTGTGACCTTGAAGATCATCTAGTCCAGCTTTTTCCTTTACACACTAACCCAAGGCAGGGGGTGGGGGGGAGATAGCTTGATTGAGGGCACATAGGTAAGAAGTGGCTATGTCAGGATCTTAACTCAAGATTTGGGGGTTCTAAATCCAGTATTCTTCCTACCTCCCCACACTTTACCAGTGAGGTGGAAATGCAAGATGCAAGTTACTGGGACTTTGTTTCCTGTCCCTGCCCAAACCCTCTTCCTGCCCCCCAAGTCCCTAGAGGAGGACAGTTTCAGAAAACAGGTCTGGACTTCTTCCTTGGCCAGTAGTGTTGCTGACTTAGAGTGGTTTGCTCCCCAGAGCCTAGAGGTTTTAGCTGGACCTTAAGACTCTTTTGGCTCTCTATAAAACTGCTTCATCTCTGTCCCCAGCTGCAGGACAATGGGTGCTATTATAAATTAGCACATAAAATGAAAACATCTGGTTCAAATAATCATACAAAAAAGGTCCACAAGAATCCATTGCCAATTCCTAGTGAAGCTTTCTTTCTTTCTTTTTCTTTCTTTCTTTCTTTCTTTCTTTCTTTCTTTCTTTCTTTCTTTCTTTCTTTCTTTCTTCCTTCCTTCCCTTCTTTCTTTCTTTTCTTTCTTTCCTCTCTCCCTTCCTTCCTTTCTCTTTCCTTCATTTTTCTTTCCTTTTTTCTTTTCCTTTCCTTAGCTTTCCTCCCTCCCTCCCTTGTCTTTTTCACTTTCTTTTTCTCTCTCTTTTAAAATGTCTTCTCTCTGTGTCTCTCTTTTCCTCTTGCTTTCTCAACATTTTCTCTTTTCCCCCTTTCTCTTTCTTTTCTTTTCTCTTTTCCTTTCCTGAGCGGCAGTATGCAATGGATGCCCTACCTTTCCTCATCAGACCACAGAAATTAATGGAACTTTGGGAAAGCTTGAAAATGTTGTACCAACCTTCCTTCCATTGTTAAAAGCCCAAGTTTCATAAGAAATACATTTTTTCCCTCCAAATGGGGTTGTGTCTTGCACTTCTTAAATTCCTTAAATCTTCAGCACCTTTCACTATTATAAAAGAATGAACTTCACACATTTCAATATATATATATTCATATCGTATGCTTCTAGGAATATCCCTGAAAGAGAGGACAACTCAATAATTCTGTGGTTCTGAGTAGTATCCCCTTTTCGACAGAAGGAGAAACAAAATCTCTAGGAGTTAAACAATTTGTATAAAGTCCCACCATGAACTGGTGTCAAAATTGGGGCTAAAATTCCTCCTCTAGAACTATTTCCATGATACCATGTGGCCTTCTATATTCTCAGGGCACAGGAATACTTTGGCACCTAGGCAGCTGATGGTGTTGTGGATAGAGGAAAAGGCCTAAAGTCAAGAAGACCTGAGTTCAAATCTGATCTTAAAAACTTCCTAGTTGTGTGACCCTGAGCAAATCACTTAACTTGTATTTAACTCAGTTTCACCTGTAAATTGGGTTGTTGTGAGGACCTTCCAGGGTTGTTGTGAGGACCAAGTGAGACAGTATTTGTAAAGTGCTTAGCACAGTGGCTGGCACATGGCAAGCTCTAAATAATTGTTAGCTATGATTATTTCTAGCATTTTGACCAATTCATTATCTATAGACTTCTAGGTTTATGTTTTGCTACTTGGTACCTACAAACCATTTTGTTCAGTTAACGGAGGAGACCAGGGTTTGTTTGTTTGTTTTTTTAATGAATCATCTTGTTTTTATTGTTCGGATCCGGGTTACTTGAGAGGAATGAAAGGAGAGGAGTGGGTAGCTCCAATACCCAGCCGGCCACATTTTACAGGTTCGTAGGTGATAGAGAATTCGCTCAGGTAGTGCCCAATCACCTCGGGCTTAATTTCTGCCTGACTGAAGGTCTTGCCGTTATACACACCCACCATACTTCCCACCATCTCAGGCAGGATAATCATGTCTGGAAGGTGCGCCTTCACTACCTCGGGCTTTTCCATGGGAGGGGGGCCTTCCTTCTTGACCTTCCTCAGGTGCTTCAGGAGGGAATGCTGTTTGCGCCTCAGACCCCTGCTGAGTGCTGTCGCTATCCAGCGCTGTACAACTGCATGAGCGGTTCATAGGACATGTCCAGCAGCTGATCCGGGTCCACGCTGCGGTAGGTGAACTTCCAGAGGGTTCGCTTCTTCTTCTGCTCCACTTCCGCCATCTTGTCCGCTGTCAGGAAAAGACCGCTCCCAAATGAGGACGCAGATATTGCGCAACCTCACCCCACACCTGCACGTTCAGGCCTAGACCAGGGCTTCTTAACTTGAGGAGTGGGCAGATTTGAGGGGGTCCGTGAACTTGGATGGGAAAAAAATTAAATCTTTATTTTCACTAAAATCTCACTGAAGCTTAGCCTTTCCTTCAAATATGAATAAACTCTATCCTGAGAAGGGGTCCATGGACTCCACCAGACTGCCAAAGGTGTCCAAGACACATAAAAGGTTAAGAGCTCTTGGACAGGGTGAGCTCTAAGGACCCCTCCCCCTCTAGTGTCTATGAATTGCCACAATGGAAAGAGAGTCCAGCTGTATTTGAATCCTAGCTCAGTTACTCATAGTCTGTGAGACCCTAGGCAAGTCACTTAACCTCTCTAGACTCATTTCTTCATCTATAAAATGAAGGGATTGTACTAGATGACTCCTGAAATCCCTTCAGACCCTAGATCTACAATCCTACTTATTTTTTCCAAGAAACTAGGTAACTGAAATCCAGAATGAACCCTTCTGAATCTCTAAAGTCTCTGAGGAATTGGTGGTCCTGTAATTCTATAAAATCGGAGCTACCCCCAGGTCTCTAAAAAATATGGAGATCCTCCTAAATGGACCTATATTTTTATGACTCGGATATGAGGAGAGCAGTTAGGTAGAGCAATGGATAGAGCACTGGGCTTGGAATCAGAAAGACATCTTCATGAGTTCAAATCTAGCCTCAGACACTTACTACCTGTATGATGACCCTAGGCAAGTCACTTAACACTGTTTGCCTCAGTTTCCTCATCTATAAAATGAGCTGGAGAAGGAAATGGCAAATCATTCCAGTATCTTTGCCAAGAAAACCCCAAACAGTGTCATGAAGACAACATGAGGAGGAGCCCAGTTTCTCACAGAGCACTATTTAGAGAAGGAAGAGATCTTTGAGGCCATCTTGTCTAGATCCCTCAGATTATAGTTGAGGAAACTGAGACCTAGAGAAAATTAAGCATAAAATTAGTTAATAACTATATAAATTAATACATAATTCTATAATTGAGAAATTAAGCAACTTGTGGGTAGAAAATGGCAGAATCAGGATTTGAGCAAAGTTTCTTTGATTCCGCCTGAGCTCCCTTTCCAGTATATAACATTTATAACTTTCACCCTGGGAGTCAGGGCCTCTGTGAGCTTAGAAGCCGATGTTGGTGTAGTCAAGGTAGGAAGTGAGGTCTTTCCCCAGCTTGGAAATATCTCTTCTGCCTAGAGAAACGGCTGAAGAAGTCCTGCCAGTAGAATTTCATTTCTTTGGGTTTGATACTGTACTCTCTTAAGACCTTTGTTTTAAAATGCAAACAAAAAAGCAGAAGTAGAAGGGCAAGGCCAAGATGGACTTTGCCAAGCGAGGATGGAGGGGACCGAGACACTAGCAGCTCAGGCCCTTGGGCAGCCCCCACCTCCTGGGGCCTGATCAGATCTTGGCATCCACAGCTGTTGGAGTTACATAGTTCTATTCTTTCCTCCTCTTCCCCCCCCCCCCCCTTTAAGTTCAGAGAGGTCACAGAGCCATTTGCCTTAGAATACATTGCTTCCTCCTTTAGAAAACATCCAGGAAGACCATGTTCCCTCTCTCCCTTTTTTCTTCCTTAATGAGCTTTAGTTCTCCTTCCTCCCAATGGGGCCTTAATTGAATCCTACTTCCCAAGGGCTAAAAACAGAACCTGTAGCAGGGCCCTCCTACCATTGACTGATGAGAAGGGACGCTTGGGGAGGGCAGGGGAGTGGAAGGGAAAGGGAAAGGAGAAAGGGGTGGGGGGGAAGGTATGGGAAAGAAGGAGAGTGTGGGGGAAGGCAGTGGAGAGAAGGGAGTGTGGAAAGAGTAGGAGAGAAAAGAGTGGAGAGGGAAAGGAGACTAGGAGGTTTGGGGAGGATAAAGGAGAGGAATGGGAGAGGAGGGCTGTAGGGAGGGTGGAGAAGAGGAGAACAGAGGAGGAACTGTGGGGAAGAAAGGGGAGAGAAGAAAATACAGGGAAAAGAAAGGAAGGAAGTGTGAAGAATGGGAGTGGTGTAGAGAAGGGTATAGAGATTGTAGGAAGAATAGAGAGAAGAATAAAATATAGGTAGGAAAAAAGTATGGGAAAGAAAAAAGGATTATGGGAAGGGAAACAGTGGGAGAGAAAAGTGAAGTCAAGAAAGGGAGGGGTGCAGAGGGAGGTTTTTCTTTTATCATCTGTGCTCTGCGAATCCTGGATTTTCAAGGATGATCCCAATGTCGAGAAAAGAAAAGCTTACTTCGAACAAGGCCTTACTAAAAGAGTATTCCCTTGTCATTCTTGGCTAAATTTTTGGTTCAGAAAATCACCCTAACTGGGTTAGAACCTGTGGTTTCACTTGATCGGGGCAGGGAACTTTCCCCTCATTCTTTTATCTCCTCTGCTTTTCTCCTGAAGAGTTCCCCAGGACTTTCACATCCCCTTCCATGAGCCTGAAGGCTAACTCAACTGAACCCAGAACACTGCAATTAGAGACAACTTGACCCCCTCCTCCCCCTACTCAGCACCATCTCCAGAAAAAGGAGGGGGCTCATCTCTGTCTATTCTCCAATTATAGAAAGCTATAGCTGGCAGATCCCTCGGCGCCCAACATTCTCATTTTACAAATGAGAAAATTGAGGGCCAGTGTCTGGATTCAGTTCAGAAAAGGGAGTCAAATTACACTGATTCAGAGTTAACAAGGGGCAAGGAAAGACAGAGTCCAAGAAAAATCTGAAGTTGTAATCTTTTAAAAAGAAACCTAGCTTTATGACTTTTGAGCACATACTATGAACCAGTTAAAAAAAATTAGGGCCTTGAGAACCTGCTTACGTGACAGGTAAAGGTGGTCCCTGATCAGTGTGTCAATTGCCTGGAGAACCGCTTCTAAAATGATTTCTCCCCCTTACAGTTTAATCCAAGATCTCTTCCTTCTCTCTGTGTCCCTGTCATCCCATCCTCTTCATTCTTGCCACATTCATGCTGATCCCATCTCTTGGAAAGACTTCCCTATTTCTCTCTGACTATTCAGAACTTACCCATCCCTCAAAGCCTAGTTCAAATATGACCTCTTCCTAGGAGCCTTCCCCAACCACTCAGCTCTCAATAACTTCCTTCTCTTTCTTAGAATTCTTTCAGCATTGACAATCAGTGCTAGAAATCTGATAGTTACTCATTTTAGCACTTAATTATATCCTGTTTTGGATTATTTAATGACTTTCATATTCACTCTTCTAATTTCCTCAACTAAAGTGTAAACTCCCTGAGGGTAGGCAGGTCTTCTATTTCTAGACCTTTCTACCCCCCAATAATATCTAGCATAGGACTGGATTCTTAGCAGACTTCAGTGAATTCTCATTGATTAACTGATTTCTTTTCCTCTCTTTTCTTCTTTTTTTTTTTTCCAGTGCAAAAGGGTAGTTTCAATGATCATCAAAGGAAGCATCTTGTTGATTACCTTTCCCTCAGTCTAAGAAGGATTCCTGTTGAAGGTGAGCTTAAACTGGGGGTCTTTTGAATTCTACAGATTAAGATTTCTAATCTTGGTATAATGAAATACCTTCATGTTGCCATTTAATTCCCACGGACAAAAATCCTTTTCCTTCAAAGGGAATAGAGTACAGCAGTCCTCAACCTCGTCTTACTTTAGTGAAAAGTTGAACACTTATGAAGTTTCACAGCCCTAAGACAGAAAAGGAAACCAAAATGAGGGGGAGTTATTTTTTTTAATTGCAAGCAAAAATGCATATATTGCAGTGATGCTTATAATACAAAGTTAGCTCTTCAGGCCTTAGGCTGCATGTACTATCCATCTCAGCCATGGGACCATAAGATGGGGAGGTGAGTACTGAATCTGTTATTTCAGACACAGAAACTCTCCCAGAATAGGGCAGCACCATCTCTGCAATGGGCATCTAGGTGGTGTAGTACACAGAGAGCTGGGCCTGGAGTGAGGAAGATTCATCTTCCTGAGTTCAAATCTGACCTCAGATACTTACTAACTGTGTGATCCTGGTCAAGTCACTTAACCCTGTTTGCCTCAGTTATCTCATCTATAATATGAACAAGAGAAGGAAATGGAAAACCACTCTAGTATCTTTGCCAAGAAAAGCTGGAATGGAGTCACGAAGAGTCAAACATGACTAATAAATGACAAAATAGCAACTATCTCTGCAACTTATTGTCTTAAGGTATTGTCTGTGGCATTTAAGAAGACTTACCCAGGATCACATAGACAGTATACCAGAGGTAGGACTTGAATCCAGGTCTTTCTAGCTCCAAAGCCAATTCTCTATCCATTATGCCATCTTGCCCCAGAGTCATACATAACTAGTGGCAAATTTAGGGGAGAGTTTATGTGTTGGGAAGGGTAGGTCATGGGAGAGAGGTGCCAAGGAAATGGGACTTCTAAGATGGAAGTCTGTCAATCATCAACAAGCATTTATTAAGTTCTTACTCCATGCCAGGCATTGACTGCTTTGAGGATGGTTGGGGTACTGTAACCCTGGGAGGCAAGGCACAGAGACAATGAGGTCCCCATTGGTATAAAGACAGTGGGGTCAATGCAGAGAAGTAACTTATCCCCCAGATGGTGGTACCCTAGGGAAGACACCTTTTCACCCCTCACTAGTTATGGCTCTGCTTAGGCAGTTTGCCCAGACCCAAAAACACTGAAACGAAGATGGCCAGACAGTTGCTACTTCTACTAAGATGGAGTTGGTTGATCCCTCTTCTGCACATGATTGCTGGTAAGAGACGCTGAAACTCTGCTGCTCTGGCTGAAAGAATGACCAGCCCTAGAGTCAACTTCTTCTCCCTGCAGGATCCTCTGAATCATGATCCTGGTTTAGCCAGAGATTAGGAAGCATATTGTATTCTGAGGATCCCTGGAGACCCTCCCATGGGCTCCTGGCAATGCTGGTAGAAGCTTAGGGAACTTGGGAACCAGTGGCAGGGTATGTTGACAGAGCACCGACACTCACTGGAAATCCAGATTCTGCTGTTAGTTCTCCCACCAACCAGCCATGTGATTGAATGAGTCACTCTATCCTGAGCCTTAGTGTCCCCATCTATGAAATGAGAAGTTTGGAGTAGATGATCTCCCAAGTTACTTCCAGCTCCATGAATAGCTAACCCTCTATTTAAGGTGGTTCAGAGGAAAAACTCTTTTATTGATCATCTACCTAGAAATGCAACTAGTATGTTTGTGGCAGTAGGGCTTAGGGAGAATCAGGCACTGTGGGGAGCAGGTGAATCATAGTGACCCCCTAAAATTCTTAAAAATGACCCCTCCAAGAGCTTTTGTTTGTGTGGGTTATAGTTATTCACTTAGTCTTTACCAAATTAGAATTTTAGACATAATAGTATTTTTAGGAAAATAATTTTGATTTCATGGATCCCCTGAAAGGGTCTCAGTCACCCCCAGGGATTCCCAAACCACACGTTGAGAACGGCTGCATTAGAAGATTAGGAATTAGGCAGTTAGCCAACAAATATTTAAGTAGTTACTAGGTACGAGGCCCCATATTCTGTCCTGGGTGTGTGCAAAGAAAGGTAAAAACAATTTTTGTTAGGGAACGCTGTGTGTCCCAAAAGTCTCAGTGCAACCCCAAAGCCTAAAACTGCACTGAGACTTTTGGGACGCCCTGTGGACACTGTAAATGGAAAGTAATCTCAGAGGTAGGAGAAGGAGCAGGAGGAATACCAGGAAAGGGATCCTGAAGAGGCTGGGGTTTGTGCGGAGTTTTGAAGGAAGCCAGGAGGCAGAGGTGACAAGGAGAACATCCCATACTGTGACAAGACATGCTATTTGGTATGGAGCCTGGTCTGCAAGGAATCACAAAAGGTCAGAGGAGCTGAATTGCAGTGTGCTTGGAAGGGAGGAAAGGACTAGACTGGGAGACGCCAATAATGGCAAAGGGGCTGTTGTCTCATTCATTGAGCTGATATACGTGGTGATGAGCCATGTGTAAGGTGAGGTTGTGGGGTAGATGTAGGCAGAGAGGATCCTCGAGGCTGGGAGCCACAGTGCCCACAGAGCTGGGGCTTGTCTTTCTTCCCTTGTGTTTTATTATGGTGAGTGGGGATGTTCACAGGTATCAGTGTTGGTCTGAGACTGAGGCTCCCTCTGGAACACCAAAACAACACCAGAACTGGAGGACCAGAACTGGAGGAGTGAGTGTGGATGAAGCCTTAGATGTGCCTCTGAGTGAACTCCTCCCAATTCCCCTGTCTACAAATATACCTGCTGGTGAGGACCAGGTATGAGACAAAGGCCAAATCTTAGCACACCTCTCTCTGGGTTCTCCTTTCCTTTTCAGAGCATGCTCTTATTCTCTAAACCCACCCCTATTTCCACACAAAAAACGAACTGTTCTGTGTTACATTTTTTTCTACCCTCTGCTTGGTGGTTTGATAAATGAATTAGCACAAGGCGTAAGTAGTGGAAGTAACTTTGGTGTTGCCTTTCCCGGGAATATTTGTGTTTTAGAGGGATTAGACAATTCTGTAACCTAAAGTGATAAACTTAATTGGGGGTGGTGGTGGAAGGAATAGATGGGGCCCAGTTTTGACTGCAGACATTAGTCCTTGTGAAATCAATTCTGCCCTCTTCTTTACAATCCAATTTATTTGCCGGACTTCAAGTGTGAATCTCATACAAAGGATCTGTGAGACCTTTCCTGCCACAAATCCAGAGGTTTCCAAAGTGGAGGTGGTTCGGATAATTCTGCATTTAGAAATTCAGCAGTTCTTTTTCTCTCTCTCTTTTTTTCTTTTTGTTTCTTCCTTCCTTCCTTTTTTTTTTTGGAGGGAGGAAGAGGCAGAGAAAAAGACCAACTTGGGCCTTTCAAATGAACTCACATTTTCCGAAGCCAAGAATTGACAAACACACTATTTTTGGATGGCCTTGCACAAATGTTGTGTAGGTTTTCTTTTTGCTACTAAATGTCACTGCATTAGTTTCCTAGTTTCATTCTCCTGCCTGCGGTGGGGAGGATTATGCAATTCGAGCCCTGGGATGAATCATCTGATGATGTAGCTGCCAAGTGGAGATGTTTGCATAGATAGAGTGGAGTTTTCTTTGGGCTATTTGTGGGTGGCTTTATTTTACAGTTCTATTTCTTTGTTTCTCTTTCTTTTTCTTTCTTTCTTCCATTCTTTTTCTCTCCTTCCTCCCTTCCTGCCAATCTTCCTTCCTTCTTTCCTCCCTCTCTTCCTTCCTTTCTTCATTCCTTCTCTCTACCTTCTTCCCTCTCTCCCTTTCCTTTCCTTCCTCTCTCTTCTTTTTCTTTTTCTTTCTGTCTTTCTAACTCTTCTCTCCCTTTCTCCCTCCCTCTTTCCTTCCTTCCTTCTCTCCCTTCCTCTTTTCTTCTTCCCTGCCCCCCTTATCTTTCCTCAACTTCAGGAAATTTAGTCCATCACAATCTTAGTTACTCCTGCCAGACTCCTATATGTGTAGGCCAAGAACAATTGCTATATTATGGAATTCCTGACTAGAAGACAATGATATCAGCATTGATGTTCTGAGGAAATGGAATATAAAGAAAGGTGATCATTTCCAGAAGAACCCAGTGCATCTCATCACTTAGTCAATGGCTAACAGCTGGCCCTTGGCAAAGGCAACAGGCACATGGACTCTTTAGTGCCCCACATTTCCTTCTGCAATGTAGTATTGTGGAAAGAAAGATGGATTTAGGTTCAGAGGCTCTGAGCTTGAATTTTGGATCTGATACATAATACCCAGGTGACCTTGGGATGTCATATTTCTCTGGGGCTCAGTTTTCTCATCTGTAAAATGAAGATGTTGAACTAGATGATCTCAGAGGTCCCTTCTAGGACCTGATACCTTCTCCTTCCTTTTAATGGGCTCCCCACCCCTCTTCCAGGTAAACAACATCCACTTGTTGCCTGTGAATCCCTTCTGTCAGTATCTAATAAGCTCATTCCCACTGTATTAGCTGTTAAGGACTTTTAATATGTTACATACCAGAGGGATTTAAATTTTAGAAAGAGAACCCATTTAACCCAATTCCTAATTCCAAGTCAGGTATGGCAGTACCCAAGAGATAGGTGGGTAATTTTTGTTTTGGGTGGCGCTTCTCAAATCACATCCTGTAGGGCTTACCTGGGAGGCCAGCCATGCCATCCTAAAGGTTCTTTTCTTCAGAATCACTCTGACAGTCATTTGTAGGATCATAGAATCACAAAGCTAGACCTGGGAAGGGTCTAAGAGGTCATCTGATAGTCCAATGCCTTCCTTTTACAGATGAGGAAATTGTAAAGGAAGATTAAGTGAACTGGTCATCCAGGTGACATATACAACAGAGGTGGGGTATGAACATAGGCCTTCGTCTCTAAAGCCCATGCTCTGTTCACTACTGTACCACTCTGCTTCCTTCAGGGCAGTGGTTCTCATCCTTCCTAATGCTGCGACCCTTTAATATTTGTGTGTGGGTGTATCTGCATGTGGGTGGACCCTCTTGGAGACGGATAGAGGAGTGGTGTCTCAGTTCCTAAGACCATTGGAAATATGTGTTTTCCAATGGTCTTAGGTAACCCTGTTTGACCACCAAAGGGGTTGTGACCCACAGGTTGAGAATAGCTGCTTCAGGGGACCATAGACAGAAAGAGAAGATGGCAAAAGAAGAAATTGACAAAGATCCCAAAGTTGAAATCCTTCTGCTTCCTTGTTCATTTTTTTCTTTATGGAGCTGATACGGTCATATAACAAAATTGTCATCCTAGAATTTAGGTCCAACCTTCTCATTTTGCAGAATAAAAAACTGGGCCATTGAGGGGTTAAATGACTTAACCATAATCACAGAGGTAGTAAATGTCAGAGACAGGGTTACAAACTAGTTCTCCAACTCCAAAGTCAATGGTCTTTCAACTATAGTATGAGGAAAATGGAGACTTTCCATGCCCTGGCCTTTTCCCTACCCTCCACATTCATCCTTAAATCCCAGTTTAACAAAAAGAAATATCCATTTATTATGTTAGGGATTGTTCTTGGAACATCATGTTAATGGCTTTCTAGTGAGAAAATGGGCACTTATTCTGTCATAGAAATCAAATATGGTAAAGGAAGCCTCATCAAAGTACAACTTCCTAAAGAGAAGAGCTGTCAGTTTGGTGGAAACAGACATATTTCTTATGACTAGCCCAGTTAGCAAACCCAGTCTTGGCCTCCAATCTGTCAGATGGAAAGCAAGTTTCCAGCAGAATATGCGTTGCTCATTAAACTTTAATGCTAAGCTATTTCAAAAAGAAGACAGCCATCCATTATAATGCTTATGGAACACTCAAATGTCAAGTTTCCTAGAGATTTCCATCCTGATGTTTAAAGCAGATTATTTTCTAAGAGGGAGCTCATCTCAATCTCCTCCCTTCTAAGACAGATATTTTCTCTTTAAAGGGGAAGGGCATATGAGTGAGATCTCTAGATAGAAGAAGGCAAGGGAAAGGTCATTTACCTCACTTATGTCCAATTATTTAATATGTGTAAAGGTTTGGGTTGGCCTTCTGGGAAGTTCAGTCACTTAGAAATCACTGGTCCTCTTCACTTTCTGCAATTTCTTTTCCTCCCTTACTGTCCTTTGTTCACCTTGAAACACAGGACATGTCAAACAAATATGTAACTAATAGGTAGACAGTTAGCATAATGGCTGGAGGGTCAGCCAGCCTCACAGTTAGGAATATCTGGATTCAAACCCTGCCTCCGACACATACTGACTGTGTGACCCTAGGCAAGTCACTTAACCTCTCAATACCCTATAGCAACACATTAAAGACTACAAATAGTGGAAGTATTGTTTATCTGCATTGGGCATTTCTCTCTGAAATTTCCCGTGTCAACAAAATCACCCTCCCCCCCCAAAAAAAGTCATAAAAATTTTATTTTGGGGTTTGTTTTTTGCTTTTTGGAGAGGGGAAGGCAGGGCAATTGGGGTTAAGTGACTTGCCCAGGGTCACACGGCTAGTTTTTTGTGTGTTAAGTGTCTGAGGCCAGATTTGAACTCTGGTCCTCCTGACTCCAGGGCTGGTGCTCTATTCACTATGCCACCTAGCTGTCTCCATAAAAATTTTTAAAATGCATTCAGAGAATGTTAGGAATAAAAAGGATCTTCAAGGTTATCTGGCCCAATCCTTAGTTTTTACAGATAAGGAAACTGAGGCCCACAAAGTTGGAGTAACTTATCTAAGGTCACCAAACCTGTTACTGATTAAGCCAAGACTATTTCTCTGGTCTCTTTATTTGTACTTAAAATTATGATGTTAGAATATTTCACTAAATTGTAAGCTCTTTGAGTACAGGGACTGTCTTTTAACTGTTTTTGTATTCTCAGTGCTTAGCATAATACCTGGCATATAATAGGTTCTTAACAAATGTTTATTGATTAAGAATATAGATATTCACTCAAATTTCAAGATCAAAAACGTATTGAACACAGAAATATAGTAATAAAAAAAAATGGAAAGAGAGTAGATGATCGTTGGGAAAGACTGAGCAAATTGTTCCTCATGAATGTAATGGAAATGACAAATATGAGGACTTCAAAGAAACATACTAAGATTTGTATGATCTGATGCTAAGGAAATCAGGACCAATATACAAAATGATCAGAGTGAGATAAGAGGAAAAACCCCCCACCACATTAGAGACAGCTGAACTCAGAAAAAGGACAATGAACAAAATCTTTTCCAAAGGAGAGATGAAGAAAAGCACAGCGTGGTATAGAGGAGGGAGACTATAGTGACAAATGATTCAGTGATTTTCAGAAGTAACTTCTGTATCCTTTGGATTTCCTTGACTATTTTAATTTGAGATAAAAGAAGATAGTATGGAGATTGGGAGAAGAGTGGGAATGGTATTGGGGATGAGCATATCCAGAGAGCATTGTGGCATTAAAGACAAAAGGCTGATTAGTGAAACGTTCAAAAAATTCATCGAGAGATAACACAAAAGTGAGTCTGTTTCCATACTTTCTTCTCATCCTCTCTACCTTCTAGGTAAGTGAATATACAGATAATTTTAGCTTCTAATTCATCACTTAAACTTAAAGGAATTATATATAATCTGAGCTGTCCCCAGAGTATACTGAATAGATGTAATCACTCTGGGCCCTCTAATTTTTATTTTTAAATGGAAGGGATGAGCTTCTTCGTGCCTCAGAGGGGACAGCCAGTGGAATGAAGAGCTGGAATGCAGGAAGAATACTAGATTTGGAGTCAGAAGACCTGGGTTTAAGCATTGTCTCTGACACTTCCTAACTGAACATCCAATTAATTCTCCCCCCAACACCTCTCACCAAGAATAATGCCTTATAACAAAGGTAAGATTGCACACCAATATAGGTTATATATGTCTGAGCTGTCTAAATGTGACTCAAAGCATCTCCCTATTGATAAATGGTCAAAGGATATGAAGAGGCAGTTTTCAGAAGAAGAAATTCATGTCAACATATCAATAACCAAATGAAAAAATACTCTAACCCACTAATAACTAGGGAAATGCAAATTAAAATGACTCTGAGATACCACCTTACAATTATCACATTGACAAAGTTGACACAAAGGAAAACAGCAAATGTGGAGGGAGTGTGAGAAAACAGGTATATTAATGCACTCTTGATGGTACCGTGCACTGACCCAGCCAGTCTGGAGAACAAATGGGAACTATTCTCCACAAGCTGTTAAGCTATGCATATCTTCTGAACCAGAATACTACCACGCAGTCTATATACCAAAGAGATAAAAGGAGGAAAAGGACCGTGATGTTAAAAAAAAATATTTATAACAATTCTTTTTGTGCTGCCAAAGAATTGGAAACTGAGGATGCCTATCAGTTGAGGAATGACTGAACAAATTATGGTATATGAATGTAATAGAATACTACTGTGCTATAAGAAGTAATGAACAGATCATCGCAGAGAAAGCTGGGAAGATTTATACAAACTGATGCAAAATGAAGTGAACCTAGCCAAGAGAATAATTTATGCAATAATAACAATATTGTAAAGACAACTCTGATGAACACAATGACTAACCACAATTTCAGAGGACTCATGAGGGAAAATATGCTTCATTCCCCCAATATAAAGATGATGAACTCAAAGTTTAGATTAAGACTTTTGTTTTGGACATGGCCAATGTAGGATTTTTTTTTTTTGCCTGATTATACATATTTGTAACAAATTTAATTTTTCTTGCTTTCTCAATGATGGAGGTGGGGAGTAATGAGATGGGAAGAATGTAGATGAAAAGAAAACTGATTTTTAAATATGGCTCACAGGAGACATTGATAGATATCTCTGGAATCTTCCCTACTTCTCTCCAAAGGAAACTGATATTTCTGGCTTAAATAGAGCAGGAAAAGGGCCAGGAGGCTGGGTACTTCTAGGATCTGGGAGGGGCACTGGAGTATAATTATATTGATCTAACCCTTCAAATATTTTTGGTCTAGGGATACCATTTGGGATCAAACTACTTCCCTGGTTCTTTTTTTTTTTTAAATTTTATTATAGTTTGCATCATTCATTTCCACAAGATTTTGAGTTACATATTTTCTCCCCCTCTTTCCCCC
>CM053589.1:89989051-90020671 GCA_028646515.1 Pseudochirops corinnae
GGAGGCGGGTGCAAAACCTTTGCCTTTCACTTTTCCGCTCTGGAGGCCTTTCGGCCGGACTGCTTATCTCCCCCTTTCGCAATCCCCACTCGCAGCTGGTGCTAATCCGCTCACCTGAGAGGCTCCTCCGCTGCTCCAGTCCAGCCGCCCCCGGGGCACAGCCGTGGCTTCAAGCCAGGCTGGTTTCAGTTCCCAGTGCTGATATGGTTCCTCGTAGCCGAACTGACTTTAGTGGGAAGTATCTTTGTGTGTGTTTTGGAGTTCTAGGATTGGTTTAGAGTCCTATTTTATGGGTATTTTGGGGTGGCTATGTGAGAACTGCGATATGTTGCTGCTGCTACGCCGCCATCTTGGCTCCGCCCCCTACTTCCCTGGTTCTTGTCTTGTAAAGAGGTAAGGGTTACTCCATACTTTTGCCTATAGGCTTTGTTTCCTTCCCATAAACTTTTAGTTACAGAAAGATCATTCACCACAAATAGCAAATACTGGGTTAAGCTATTTTCTTAAGAAAAGTAGCAAACAGAAGTTGGAGAAGTTCTACAGATTAAACTATACAAAGAATAGAATGAGCTCTTTGCTGGGGGTGAGATGAGAACTCAGCTCACACCAAGAAAGAAGCCCTAATCCCACCTATGGGAAATTCCCCCAAAGTCTTTAGGGAGGCAAGTGGATAATTAGGGACATATTAAGGAGAGTATTTCACCCACATTTCTATAAATCTTGAAGTCTTTCTCTCCTTCTTTACATTTCTGAAGTCAGTATCTAAGAGAGTTGAGCACCATGTATGATCTCTCTCAGCAAAATGAGTCCCCCTTCTTTCCAAGGCTCTCACACTAACTCTGCCTTCAAGGAGGTCTTTAGCCTTGCCTCAGCATTCTCTCTACCAATCTGGCACCCCAAACAGCAACACGAAAATGCCCCAGGAATGGCTGGAAATCTGAGTTACCCAAATAATAAAATAGAGGGAAATTTTTCTCCCAGTAAAATTAGTCCATATATTGAAAACGTCAGGTAATATAGGCAATATTCCACACCCACAGATCCTCCTCTCCTCCTTTCCTCTCCCCTAAAAAGTAAGATGTTGAAATGAGATGTCTTCTCATATCTCTTCTTGGAGCCAAACTTGGTCATTCTCGTTGCTCAGCATTCAATTTTGATTATTTGTACTTTGTTGTTCTTAATAATTATGTTGTTCTTACACTATTCTTTCTTTTTTTTAACTCAACAAACATTTGCTTTTAGCTTACTATGTGTGAGGCATAATATTAGGTGTTAAGAATATAAAAAAAACAGGGATACTGCATGCATCTACATATGTAACACAAAGTAATTTGAGGAATGTGAACTAACAAATGAGTATGTGTAGTGGAGGGGAGGGAGAGTGGAGAATCAGGCAGTCTTGACAGAGGTTCAGAATGTAGCATCTGAGCTGAGCCTTTTTGATTAGGATTAGGATTCTGAAGGGTGGAGATGAGGATACGTAAGTGGGAGATAGAATGCTAAGCTTCTGGAGGAATTTGTCTTGCATTTCTGATATAACAGAATAGGAAGAAGAGAATTATAAAATTAGGTTAAAAAATGAGTTGGATAAAGATTGTGGAAGTCTTTAAATGTCGGGCTAAGGAGTCTGTACTTTATCTGAGAGGCAAGAGAGACTCAATAAAGGTTTGGGGGCAGGAGGAGTGATATGGTCAGAGCTATGCCTTATGAAAATTACACTAGTGACTGTGTGCATTGGTGAAGAAACAAAAAATAGGATGAGACTGAAGATAAGAGAGGGAGAAAGATTGGTGGGGCAAGCTCCCAGACATGAAAATGATGGTGGTCAACAGTGATAAATACAGCAGAATAAGGATTAGGATGGAAAGAAGATCATCAGATCAATTACGACTTAACTCCACTTGCTCCCAAACTGGGGGTAGGTTTCCTGAAGGAGAGATGTATGATTTCTGATTGGCTAAAAGACTTCCCTGAGCCACTATTGTTTGGGGTAGGGGGAGAAACTTGAGAGAAGGAATTTGAGAGAGGTAGTGAAGAGAGACAGGTGTGAATTTTTGAGTGGGACTAGAAATGTGGAGAGGCCAGCTTTACTATGTCCCTTAATTCCTAGCACTTGCAACCCTTTTAGAGACTGATATTCTGGGACCCACCCACCCCCACCCCACCACCACCACTTAGATCAGTCTGTCCTGGGTTCAGTTGAAGTTTTATCTCGTCTAAGTCAAAGAGTGTCTTTATTGTGGTGGGTTGTTTTTTGTTTTTACTACCTACCTTAATCTGTATAACTATGATTTCTGCTTACTTCTTTGATAAAGAAGTTTACAAGATATTCAGGACAGTCTTTTGTATAAGCAGCATTTGGTGGGAGGTATCTAAATTGGTGATATTAAGTGTTCCTCTTCCCTTCATAGAAATCAAAGAGAGTGTTTTTATTCCGAACCTCATATGGTAGTGGTCCTAGACAGATATTTGATGTGTGGTAAATAGATATAATTCTAGTTCAAAACTGCCCCTGGAGATAGGAGGGAGAGAGATTACCCAGCAATGGTGATCCTGGATTGCATCTGCTCCTCCCTACAAGGTTTGTGGCATTGCTGGCATGTCCATGCTGTCTCCAAAGGTTGAAATTTCAGTTTCATTTGGAAACTAGGTGGGTCACTTCCTGGATCAGATAGCTTGAGGCTATATGCAGGTTATATATATTTCTTTATATATTTTACAAAGAGATGATTGATAGCTTTGGAGCAAACATGTTGGAAGCCAGATAGCCAAAGTCTGAGTGAGGAATGAGAGAAAGTGGCATCAGTAAATGTGAATAACTTTTTCTATGATTTTATTTGAGAAAAGAGGGAAAGATACAGAATGATAACTTGAAGGAATGGAAGGGTCTAGTAAAGAGTATTTAAGGATTGGGGAGACTACAGCATGTTTGGGAAGGAGCCAGTAGATAAAGATGGTTGAAGTGGCAATCTTTTGGAGAAGACAGGAGGAAAGCACATGTGGAGGGACTGGTCTGGGAAAGGAAAGGGGCCACTTCATTGTCAGAAACAGGAAAGATGATATCAAGGGATTTTGAGATGAAGAGTAGGGATGAAGAAGGACCTCAGAGTGAATGATCTCAAATTTTATAGTAAAGTAAGAGCCCAGGTCCCTTCTGAGAGAGAGGGTGAGGGTGACATGTGGGAGATTTGAGAGTGAAAGAGAAGGTTTAGGAAAAACTTCTTTTGAGAGATGAACTCTGAGTGCAAAGAGAAGCATAATTTTATCACTTTATTTTTCTTGCTTTTTTTGAAATACGGCTAATATAGGAATATATTTTGCATGATTTTACATGTATAATTGATATCATATTGCTTGCCTTCTCAGTGGGCGTGGGAGAGGATAGGAGGGAACGAGAGAATTTGGAACTCAAAATTTAAAAAGGAAAGAACATTAAAAATAAATAATATTTTTTTAAAAAAAAGAAAGAAAAGCTTCTGTTGTGAGTGAGCTAGAAAACAGTTAGGGAGAAATGAAATAATGAGTTTCTGTAGTGAAGGCCCAATTGAAGTTGGATAACCTGAATGTAATGGGCCCATTCAGCATAGTTATGTGACTTCCTTCAGCTCTCTTCAGCAATTTGTGTAGTAAGGGAGGAGATTGATGATGGGAATAATCCAAGGCTTTGGTTTGGCACAGAATAGGTACAATAGGGCAAGCAGATGACGGATTAGAGGATGGTATAGAGTTTAATATAGGGTATTTTCTTTTTTTCAAACTAATTTATTTATTTACTTTTAGTTTACAAGATTCAGTTCCACAGTCCCTTGAGTTTCAAATTTTCTCCTCTCCCTCTTCCTCTCCCCCCCACCATGGCGGCATACAATCAACTACAGGATCTGAGAAGAGTTCAGTTTTTCAAAGTTGGTCATCACACATACGATGTGTCTGTGATTGTGTACAAATTTTTTCTGGTTCTGCTCTTCTCACTTAGCATCAGTTTGTATAAGCCTCTCCAGGTGAATAGGAAGACCATCTCCTCCCTATTTCTTATAGCACGATAGTATTCCATTACATTCATATACCACAACTTGTTTAGCCATTCCCCAATGGATGGGCCAGTTTTTTGCCACCACAAAGAGAGCTGCAATAAATATTTTTGTACATATGGGTCTTCCTCCCACTTCTATGATCTCTTTGGGATACAACCAATATAGGGTATTTTCCATAGGGTAGAGACAATCCCTTCCCCTCAAGAAACTTACATTCTATGTGTCAGAGATGGGACTTGAAATCAAATCTTCCTGACTTCAAGGACACCACTTTACTCATCAAATAGGGATTCTTAACCTTTTTTTGGTAATGGACCCCTTTGGCCATATGATAAAGCCTATGCTCTTCTTCTCAGAATCATGTTTTTAAGTGCATAAAATACATAGGATTACAAAGGGAACCAATTATATTGATTTTCAAAATATTTTCAAAAATAAATTCATGGACCACAATTTGAGAATTCCGGTTATAGAAGGAACTTAGATGTTTGTTGAATTGAATTGAAAAACCCTTAAATTTTATCGGTGGAAAGTAAAAGGCCAGAGTAAGAGATGCTGGTAGAGGAGGGGAGTACTTGATAGAATTTAGTAGACAAGGAGACTGAGTAATTCAGGACAGTGTGAAGCTATTAGATTAGACTCTCCTTGAGGGCGGGGACTGTCTTTTGCCTCTTTTTGTATCCTCAGTGCTTAGGACAGTGCCTGGCACATCGTAGGTGCTTAATAAATATTGATTGATTGAACGATTGATTGAGCGCTAAGCACCTGAAGGGAATGGGATCCAGGGACCCCGAGACAAGAATTCCTCTAACTCCTAATTTTGCTTTTAGTTGACCCCTAGAAATCCTTTCTCTCATCATCCCCAACAAATACATGAAACATATATCACATTTGAAATCAGTGATTCCCCGAGTTCTTACCACTTCGACCACCCCACAGCATCTAGAAGGGGGTAAAAATTTGTACTGGGTTCTTTCTTCTGGTTGCTACAGAAGAGAGTTTCCCCTAGTGGTTAGCCCCACTTCCTCTGCTGCTCACTCTCCTTCCCCAGCTAGGATTTTCTCAGTTTGTAGCAGGACCTCAGATTCTGGGTTTTCTCCAGGGGGAGCCCAGAGAGTAGCAGCACAGAGGTAGCAACACAGAATGACCTCAGGGCTTTGAGATTCTTAAGGTTTAGTGGATCTTAGAATCACAGCATCATAGAGTGTTAAAGTTGAAGGCACCTTCACGATCTCTTAGTTCTATCCCTCATTGTACTGATCTAAGGAAGTCGAGGCCTAGAGAGCGGTTTACCCAAATGTAAACAGTGGCTTAGTAGCAAAGTCTGTATCAGACTCCAGTCCCAGGTCTCTTAATTCAAGTGTGGTGCTTTTTTTCTGATCATGTCAGATTGGGGAGGGAGTGGAGGTAGGGATAGTTAAAGGGGAAAATCTCAGCTTAAGCATTTGGTTGTTGGGGTGCAGGGAATGAAATCAGAGAGGTGCCAAAAAGGAGCAGCAGAGAATGGAGTGGTGGGGGCAGGGAAGATCTTTTCTTTTTAACCTATTAGTTTTCCTCAGCCAAATTTTGATGCTGAAATGATCAAACTGTCTGAGCTGGGCTTAGCCATAGGTGGAGTGGGAGCAACCTCCTACGTGGTATGACTCGAGGGGTTCTGGGAAGCTGCTCTCCCTCTCTTCCTCAAACCCTCCCCTCCCCAAATTCACTTAGGCTTGGCCTCTTCAGTTTCCTCTTAAAATATCAAGCCCCCTGGGAGAGATTGCTAGTAAATCTAAAGCTCCAGTGCCAATTAAGTTTCCTAGGTTTTCTGCTGGAAATAAAAGGAGGTTAGGGGCAGCAGGAGGTATTGGATGGGGCAGAGATATGGAACTGGGTGAGGGAGGTAGAAATGGGGGAAAGGAAAATAGGAAGGGGAGGCTGGGTGTGCTGAGGACAAAATTCAAGGACTTAGCAGTTTTGTCCAGGGTGGGCTGGACGGTTTGTCTCGAGGGCGGTGGAGGGCAAAGTTCTTGGCAGGGCAGAACTCTTCCTTTCCCTTTGACCACCTCCCTCACTGTCTCAAAACAGAAATGAAGCTAATTCCAGAGGCCTGGGAAATTCCTCTATCCTCAGGAACATGACTTGGAGGATAAATGCTCCCGACGCAGGAAAAACTTTCTGTTAAGCCCAAATCTCAGGTTTCAGTTACACAGCTGGTCAAGTCATTTGCTGTGAGTCTGGGCTGGGATTCTTCAGAAGAGACATTAAGTAGCTGTTGTAGCAAGGGCATCTTCCACTTCCCTTTTCTATAGGGGCAATCTCCAAATATCTGCACCTCGGGGCAAGGCTCTGGCTATCCTGCCCTACTGTGTAACATGCTCTGGTGTATAATGTGTAAATGAGGGAGGCCTCCCATACTGATTGTTAGTCCTTTGTTTTCAAAGAGAACCAAAGACATCATGGAGGTGATGTCTTGATTTGAAAGAGAATTGGGTTTAATAAAGGCAGAGTTGTACAAAATCACACAGTCTCTCTCTCCTTGAGAGTCATTGAAGTCCAGAGGCAAGAGAGAAGTTAGGACAACTGGGGTTGGCACAGGATGTAGTGGAAAAGCTTGGTGTCTTCCATCTCTGACCAATCTCTAAACACTCTATGGTCCCTGCTTTGGCTACCTTCATGGCCATTGGAACAAATTATTCTCATCTGCCCATTCTGCTGGGGAAAGTCTTCACAAGCTTGGAGTAGACATCCCCTTAACTTCAGTGAGTGTGAGGACTATCAGTTACCCTCAACCTGATTTAGCCCATCTACCAAGACAATTTTACCATGTGTGACAACTGTGCATGCTACAACTTCTTGGAGCCACAGGTGAGAGTTTGGTGACAGGTAGACACCAAAGGTGGATGAGTAGTCCTAAAAAAGTCTCAGCAAGCCCTCCCACCAAAGGTGTTAGTCGTCTCTGAACACCCCATGTGGACAGAGTGCCAGGCCTAGAGTCAAGAAGATTCATCTTCCTGAGTTCAAATCTGATTTTAGACACATACTAGCTGTGTGACCCTGGGCAAGTCACTTAACCCTATTTGCCTCAGTTTCCTCATCTGTAAAAAAAGTTGGAGAAGGAAATGGCAAACCACTCCAGTATCTTTGCCAAGAAAACCTCAAATGGGATCATAGAGTCTATGCAATGGGACAGCAACAATTCCAAAGGTAGAAGAGAGAATAGAGAGCCATTGGGATTAGGAGATAGGTAAGAGAATTCAATTCCAGTGCTAATTCTGACATTTACCAGTCCTGACCTTGGGCAAGTCACCGAATCTCTCGGTCTTAGTTTTCTCCACATAAAAATGTGGGGGTGAGCTGGATGTGGGTAGCTAATACTATGACAGACACTTGAATCTGTTAGGAAATTATGCATAAAATCAGCAATATTGTTTTTAAGTACAAGGCTCCCAATTTCCCCTAAAACTTTCTACTCTCTGGTGGGTATCTGAAATTCCACTGTTGCATTATCAGCTCTTCAGTTTAAGGTTCTTTAAACGCCACCCTCCTGCAGAGTGTGGGAATCCACTCAATCTATTATTAGTCATTGACACTTTGTTGTTGATTAGAATGTACGTTCCTTGAGGGCAGGGTCCTTATTTTTTCTTTTCTTTACACTGGGTCTAGAATGCTCTAAGCACTTGTTTAGTCATTTTTTTAAAGCCTTGTCCAACTCTTTGAGATTCCTTTTTAGGGTTTTCTTGGCAAAGATACTGGAGTGGTTTGTCATTTCCTTCTCCAGCTCATTTTACAGATGAGTTAATTGAGGCAAATAGGGTTAAATTACCCAGGTCACACAGCTAGTGTCTGAGGGTGGATTTGAACTCAGGTTGAATCTTCCTGATGCTAGGCCTGGCATTCTATTACTTGACTCACTTTTTAAAGAGATCTGTATTCACTGAATGGGTGTTACCTCTCTCAAACTGAGAACCTAAAAAGGGCCAGAGTCTACCATTGCATCCTGGGACATTTCCAGTCCTCCTAATGAATATCTGGCCATTGGACCAGATGGCTCTGGAGGAGAAAGTGAGACTGGTGACCTTGCACAGCCTTCCCTTACTCATATCCAAGCCAGTTGCAAATCATGTCATAATCTTCCTGACTGGCTCTCTTCAAGAATGAAGGACAAACACAAAAACAATCTATTTCACCACCTACTGCCCTTAGTGAATGTTTGTTGATCTGTTGATGGATTGATGCAAGATTATTTCTGAAGAGTGGACAGATGCAAATAGAGACAATTGGAGATTATAGAGAGGAATAGGGGCAGCTAGGTGGTTCGGTGAGTAGAGCACCAGCCCTGGAGTCAGGAGGACTAGAGTTCAAATCCCGTCTCAGACACTTAACACTTACTAGCTGTGTGACCTTGGGCAAATCACTTAACCCCAACTGCCCTGCCTTCCCTCCTCCAAAAAGACAAAAAAAACCCAACCCCAATATAGAGAGGAATAAAGACAACAGGAAGGTGTTTCAGGGGAAAGAATGTTGAACTTACTATGCTGACCTTGGAGTCACAGAGCCCAGTTTTTGAATCCCCCGTCATTCATTTCCTGTGTAACCTTGAATGAGTTATTTATCTTCCCTGGCCTTTAGTTATCTTGTCTGTAAAATAACAGCATTGGCCCAGTTGAGATTTGTGCTCATTCTAGTTGGAGATTTGTGCTTCTGTCTGATTCATGAATCCCCATTACCTAAAATAAATTCTTCTATCTCCTGATAATCAATCAGTAAACATTTATTTAAGTGCCTATGATGTGTCAGGAAGTTTTCACCCACTTATCCTGAGATTGGTACTTTTGACAAAGGTTCCATATTCCTTTGTCTACTTTGGAATTAAAATCCCCCTTCCTGATAGTGCCTGTCGGTCATTCAGTACCAGGGCTCTGCTGGGCCCGAGCTAGTTTTCTAGAATTTGGATATCTACTCAAAAGTGGTGAAAAGGAAGGCAGTGAGGTGGTGAATACACATCTTATATCCCTTTTGTGAGTAAGTATATCCATGAAATTAGTTTATAGCCTGTCAATAAACCCCATAGATAGATCAGTTTAGCTTGGTCTAAGATCCTCAGAATCCCAGAACTTGGTTTGTTTCATGAGAATAAATGATCCAAGAAAAGGTTTTCATATTGAGGAAAGGCACAATTCCTGGGGACTTGAAGGTTCTGGTTGTCTAAGGTTGTAGAATTGCCTGAAAGGATACGGAATGGAGAAACTGAGGACTAAGTAGTCAAACTTCTCGGACTTCACAATTTTGCCAGGGCCTGGCTCTGCTTATAAGTTTTAGAGAAGCTGGGAGTACCTGATTAGGGGTGGGTTATCTCCTTTCATTATAAAAAACAGAGAGAAGACTATGCTTGCTGTGTGTGTGTGTGTTCTAAACTGTGTTTCCTAATTTTAGAAAAGAATATTACGAGAAGAGGTGGTTTATGTTCCCCCTCCCCCCCTCTAATCCTTTTCACATTCACCCCAGAGAGTATGGCAACTGGGAAAGAGGATTGAATGGCAGCCAGGTCCCATCAACAGGTCATTACTTGAGCCCTATGGCTGAAGTCTCTGCTGGTGTAGACAAAGCTCTTTTTGACTTCTTTGCTGTCCTGGTCACATCTGCCTGCCTGCCTGGTGTTTGCACAGTACCAGGGCAGTGAATAGAGGATTTGGGTACTTATTTTTTAAAAAATTGACCAGATTTATTTTTCTATGGGGCCAGGAAGAACTGGTTTCTTTTATGTCTTGTTAGTTGGGCAAGACTTTGGGAACTCTCTCTGGAAGAGTGGGAGGAGGAAGAGGTTGACTTTTCCTCTGGGTGGCCCAGATTGGGTTATTAGCTAAAAATGGGAGGAGCACTGTTCTTGGAATCAATGACCAAAGTTAAGGCCCAGCCAGAATACCTGAGTTCAACGTGCATCTCTGATACTGGCTGGGAGGATCATGGCAAGCCATGTGGGCCTGTTTACTCACTTATAAAATAAGGGAGCTATATTAGATATATTAGATATAGATATATTAGATAGTAATGATAACTAGCATTTATATAGAGATTTAAAGTTTGCAGGGCATTTTATATCTCATTTGATCCTTATACCAACCATGCAAGGTAGGCATTATTAATATTATCTCCATTATACAGATGAGAAAAGTGACTTTACAGGGAGATTGTGATCTGCCCATGGTCATACATCTAGAGTATGAGGCAGGATTCAAACTCAGGTCTTCCTAGTCTAGACCTCTATTCATTGCTTCACCTGGGTGATCTCTGAGGCCCCTTGCAACTCAAAATGTTCTATCCTATGACATATTTTTCAGTTTATAAAATGGGAATAAAGATTCCACCTCACAGGGTTGTTGTGAAGTAAATGATTCGTAAGCCTTAAATTACTATATTGAAAAACACTGGTTCCTCTGAAAAGTGGAAAGGGGAGTGTTCAGGCCTACCTTGGCAAAAATGCCCTGCAGAGATAAAATTTATTGTGCGTCTTTCCTCTATTTCCCATGATGGCTTCTTCCTGAGATCCTGGTGCTTGCCCAGGACATTTCTCTGCTTGGTTAAAAGACAGACAGACAGAGAAAAAATGAGAGAGACAGAGAGAGACAGAGACAGAAAGAAAGAAAGGAGAGAGAGAGAGAAAAGAGAGAGAGAGAGAGAAGCAAAAGAGATGGATTTCATGAGACTGGCTTTGTCTCTGTATAAAGTCAGTCAGAAACATTTAATAAATGCCTATGTGAGGTATTGGGTGAATACAAGAAAAGAATGTCTTAGGCTCTGGAGACAGAAGACCTTCCACTGACCCTTTCTCTGTGTTACCTTAGACGAATTCCTTAACCTCTCTCAGGACCAGTTTCTTCATCTATAGCATAAGGGTATTGGATTAGAAGATTGCTGAGATCTCCAGCTCAAAATCTACTCTTAAGTTCATTGTGGCATTTTGTCTCTGCAAGTTACTTTGATGTTTAGAGGAAGCTTCCCTGAGAGGTAAGCCGGTCTTCTGAAGGGGGTAAAATTCAAAGGGGAAAGAAGAAAGGGAAAGGACATTCTGGGCAGAGGTGGCTGGAGAGTGGGGAATGGTATGGATGAGGTGGGAGAAACAAGAGTGTATGTGAGGAATGATGTGAAACAAATTTGAGAGGGGGGATAGATTCAGACTGTGAAGGGCTTTAAATCAATGTCATAGTGGAAAGTTTATAGTTTATCCTAGAGATAATAGGGAATTTAATCACTTAAAGTTCTTAAAAAGGGGAGTGACTTGGTCAAAGATGAGAGGAATGACTTGTGCTGTGTAGACTGAAAATTGATAGGAGAGGCTAGAAGCCCAAAGTTGAATTGGGAGGTTATTGCAAAAGTCCAGAAGAATGGTAATGAGAATTCGAATTAGGATGATGACCAGGTAAGTGGGGAGACAAGGAGAGATGTTATAGAGGGATAATTTTATATGTATGTATGTATATATATATATATGTGTGTGTGTGTGTGTGTGTGTGTGTGTGTATGTGTGTGTGTGTGTTTGTGTGTATACACACATATATATATATATTGTAAAGGCAAAATATGTGTGATGTAGCAATGGATTAGATAATTAATATTAGATATTATATATTAGAGAGGAAGAGAGAAGAGTTGAGGGTTATTCCAAGGTTGCCAACCTTCATGCCTAGAATTGTAATTGTGTTCTCAACAGAAATGGAGAATTGGAGAATGGGTGGATTTATGGAGGGAAGGAAAGAATGGAGGAAGATCAAAATTTCTGTTTTACACACATTTTGAGACGCCACTTGGAGATGTCCAATCAGGAGTTAGCTATATAGAACTAGAATTAGGGAGAGAGACTAGAGTTGATATGTAAATTGGGGAAATTATCTACAAGAGAATATTTGAATCCATGGGAGTTGATGAACTCATCAAGAGAGATAGGTAGGAGGAAAACTAGGAGAAAGCAGTATTATGAATGCTGAGTTAAGAGCGAATATCCAGGAGGAGGATATGGTCAATCGTGTCAAAAGCAATCGAGAGATCAAGAAGAATGAGAATTTTAAAAAGGCAATCCAGTTTAGCAATTAAGAGATCCTTGACGTGTTAGAAAGAAAAATCACAGTTGAGTTTTAAGGCCAGATAGGAAGGGATTGAGAAGTGAAAGGTAAGAGATGAAGTAGAATCAAGGAGTACTGAAAGTTTCTTCTGGAAATTAAGCTCTGAAAGGTCAGTTCCTCCCTCCCTCCTTGCCTCTCTCTCTCTCCATCCTCTCTCTCTTTTTCTCTCCGTATCTATATGTATATATCTGTATATCCATATCCACAAATATCTGTGTATATATGTATTTATATGTTCCATTAACTTCCTATTTTAAATAATTATTATTGCTGATTAGAAGCTAGTTAATGTGTAACCTGTTCCATATTCAGGTATGGAAGAATGAAAAGTTCAACATCCATTTCTACCCACCCACAGCCTCTTCCCTTCACCACCACCATTCCTGTCTTTATGCAAATTTGCTCACAAGTGGTCATCTTCTCCTTCTCTGAAATGATGGTGGGTGAGGCTCTGACCCTTATGGTAGGAGTTGGAGCTCATCTATTTCACCCCACCTTGTATGTGCATTATGTGTGTGTGTATGTATGTATTTGTGTATATACACACACACACACACAAATATATGTATCAGATAGACTAGTATGCCTACATTCTCATGAATAATAAAAATGTTTCTTCAGGTTGTGCTCTTCCATCTTTTGTATACACACACACACACACACGCACACATGTATTCTAATGTATATGGAGGATATAGAAGATTTTTATATGGTATAGGATGCCATATAGTATAGTTGGTATAGTAGACAGAACCCTGTACTTGGAGTAAAAATGAATTTAATTCCTGGCTCTTATGCTTAATAGTTCTAGTATCTTCTGTATGTTGATTTTCTCCAACTTATTCTGTATATAGCTTGATTGTACATAGTTGTTTGTATGTTGTCTTCCCCATTAGATTCTGAGTTCCTTGAGGGCAGGGACTATCTATTGTTTCTTTTTGTATTTTCAATGCTTAGCAATATCTATATCTATATCCATATCCATATTTATATATCTATATCCGTATCCATATCTATATCTATATCCATATCTATGTCCATATCTATTTATATAGCTATATCCCAGGGTATATAGGAGGTGATTAATAAGTGCTTATTGAATAACTGACTTAGTTTTAAAGTCTTGGAGCATCAGACCCACCACCAATACTCAGCTTAACTGTACTCTGTCCTGGAACCTGGGCTTAATAGGAAGTATCCATAGATCATGCCAGGGACCCAGGGAAATATAGATCTGCCAAATGAATGCCTGACTGCTTTTTTTTTACATAAGGTAAAGGAAATCAAATAACACAACAGATAGAGGGGAAGTAAATCTCCAATTCCACTCCCCCCGCCCCCCCACTGACCACTGCCATGGACAGGTTGTTGCTAGCTTCTCCAAGTTTTACCTGTTCATTTACTTTCCCACTCTCTCACATACTGCATTATGATGGGCAAAAGGATGGACTGTTCTAATCAGGATATATCAGTTCGGAAGGCAATGCACAGTTTGCTTAATTATTATTTCCTTATTAGCTATGGGTAGATCTCTGGATACTCATCTATGATGCTTGGCATCAATCATGTTCCTCTGCTGCCACACTGATTACTAGCAATGTTGATAGTACATAGGGACCGCAAGAAAGACTATTTTAAGTTGGCATTGTCCCAGAAAATCCCATACATATGGTTGCCACATGGCAGACTCAGAATAGTTTTAATTGTCCTTCTCTGGAATCATTCCAGCTGTATAAAGTGTGTGTGTGTGTGTATGTGTGTGCGTGTGTGTGTGTGTGTGTGTTTATTTTAAAGGAACAACTTCCAGAACTGTGGATGGACCCTATCAGAGGTATGAACATATTGTATTTGGTTATAGCCCAACAGTATTGATGGAATGGGTTTTCCTTATGCAAGAGAGATAGGGGAGAGAAAGAAAGAGAAAGGAATTACAAATGGTATGCTCAGGCTTGTTATATCCAAAAGTATCTACCTTCTTCTCTTTTTCCTAGTACAAGCTGTTCCTGAGTCCCAGGTTAAATGTCAAACCAAGGTTAGAAAGGTGGAAGCAGTTCAGAAGATTCCTTTAGCATCATAGATGCTCAAACTGAATTTATTTGCTTACTGTAGTTGACTCTGTATATATCACCGTGGTATCAATCAATGAACATTTATGAAGTGTCTAATACGTCCTAAAGTACTATACTAAGTGCAGGGGATTTGAATAGAAAAATGAGACAATTCTTGTCTACAAGAAGCTTACACTCTACTGATTCACGGGTAAAAAAAATACAGGATATATACAAAAATGAATACAAGGTGTTTGGGAGATGGGGACCACTAACAGTTGGGGAATCAGGAAAGGACTCTTGAAGGAAGTAGCATTTGAATGGAGTCTTGAAGGATTCTGGGGATTACAAGATGTAAAGTTGTAGAAGGAGAGGATTCTAAGCATGGGAGTTATAGTCTTTTCAAAGGCACAGAGATAGGAGATGGCATGTTATGTATGGGGAACCCCAATCTGGCTTGTTTGGTTAGATAGTATAATGTATAAAGAGGAGTAATGTATAATTAGGTTAGAAATACAGTGGGATTGTCAGGGCCTTTAAATGTCAAACAAAAGAGTTTGTTTTTATTCCATGGCAAAAGAGAAACATTGAAGCTCCTTAAGTATGGAAGCAATATAGTCAGACAGTTCAGGATTTCAAAGGATTTTTTAAAAGCCTGTCCCTAAGGTGATCTAATCAGAAGGTCTATCTAATAATATACAAACCACGTGGACATACTTATCTAACCAGGACACAGGAAGATGCTGATGTCTTTAGTCTACCTCATTATTGCCTCCTGTGTCCCAATCTTTATCTGGGTTGCAAAAAGAGGCTTCATAGGTAAATGTCCCCCAAAGATTGACTCTTTCCAGATATTAGTACTATGAGCAAGAGAAGGCCTGCAGATCTTAGTGATTATTCAGTCAGAGATAAACAAAAGGAACTTCAGCCCCAATTATGTGTGGTTTGGATAAGGCTGAGCTCAGGGGTTACTCCCACCTAGAATGTACTCCTTCCTTACCTCCAAATATCAGTCACTCTATTTTCATGTATCTGCATGACCACAAAAGGAGTCTGTTCTAATCAACTTACACCATTCATCATTATTTCTTCACTGTTCCATTAATCCATCACTTGGTGGTCATCTCCAAGGTGACCCATTCTCTGAATTCAATGAAGCTGGTCCTCCAATGATGCACTCACAGTCTCCTGTTGGGTCTCCAGCTTGGTGAGACCTGCCAGAGCTTGTGGTCCAAAATCATAGCCTTTGAGAATCCAGTCATTTCCATTCCAGTCCCACCCCAGGTACCTATTCATCATGATAAGGAGTAAATCTGTGAAACTGGTTTGCATGGACTCACACAACCCGTGTTCATAGGATCACAGAATCATAGATATAGAGCTGGGAGGAATCTGTTTGCTAGAGCCAGCTAAAATGGCGTCAGGAGAGCTTGTTTAGCATTTATGCCTTGGAGATGGGCAAATGCTACAAATCAGAGTTAGCTTTATTGTTTTGTTGTTTCTCTAGATTTAAGAAAATAACAGAGAAATGTAAATAATAGATTATAAACTAAAGAGTGTGTCATAGACACATTTTTTTTTTCAAATCTGGAAAGCCAGTTGCTAAACATTTATCAGTTCATTCCTGGATCTTAGAGTTAATTTAGTCCAATCCCCTCATTTTACAGATGAGGAAACTGAGGCTCAGAGGGTTGAAGTAGTTTGCCCAAAGTCACACAGATTAAGTAAGGGCAGAGCTGGGCTAGGATTCAAACTCATCTTCCATGACTCCAAGTTCAGAGTTATTTCTGCTTCATCATAACCTCTTCTCCAAGTTTCTGAAGCACACCTCCTCCATTACATCCTCTACCTCTGTATCCTAGAACAGTTTGTGTTGCTTTCCAATCATTTCATGTATACTGACCTCCTCACACCCAGCTAGAGTGTAGGTTCTTTAAAGTCATAGACTGCCACATCTTCAAACTCAGGACTAACAGTTAAGGAGACTTTGGGTCTTATCTAGTCCTGGCTCTGCTATAAAGTCATTATGGGATTTTAAGTAGTTGCCTTCTCTCCTTTCCCAAGTACATTTTGTATATACTTAACTATGTATATATTATCATCCCTCATAGAATGTATACTCTCTGAAGATGGGGACTATTTAGTTTTGTCTTTGGATCCCCCATGCCTAGCCCAGTGTCTGGCTTATATATAAGAAATGCTTGTTGATTGATTTCCCCTCTCTGGGCCTGAGTTTCTCTATCTGTCAAATGACAGGATTGAGCTCAATGCTATCTGAGGATCCCCCCAGGCTTATATTCCAAGGTTCTCCTTTTCTTGAAGTCCAATCCTCCCCATTTGGGACCAAGTGATGGTTGGACTCCCACTACGTCTCCAATAAATACTTGTTGACTTGACCCAACTTGAATGTGCTCAGCTTGTAGTGGGATTGGTGAATCCCAGAGAAACCTCTCCCAGGCCAGATGAATTGGCAGGGACTCTATGTCACCATAAGCCCCCCAGGACTGAGACAGCTGGATCCTGCTAGAACATTTTCTCTGCCCTGAGTGAGAGGAACATTTTGAGTAAACTTTAAGTAGGCCACACTTTTTTTTTTTAATAAGCACTCCTGCTGGCATATTTCAGCCCTCACCCTCACAGGACGAATATATTCCAGAAATTGATGTCAGAGCATCCTTTGTAATCCTAAGGGGAAAAGAGAGAAAGAAAGGGGTGAGGGGGTGGATAGGTGGTGGAGAGAAGATTACAGACAGACAGAGAGGGAGGGGGGAGAGACAGAGACAGAGACAGAAACAGAGAGACAGAGACAGAGAAAGGCAGAGAGAGAGAGAGAGAGACAGAGAGACAGAGAGACAGAGAGAGAAAGAGGAGAAGGGAGAAAAGAGGGAGAGGGAGAGAGAGAGATAGTGCTTCTATTTATCTGGATGTTTGACATCCAGAGAAGGAATATTATTGTTTCACCAGTCAAATACTGGAGCTCTGGTGAAAAATATTTTCCATCTGCAGGAGAGAAATCAAATGCTTTTGAGAGCAGCAGCCAATACATGCAGACTGAGGGCAGCATGTCAGAGGCCCATTTCCCCCAAGCGCCAAGTTTCCCACTGGATATGCTGAAAAGGATCAGTCTAATGCCTGGTACTGAGGCTGTGGTTGTTAGTTTCTCCCCTAGTTCTTGTGTACTTCTCATGTTCTTGAAATAATTCTCTCCTCTGCTCCAACAAGCCAAATAACTTGAAGTTTGTGGAGGGGGGGAGGGAGGGAAGGGAAGAGTAAGGTTAATTGCACTGTGCTAACCTGAGCCAAGCCTTCTCAAGCTGGCCTGTAGCAGAAAGACTCATTTGCCTTGGTGCTTATGCCTTTTCAGTGATGGAGTTGTAGATTTACCTAAAAAGTGACTTGGAAACTATCTCTGAGATTACTTCCCTGACTCCAGGTAGGACAGTCACCAATTCAACCTTTCTTTTAGAGGTCCCTGGGGAAGAAGATTGTATGGCTTGGTTTCACTATTATATTCCATTTTAATCCAATTTAATTCAATAAATATTTATTAAGTACACAGTGTGTTGCACTGTGTTGGGCACTAGGAAGACAAAGGAGAAAAATTATATAACTTCTGTTGTCAAGAAATTTTACACTCTTAGAAGCATAGGATTTAGAGCTGGAAGACATAAAACAGAGGTTCTTAACCTGGGGTCCACGGATAGATTTCAGGAGGTCTGTGAACTTGGATTGGAAAAAAAAATCTTTATTTTCACTAACCTCTAAATGCAATTTGTCATTTCCTTCCACTTATTTAACAACATTTTGAAAAGGATTCATAGATTTCACCAAACTGCTAAAGGGGTACATTACACACATGCAAAAAAAATTACAGTCCCTGGCTTAGGGGCAGTTTAGTACAATCCCTTCATTTGATAGATACAACAATTAATACCCTTACTACACAAATTTGAGAAAGAAAGCAATCTCTCAAATTCCTTTTATGAAATAATTATCATCTTATATCCAAACCAGGGAAGGATAAAGCAAAGAAGGAGAACTATAGATGAAGATTATTAATGAATATCAATTCAAAAATTTATATCTTTCTGTCATACATTAAGAAGAGTCACAGCATAGTAGAAGGAACACTGTGCCCAGAATCAAAAGAGCTGGCAATCCCAGCTCTACCAGTGGTGAACTTGAAGGCCTCAGTTTCCTGATCTATAAAATGTGGATAAATAATAACTTTACTACCTAAACCACTTGATGTGTCGTGAAACTCAAATTAACTAATGAATGAGAAAGTAATCAGTGGACTAACCATCAATAAGCATGTATCAATCTGTGTTAGATCTTAGGAGTTGAAATAAAGAATAAAACAGCACCTACCTTATGTTCTAATGGTGAGACAACAGGTATATACATAAGTATGTACTTGAAGAGAATGAATATTCTCTTGAAGAGAATGAATACAGATAAATACAAGGTCGTTAAAATAAAAGATAAAAAGAAAGATCACTAGTAGATGGGGGAGGGAATCAGAAGAAGTCTATCGTAGAAGATTGTGCTTGAGTTGCATCATGAAGGAAGAGAACGATTCTATAAAGAGTTGAGGAGGTAGTGCATTCTAGGTATGGAAGACAGTCAGTGAATGCAAAGGTATGACTTTAGGAGATCAAATGCCATTGGTGAAGAAGAAAGAAAACCAATTTGGCTGGATTGCACAGTTCAGGAAGTGGAATAATATACAATGAGGCTGGAAAGATGTTGGGAGGAGAAGATTGGGAGAGGTTTTTAAGAGCTAAAGAGAGGCGTGGTATATGAATGTAATGGGATACTATTATTTATTGTTCTATAAGAAATGACAAGCAAGCAGTTTTCAGAAAAAAAACCTGGAGAGGCTTACATGAACTGATACAAAGTAAGTGAGCAGAACCAGGAAAACGTTTTACACAATAACGGCAACATTTTGTGATGATCATTATGAATAACTCAGCTCTTCTCAGCAATACAATGATCCAAGACAATTCCAAAGGACTCATGATGGAAAATACTGTTCATATCCAGAGAAAGAACTGATGGAATCTGAATGCAGATCAAAGCATACTATTTTTACTTTATTTCTTTCCTTTTGGTATGTTTCTTCCTTTACAACATGACTACTATGGAAATATGTTCTACATGATTGTATGTATATAACTGATATCAAATTGTTTACCATCTCAGGGAGGAGGGAGGGAAAAATTTGGAACTCAAAATTTCTTATAAATGAATGTTAAAAATTGTCTTTACATGTAATTGAAAAAAATACTGTGGGGGTGTGGGGGGGAAGGAAAGAACTATGCAGAGGAATGTCTATTTATCCTAAAGACAATAGGAAATCTCCAGAGATTATTGAGTAGGGGACTGATATGGTCAGATCTATGCTTAAGGAAAATCACCTTGGCAGCTATGTGAAGGATGGATTCTATTTTATACATGTTGAGATGTTTATAGGATATTCAGTTCAAAATGTACATGTTTGTGAAACTGGAGCTAAGGGGAGAGATTGATTCTAGATACATAGATCTTGAAAGCATCTGAATAGAGAATTGAACCCAAGGAAGCAGGTGAGATCACCAAGTGAGAGGGAAGAGAGAGATAAAAGAGGGTCAGTGACAGAGCCCTAGCAGCCACGACATGAAAAAGATCTGTCCAACAAAGGAAACTGAAAAGCGGTGGTCAGACGGCTAGGATGAAAACCAAGAGAGAATAGTCAGGAAAACCCAGGGAAGAGAGAATATCTGGGAAGAGAATAAAGGCAACAGTAACAAATGCAGAGAGGTCAAGAAGGATGGAGCCTTTTTAGACTTGGCAATATGGAGATCATTGGTAACTTGAGAGAGAGAATTTCACTTGAGTGATAAGGTCAGAAGCCAGATTGCCAAGGGTAGAGGAGTGAGTGAAAGGAGAAATGTGTAGTGTAGACAACTTTTTTCCCCTGGGAGTTTGGCTGAGAAAAGGAGGAGAAGTGTAGAATATTAGCTAGAGGAAATAGAGGGGTCTAATCAAGGTTTTTCTTTTGTTTAAGTGGGAGAGACTTGGGCTTATTACATACTACAGAAGAATCAATAGATAGGGAGAAATCTAAAGTGAGAGAGAAGATGATTGTGAGAAGGTGGTTTGATACGTCTTTGAGAACTTGAGGGTGGTTGGTCTTGGTGAGCAGAACCTCAACAAGCATTTATCAAAAGTTTACAGTGGGTTCAGCTAGGTGATGTGGTAGATGGAAAAAGAACATGAGATCTTCAGGTCTGAATTCTACTCACCTCCAAGGCTAGCTAGTTCATTAACTATAAATAGCCTTTATATCTAAATAACAGTGGCAGCTCAGTGGCATAGTGGTCCCAGAGCACTGATCCCAGAGTCAGGAGGACGTGAGTTCAAATGTGACCTGAGATGCTTGTTAGCTGTGTGACCCTAGGAAAGTCACTTAACCATTAAAAAAAAAAAAGAAATTTACCTGTGACTTCTTCTCATATATAGACTGAGGGCTTCACTTCCAAGATTTCTTCTGACTCTCGCATTCTCTGATTAGTTATTTTACTCAAGAATGAAACTGAACTCAAGCTCTTTATTTGTCAGGAAAGAACTTTTGATTTCTGTCCTTCCTCAGTGAAATAGATGTTTACAGGAATTGTGGTGGCATCTGAGCTTGGGTTGGGGGTGGGGGAGACCAGATCAGGGATGAGGGGGGAAGAAGGGAATTGGTGCTTCCTGGTGAACAGATGCCCCTTCTTTCCCAGCACTCTCAGACCCATCTTCTTTATGGGCCTGGCAGGCGCTGAGAGAGAAAGACTCGAATCAGGGAAAATAAATCAAATGAGGTGTAAAATTGTTCCAAGCTACGCGCTGTAAAACTGTGGTGACATGTTGTTAGCGAAGGCACCGGGGCTGGCAATGACGGGCAGGCACCTGACAGGCGAGAGATGGTAATTAGTCTTGGAATGATGTTCGCTTACAGATCTGATTGGGGCAGGGGGAGGGGAAGAAAGGAGATGGTTTGAGGGGTGCTCAGAGGGCCCCATCACGCCTTGATGGGAGACGCTGGAGGTTTCCAAAGGGATCCTGGGAAAGATGAGATTTTGAAGGAGTGATAATGAAAGATTAACTTCCTTTCCATGGGCAACCTCCTCCATTACACGGTTGCCAAATCTCAGATCCACCATAGAACACAGAGTTTAAGAGCTGGAGGAGGCATTAACATGATGTACTGGGTTACAAAGACACCCACCTGGAAGCCACATGGAACCCTTTAGCTCTAAGAAAAGAGGCTAGAGAGGAGAGATTCAGAGCATTGGGGAAGGAGAAAGTGCTTTGGACGTGGAGTCTAATGGTTTCAGATTTGGAGTCAATGGTCCTAGACTAGAATCCTGATTCTGATGCTTATTATTTCCTATGTGACCTTGGTCAAGTTGCCTGATTTTCTTGTGCTTAAGTTTTCTCCTTTAAAAAATGAGCAAATCAAACTGTTTGTGAACTCTAAGGGCCCCTTGCCAATTCTTGACCCTTTCATTTTTTAGATGTGAGAACTGAGGGCCAGAGAAGTGAGGTCAGAAAGGGCGAAAAGAGTCCAAAGACAACAGGCATGAAAACCCAGTGTACTAGGTTAGTAGTGGGGCCTGCGTGAGAATCCATGTGTCCTGGGTCCCAAGGAAGTGAGCACTGACTCATTGAACTTGAGACTGACCAATTAGGCTCCTTCTTCAGAAACACAGAGAAGCTGGGAGCTGAGTGGCTAGCTACCTGTAAAGCCAGCCTCCTACACAGATGGAGTCAGTGACTGTCTGGCCTTCATTTAGGAAGTAATCCTATAAGCAGGGAAGTGCTGGGGTCAGCTCAAACCTGCTCAGGAGAGCTGATTGTTAAATTTTCGTTGTGAGCATTTGCATGTTGAAAACCATGAAATGCTAGAAGTAAGAGCTTGATTTATTACTTTGTTGATTGTCTAGACTTAAGAAAGTGATAGAGAAAATATGTTAATAGGTCATCTGGGTGGCACAGGGATAGAGCCCCAGTCCTGGAGTCAGGAGGACCTGAGTTCAAATCCTCATTTTCCAACTTCCTGCCTCTGTGCCTTTGGGCAAGTTCCTTTGACCCCTCTGTTCCTCAGTGTTCTCTTTTGTAATATGATGGGGTAGCACCAGAAACTGGTCACTAGAGAATCCCTGAGGACCTTCCTAGCCCTAACTTAATGATTCTACTTGTCTTGATTAATATCAGCACTAATTGAACCTCAAAGCGTTGTAGTGAAGAAAGAACTTGACAGCCTTGAAAGCACTCTGTTGTTATTACTATTAGAAAATATGTTGTAGTTGTTGTTGTTCAGTCATGACCTTTATGACCTCATTTGGGGTTTTCTTGGCAAAGATACTGGAGCGGTTTGTCATTTCCTTCTCCAGCTCATTTTACAGATGAGGAAACTGAGGCAAATGGGGTAAATGACTTGCCCAGGGTCACACAGCTAGTAAGTGCTTGAGGTTAGATTTGAACTCAAGTCTTCCTGACTCCAGGCCTGGCACTCTGTCCACTGCACCAGTTCCAAAGAACTTCTGTCAAAACCTGCTGTTTATAGGCCTTATTAAGGCAGGTGATTTGAGACATTACGTTCCTTGCAGGAGAAACATTGGTAGTGGGGATTACATAGTTCAGGGGTGTGCTAATGAATGTTTAACAACCAGCTCTCTGATTTTAAGTTTAATATGCATTATTGACATTTTCTCCCTCATTTTAAAAATCTAAACAATTAATAAAACAATAAATCAAGCCCTGATTTATTGCTCTTATTGATTTCTGAGGTGTAAATGATACAACATTGGCATCTGGTCCAGTTGGCTCAGCACATCCCTTCCTGAGTAATGGAAAATATGATGGACTTAAATAAAAATATGTGACTCAAATCCCAGATCTAACAATCCCCAGCTGAGTGTGGCAAAGGATAAGTCACAACTTCTCCAAGTCTCAGTTTTCTTATCTATAAAATGGGAGTAATAATATTTAGCATTTCTATCTTCAATTCCATAAACAAGTTCTAATTGCTTAATCTATGCACAGTACTGAGGATGGCAAGACACAAACAAAATAGTCCCTGTGCTCAAGGAGATTACTTTCTACTTGGGGGGGGGGGAATAACATATATATAAGTTAACATAGTACAGGAAAAATAGAGTAGGGAGGGGGGGAGCAAGGAACAAGCTCTTACTAAAGACCTAGTATTCACTACTAAGCCCTGGGAACATAGAGTCAAAAACAAAACAGTACTTGAAGAAATTCAGACTATTCACTGGAAGACCTAATACTGAAGATGAATCTTAAATACTTTGGCCACATGATGAAAAGACCCCGATGTTGGGAAAGATTGAAGGCAAAAGAGAAAGGGGATAGCAGAGGAAGAGGTGGACAGATAATGTCATGGAAACAATGAACATGAATGTGAACAGACTTTGGCAGACAGTGGAGGAAGAAAGGCCTTTGGTCCATGGGGTCATGAAGAGTTGGACGGGACTGACCAACAACAAAGACCTCACAGAGCTTACCTTCTGTGGGAGGGAACAATATATACACAGAAAAGTGTATAGAAAGTAAATACAACATAATTTGTTTCGGGGGGGATCCGGGAATGTTTTATAGAAAGGATGCCATCTGGGCACCTTGAAGGATAACTAGAGATGAGAAGAGAATGCATTCTAGGCATAGGGCACCATTTTTTATGAATGTAGAGAAGTAAATGTTGAATTTGAAGAAGTTAATTCCAGGGACAGCTAGGTGGTGCAGTGAATAGAGCACCGGCCCTGGAGTCAGGAGGACCTGAGTTCAAATTCAGCCTTGGACATTTAACACTTACTAGCCTTGTGACTTTGGGCAAGTCACTTAACCCCAGTTGCCCTATCTTCCCTCCTCCAAAAAGCAAAAATAAAAAAAAAAAAGAAAGAAAGAAAAAAGAATATTTGCAACCTTGGAGAAGGCAGTTTTCACTGAGAGGTGTAGAAGTAGGAAGCCAGATCGCCAGGGGTTGAGAAGAGATTGGGTGTTGAAAGAGAGGGAAGGAGAATAGACAATTCTTTCTAGGAATTTGCCAATGAAAAGGAGAAGAGTTAAAGGGATGGTGGCTTGAGAGGTTAATAGGGTCGAGGGAAGATTTTTTTGTTTTTGTTTTTAAAGGATCTGGTAATTGTGAGGAAAGTGCTTTGTAAACAGTGCCAAGGAAATGTGAAGCCTCCAGGTGATGCATCGGATGGGGCACTGGACCCGAAGTAGAAAGACCTGAATTTAAATTCAGCCTCAGACACTTACCAGTTGTGTAACCATGGGCAACCCTCTTATATTCTTTCTGCCTCAGTTACCTCATCTGCGAAATTGGGATAATAATGGTACCTATGTGCCAGGGTTGTTTTGAGAATAAAATGAGATAATATTAGTTAAAGAACTTCATGAACCTTCTATCTACTAGGTATTATCAGCTGGACTCTTCTCCCTCCACTTTTGATTTTCTGTTCCAAATAATTTTCCTTAGTGGAAAATACTCAAGTGGAAAGGGTGGTGGTTTTAGGGAACCAGAGTCAAGAAACCTCAGTTCATTCTCCAGTCTTGACAATTACTACCTGACTGATCCTGGATGGGATAATTAATCTCTCGGTACCTCAGTTTCCCTCATCTTTAAAATGAAGAAGTTGGATCAAGTGATCACGGAGGTCTCTTCCAGTTCTGAATCCATGAATCTTGTGATCCTATAATCCTGGAATTACCCGGGTAATTGCCTTAGCTCTTTGCTTCCCTCTGCTGGTGTAGACACAGATTGAATTGAGTGGCAATGACAGTGTTTGACTCTGTCTGGTTCCTCTATATACACTCCCCCGCCCTTCCTCAAATCCCTGAACTGCCCAGCACTCAGCCAACCCTAGAATGCAGTGCCGAGATTTTTCAGAAAGAAGGTCAGCCTTTGATTGTTGGTGGTGGTGGCGGTAGAGGGGAGTGAAAGATGGGGATTGGCCTGAGCTCCTTCAGAGAGTTTCCCTGGAGAAGTTTCATGCTTCGGTGAGAATGCTTGAAACCAAAGATGTGCTTCCATATATAATAATGTACCCCAAACAAGCTATTAAGACCTCCTTACCATCAATCATTAGTGGAGTGGCTAATTGATTTTCGGACGTGAGGTCTGTAAGGTACTCTGGAATGTTATTTATGACATGTGATTGCCAATGTAAAGTAATTCACTCCTCAGCCTGGCCTTTAAGACAACATGATCTCAATCCACCTTTCCAGGCTTTTCTCACATTGCTTCCCTCCAGGAACCTCCGGAGTCAAACAGACTGGTCTTCTTTCTGTCCCTAGAACATATCTTAGACTTTACTGCCTCTTTCTTCACCTTTTGCAAATCCTGTTTCTTTCATTTGGAAAGCACTTTCCCCTCCTAACGTTGCTTCTTCCAGACTTGACCATGCTCTGTGATCCAGCTTAAATTCCATCTCCTCCCTCAGGCCTTTGAAGAGATTTTCTGCCCTCACTGAACTCAGAGATCTTAGATGTAGAGATAGTAGGAGCCTAAGAGAAGCATGACACATTAGAAAGAGCACTTGTTCTGGAGTCGTAGAAACTGGGTTGAAATCCATACTTATATAATTGCTCCCTCTTGAGTCATTCTCGACCTTGAACATGCGGTCATAGTTTAGGCTCCCCAGAAGTATGACTGCTACCTTGATTTCTAGGTGTAGTTAATCCTGTGGGTAACTGCTTCTAATACTGAGCCCTCATCAGTGTGCTTCCCATTAACAATTTGCTTGACTTACTTTTCTTTTAGAAAAGATATTTACTCAGATGGTATGGTAAAAACAGATAGTATAAACATTCCTACCAAAACTGGATAAAACCCTCCCACAAAAATACACAATGTCCTTGAGGAAAATGGTCTCAAATTTAAAGTACAATGGTAGTGAGGTACACACATAGGGAACACACATGGAAAAGAGGGTGCATTCTAACCCTTGGCCTTGGAAGTCCTTTTCTCCCTTCAAGGAATCCTAATACTTCTCTCCTCTACAAGGGGTTGTACTCCATGAAGCTGCCCACATTCTGAGGTGAATGTCTTTCCACAACTGTTTATATATTTCCACTGCTGTCAGGCACTCCTACTTCAGAGGACACTGTTCCTGCTACCATTCAGCTCTGACCACTGATGAAGTTCTTTTGGAATTCTGGATCTCCTGAACTAACAAGATTATCTCAGTACTTCTATCCTGGAACAGGATAGTTCATCTAAGATCACAAAAGAACAAATACAAAAAAGACCAAGAATGGCAGGCACTCACAGCCAACATAACCCAGTAGGAGAGAGGGCAGCTACCCCTTGCCTTGACCCAACACTCAGAGAGGCAACTTGAAATAGTCTTGCCTCTGTGAAGCTACTGGCAGCTAGGTGGTACAGTAGAAAGAATGCTGGATTGGGAGTTAGGAAGACTCATCTTCCTGAGTTCAAATCTGACCCCAGACACTTACTAGCTGTGTGACCCTGGGCAAGTCACTTTAAACTTTTTGCCTCAGTTTCCTTATCTGTAAAATAAGCTGGAGAAGGAAATGGCAAACCAGTTCAGTATCTTTGCCAAGAAAACCCCAAATAGGATCGCAAAGAGTCAGACATAACTGAAAAATGACTAAACTACAGCAACTTTGAAGCCACAAAAGAGAGTGACAAAGGGCTCAGTGACCCCTGAGTCATCAATGTTTGGCTCAGCAGCCAATTAGAGAACTCTTCTTTATCTCCCATTGTGAATTGCTGAGTCATTATGGCCAGAAGTAAGCTCATTCCAAGCATTTAAATGGTCTCTTGGACTGATAACCACACATGCCCCAAGAACCTGACCCCATAGGCTAGTCTACCCCAGTTCTACTTATTACCTTTTTATTTTACTTCCTCATCCCCCGAATCAGGGTCCAGATGACCTTTGAGTCCTTTCCATTTGTAGATCAAGGATCTATAATTTATGGAATCTTCACCAGACCTCACTTTTCTCATTTTAGAGATAAGGAAGCTGAAGAACTAAGGAAATTGAGAGGTGAGGTGACTGTCCATTGGCACACAGATATCTCCCAGAAGGCCTTGCCTTCCTGACTTCAGTGTGATGATGTTGAGGGCCAGGATTCTGGTGGAACTGAGGTGGTGTGAGTTCACTTTCCACAACAGCGGCTGGAGATATTGTGAGGAAGGAAGCTTCGGTTTATACCTAGGGCAGTTTTGGTTAACTTTGCTCTCAGTGGGTTGATCTGGGACCCAGCTGTAGGCCCTTTAAACAAAAAAAGACCTTGGTGGAAACCCCCAGGGAACCTCCTTGCCAACTGCTTTTTACCTCCTTTTTGGCATCTTTTATCTGTCTTTATTTTCCCAAATTACTTTTTAACCTCATGGGAACTGTTTTTATCTGGGGATATTTGGAAATATTTTTATTAAGTGGATTGTTTATTTGAGCACTTAGTCTCTGAGTGATTTTGTACTTTTTGTACAAAATGTATCACTTTTTGTCAGTGATTTCTGAACTTTTTCTTTCAAAGCATTTCCTTCTATGTTGTCTCATCTGATCCTTAAACAATACCGTGACTTAAGTAGGACATTTTATAGATGAGAAAATTGAGTCCTGGAGAAGTTCATTAATTTGTCCAAGATCATTTAGGGCAGTAGTGACAAAGAAGGTCTAGAACCAATGTTTCCTGGCCTCTAGTCCAGCACTCTTTCAGTAGAATATAAACTCCCTGCGGGCAGAGACCCATTTTTGTCTTTGTTTTTGTGTCCTCAGCACTTAGCACAATGTTTTGCACATAGTAGGCATTTAATAAATGCTTGCTGAATTGATTTAATCTGAATTCTGTCACACCATGAGGCTTCATGCCAATTCCCATGGGACCAAAGATTTGTAAGCCCAAATCTACTTCTTTCCAGCATTATTGAACACAATCCAATTCTGGGCATATAAAGAGGTTTGGATATAATGGCAGGTGGCAAGCACATCATTATCCTTTTGAATTCAAAGGTGCTGTAACCAGTAGGCAAATACATGAGCCTTGAAAGACCGATGAGTGGCTGCTTAACTGCATAGAATGCAATAATGTCATTTGTGATTTTTTTAACCACAACTAGAGAAAATCTGATCACTTGGGCTGCAAAGGACAGGCAGCTCCTTCAAATTTCAGGTATAATGCCTATGAGAAAGTGAATGGTCTTAAAAATCAAAACCTCACGTCCCTCTAATGAACACCTTTATCTCTATAGGGCTTTGATTAACTGCTGTTTCTCTTGGTTGAAGCAACCAATTCTTGACTCTTGTATACACACAATGCTCATACACCCATGGGAGGCATGAAATAGTTTATCAAGCATCCAAACATTTCCAAATATCCAGATACTGAGCATCCTTAGGTTCAAATCTATGGCTTTTAAATTCTGTGGGTCAGCACAAGGGGCAGAAATCCAAGTCAAATGCCTTGAAAAGTTGTGGGCTTCAGTATACCTAAGCCATTTTCAGAAAGGGTAGAGATTAACTTCTTGACTGGGAGGGAATATCCAGAAAGGGTTTTAGATTATTCTACCCCCATTCAATCCTTTGGAAGATCAAAGACTCATTCACTTTATTTATTCTCTCCCCCTCCCCCCAGTATTTTACTTTTTCCAGTTACATGCAAAGATAGTTTTCAACATTTGCTTTTATAAGATTTTGAGTTCCAAAATTTTTTTGCCCCCTCCCTCCCCTCTCCCTTCCCTTCTCCTTTCCCCTTCCTTTATTCTTTATTTTGTTCTGTTCACTTTCCAATTCTGACCACAGTCAGCCTTCTGACAAAGGTGGGTGATGGTGAATAAGAAAAGGAAGAGATTGGGAGAGAAGATGTGGATGGTTCACTATAACCTACCCCAACTATTAGAAGCACACTTCAATATGGACACTCATTCAGTACAGTCTAGTGTAACTCTGTATCTGTCACTTTTTTTTTTGCTAAAATGATATTCAGCCTTAAGCCAGAGAACACCCCTGTAACAACCAATGGCATCTTGGTACAGTGGAAAGAATGCCAGATCAGTAGTCAAAAGATCTGGGCTTGCATCTTGACTTGGCTACTTACTCCCTGCATTATTTTGGGTGAGTCATCTAACCTCTCTGCGCCTCACTTCCATCATCTGTAAAATGGGAGAGAATTTAACTAGACGCCCTTTGAGACCTACCTTTAAGTCTATGATCCTATGAAAACCATTGATGGTGGGCCTTTTATTAATTGGCAGCTCCTCCAGGCAGTCAGTGGAAAGAGGAAAGTGCAAATGGGGAGAAGGATCTCTCTCTTCTACATTTCTTTGTATAGAATTCATATGTATGGTCCATTGACTGATAGGGGAAATGGGATGGTCACTGGAGTCATATTCACTTATAAAGGATAGCTCTTGATAAGGCAAGGTGCCAATCTCAACTCTGCTAATAACTACATGTAGGCCCTTGGGGCAAGATACAACCTCTCTGAGCCTCTGTGACCTCTAAGTTCCCTCCGCACTTTATGGTCCTATAATATAGCCATGGACTCATGGTCTATCCGCAGGGCCAATTCAATATTTACAGTACCTATCTATCACAATAAAGACCATGAATATAAGTATCACATGATGTTCCATCACAAAATATACCAAACTCTCCAGATAGAGGATGGAACTGAAGCATTTATTTAGACACCAGAAAACCAAATCCCCAAATCAGTAAGCTGATTCCATCATAGTACCAAAGATATTCAGAAGCCATAATAACACTGAGAGCCATAGCATCCTTCAGCCTTCCCACAAACCAATATGAGATTAATAGTTACTCACAAACCTCTCTATCTCCTTAATGAGCATCCTCTCTCTGACCCCAATGTCTGGCTAGCTCTGAACTAGCTTCTTGTGGGCTCTGCTTCCCTTCAGCAAATTCCCTCCATCACAGGCTCCATGTGATTACATTCAGCCTATTAGGGGGCAGAGTTTACTTTCATTGCAGGGGAGGTCTTCAAACTCCCCTCTAGGTCAATTAAGGGGCAGGGCAGATCTTCAAATTCCCATTCCCATTACACTATCTCAAGCTAATGTTAAGTAGAAATGAGTTCTGACTCAATATAGGTATTTATGTCACAGTGGAAGCCATAATATGGCTTCCTTGGCTTTCTTATGAAGCCCTTGCTAAATTTCTACCTTTTACAGGAAGTTTTTCCTATCCTCTTAATGCTAATGCCTTTTCTCTGTTTATTATCTCTAATTTATTCTGTAGATATCTTGTTTATATACTGCTGTTTGCATGTTGTGTTCCTTATTAGATGGATTGCTCCTTGGAGGCAGGGATCATGTTTTTGTATCTTTCTTTGTATTGCCAGGACTTAGCATAGGGCCTGGTGTACAGTAATTATTTAATAAATGCTTACTGACTGACTGAAAATAATAACCCACTGTTATTAGAGGTGGCCTTCCTGTGTGGGGAATATTTGCCCAATTCATAGATATTTGAGGTGAGAACAGATTTTGTCAGCACATTCAGACAGATACCCTTTGGGAGTTTAGAATCTCTACTGGACCAGAATTTTTTATGGTTGCTGGCCTTCCTCCTCCTCTTTCCTTATTTCTCATCCCTCTCCCCATCGATGGAAATTCCAGCTTCTGAAGGAGGTCTTTCCCTAGTTGTTAGGGCACTCAAAGTGAGAACCTGAAAAGACCTTAACTTAAAAGGGCCAGGATCTCCCATTGCATCCTGGATCATCTCCAGGCATCCTGGTGAATAACTAGCCACTGGACCCAGATGGCTCTGAAGGAGAACATGAAGCTGGTGACCTTGCACAGCCCTCCCTCACTCAAATACAGGTCAATTGCAAGTCATGTCATCATCTCCTTAATATCATGGTCCTCTTCCTGACCAAAGGGCAAAAACAACAAGGGCCTTCTCTAAGATTATGTTCCATTTATTCTGTATGTATTTAGTGTGTAAATCTCTCCCTTTAGAATGTAAATTCCTTAAAGAGAAGTGACTATTTCTGCCTTTTTCCTTTTTAAGATCCCTAGAGTTTAGGAAGATTCCTGGTATGTAGCAAGTGCCTAGTAAATGCTTATTGACTGACTGACTGACTGTGGTATTACTGTTTTGAAGGAGGATTGGTTAAAGATGGACTCTTTGAGTAGGGCAGCTCTCAAGCTTCCTGCCCCTTTGAATAATGTTCATCATGAATTTTTTTTCATATTTTATTTTATTTATTTTAGTTTACATCATTCATTTCCATGAGATTTTGAGTTACAAATTTTCTCCCCATCTTTTCCCTACCCCCACCCTCAAAACAGGCATCCCCTTGTATGACCCCTCCCCCAATCTAATCTCTCCTATGTCCTCCCCCATCATTCCTCTAACTTTCTGATAGGGCAGGATGAATCTCCCTTCCACA
>CM053589.1:90021171-90042350 GCA_028646515.1 Pseudochirops corinnae
TCTTCAGCTGATCTCTAGCTTTTTGGCAATCTTCATGTTTCTTGGAAGCTTTTGGGGTGGGAGTTCTGACTGTGTTGTCTTCCCCCCTTTCCCTGCTTTGTTCCTTCTTTTCCCCAAGAAGGAATCTAGGGTTTGGTTGCTGTTCTTACTTTGCTTCCTATGCTTATTCATGGTCGCCATTCAGTGGTTTTTTTGTTTTGTTTTTTTTAGTTCTGTGGAACTCTGCTTCCAGAGGGAACAGCTCTGTCCCAAATTGCTGGGGTTTTCCCAGCTGCCGGAGCTTTTAGGAGGCTGCTGAGTCCCTCCCCAGCTCTGGCTCACTGAAAAAAAACCTCAGGACCACCACCCAAGACCATGATCTGGATCCAGCCCGCTCAACACAAGAGCACTTGGCCTCTGAACGATTGCTTGCCCCCCCCTGCTGTCTGCAGGCCGGGAGCTCTGAAGTGGCAATGTGGAGGCAGGTGCAGAACCTCCGCTTTCTGCTTCTCTGCCCTGGAAGCGGCTTGGCCGGACCCGCTTTTCTTCCCCAGTTTTTAGCCAAGTTCCACTAACCTGAGTCCTTTTTTCTTATGGCTGGACAATTCTGGATCCTGCCACAGCTGTCGTAGATCCACTGTCCTGAAGCTCCAGCCTTGGCGGGGCTCAGCTCATCCAGCCGCCCCCAGGGCAAAAACCGCAGTTTCAGGCTGGGCTGGTTTCTGCTCTCAGAGTTGAAATGGTCACTTTGAGCCGAGCTGCCTTCAGCAGGAAATATATCTGTGTGTGTTTTAGAGACCTAGTATTTGTTTAGAGTCATATTTTTTGGGTATTTGATGTGGCTGTGTCGGAGCTTCGATTTCTTGCTACTCCTACAATGCCATCTTGGCTCCGCCCCCATTATGAATTAAACATAACAAAAAACATCAACAAAACAAATTTCAATACATGTTACAACTACTTACATCTCAACAGATCAATTTAAATGTAGAAAATGCCCATAACAACTCATCAATCACTCTCTGTGTACCCTTTAATTTTCCTTTGTCTGATCGCCACTCCTCCATACTATACACACTTTTGCTCTTAGAAAGCCTTAACATCCACCACTTGTCTTGCTGTTCTGCTTTCTGCAGCATGATTTGCCAAGTGTTATTCTGTGTTCCTCATCCTTATCAAACCAACCCACAATGCTGTCTTCTATTACATCGATCATGTATAGCTTATCCAGTCATTCTCAAATTACATCAAATTTTGGTGGCTTCCAGGTTTTTTGTGTTTTGTTTTGAATAACAAATAATGCAACTATAAATTTTTTTGGATGTAGAACTTTAGAAAAATTTCTGATACTATTCTCAGTTAGATTTTCAATACCTGGATCGGTCAAATACTTGAGGATAAAAGTGTATGGTTATTTTTGCGACTTTTCTGGTATACTGCCAGATGACTCTCCAACAGATTTCTATCAATTTGCAATTCAATCAGGAACATAAGGGCAGGGGGTGTTTCTCTACAATCCCAATAATCCTGTTTTGTCATTTTAAAATAGGTTTGCAATTTCCCTGGGTGTGAGGTGGAACCTCAAAGTTGTTTGAATTTTAAAGGATCATAGAATCATAGATTCAGTGAGATAGAGTGGACCTTGGAGGACATGCAGCTAAGTGACGCTATAGTTTACAGAGCACTGGACTGGGAACCAGTAAGCCCTGAGTTCAAATGTGACCTCAGACACTTACTAGCTGTGTGACCTTGGACAAATTATTTAACTACATTTGCCTCAGTTTCCTCATCTGTAAAATGGGGATGATCATAAGAGCACCTACTTCCCAGGGTTGTTGTAAGGATGAAATGAAAGCAATATTTCTAAAGTGTGTAGCACAGTGCCTGGAACTTAGTAGGCATAATGTAAATGCTAACTATTATTCTGTAGTCATAGGGTCATAGATCTAGAAGGGATCTGTGAGGCAAAATAGTCCAACTTCATTTTATAGACATGGAAACTGAGGCCCAGGGAAGTGTATGACTTATCCAAAGTCACACAGGGAGTATGCATCAGAGGTGGAACCTGAACCCAAATTCTCTAACTGCAGAACAAGGACTCTAACCTTTGTAGCATGCTGCTCCCTTAGTCCAGCTTGTATCTGAAAACAATTTTCCTCTGCAGCCTCCCTGATAAGTGGTCGGTCATCCATCCTGAAGACTTTCAATTAAGGGGAAGCCCACTGCCCCCCAGGGAGGCAGCCAGGTGTTGCAGTGGATAGAGAAGTGGGCTTTGGAGTCAGGAAAATGTGAGTTTACATTCTACCTTACACACATACACAGCTATTTGTGACCTTAGGCAAGCCACTTAACTTCTGTCTATGTCAACTGTAAAATGAGCTTAATAGTAGTCTCTCCCTCTCAGTGTTATTGTGAGGATCAAGTGAGGTAATATTTGTACAGTGTCTATCACGTTTTGTTCAGTCACGTCTGACTCTTTGTGACCCCATTTGGGGTTTTCTTGGCAGACAGTGGAGTGGTTTGCCATTTCCTTCTCCAGTTCATTTTATAAATAAGGAAACTGAGGCAAACAGGGTTAAGTGACTTTCCCAGGGTCACCCAGCTAGTAAGTGTCTGAAGCCTGATTTGAACTCAGGAAGATGAGTCTTCCTGATCCCAAGCCCAGTGCTCTATCTGCTGTGCCACCTAGCTGCCCACCTATCACATAGTAGGTACTTAAGAAACATTTGTTTCCTTCCCAGGGCATCCTGAATAGCTCTAATTGTTAGAAAGTTTTTTCCTTACATCTAGCTCAAATAAGCTTTTAGGTAACTTTCATTCACTTTTAGGTCTACCCTCTTGGGCCAAGCAGAACAAATTTTCCAAGTACAGCAAGACAGCTATCAATACCTTCCCCAAGTCTTTTCTTCTCCAAGCTAAAAACCTCCAAGGTACCTTTTTGTGCTTCTTTGTGCTCCATCCTTCCTTAAAATAGCAAAGGAGTTTTGGAACCTGTGGTCTATACTGGCAACCTGGATATAATGATACCAACTCACCTTGTGACCTTGGGAGCACTTGCTCTGGTTTCTCTCTAGGTCTCAGTTCCCTTACGTGTAAAATAAAAGATTTGGATTACATGACCACTTAAGTATCTTCTACTTCCAACATTCCATGAACTTTCTCTGAACTCCAAATTAACTTACACTTGTATTGTACTCTAAGGTTTACAAAGTGCTTTCTTCACAAAAATTCTTTTGAAGCAGATAGTACAATTAACACAATCCTCATGATTTAGATGAGAAAAATTAAATTTAAGAAAGTTTGTTGATTTGCCTAGAATCACATATCTAGAGCCAGTTCTGCTCACTATTAGTCTGGCGTTCTCGCTATACTGCCACCAGGACACATGTGTGGTTCTATTGGAGACCTTTACAGAGATGTGGAGAAAAGTCCTTCCCCCTGGGCTGCACCCCCAATTAGTTTCCTGAAAACTGATGATGATTTCAGGTGTTATTTTCTTCAGTATTTTTGGGGTCTCCTTAAGCAGGCTGTCAACTTGTTTTTCATGATTTTCTTGCATCATTTTCATTTCTCTTCCCAATTTTTCCTCTACTTCTCTTACTTGATTTTCTTTTGTTTTATATGGAATGACTGTAGTAATCAGTTTATTACATAGATTAATCATTCTTCAATGTACAAGCTCCAGAGGAGCAATTGAGTCTTTAAATATACACAACTATTTCTGTCAAATGAATTTTTACCCTTACATCCAGATAGACCTAAACAGCTACAAAACCTAAGAAAAATTAAGAGCTGTTAGCTGTGTATTACCTGAGAAACCAAAACATAAAAAAATACTCATCACTTTATGTACTATTAGCTCCAATACATTAAATGTTGACCAGTTAAACTTAGATCTTAAAATACAGGATGTGAGTATGGTTTAATCTTGTTGATCAAAACATTTACCTAAGATGTAGGTCCTTCAGAATAAAATGAATACAGAAACAGCTTGACATTCTTCACCTTGCTTTCCATAACCGTTATGAGTTTAAAAGGATTCTGATTTTTAAGAAATTCTCCCACAGGTCAGTGTAACTGTCCTCTTCCACCCCAAACCATACAACACCTACCTCTGCCCTTGTATTGTTTATCCAATTAAGTCAATAAGGAAAGCTTTTAGTCTCACAACTAGGTTATGACTGAAGAACTGGCTCTTCACACACACACACACACACACACACACACACACACACACTTCTTTGCTAGGAGTCAACATTGGTACAGGAAATATAGTATTTCTACTTTGTTGTTCCAAGTATGTATAACATGTAGAACTGCTATATCAGGTAAACATGTGTACAGGGGAAGATGAGAAGTGGGCTCATAGAAAGCAGTCAAATGGAAAACAAAAGGACTTTTTCTTTCAGAGTTCCCCCTATCTTTTTTATAGAGGTTATCCAATAATTTCTTTAATTACATTGCATAGGGATGGCTACGTGGTGCAGCACTGGCCCTGGAGTCAGGAGGACCTGAGTTCAAATCCAACCTCAGACACTTAACACAAAAACTAGCCATATGACCTTGGGCAAGTCACTTAACCCCAATTGCCCTCCAAAAAAAAAAAGCAAAAAAAAATAATAATAATTACATCACATCACATCCTTCTGAGTCCATTCCTGAGCTGTTCTGTTGTACTTTTCTCTGTGTGTTTTGTAGATCCATGCAATCTCAGGCACTAAATGATCATCTGGATTGGGATTACACAACAGAGAACAGATGGACAAGAGTACTTTTGAAATAGTTAGTGCTGGTGTCCACTGTGACCGTAAGATATCAAGACAAATACTGCCATTACTGTTAATATTTGAATGGTAAATTCTTGTTGTAAATGCAACCTTAGGTGGTTTAAAGGGATAATCTATTGGGAAATGAATTGTCAAGAAAAATGCTCCACCCTGATAGGGACTATTATTTGGCCCCATTATTGTAGCTTGCCAATGGAACATGGCATCTCCAACAGAACCTGCTGAACACTGAGCTGGGGTCACGTGCCAGGTCATTCAACTCCTTGTGGATTCTCTTCAGAGCCATTGTGTGAGATGGCTGGCGGACCCTGGGGTGAGTACAGGGAAGGGGAGAGAGACAGGGAGGGGAGGAGGGAAAGGTGGAGGAAGCTAGGCTTGGGCAATTTCTTGGAGGGAAGGGGCTGAGGGGGTGTTAGGGAAGACTGGGAGTGGCACCGCCCGGAGGAGAGGGGCCAGTGGTAGCAGGCATCAGCGACAGGGAAGGGGACCAGGGAAGGGGAGTGGGGAGGAGAGATGGAAGGAGGTGTGTTTCCCTAGGCTGGGAGCTCTTACTTGATTTTCAAAATCCTTCTTGAGCTCCTCCATGGCCTGCAACCAGTTCACATTTTTCTTGGAGGCTTTTGATGCAGGAGTTTTGACTTTGTGGTCTTCTTCTGGTTCTGTGTTTTGATTGTCTTTGTCACCAAAAAACTGGTTCTATAGTCTGATTGTGCTTCCTCTGTTTACTCATCTTGCCAATCAATTACTTGACTTTTGAGCTCTTTGCCACAGTAAAACTCTGCTTCCAGAGTGGAGAGTGTTGTGTCCCAAATTTGGGGGGGTTTGTGCAGCTGATGTCAGAGCCTTTTCCAGGCACCTGCCTCAGAACAGTGAGGATGACTGCCTCTCTACAACCTCAACAAGCTCTGTAACACCAGCACTCCTCACCCCAGGACTGCCACCCAAGATTGTGACCCAGATCCAAGAGAATCCTGCTTCAGCACCAGCAGAGGGATTACTGCAAATGCCCTCTGGTCAGTCACTTGGTCTCCCCACAATCTGTAGACCTGGAATTCAGGAGGCAGCTGCTGGCAGCAGCTGCAGACCATGCTACCTCTCCCACCCTGGTGGCAGCTACCAGACCAAGCTCTTCTCTCACCCAGGATCAACAGAATTCTCCACTAACCTTTCACTTTCTCTTCGGCATTTATGGTTTGAGAAGTCTGGAAACTGCCACAGCTGCCAGTGATTCACTCTCCTGAAGTCTGAGGATGATTTCAGTCTGGAATGAAAAGAAATGGAATTCAAGTTAGTCTAATGCTAATTAAGTACCTGCCATGTACAAGGCTCTGTGCTAGAAAAGATGTAAAAATGACATCATCCCTGCTCTCAAGAAACTGTCTACTGGGGAAGGGGTAAGGCATATATTCATATAACTGTCATCTGTGATGCAAATTTAAATAGAAGTACTACGAGAGAGTTGAACCAAGAGAAATCACTTTCAGTTGGTAGAACCAAGGAGGGCTTGATGGAAGAAGTGTCAGTTAATCTGGATGTTGAGAGAAGAGATTTCAACAGCTGGAAATAAGGGAACAATGAAACTCCAAATAGATATTTTTTAATGCAAATGAAAGTTGTTGGATGCATAAAATTGAAGGCTAGTTATATATTTCAGGGGCAAAAAGGCAATGAGGGAGCCATGTAGGATTTTGAGGTAGAAGGGATCACAAAGGTTGTCTAGTACAGTGGTATCCAGAAATAGATCCTGAAATGGATCCCTCCAGGTTATATGTTGAGTTAAACAACCACAAATTAACATTATCTGGGTTTTATTATGTTTTTATTTTGTTAAATATTTCCCAATTCCACTTTAATATAGTTCATGAATTTAACACCTCTGATCTAGTCCATCATTTTACAGTTAAGGAAATTGAAGCTCAGAGCAAGGAAGGGACTAGTTCAAGGTCACACAGGTATGTAGCTGGACTGGGATTTGATTTCATGTCCTCTGACTCTAAGTGCAAATCCAATCATCTTTCCACTTTAGCATGACAGGAAGGAAATTATGAGGATTATCCTCTGCCTTTGCCCAACCCCGAATATTTGATGGGCCACCTGTGGACAAGAGTAACAGAGAATGAGGAGGCGTGGATGAGTTGTGACCTGCACATTGGAGGGAATACCCACATTGTTGAGGTGGCAGATCCACCCAAGTAGAGAAATACTCAAAGTATTTATCCTTGCCAGCACATGTTGTGTTCTAGCCCATAGTCCTAGTCCACTAGCTTTAGAGTGAGAGATTGGCATTGTTGTTGTTCAGTTGTTTTTGGTCATGTCCAACTCTTTGTGACCCCATTTGGGTTTTTCCTTGGCAAAGATACAGCAGTGCTTTATCATTTCCTTCTCCAGCTCATTTTACAGATGAGGAAACTGAGGCAAACAAGGTGAAGTGAGTTACCAAGGTCACACAGATAGTGAGTGGGTGACTGGAGCCAGATTTGAACCCAGATCTTCCTGACTTCAGTTCCAGCACACTATCCACTGTGCCAGAGGATCTGGTTTCAAATTCTGCTTCTTATGCTTATTTCTTGTGAGACCAAGATCTTTAACTTCCCTGGGCCTTGCTGTCCTCTGTAAAATGAAGAGGTTGGATTAAGTGACCTGTGAGGTCCCTTCTAGGTCCACAGCTATGATCTATGTCGCAGAATCCTCATATTCTTACCCAAGGGTTTTGTGAGAAATTGAATGGGATGATTGATTAGAAAACTACTCTTTATTTTCCAAACTGTTGGAAGCAGAGTCCTACAGAGGGATGGGTTTTGCAGTAACTGATCCTAGAAATTCATCACTTCTAAACTGCTTTCTGACAACCTGTCAAAGACTTCCTCTCCGCCCAGTGCCTCCTAGAGAGGAGTGTATTCCCCTGGGACAGGGAAAAAGAAACAGATTTCTAGAGACAAATGGTGGTGGTGTGGGTGGGTGTCAGAGTCTCCAAATAACATAGAACTCTTGGGAAATGGGCGACACTTAGCATGAAGTGTTGTAGGAAAATCCTTAGGCTCAGTCAGAAAAGCCAGGTTCTAGAGTAGCTCTAGCAATTTTAATGAAGCACCAGTTCTGCCACTCGCTAGTACCATGCTGTAGAGGAGAGAACACTGCCTCTGATGTGAAAGTGCCTACATTCAAACTGTGATTCTCCTACTTAGCTATCTGTGTGACATTTCACTTGCATAAGCCTCAGTTTCCTCCTCTGTAATAGGTGGGATATATTGGTATAGATTAAGATCTCTAAAGTCTCTCCAAGATTCTGTAATCCAGTATTTATAGTAATAAAAAATTTACTCATTTTGAGACTTCCATTAGATAGGGACCTTAGCTTTCTGCTGTCTTTGGCATCTGCCCAGGATTAGGGAGGAGGGTGATGTATCAGTGCCTTGGGGGAGAAGAGAATGTGGAAATCTAATCACACCCTGTGTTCCAGCTAGGCTGGTCTTGTTCTTATTCCTTGGATTCACTTCTTGCATTCTTGACTCTTCACTTTTATTCACCCATTGACCTTGCCAGGACTACCTTTCCCCTTCCTGTCTGCCTGTCTGAGTCATAACAGTCCTTAAAAGATCACAATAGTCCTCAGTTTCCCTCTTCTACTCCCCCTGCCTAAATTTTCTCTGTAGCCTGTTAATAAACATGTATTAGGCATTTACTTTGTGCCAGGCACTGGGGATACAATAAAAGTGAAAGACAGTCCCTGCTTTCAAGGGAGTTCACAGTCAAAGTGACTTCTCCTGTGGCATTGTGGCATAATAGAAAGAGTACTGGCCCTGGAGTCAGAGGATGTTGGTTCAAATCCTTTTTCTGACACTTTCCTGGGTGGATTCTGGGCTAGTCACTTAACTTTGCCGGAACTCAGTTTCCTGTTAAATGAGATGGTTGATGAGCACCTGAGGTTCCTTCCAGCTTTCAGAACTAAGATCTTATGACCCTTTCACTGAGCACTTAGCACATACGGCCTTGTATTGTTAATTACCTAGGATGTGTATGTCCAGTCTTGCTCCCATGTCTGTAAGTAAGCTCTGTGGGCAGGGACCATGTCTTTTATTTCAGTATTCCCCATGGAGGATAGCAAAGGGCCAGGCCACTTATCAATAAACACTTGTTGGGATGAATGAATGAAGCTAGACTTTGAGCAAGAACAGAGAGTGGAAGAATGCAGTGGGTAAGATTCTGGGAGGGAATATCTAATATGGTAGCCACAATACACCAAATCCCAGTTCTGCCACTTACTAGTCATGTCTCTAAGCCTCAATATTCTCACATGTAAAACATGTGAGGCAGCATCATGGGGCAGAAGAAATGCAAGATCTGGAGCCAGAGGATGGTGGTTTACTTCTTGGATCTGCCACTTGTGTGACCTTTGGCAAATTACCTTCCCTTGCTGGGTGCCTCGGTTTCCTTATTTGTAAAGACTGGATTAAAAAAACTTTGCAACTCCTTCCAGTTATGTAGCTATGATCCCATAAGTCATTAGTCAGTCCTTAGAAGTAGAAGCAAGAGATAGGCTGGAAGGGTCTCTGAAAGCACTTGGTGGGAGATGGGAAGGGGGCAGAGAAGTATTGGTTCCTGGACTGAGACAGAAGGAAATCAGAGTGTTTTGTTTTAACCTGCTCTAGTGAATATAGTTTTAATGCATGTAAATATCCAAGAGCACAAGTATGAGTGTAGGGGGAGATGGTCAGGGTGGCGACATAATTTCAGGGATCCTGGGATCTGACTGGGATGATATCAGACTTTACTTTAACAGGGAATATAGCCTTTCAGTTCCAATGAGAGATCAGGCTTTGAGTGCAAATGTTCCTGGGATGGGACTTAAATCTCCTCTTTCCCTGCTTCCTTCTCCCCAAACACACAGAAAAAGAGAGTGTTTGAGTATTCTGAGCTGAGAGTCAGAGGGAGGGATATCTGGGAGGGAGGAAGCAGGAAAGACAAATCACCTACATTGCCATTTTCGTTAGGGCTGGATTTGAGCTTGAACTCTATCAAACTGGAGAAACTTGCAACAATTTATCCTGCCATAAAACTTGTTACAAATAATCTCCTAACTGGTACAACAGTATTGCCTAATTTACCAGAAGTAAACAGACCCAGAGACAGCCTTTCTGCCTGACAAAAATTGTCGAGTCCAGAGTTGCAAACATGCCTCCATCCTCTCTGATCAGGTCTTGCCACATTGAAAACCTATCCAGATTGGTGTGGGGGAGAAGTGGAAAGCTTCCTCAACTGTTAGCATAATGGAATAGAAAGATGCCAGGGCTGGGCATCAGGGTACCTGGGTCTTGTCCCAGTTTGGAGCATGAATTTTAAGTCATTGTGTTCCTTCTCCCATCAGTTGTAACCTGGTATGATTCATAGCTAATTTAACCAGCTCATTTAAGAAATTATATATGCCTTTTTTTCATCTTATTTCTGAATCAATCATTTCCCTTCTCTTACCAAGGAAACCATTCTTCAAAAGAAATAGCACTTGGTAAAACCAATCAAAATAGCAACTATCAATTAAGTATTGCAGTATATGCATTGTTCCCCCAAATCTGCAAATAACGGAGGAAGGTACATTTATTATCTCTTCTTTTGGGCCAGGATGGACCATTATAATGTTTTAATTTAATTTATGTTTTAATTAATTAAATTAATTAAACACAATGTTTTTGTTTGTGTTTTGTTTTGTTTTCCCACTTACATTGTTGCAGTCCTTGTAGTCATTGTTTTCCTGGTTAGGCTTACTTCATTTTGCAACAGTTCATAAAAGTCTTCTCATGCTTTTCTGTATCCTTCATATTCAATATTTCTTGTGACCTAGTAATAATCTATTATGCTTATGTCAGAATTGTTTAATCCTTCCCTATTCAGTCAGCATCTCATTTGTCTCCAGCTCTTTGTTATTACAAAAGTGCTGCTATAAATATTTGGTTATATGTAGAAACTTTCTTTCGACATTTAACTTCCTTGGGCCAACCTCCTTACTTTACAGATGAGAACACTGGGGCCCAGAGTGGTTAAACGATTTTTCCCAATTCAAATGGCTAGCACATGGCAGAATAAAAGTTTAAATATATGTCCTCTAATTTTAAGTCCAAGGTTCTTTGTAAAGTAACTCAAAGACTGGTTTTTGATTAGAGAATAAAAGCCTCTGCTCTTGTAAAGAAATATTGTTAAATAATGAAGAGGGGGGTGGCTAGGTGGCACAGTGAATAGAGTACTGGCCCTGGAGTCAGGAGGACCTGAGTTCAAATCCAGCCTCAGACACTTAACACAAAACTAGCTGTGTGACCTTGGGCAAGTCACTTAACCCCAGTTGCCCTCTCCAAAAAGCAAAAAAAAAAAAAATGACCTAAGAGTCATACAGTGGAAAGTCACTTAATTTTGGTTTTCTCACCTGTAGAATAGGTAGACTTCCCTACCTCAGGAGACTGTTGTAAGGCTCAGATGAACCAGTGTGGAGACTATAAAGCAAGATGTAGAGTCAAGAGATGATTTATTGTGATTAGAGAGTCAGTGTGGTTTAATGGCGAGATTGTTGGCCCTGGAACAAAGAAGACCAGTTTTTCATTCTTGTCTTTGACATTGGCTAATACTTGGCAAGTTACTTGATCTTCCTGTGCCCTAGGAAACTCTTTAAGACTAGAAGGAAATGACCTGTTTGGTAGAGGGAGTTTGTTCATCTGGGAGTCCCCTATACCAATAATATCACAGATCTAGTCTCTATTCTCGTATCTATTTATCCAGACTTGACCTCTCAATCTCCAGACTTGAATCTCCAGTGGCCAATTGGAAATATTAAGCTAGATGTCCCATAAACATCTTAAACTCAATATGTCTCAAACTGAACTCATCTTTTCCCTAAGCCCTCCCTTCTTCCTAACATTCCTATTACTGTGGAGGGCACTGCCATACTTCTCATAATAGGTCACTAGCTGTCATGCTCAACTGCTTCCTCTTTCTCATCCCCCATATTCAATTTGTTGCCAAGTCCTGTCTCATCCCATGTCTATGCTCACTTTTCCTCTTCCTAGCACCTTAGTTAGGGCAGGCCCTCATTATCTCACACCATAATTACTAGCCTACTGGTTAGTTGTCCTGTCTCAGGTTTCTCCTCATTCCAGTCCATTCTTCATTCACCTGTCAAACTGATCTTTGTAAAGCACCAGTCTGACTATTTTACCCCCATCCAATAAACTCCAGTGGCTCCCTATCATTTCTAGGTGTAGGGATATTAAAATCCTTTGTTTTTAATCTGTGTTTTTGTGTCATTTCAGTCATGTCTGACTCTTCATGACCCTATTTGGGGCATTCTTGGCAAAGATACTGGAACTGTTAGCCATTTTCTTCTCCAGTTCATTCTACAGATGTAGAAACTGAGGCAAACACGTTAAGTGACATGCCCAGGGTCACCTAGCTAGTTAAGTGCCTAAGGTCATACTTGAACTCAGGAAGATGAATCTCCCTGATTCCAAGCCCAGTGCTCTATCCATTGCACCACCTAGCTGTCCCTTTTTAAAGTTGTAGATATGAAACCCTGAAGGCCCTCATAAACTGACTTTCTTGTCTTTCCAGTCTTCATACACTTACATTGCCCTACCCCTTCACATACTCTGTGATCAAATGACACGGGCTCTTTGCTATTCCTGGAATAAGATACTCCATCTCTAGGCTCTGGGAATTTCCTTTGACTGTCCCTCATGGCTGCAGTTCTTTCCCTCCTCATCTTTATCTCATGTTTTACCTGGTTTCCCTCAAGTTTCAGTTAAAATCCCACTTTCCTGACTTAATGCTAGTACCTTCTCTCCCCTGATCATCTTCTATTTATTCTGCATATAAATTGATTGTCCAAAGTTATTTTCATATCATCTCTCTCATTAGATTGTGAGCTCCTTGAGGGTAGGGACTGTCTTTTGCCTCTCTTTGTTACCACAGTGCCTGGCACATAGTAAACGCTTCCTAAATGCTTGCTGACTTCACTCTTCCAGTCCCCTCACCTGGTCCACTGTGACTCCATCTTCTTCCTCCCAAGCTTCCAAAGAAAATTCTCAAGCTCTAACCCACTGAATATGCCCAACATATTTATTCTGCATCAGATGAAGGCGGAATTAATTCCAGGTGGTTCTTCTCAAAGATGCACATGGACTGAGTTTGTGAACATATGGTATGATGGAGATATTAATAACAGAAATCAGAGGCTCTGGATTAGTCACTCAGTGCTAAAGCAGATTGAGGGAGAGATACCTTTCAGAGAGGATGATAAATGTGCTAACATACAAGAGTCACCCCTCACCAGGTCAGAAGGCCCTCACAGCCCCTTCTAATCCAATTAACCATTTATGGTCAACAATGGCTTTTTGATTTAGATGTCAAGCATTCACCAGCAAATAATCTGTCCTCATGATTCCATCTGTTTTCCCTGGATTCAAATGCTTTTGAAAAAACCTTGAGCTCGTGGAACACAGTATTAAGTGTACTCTTTGGTCAGGCAGTGTGCATTGCCTCACTCTCCAACCACTGGTTCCACTTTCATTGGGCGAGAATTCCTCTGTGGGAAAACCAAATGCCTCCAAGGCTTACTTTTCCATTGGTGTTTTGCAAGTTCCTTGACTGGGGTCCTTTTGCAAAAAAGAGGGTGAAAACAATAAAACCAGAGAACTGTACTCCTTCCTTTGGTGCTTTTGTGATTATGCCATAAAGGAGCTTAAGGACCCAGCATCTGGCTCCCTGACTAGAAACAGAAAGGCTGCTCTACTCTCCTAACTGCCCTATCGTCCTTCATATCTTGAAACTCCATGGCCCCATTTTTATTCTGACACAGCCATTCATTCACTCATTCAACTAATAAGACAACATTAACCTGCCATGTGCAACATACTCTGCTAGAGGTCAAAGGAGATAGAAATATAAATAAGAGGCAAACTCTGCCCTCAAGATACTTATAATCTAGCTGGAGTGAGGGGTCATACACATAGATAAAAATGTGTAAACACACATATATATGCATGTATGTCTGTATATTTCTATATCTAGATAGATAGACAGACAGATAGATAGACAGACAGACAGATAGACAGACAGATAGATAGATAGACAGAGAGAGAGACAGATAGACAGATAGATAGACAGACAGATCCACAGGGCAGCAAGGTTATACAGTGGATGGTGTGCTGGGCCTGGAATCAGGAAGACTCCTTTTCCTGAGTTCAAATCTGGCTTTAGACATTTACTAGCCATGTGAGCTTAGGCAAGTCCCTTAACCCTGTTTGCCTCAATTTCCTCATCTGTAAAATGAGAAGGAAATGGCAGACCACTCCTGTATCTTTGCCAAGAAAACCCCAACTGGGGTCACAAAAGTTGGACAACTAAAACAACTCAATAGCAACAAATATAATTACATGCACACATAGAGATATAAAACATATACATATATACATGTGTATATGTATGTATGTATATGTATGTGTATATATAATACACACACACACACACACACACACGAGAGAGACAGAAATTTCATTGACACAGGGAACTTCTATCTTAAAATTGTCAGAGGCACTGAAAGGACAGGGTCACATGCCCCTATGTGCCAAAGGAGGACTTGCACCAAGCACTTTCTAATTCAGAGACTGGCTTTTTGCTTCTTCTGCCATTTCATCTCTCAAGATAAGTAACATACAATTTAGAACATGAGAAGTCCGAAAGCAATTCTGGAAGGTCAGAAGAGGAAGGGATTATGGGGGGATGCTGGGTGGGGGGATAAAGGGAAGGAAGAAAGATGAAGAGGAGAAGACGGGTTCTAGTGCCATCTCTTCAGTTGGTTTGCTCTTTGACTATAAGCAAGTTCTTTAATTTCTCTGGGCCTCAGTTTCTTCATCTGTAAAATGGGACTATCCAATTGTCACTTAGCAGAGAACAGTGAAGGAATAAGACAAAGGATGGGCAAGTTAGAAAACAGGAAAGAAAAGCCTTCTAGAGTTCAAATCTGAGAGTTGTGGGAGCGAGGTCTTATGTGAGCACCAACTATTGAAAAGAAGAATGAAAGACTATTCTCTGTTTTCTTTGTGATATTATTATGGTCATCTGCTTGTCAGCACTTCCCTAGGAATCTTGAATTGGACTTCATTAGAGAGTTTCTCAGGTTGCTTCCAGCTCTAACATTCTACCATATGATTCATGTTTTTGTCCAGGTGGGTGTGGGGAGGGGGAGGAAACTACAATCTGTTGCCTCCCGCCCTAGTGTTGTCCCATATTTTTCTCTCTACCCCCCAGGACAGGAATGCACCCAAGGAAATTATCCTCTCTATTATCCCTGGTCCTTGGATAGATGGAATCTTCCCACTGAAAGAAAGCTATTCTCTAATATCCCGTGTTTTTCTCTCTCCAACCTGCCAAGAGGTCAAGGAACAGTGTGGAGGGTGGGGAGGAGGGAGGAGAAGTCCATGATTATTCCCCTATTTTACACATTTGAAAAATGTGATACAGAATGTTTAGGTGGCATGCTCCCAATCCCAGCAGTGGGATTCTTTCCATGATGAATCCTACTTCCTACTCATCCACTTCCAGTTATTGAGTTTAAGATGTTTATGGGACATCTATGTTCAGTTTCATGATTTTTGTGCATCATTCTCATTTTTCTTCCCAATTTTTCCTCCACTTCTCTTATTTGGTTTTCAAAATCCTTCTTAAGCTGATCTATGGCTTTTAGGCAGTCTTCATGTTTCTTGAAAGCTTTCAGTGTGGGAGTTCTGACTGTGTTGTCTTCCTCCTGTTCCATACTTTGATCCTTTTTGTCCCCAAAAAAGGATTCTAGAGTTCGGTTGCTGTTCTTACTTTGCTTCCTTTGCCTGCACATGTTGTCAGTGAATTACTTGATTTTTTAGCTCTGTGGAACTTTGCTTCCAGGGGGGAAAGCTCTGCCCCAAATCACTGGGGTTTTCACAGCTGCTGGAGCTATTAGGAGGCTGCTGCAGCCCCCACCAGCTCTGGCTCACTGAAAATGCACCCCAGGACCACCACCCAAGACCACAATCTGGATCCAGGCCACTCAACGCAAGAGCACTTAGCCTCTGAATGATCGCTTGGCCCCCCTGCAGTCTGCAGGCCGAGAGCTCTGAAGCAGCCACATGGAGGCGGCTGCAGAGCCGCCGCTTCTGCTGCTTCCTTGCCCTGGAGGTGATTTGGCCGGACCGCTTTTCTCCCCCAAATTTAGCTGAGATCCACTGACCTTCCACTTAGTCCTTGTTTCTTATGGCTTGATAATTCTGGAAGCTGCCGCTGATCCACTGCTCCAGCTGCATACCTTTTGATCTACCAATAACACTGTTAGGATATCCCAAAGACATCCTACAAAAGGGAAAGGACCTATTTGTGCAAAAATATTTATAGTAGCTTTTTTTGGTGGTGTCTAGGAACTAGAAATCAAAGGGATGCCCATCAATTGGAGAATGGCTAAGCAAGCTGTGACATAGGATTGTAATGGAATATTATTGTGCTATAAGGAATGACAAGCATGATGATTTCAGAAAAACCCAGGAAGACTTATATGAACTGATGCATAGTGAAGTAAACAGAACCAGGAGAATGTTGTACACTATAACAGCAATATTGTTTGATGAAGAATTGTGAACACATAGCTATTCTCAGCAATTCAGTGATCCAAGACAATCCCAAAGGATTAATGATGAAGCATACTGTCCACCCACAGAAAAAGAACTGATATTAATTGAATACAGACTGAAGCATGCTATTTTTCACTTTCTTTCTCTTTTATTTGAGTCTTCTTGTACAAAAAGACTACTATTGAAATGTTTTACACAATTGCGCATATATAGGCTATATCTGTTTACCATCTCAGGGAGATGGGAGGGGAGGCAAGAAAGGAGGGATAGAATTTGGAACTCAGAATTTTAGACAAAAATGTTTTGAAAAAAAGAAAAAAGAAAGTCAAGTGCTGTAGAAATGTAAACAGTGCAAGCAATGGGCCTGAAGTCAGGGAGATCTGAGTTCAAATTGGGCCTCAGATACTTACTGGTTTGTGACCTTGGACAAGTCACTTAACCTCTGCTTGCTTAAGTTACCACAACTGTAAAATGGGGGTAAAGTAATAGCTACCTCCCAGGGTTTTTATGAGGATCAAATGAGATAATAACTGCAAAGTACTTAGCACAATGCCTGGCACATAGTAGGTTCTATGTAAATGTTAGCCATTATTAGCTGTATTATCATCATTGTCATAAAATCATAGATTTGGAGCAGGAAGGGACCTGAGAGGTAGATTATCAACATCTTATATAAGTCAGCTTTTGCTTATTGGCAGGTGGAGTACTCATGGGAAGCTGACAGTAAGCCTGGATTGTGTAAGGGTGGGTTTGTTCATAGAAGGATCAAAAACTTGTACATGTATATGTGTGTGTCCATGTGTACATCTGAGTTTATAACTTCTTTCTTTCTTTTTTTGTTGGAGGGGGAAGGCAAGGCAGTTGGGATTAAGCGACTTGCCCAAGGTCACACAGCGGGTGAGTCAAGTGTCTGAGGCTGCATTTGAACTCAGATCCTCCTGACTCCAGGGCTGGTGCTTTATTCACTGTGCTACCTAGCTGCCCCTATCATTTATAGAGTCTATGTATATGGCTGTATTTTAACAATGAGTGTTGCTACTATTTTAAATCAGCTATGGCCTACTTGCCACTCTTACCGGAAAAATAGCCACGTTAAGGATGGACTGGACTGAATTTGGCCTGTTGGGTGAATTATCCATCTACTGCTATTGATTTAACCATAGGACCCTAGGGCCTGGCTGAACCTCTGGACCAAGAGTTCTTAGCCTGGGGTCCACAGACCCTTGAGAGGTCTAGCAATAGATTTCAAGTCAAGTGATTTGGAGGGGAAAAAAAACCCCATAACTTTATTTTACTAATCTCTAGCTGAAATTTAGCTTCTTAATTTTGTTGCTCTCAAGAAACTCTGGTTCTTGACCTGGCCCAGTCTGTGGTATATATTTACGATGGATCCTCCCTTTTTCTACTTTTGGAGATTTTCCTTCAATCCAGCCAATTGCCCTAGTCATTGATACTCCTGCCTAATTGTTCCTGTTGAAGACACCACAGAGCCCATCTTTATAGAGATTCCAAAGACCCCATCTAGGGGAGACTCACATCGGAGATTTAGAAATGTGAGACTAGGCTTACTCACTGAGTTTCATTTTTTCCTCCTAGACACACTACACTTTACATATTGCCCAACACATACCACACATCTACCAAACCATTCAGCTAACTGGAACTGGGCGAATGGAGAAGCTGTAAGGGGTCTGACTACATGTGAACTAGAGAGTGATAAGGTTATATGAGGCACAGTTCATGTGCTTTATGTTTCATTATCCCCCATGCCTGGAATGCTCTCCTTCCTCAGCTCTGCCTCTCAGAATCCTTAATTTCCTCTGAGACTCTCTGTGGAAGACCTTTTCTGGTCCCCAGTTGATAGAGATGTCCCGTTTAACATTACGTTGTATCTACTCCTATGTATCTTGTATCTACCTATATTTGTACTGGTCTCCTCCATTGGAATAAAAGCTGCTTTTAGGATTATCAGCATGACTGACAAACGGTACATGCCTAATAAATGCTTGCTGACTTATCATAGGGTCATAGATTCTGAGTTAGAAGGTCTTTAAGGGCCACTAGAGGTCATTAAAGTCTACCCAATGTCATATATTCATTCTTTCCTTAGACACACAAATTTTCAGGGAAATTGGGTGGGCTGGAGTAGATTAGTAAGAAAGGAAGGTTTATCATGTCATGAAGATCTGGCTAGGATACCTAAAAGGTATCAAATTAGGAAGGCATTATTTGAAGTTTGCATCTCTAGCACTTAGCACAGTGTCTTACACACAGAAAACATTTGCTAAATTCTTGGTAAACGGAAATGAAAAAGAGTGTAAGAGTCACTCTAGGTTATCCTGCTCACCCCAACTTGCACTTGAAGATTGAGCCCCCCAAGGGATGACAACCTTAGGTTCAAAGTATCCTGTGGATCTATACTCCTAAAATTACAGGTTATGAGCCCTCCCTGCTGTATTTACCATCAACAGCCATCAGACTGACACAATAAATTAAAAGAAAAGGTGTTTTTCTTAAAAATAGCATATAGCATGAGCAGTAATAATAAAATATCCCTTCTCTAAACTTGGGGTGGGGAAGTAAGATGGCACAGTGGGTAGAGCATCAGATCTGGAGTCAGGAAGACCTGAGTTCAAATGTGATCTCAGACACTTACTAGTTGTGTGGCCCTGGCAAGTCAATTAACCCTGTTTACCTCAGTTTCCTCTTCTGTAAAATGAGATGGAGAAGGAAATGACAAACCACTCCAATATTTGACCATATTTGTATTCAGGTCTTCCTGACCCCAAGCCCATTACTCTAACCACTGAGGCACCTAGCTTCCTCCTAGCTGCTTATGGTCCTTCAATTAGCCTTAGTTCTGCTATCTATAGGATCAATAGGAACTCTTTCATTACTTAGTAAAGTTTTAACTCAATTCAGTATCTTCTCATCCCATGTGAAAGGACTAGTGATCCATTTCCAATAATTATCTGAAATACCTATTTTAGGAATTTTAGAAGTGTCTCCATTTAGAAGTAATTTGCAGAAAAACAAAAGGGTTGCCTTTCACCCATAGCATAATGAGTACTTCACATCTCCCCCAGAGTATCTACAGTATCTCACTAAATCCTTTCAATATCCTTGTCCCTTAAGTCAAAAGGTACCCCTTTAACTGGGAGTCTTCTGTGTGGTGCTAATAGGTACATTGCTAGACATCAGTATTCGAGGAATGCAACAGACAGATGGCTCATATCCACAGCCATACTCACAAAGGACACAGTAATACAACCAGTATCAGTACTTAAGCATGAAAACAAAAGAAAAGACTGCTAATTACACCAGTGGATTCCTACAAAACTAGGGGATCCCAATTTTTGTCAATTAGGTTGAGATCCTGAATTTAGAATTTCTCCCATGGGTGCCTGCAAATGCATAGTCCACCCAAAATAGATCCTAGATCAGCCATTGAAGAATAGTAATACTCTCTCTAGGTTTTTCCTCTAACTCACATTTACAGGTTGCCCCTCTCCTCTTCTCCTTTCTCCCCTTATGATTACTTAAGCTTCAAGGTAGTCTGTAATTCAGCCTCCTAAAATGACAATTCACCACTCTCCACTGGTACAGGCACTTGTATTATTTCATTCTTTGTTCTTAAAGAGCAACAACAACCTCACAAGGGTGAGTGATTGGATTTAAATGAGGCAGAGCTGGGCAAAGTCATCAGCCTCACTCTTTCCTCCAGAGTCATCAAAGTCCAGTGGCAAGACCAAAATCAAGATAACTAGCAATAGCTTGAGATGCAGTGGGTGATCTTGGCCTTTTTAATTTAAGGTCTTGCCCAGGTCTCAGTTTATCTGAGGCAACACTCATTCAATGACTAAGGGTTGGGTAAGAATTGAGACAAAAAATGACCTAACTTGGGGGGCAGAGCCAAGATGGCAGCATAGGAGCAGCAACATATTGCAGCTCTCACATAGCCACCCCAAAATACCCATAAAATATGACTCTAAACAAATTCTAGAACTCCAAAACGCACACAAATATGCTTTCCACTAAAGTCAGCTCGGCTACGAAGAACTGTCTCAGCCCTGTGAGCCAAAACCAGCCTAGCCTGAAACCACGGCTCTGCCCCACAGGCAGCTGGACAAGAGGAGCTGAGCCCCAGCTGGAGCTTCGGGAGAGCGGATCTGCAGCAGCTATGGCAACATCCAGAATTAGGTTAGTGGAGCTCGGCGAAATCGGGGAAGAAAAGTGGGTCTGGCCAAAACGCCTCCAGGGCAATGAGGCCACAGAAGCGGAGGTTTTGTACCTGCCTCCATACTGCCGCTTCAGAGCTCCCGGCCTGTAGACTGCAGGGGGACCAAGCGATCATTCAGAGGCCAAATGCTCTTGTGTTGAGCGGCCTGGATCCGGATTGCAGTCTTGGGTGTTGGTCCTGGGTTTTTTTTTTCAGTGAGCCAGAGTGGGGGAGGGATCCAGCAGCTGGGAAAACCCCAGCGATTTAGGACAGAGCTTTCCCTTCTGGAAGCAGAGCTCCACAGAGATAAAAAAAAAATTCACGGACTGACCAACCATGAATAAGAATAAGCATGAGAAGCAAAGTAAGACCAGCAACCAAACCCTAGATTCCTTCTTTGGGGAAAAGAAGGATCAAGGCAGGGAGTGGGAGGAGGACAGCACAGCCAGAGCTCCCCCACCAAAAGCTTCCAATAAACATGAAGATTGCCTTAAAACTAGAGATCAGCTGAAGAAGGATTTTGAAAACCAAATGAGAGAAGTGGAAGAAAAATTGGGA
>CM053589.1:90050802-90104472 GCA_028646515.1 Pseudochirops corinnae
GAGGATAGTCCAGTTTATCAAGGTTGGTCATCACACATATGATGTGTCTGTGATTGTGTACAAATTTTTCCTGGTTCTTCTCTTCTCACTTAGCATCAATTTGTATAAGCCTCTCCAGGTAATTATGAAGTCCATCTCCTTCCCATCAGAAGAACCTATGTTGCTTAAGGGGAGGGGCAGTCCATAATGATTCCACCTATACAGGACCTGTATATTACAGAAGGGAACTTGTTTATACTGTGGTCAGTCATGGCACTACTCATCTGAGTGGCTGATTTAGGACAGATGGGGAAAGGACAAGAGCAAGAATTCTTTTGGTGCTGAAAATAGAACTGGGAGAAGAGTATATTACATCAAAGTGGTAGGATACCATAATAAGTAACGTCACCAGGCCTTGGACATGGTTACAATTAGGGTGGAATTCTCTCCTGGATAATGTCTTCTTATTCCAAGGAGAAGAATTATCTAGTGAAAAAATATGTGCATGCAAGGTTGCAGTAGGGTAGGGACAAAGTGACTTGAAGAGAAATGTGGAGAGATCCTCTGTGGTGTAGGCCTTCTGGACAGCTCATGCTTCAGGTAAGGAGTGGACTAGACTACTTAAGATTATAGATTTAGAACTGGAAGCCCTCATTTTACAGATGGAAAAACTGGAACCCAGGGAAATTGTGACTTGCTATATGACTATCTATCACATAGATAGTAAAAGACAGAACTACAATTTGAATCCAGGTTCTCTCCCTTGAGAACTAATGGTCTTTTCACTGTATCACAAGGTCTCTCTCAACTACTCTAGGATTATTTGATGGGTTAGAGATTACTTGGGATTGGTGGGTTTCATATAATCGTTGGAAGAATTAGCACTTTGAAGGCCAGCTGGTAAGGTGGTCTATAAAGAGGAAAGTGGATCACTGATCATATAAATTCGATTGCAGAGCTGACCAAATTCTTGAAGTCTTTGGGCTTCAAGGGAGTCTGAGAAGCAAAAATAGTGTTGTTAACTGTTTGGATCCATCTAAATGCCCTGTAGGGAGATGAGGTGCCATAGAAACTCAGCTTTCCACAAGTTTGAAAAAGCCCTTCTCCAGCTTAGTATAGAATTGCTGGTGCCAGAAGTAGGCCAAGACTTTTCCTCTTTAAAAATTTATTTATTTATTTTTAGTTTTCAACATTCATTTCCATAAGATTTTGAGTTATGATTTTTTCTCCCTGTCTTTCCCCTACCCCCACCTCAAAATAGCAAGCCTACTGAATACCCTTTCCCCCAATCTGTTCTCTCTTGTATCCTCCCCCATTACCCACCCTAACTTCCTAGTAGGGCAAGATGGATTTCTATATCCCAGTTAGGCTAAGGCTTTTCAAATGTGCAATGTTCTGGGCAAGGACATATGAGTAGAACACTATGTTTTTCAATTACACAGTGGTTCTCCAGTCTTGCAGATTTCAGAAAATTGTAATCTCATAAATGAAGAGAATTGAAAGGATTTTGGTTGTCCTTTGGATGTCTAATTCTCCTCATTTTATAGATTAAGGAATCTAAGGTTCAAAGGGGTTAACTGATTTGTCCAAGGCCAAAAGGTTGAGATTTGAACTCAGTGCCAATCCAGTCCTCTTTCTACTATATCATAATAGATGATACATATTTCACTTATGAATTCTGGAGCACAATGTGCATACAAAGCCCTAAGGGGAGGACCATAATGTTCATATTTCAGTCACAAGGCAGTCTTCTATTTATTGTCATTCACTGTATGAACAACCACATTATGTGCTCCCCAGAGATCCAAACTGATGAAGCTGGCCCAACAAATTAAGTATCAACAAAAGGAGATACCAGCTGTCATTCATAATTATTATGTTAAGTCCTTCATAATTATTATAAAGCCTGAGCCTCCCACTTTTTCATCTTCACTTGGCCTCATCTTCCTCATCTATAAAATGAGGGGAATAGACTAGATGGCCTCTGAGGTTCCTTCTAGCTATTGATTTATTTCCCTATGCTCCTTTATTAATAGTATGAATTTCCAGTGGGAAGAGAAGAATGTCTGAATAAACTCCTACCTAAGATTAATACTGAGAAATTCTTGGATACCTGGGTTTTGTCTTTGGACCTGGTATATTTAATTAGCTTACTGGTACAGTTGTACAAGTATAAGGGCATAAATATTTGAGTTCTGAATCTTGTTAGTGATGTGGCCAGTATTAAGGGCTGAAGTCTTCAGCCTCAACAAGGATGGAGCCAATGTTGACCCTACCAGGAACATGCAAGTACTAGATGAGGGTCAGGTCACCTCTGGTGCAGGGCTTGTTTGTTAGCCAAAGGATGAGGTGTAGAGCAATTGTTCCCATAGGGTCTATCTAGGCCACAATGCAGGAGGAAATTTGTACCAAGAAAACATTCTTTGTCTGGAGAAGGGGTTGTTGTACTACTCCTAGTTATTCTGGCTTCAAAGAAGGCATGAAGAGGTCCCTAGGGCTAGACAGGGGGACATGAAAAAAGAGAATTTCAAGGGTTGGTGCCAAGGCTGGGAGTTCAGTTGACCCTTGATGTGTAATCCTTAGAACACAGTTGCTTCTATTTTGAGTATACATGGCCCTGACAGGTTCATTGGGGTTCTTCTAGAACTAGATTTAGATATTCATTACAGGCTAGGTGCTAAGCATATAGCTTGAATGAACTCCCATAGTATAGGGCTAGTCTCTGAATAAATGAGCACTTATTAATTACTGATTGTGTGTCAAACTTGTGCTGAGCTGTGGGGATACAAAATGAGATACTCCCTGCTCTCAAAGAGTTCACACTCTCATTGGAAAAGAAAAAATATAAAAGGAAGTTTGGGGCAGGGTAGAAGACCTAGAAGTCCTAAGGGTTCAACAATGGGGCAGATACCTAAGCCCAGAAGTCCTTTGACTACCTCCATAGGTCAGAAGACCATGATAGAAGGTCTACAGGGCTTTGGTGGTCCTCCATTTCTTTAGAATAAAAAGAATTGCTGACTCTAATCTCAATCAAGCTGTGTGAGCTGTCAAGTGTCCTTGGATGGATTCTGGGATGGCCTAGGATTGGAGTAGGGTGAAACAGGGGAGCAGGGTGCCCCTGAGGATGCCTGGTTTCTGCTGGACTATTCATGGTCCTGCTACTTTAGAATCTAGATCTGCCAGTAAGCAGCCTTCTTCCACTGAAGGTCCTCAAACATCTCCCAAAACTCACTGATAGATTCTTTAAAACAGCCAAGTCAGTATGTGTAACATGGCCCAGGGGACATCTTTTAGTCAATTGACAGGAAATCCAAATTCAGCAGCTCTGAGTAGAATTAAGTACACCTTCATTCTATATCATTAATCAATCAATAAGCAATTAGAGGCACATCAACCGGGAAGCTCAGAAAGATGGCTATAATTTGATAATTCTGATTGGCCAGGATGAGGTTTTTCTAAGCACTCCAGGATCTTGTGCCCATGCTTCAGTTTAAAACAACCAGTCTCCAGATTCACTGCCTCCAATAGGGGTAAGAGACCATAATAAACTATGCCCATTCCTTTTACCAGACCCTAATGTGTCACCTACTATGGACTAACCCTACCTTAGTAGATCAACTCTGGAGGGTTTTGTCATGCCCCTCCATGATGAATTATCTTGAGTACAGGTAGATACCAACTTGCCTGAGTGATACAGAAATATTCCAATATCCCATCCTTTGCTTATGACTGTAGCTGTGGTAGCCCCTCCAACATTCTCCCAAGCAAACCTTTGAAAACTTCTTTCAAGACTTTTTGAACTAAGAGCTATTGGTCTATCTTAATGACATCCCCATCCACATTTAGGATCTTGCCTAGCATAGAAAATTGGTCCAGGTTTTTCTTCTAGCATCTAAACCAGTACAAGCTATCTTACAAGTTGGAAAAGTGCCCATTTCACAGGGAGGAGACAGACTTTCTAGGGTACATGATAGACTGGTATAAAGAGTCTATATGGATTTTTGTAAGGTAGATGCCTATGTTTGAGGATGAGATCCACCTCCCCATATTATAGGATCCTATGACCATTTTATCACCAGTCTATATATTCTGATATGTTCACCAACAATACCAAGCATTTATTATACTCACCATATGCCATGCACTATACAAAATGCTGAAAACACATCTTGGTTTTCTCTTACAGACCAGGGGTAGATGGTGTAGTTAACAATCTTAAGAACTGGTTTAACCCAGTACACATTTTGATTGATTTAGATCTACAGAAACAGTTCTTTGTAAAAAGTGATATATCTGATTATTCTATGTCTTTTCTTGGGCTACACTGCTCTCTCATTATACCTCTTGTCTATATTACTGCAAGATAACACCTGTAGAAAGGAACCCTGTAGGGAGGAGAAACAACTCACAATCAAATCCACATTTGAGGCACCCCCTCATCATCAGCACTGACTGTAAGAACCTCTAGCACCTTCAGACTGCTCAGAAGTTTAATCGATGCCAAAAAGTCTTATTATAAGATTTTGAGCTAGAAGAGGGCTTTGAGAGCAGCTTATCTACTATTTTATGGAGGAGAAAGCTGAAATGCACCAAGGTAAAGTGACTTCTTCAAGGTTGCATAATTAAGGAATAGCAGAGCTGGGATGTGAACCTAGGTCTTCTGACTCCATGACAAATTCTTGCTTCATTACACCATGTTGTTACCATTCTGCGGGATATTTTTAAAGGAGATTCAATTTTATCATCACTTGTATCCAAGAAAGACATAGTATATGGGTTGCTGTGCTTTTGAGAAAGCCAGAATTTGTATACCTGCCATATCAGCCACATCAATAGGTCTTTTTGCAGACCCTGAGTTTTGCTACCATTCAACTTCAACCAGACATACTAAAACTGATCCATTCATTAGTGGCTGATCAGAGGTATCTATGTCTAGGCCTAACTGTCCAATAACCAAAACAGCATGATGCCCATGTGCCTATATATTCCGCTGGTTTGATGAGAAGAGCACTCCATATCTTCCATGATAGCTTAGAAATGGACCATGCAGGCATGTTGTGGTAAGAGCAATATCTGTCATGAAGAGTAAGTTTTCCCTTAAAAAATACTAAAACTGTCTTTCAGTCCTAACTAGCTGAGGAAACTATGTCTTGGAATCCAAAACTTGGACCATTAACATAACTTCCTGTTGACTTAAGTACAATAACTCATGAAGAAGCAGGGATTGCTCTTTCTTAAGCTTGGCCAGCACACCAGTATGGCCAATATAGAGGCAAGAAAGATGTAGTCAAGTGATTCAGTGCTATATCCTTACTGAATCCATTCAATTACTAAGGAAAGTTCCTTTTGTTGCCTGGTAGGTCATCTTAGAGTATCAAATTTCATTCCAATTCTAAACCTGAAGCACTGAACCAGCCTGAATCGGGCTCAGCTTTTAACTCTTATTTTAAATGTCCCATGTGGTCACTAGATTTGTGATTACTCAGAAAGATGAATCATTGTCTTCCAATGTCTATAGTATCGTGAGTTATATTATAAACAAGTCCTTTATGGAAAAGCCAGGAATTTTGTTGCAACCCTTATCAACTATCCATAGTTCCTACTTGGAAGTAATGGTGGACATCATTATAGATGTGACACAACTACAGAGGCGTGATGTCATTTAGACACCCTAGTGTCAGGGCATCATATGATACTCTGACCAAGATGGCTAACTTTCTTCTCCAAACTGAACCTCCAGCTGCTCCAGAAGTTACCAACTCACCTATTCCTGTCTGTCATTTTCTGGTTATTTGGCTTTTCCTAATAAATAACCTCTAACTAGGATCCCAATTTTATTTTTTACTGTACTATTCATGGTACTGCAGATAAAGATTCATTTTTTCAAGTATATTAGCCCTACTATCATTCTGCTGATCATTGAAAAATCTATTTTTAATAACACAGTTCATTCATCTAAACACATCTTCTTCTATGAACTATGAGTTCTATCTCTGGGTTTTCACTTTATTTACCCTAAATACCACAATCCACTTAGTGACTACCTGGATGAATTATTTCCTAGCCAATTTGGACTACATATTCTGGGCAGCAAAGTGGTGCACAAACAAGAATCTGACGGCTTTCATACTTTCAGGGAATCACTGGGTGTTGGGTATCAGCCTTTGCAATTCCTCTATAACCTTCCACAAATAGTCCTTCCTGAAAACTGGAGATCTGAGTGAGTCCTGTGGTCTTACATGGCTAGGAATACTCTACTTCACTACACCATGCTTACCCTTCTGATGGACATTTTTTTAGTAGATCATTTAGTAGACCTATACATGCTTCCTGGCTGTGATAGGCTTAGCTCAACCCTGAACTACACACTGTCTGAAACATACAAAGTACTTAATAAATGCTAATTGTTAGATGACATTGACTGAATCTTTGCCTACCCTCAGGGATCCTAGAAGATCAAGAAGATCTAGGGGATACTATATACTCACAAAGGTGATAAGGCTGCTTCCAGTGCCTAGTATTCCAATTAGCTATTTAGTCCAGAAAAAAAGACATGGGAACTTTAACAATGTAAGTTCCATGGCTTAAGTAGAGGCCTTTCATCAGTGCTATCTTACCAAGCTGTGACCTTGACTCCCAAGGAGGCAAAGTTTTCTCAGTGATATTAAAAAGAGGAAATAGTAATAAGGACTTTAGACATACTGACCCACAGCAATACTGACACAACAGAAAGAGAAGGGAGTGTGAATAATTTGCTAAGAATACTTCCTGGTGCAGGGACTTTAAATGTGATCAGCCAACATCTTGCTGACATCTACTGCTCTACATTTTAATGCTCTGAGAGGCCTTATGCTAAGTTCCTGGTTTCAGTATCTCCTTGTCTTTTGGATTCAGTGGTTAGATGTTTTTAGCTTAGTTTAGTTTTTTTTTATCTTTTCCCATAACTTCTGGTTTACTTTTTCTGATCACAACTTGCAACCTTTTTCCTGGTGGTTGGTGGGAAGGGTATCCATTGATTCTATTGATTGTTCCTAATTACCAGCGCTCATTGGTCCCATTCCCTTGGAGGCCTGAGAGTCAACAGTTCATGACAATTGGTAGTTGACTGATCCATGAGACCAAGATGGTGGTTGAGATCCATGTGAAGATTTCCTAGGTCAATGTTCAAGACAGAGTAGGAGAGGTACTGAAGAGACCCAGTTGAGATAGGTGTGGCAGCACCAAGAGGCAGCACATAGGTAAAGGTTTATCAATCAGGAAGAGACAATTTTTTCATAGGGGGAATTTAAGCAAAGGACCAGATAGAGCAGGAAAAAAAGTCATGAAGCAGACAGAGTTGTAAGAAGCTGACAGACATTCCATAGCTTTGTACCAGCAATTTGAAAGTTGTGGTAAAGAAGAATGTGTCTGCATTAGTTTTGGAGATAATACATGAGAATGATCCAGGACAAGCAAGTTTCAGTGGTTCTCTGAAGTTAGAGATGACTTTGTTTTACTTTTTAAAAGTTGTTTTCTGAGGGGAAGTGAAAGAGTATTGAAATGTTCTCCACATGGACTAGGGCAGGATCCCTGAATTTGGTTCATCCTTGTGGGGAGGTCTCAAGGAGTTGGGTTGCCTAAATTTCTACTGGAGGCCATGGAATTCATAGTGGAAGGCAGTGGAACATCTCCCAGGGTAATGAGGTCAGTATGTTTTGACCTAACAGCAATATGGTCTCTGGAAAAAGATGACCCTGGGAAATATAGTTTAGATGGGGTATGGAAAACTGGGATTAGACTAAAACTACCTAGATTCAAGTCCTGATTCTGTCAATTATCTATGTGACCTTGAGCAGGTCACTCTACTTCTCTGGGCCTTGGTTTCCTTAGTTGTAAAATCTGGGGATTGGAATAATTACTTCCATTGATCACTGTAATTCCAGGAAGGAAAGAAAGGGTCCTTGAGACGAAGTCAGTAATAGGGGTGGTAGGAAAGGGTGTCACCGAAGCAAGTCAAGGAGCTCAAGTGGCTAGAGAAGGAATGGGAAAGATATTTGTTGGTTGTTGACTATATTAGCTATATATTAGAGAATTTATGTTTTGACTTGTTTTGCTTTTATGGGCAAGATGGCACTGCCCTGATTACAGAGTTGAATAAATCACTGAAAAGGATATCAAGGGCTTAGTTTCATCCCAAAGGGATGGTCTAGGGAAGGGGTTCTTAATCTGGGATTGGTTAACTTAAAAAAAATGTGTGTGTGTGTTTAAATAACAGTATAATTTATTTCCTTTTTAATCCTACATATGTTATTTCATACATTTAAAACCATTATTCTGAGGAGTCCAAAGGCTTCACCAGACTGCCAATAGGATCAATGGCACCAAAAAAAAAGATTAAGAACACCTTGTCTAGGCACTTAGGAATGAGGCATTAACTATGGGCCCCAACAAATAACAAAAACACTATTCCAGAGTCACTGCCTTTATGGTTTTCATTAACATGTAGTAAACTAGGGGAAAAAAACCCCAAAGCCAAGATTATAACTAATTTTTTTAGCATCTGTACCAGAGTTCCATAATTGTTTGATTTTCATAATGTATCTACTAAGTGGGACAGTTAGATCATTAAATTTCACAGTATAATTAGTTTTAACAAATAGCAGGATTTATGGATCTATATATGATTAGTCCACATTAGAGCAGAATTTTTTTGACTTAATTTTTATTATAGCTCTTTTTTCACAAAATTTTTGATTTTTTAAAAATAGCTTTTGCATTAAAAAAAAGATGATACTCTCTTCCCCAGTCTTTGTTAGTGTGTACAGAGGTGCTTACATATGAACATTTCTGCATATCTGTAATAACTGTGTACAGACTGCTTTGGGTTCTACTTTTTCTTTTATTTCATATACATACTTTCTTGTATTATTATCTAGTTATCTCTGGTGTGGTAGAGAAAAAGCTGACTTCAGCTTCAGGAAGTCTGAGGTTGAGTCCTACCTCTTGCGGCCCCAGGCAACCACCTCCCTAAGACCAGAAGTAGCAGAATAGAGTGTGTCTGCACAGGTAGAGGGAGCTTCCTTCCTGAATTCCCTTTGCCAGTGAAATCATAGGTCTCTAATCCAAAGTATAGCCTATGCATATATATGTATTTTTCATTTTTAATAATACAGTGGTTATTTTCTAAATTTTTCTTGGATCATCCTTAAGATATTTTATAGAAATTATTGCTAGTGCATGATCTTATATTTTTATGATAAAATATCATAAGGTTATTTCATGAGTAGTTAAGGAAAATATGTTGGAGTAGGATGTTTTGGCATCAAACTGGGCCCTGAAATTACATACTAATTCTATTTAACTTTTGTTTAAGAAGACCATCCTTATGATTTTAAAATTCATATTCAAAATATAGATTTACACACTCTTAACCCCATCTTGGTTCTTTCGATTGCTGTTTCAAGAGCCTGAATATCAACAAGGTCTCCTTTTCCATCATGTGCAGAGTGTAGCTCTCTTTTTAGTTGATAAAGGTCTTCCTGGACCTGGAGGTAGAGAGAAAAATCAAATATTAAATGCTAAAATAAATAGAATTTTTCCAGTTAGGACACCTCAGGTACATGCATGCATGTATGTATGTGTATTTAAGGTTTATCTTAGGTAACTTGGATCAGTAGATTAAATGAAATGAAACAGACTGTACTGTGTAATGGTGCTTAGAACCATAGTTGCCCTGTACCCAAATGTAAATGAATGTCAAAATTTTTGCCCTGTTGCTAGTACCATGAAAAATGAAAATTCCCCAGCAACTTTGCTTTTTCTTTCCTATCCTAGCTGCCTAGGCTCTATCTTGTCTTCCGTTGCCTACAGGTTGTTACTACCCCTAAAATAGTAGGCTGGATGCCATAATAAAGCTGTTCATTTGCAAAACTTAAACTGGAAAAATCAAGAGTTCTATTTGATGAATATTTATTAAGTGCTCTTTACATCCAAGGCATTGTGCTATGCATTGGGGACCAAAGAACAAAAATGTAATAATTGCTACCTTCACGGAACCTCTATTCTAAGGAGAGATCATTTATGAAATTACTTAAGATTAAATGACAATTAAAATTAAATTAAATTAAAATTAAAATAATAACTCACTTTTTTTACAGTGCTTTAAAGTTTGCAAAGAACTCTCTTGATAACATTATGAAATAGACATTGTAAATATTATTTCCTCCTTTTTACAGAAGCTAACTGATTATTCAATCTTATACACATGCCAAATATCAAATTCAGGTTTTCTGACCTCAAATCCAATGCTCTTTTCCTTGTACCATCTGCCCTCTGTCATTCATTCTCTATGTCTTCACTAAGCAATTTACCAAATAAACTATTTTGCCCAAACTCTGTGATCCGATTAGAATCCTGTAAGATTGGTTTAAGAAGTGAAGAAATGGAAAAGTGTTACAGGAACTCACTCAAACAGAACAAAACAAGAGAAAAAGAATAATGCATTTCAAAGTATATTTTAAATGTGTGGATGGGGCCCATTATATTTCCTTCCTCTGTAGATCTTTTCTTCTTACTGCTTGGCAGAACCAGTGCCATATGTTGAATATTCAATGACCTATTTTTATGGACTCAGAAAGGAAAATGATCCATAAAAGAAGCCAAAATATTTTCCTTCTTTAATGTCTTCCTTTGATTAGTATCTTCCTTGGAAAAGGTAGCCAACCTCCTCTTTGGTGTCATGCAGACTTGGAGTGGATTAGGCCCAATGGTATTGGATATCATGTGACTTTGCACATTTATATTAGAAACCAAACTTCGAATGAAGAAATACAGATGGCACTAATTATTATATGGGCTGCTGCCACAAGAAAAACATTTTGTTATGCAAATTTATGAACCTAACACCTGTTTCAGCAATAGTCACACCAACAACCTACAAAATGGGTTCCTAAAGCCATTTTGAAACATTTATGTTTTATGTATTAGTGATTACTTGATTCACATATTAAATCCAACTAATGTCATTGATTACTACCTAGTGCTCCTGCAATGTAAAGAATTCAGAAGATCTGAATTTGCCTCTTCCACCTACAGGCATCACAGACTTGGAGACACATCTGGTCATTTGTGCTCAGCACAAAATGGCATTTAAGTGACACTTCAGTGCACAGACTGGCACTTGTACACACCACTGCTTACAGGCACCAAGAATGAAGGTATTAGCATCTTTTGATTATTTTAGCCAAATTGTTCCTGCTGCAGGTGAATTTATAGTCTCTATTATGCAGACATTTGAGAAGTCCAATGAGACAGTGCCAAAGTAAGTTATACCTAAGACCTATATTTTTAGATGCCTCTTGTCAAGTACAAATAATTTCCCCTTTGGAATGTATACCTTCAGGTATTCATCAACTATTCTCTTATTGCAATGCCAATGTATGCTTGCTTTATGCCCCCTGCTCTTCTTTGCTAAGTGATCTCCTTCTCTTGTCTGATCACCATAATGCTCTATCATTTGCTTATTGATGTACCATCCAAGAGAGAGGCACAGCCTGAAAGTAGAAAGCAGTGAAAGGAGAAAAGAGGAAGAAAGAAGCTACAATTCTTCAGAAAACTTCCTGGCACATAGCAACTGAGTATAGCCACTGACTGGAATTGTAAAATGGTAAGGATTTGTTAATTGTAGATCAAAACAAACTCAATCAAATTCAACAAATATTTATGAAATTCTAATAATATGCAAGGTAACATATGCTAGAAACTGGGAATAAAAAGGTGAAAACAAAACAGTCCCTGGCTCCAAGGAATTTACTACTGGGGTCACACAATGGGTAGCAGATGAGTAAATATAAGGTAATTTGAGGATGAAGAGAGCCCTATCAGTCAGGGAGATGACTGGGAAAAGCTTCACAGACATGATGGCACCAGAGCTGAACAGTGAAAGAAGATAAGGATTCTGTGAAGAAAGTGAATTCTGGGTGTGGGGATAGTTTGAATGAATGCATGGAAGTGGGAGAAGGATTTTAATTCAGAGCTTAGCTTATATATAGACCAATGAGGCTAGGGAGCATGAAGGGGAGAAACATGAAAAGATAAATTGAAACTAGATTGCTTTAAATGTTGAACTCAAGAATTTATATACTTTATTCTACAGGTGATAGATAGCCACTCAAGATTTTTAGTATGGTAGCCACAATTGGACCTGGGGCTTAGGAAGATTATTTTGGAGGTTGTTATAATAGACCAGAAAATGATGATGTAAGTCTAAATCAGAATGGTGGCTGTATACTGTACGAATGGTGAGAAGAGAACAGATTTTGAAGAACGTTTTGAGCCATGATTTGTCAAATGATTGGATATAGGAAATGAGAAAAATAAAAGACTTAAGATGTGTCTAAAGTGATGAACTTGGGGGATTGAGAACATGGCAGGTTGTACTGTATTACAGACAGAGGTTTGTGTATTGTTACCAGCTGTCGAACATTACTAGAGGAGTCATGCAACAATACCAATTGACCCAAAGTCCCTAAGTATGAGGCCAAGAGATGAGAAGGAGAAAGATTGTAAGCCATTTCTAAACTTGAAAAATTGGAGAGGGTGACCTAGGGACTGGTAAACAAAAGTAATAAGGATATGTGCAGTGACTGTAGAAAGAGCAGGGCTGAACTGGAAAGAGATGAGAATACAGGGAGATATATCAGGGGAATTTAGTAGCCATATCACAGTAGCAGTCTCAATTGACTAGGTGTTCAACTGATTAGAGAAGAGAACAAAACAGTCAGTGTTAATGGCAACCAAGAAGGTTGTGTGGTAAAAGAGATCTCATATCCTAGGCAACACCTAACACCTTCACCCTATGGATAGTCTTCATTACAATCCCAGTTATGAGATTGGAAGAACAGAGAAATGGTGTTGGTGACAATCATAGCAACATCTCAATGGGGTAGAGTAGAAAAAATACTTGCTCTAAGATCACAGGATCTGGGTTTAAATCTCACCTCTGACACTTACTGCCTACATGCCCTACATAACTACATACTTAATTTTCATCAGAAAGATGATGGAGTTAGATTAGGTAGACTCAGGTCTCTTCCAATTCTAAGTCTATGATTCTATAATGTTCAGTAGCAGCAGCCACCCTCAATTATCTAAGCCCTTCTTTGTGACCAAATGTCAAAGGAGTTGATTTTTTTTTTCAGATGGTAATGACAGCTATGATCCAAGAAATGTAATTTGGTAAAAAGTAATGGGTAGCTAGCCACAGTCTCAAAATGCCTCACTTTAGGAGACCCATAACATGCCTGGTAAACAAGTAGTTTATGGCAATAACTGCAAAGAACTAATTATATCCGTTTTAGCAAGCACAGAAGAGATTATGCTTTGTATTTCTTTCGGAATCAATTAAAAACTATGTGCAGACGAAATACAGGTAGATCTTCCTACTAGAGTAAAATGTGAAAGGAGTAAGGACATGAATCTCCACTGTCAGAGACTGCAGAACACAACAGAAGACACCCTAAAGTAGCTCTTAATTGAGATATTCCTGGGATACTATTGGGGCAATGCATCCCAGTGGAACTGCAGGAAGGAAGAGTGAAGTTGCTTAAGTAATTGAGCCACTGTCTCATTTTATGAAGGTGGAATTTACTTAGGGGATATAAGGAATGGGAGCAAAGGATAACTGAGCTACTGGGCTTTGTAAAGGACACAGACAAGAGTTTCCCAAGATAATTATGTGTGGGTTATGAATAGCAATAATAATAACAATAGCTAGAATTTATTTAGTACTTTAAGGTATTAAAGTACTTTACAAATATCTCGTGTTATGCTCACAACAATCCTGAGAGGTAGGTGCTATTATTATCTCCATTTTACAGGTGAGGAAACTGAGGCAGACAGAAGTTAAATGACTTGCCCAAGATCACACAGCTAATAAAAGCCTGAGGCCAGATTCTAACGCCACTTCTCCTGACTCCAGGAATAAGTTGAATGAAGATAATAGATAGTATACTTATCAAATGTATTGATGACATGAAGCTAAGAGAAATCGCTCATACCTTGTATACTACTAAGTTAGGATCCAAGAAGGTAAAGATAGTTTAGAACAGGCCTGGGAGCTAAGAATGTTTTTTACATCTTCAAAATAAAGTGGTACAGAAAGAAGAAGTGGGTCAGATTTGGGTCTCAGACCACCATTGTTCTAGAAAGCAGGACTAAATCTAATTGGATGAAATTTAAATGAGAGAAATATACATGGTTCTACTCTTGAGTTAGAAAAATCAAACTTTATTAGTACCAGATGGAGCAGACATTACTACACAAAAGTTCATGTGAAAATCGTCTGGGAGTTTTAGTGACCTATAAGCTAGGTGTCCCAATGGATAGAGTGCTGGCCCTAAAGTCAGGAAGACTTGTGTTTCTGAGTTCAAATCTGGCCTCAGACACTTACTAGCTATGTGACCCTGGGCATGTCACTTAACTCTGTTTGCCTCAGTTCCTCATATGTAAAAATAAGCTGGAGAAGCAAATGGCAAACCATTGCAGGATCTCTGATAAGAAAATCCCAAATGAGATCATGAAGAATCAGATGCAACTGAAATGGTAGAGCAACAACTACAAGCTCAACTACAAGCAAAGTGACCTTGGGTTGTTCTAATAGAAGCATAGAATCCAGCATGAGAGAGGTCAGAGGAAAGACGTTGGAACCCCAGTTCTGCCGTTTTCTCCCTTTGTTACCTGGGACAAGTCACTTAACATTGTAGGCCTTAGCCTCCTTCCTTGTGAAATGAGTGCTTTGGACCAGATGGCCTTAAAGTTCCTTCCAACTTTAAATCTTTTGACTGTATCAACCTTTATATCTCTGAGTCCCACCATACTTTGCCCTGGTCAGATCACCTTTGAAATTCAGTTCTAGATATTGCATTTTTTAAGGACATTGACAAAATGAAGCACATTCAGAAGAGCAAGATGAGGATGCAAAAAGAAATTCATACAATTTCATTTGAAAATTCAAGAAAAGAAATGGGGATCTTTAGCTTGGAGAAGAAAAGACAGGGTTACATATTTGCTGTTAAGCATCTGAAAGGCTATAAGGTGGAAGGTTTGTTTTGCTAAGATTCGGAGAGCAGAACTAGAAGCAGATGGTGGAAGTTAGAAAACATAAAAAAAGAGAATCATCATAAAGAAAATTAAATGATTAGAACCAATGAGAAAAGCAACAGTTTGCCTCATTCCGTAGTGAGTTCCCTGTTGTTGGAGTATCTGTAAATACTTAATGATCACTAATGGGGATGTCATACCTGCTCAAATATAAGTGAACTGGATTACATTTGAGGTCACTTCCACCTCTGTGAGTCTATGATTCTAGAATATTTAGAGGAGACCTTCCACTGGAATGTCACAAGGAAAGAAACTACCATGTTCTCTCTGGTCCTTTTTCAAATAGACCCTTTTACCATATTGAAATCATATGTAATCTTTTTGTCAGCCATTATCTGATTGTTTCAGCATGATGGCATTTAACAAATCACTTATTTTGTGGAGTATTCAGTATTTTTACTGAATCTAGAGATGCCTGGTTTAAAAAAAAAAGCTTTAGAAATTTCAGTACATATCTTATCTGTAAAATCTCTATGGAATTATATTGCTGATATCCCCTTTCAGTAATTACACATTTCACATAATATCTTGTTTGTACCTCTCTTATGCACTTACCATGTATCATCATAGTTTATGTTGTGGTTTATTTGTGCATGCATTATTTCCCCACAAAGGCAAGGAATTCAAACTTTGTTTCACCCCCAAAATTCTAGTGCAGTACTCTGCCGTTAGTTTACAGGCTCTAAGTGAACATTAGCTAAATTGAACAGAACTGAATTTGCTCCAGAAGTAAACAAGGCTAAATCTCTCATTGTCCGAAAGGATTTCCTGGCTCTGTATCCGTAACTTCTATTTTATTACACCATAGATTTAGAGGTGAATAGGATCTCATTTTACAGAGAAGGAAATTGAGACCCAAAGAGTTTAAGTGACTTGCACAAGGTCACGTAGGCATTAGGCGATAGTCAGGCTTTGAACCCAGCAACTCTGACTCCAAAGATAGTGATCATTTCGTTATAACTCATAATTAACAATCAATAAACATTTATTAAGCATCTACTACTTGTCAGGTGCTGTGCTAAACATTACTGCTTTTCTTTCTCTTGGTTTTATTCTATTCACTTTCATTAAAGGTATGAAGGGTATATTCGAGTTGTATAGCACTCACCTCTGAGAAACCTTAACCCAAGATACTTTAGCCAAATATTCAATCAATCCATAAACTTTTATTAAGAACTTACTCTGTGTCAGATACTATGCTAGGGCACTGAGAAGATATTGATGAAACAATCTGTGCACATTAAAGTATAAATAGAAGGTAACTACAGGGGGAGAGGCAGCCACAAATGGTTGGTGAGGGGGATTGAAGAAGGCTTCATGCACAATGTACACACGTGCTGAGAGACAAAGATGAGGTAGTGCATCCTAGGAAGAGGGAACAGCCTGTGCAAAGAGAGAGATGGGAGAAGGAATTCCATGACCACCAGTTTGGTTGGACCATAGAATATGTGCAGGGAAGTAATATATAGTAAGTTTGAAAAGGTAGGGTGACGCTCCATTGTAAGGGACTTTATATGCCAAGCAGAGGAGAGACTATTGGTGTGAGTGATAAGGAACCACTGAAATTTACTGAGTATAGGGAGTGACATGATAGTTATATCTGTATTATAGGAATATCATTTTGGCAGCTATGGAGGAAGGATTAAAGAGGGGAAAGACTTGAGGCAGGCTGACCAATTATTGCTATATAATGAGGTGAGAGGTGATAAGGGTCTAACTGGGTGAGTGGGGAGATGGAAAGGAATATGAGAGATGTGGTGGATTTTAAATAGATAACACTTTATAACTGCTTAGAAAAGGCAGATGAATGAGAGGAACAAAGAATAAACTGAAACTGTGAACTTGAATGACAGGGGAAGATGGTGGTGCCATCATAGAAATATAGACGTTTGGAAGCAGAGCAAGTTTTGGGGGGAAAGCTGTTTGGGATATGTTAAGTTGGCCATGTGTATAGGACATCCAGTTCAAAAGGTCTCATATGGGGAGGCTAGGTGCCTCAGTGAATAGAGCACTGGCCCTGGAGTCAGGAGGACCTGAGTTCAAATCTGACCTCAGATAACTTGACACTTACTACCCGTGTGACCTTGGGCAAATCACTTAACCCCAATTGTCCTGCCTTCCCCCCTCCAAAATTAAAAAAAAAAAAGTCTCATAGGCAGTTGGTTATATGGGATTGGAGTGTAGGAGAAAGAATAGGACTAGATATATGTAGATCTGGGAGTCATCTGTATAGAGATGAGAAATAAAGCCTTGGTGTCTGCTGAGGTCATGAAATACAGAGAAAGAAAAGAAGAGGAATAAGTGCAGAACCTCGCTGACTATCCTAAGATGCAGAAGAATTAATAAAAATAAGTTCTAATAAATATTTGTTAGATAAATCCATCAAGGGGCTGCTAGGTGATGCAGTGGATAGAGTACCTAAGTCAGGAGGACCTGAGTTCAAATCCAGCCTCAGACACACAATTGCTATGTAACCCTGGCCAAGTCTCTTAACTTTGTTTGCCTCAATCCCCTCATCTATAAAATGAGCTGGAGAAGAAAATGGTAAACCACTCCAGTACCTTTGCCAAGAAAACCCCAAATGGAGTCACGGAGAGTAGGACATGACTGAAAAAATGAGAACAACAACAACTAAATGCATCTAGAGCCAATTCTTTATCAAGTTAACCTTAGCCTATATTTTCTTTTCTTTTTAAAGGTCATGGTTTCTGACATAATGAAAGAGCCACTTTGGGTTGCTTTACATCAACTATTGATTTTAATATAAAGTAATTCTTTTGCAGTTGTACTAATCCCTAGTTAACAGCTGGATGGAACAAGCATGTCTGATGGAAGGACATCTAATGAGAACAAAAGTTAAATCTCTCAGGATCAACACAGGAAACTATCTGTTGAATATCAGAGAAAAGTTTAGTAAAAAAATGACCTAGCAGTTTTCCCACAATTAGACCACAAGCATTCACTATCCTATTTAATGATCTCAACATTTAATAGCTATCATTGTAACTAAATTAAAATCTTACTAATTCAGACGAATTTTGAGAGGCCTATTTAAATGAGTAAAAAACTTGAATTACAGAAATTTTTAAAAGAAATGCAGTTTTATTTCTTTCAAGTAAATCATTAGTTCAAATGCATCCAAAATAATATTGCCTAGTAGAGATTTGTATAGGAAAGAGTTTTTAAATGAATAATAAAAGAACGCTATATGAACAGTATATTGCATTTAAATGAATTTTAAAACCGTATACTTCTTTGTGGATTTTGACTTGTCATTTCATTGGTGTAGCAGGACCTGCCTAGGATCACACAGCCAAGCCAATACCGGGACTCAAACCCAGGCCTTCCTGACTCTGAGGCCAGCTCTCTATCTACTATAAAAAACCGCTTTTTATTCTTTTAAGCAATTTAAATGATTCTTCAAAAGTTTGTATGTACCTTTGATTTTTTTATATATATATATATATATGTATGTATATACACATATATACATGAAAGATTTGTTAAACAATAGTAAACTTCCATTCGACCTCTTTTTGAATCTTATGAAATATGCAATAAAAGAAATAGAATTAATGAGGTTTAATTGTATAATCTTGAATCATTTTAAGACATCCTGAAATTTTGCAAATCAAAGAGACTTCAGAGGTCATCTAATCAACGATATATGAAAAGTCATGGAAAATTAGAGAAATACTACAAGATTGGAGAAGGTTAAAAGTCCCAATTTTCTAAAACAAGGGAAGAAAATAAAATTAGCAAATTATAGGCTAGTGAGCTTGACTTAGATTCATGAAAAAAAAAAAACCCTTGAATGGATTTTAAAAGAAATGCTTAATTAACATGTAGAAAAGAAAGCAATGATCATAAATAGCCAATATATCTTCATCAAGAACTGCCTGTGCTAGACTAACGTTATTTCTTTTTGTGACAGGGTTACTAATACTAGAGACAGAGGTTGCCTAAATTTCAGGAAAATATTTAATAGAGTATTTCATGCTCTTCATGTGGAGAGAGGGAGATGGATTATTAGATGATAATACAATCAGATAGATGCAGAAGGAGTTAAATGTTGGGATTAAAAATTAATTGTTAATAATCATTTGCTATTCACTTGGAAGTGGTTCTCTGGTAGAGTGCTTCAGAGCTCTCTATCCAGTCCTTTTGCTATTTAATATCTTTGCTTCAGAGCTCTATACAGACCTTTTGCTACGTGATATTTTTATCAGAGACTTTCTGAGGACAAAGATGGAGTGTTTATTAAATTTGCATATGGCACCAAGTTGGAAAAGAAGGAATAGCTAATATATTTGATGAAAGAGTCAAGAGCCAAAAAAGATCCTAAAAGGCCAGAACATTGCTGTCCTAATGACATGAAACCGAGTAGGAATAAATGTAGTCTAACATCTGCATTCTAAAAATCAACTTCACAAGTACAAGATGGGGGAAACGTGGTTAGACAGCAATTGTTCCATAAAAAATACAAAGGTTTTAATGTACTCCATGCTCAGTATGAACCATCAATGTGATGCAGAAGCCAAAAAAGCTAATGTGGTTTGGGCCTAAATCAAGAGAGAGGAAACATCCAGGAATATGGGGATTATAATCTGTCTTCTACCCTGGTCTGACCACATCTATAATATTGTATTCAGTTTTGAGAGCCACAGTTTTGGAAGTACCAATGATAAATTGTAGAGCATATGCAGAAAAAGACAATGAGAATGGTAATGGCTTTTAAGTTCCTATGATTTGAGGACTGGATAAAGAAATGGGGATGCTAGGGTTGAAGAAGATTGTCAAGTATTTAAAAGACTGCCATGATGATGAGGGGAAAAAATGTTGTTTGTCCCCAGAGGGCAGACCCACGAGATATTGACAGTAACTGCAAAAGGACAAATTTAGATTCATCAGAAAAAAATTTCCCGACAATCAGAATGTTCAGAAATAGAACAGAGTTTCTGTGAAGGTCTTCAGGTAGAGACCAGATGATTGCTTGTTGAGGTATCTTGTTGTGGGTTTATAAGACCTAAGAAAGTCAAACGGGGCCCCTGTTTTAAGGAGATCCATGCTGGCATTTCTGAGAAGAGAATTAGGTATTTCAAATGCTTAGTTATCATAAGAGATTGAGAGCTGGAAGGGATCTTAGAGACCATCTATTTCAACCACTTCTTTTTACAAATGAGGAAACCAAGGCTCAGAAAAGTAAAGCCCATAATCACACTGTGAATAAGTATCAGAGGTGGAATTTGGACAGGCATCCTCCCTATCCTTAAATTCAGCACTATGCTATATGCCAATTATCAAGCTATGTGGAGGTCTGTGGTCATTTCACAATATAAACATATCATATGATTAGATAAACTGTTTTACTTTTGTTTTGTGAATTTCATTAGTGCAGGCATCTCCGTGTATGAGAGATGCGCCCCACTGAAATTACAGTCACCTGCAACTTAATTTTAGAGCGTTGCTGGGGATAATGAGAAACTCAAAGATTTGGTCACACAACTGACATGTGTCAGAGAAAGAATTTTAATCCAAGTCTTTGATTTCAGTGTTGAACCAGTATCCTTTACACTCAGTTTTATTTCAGAAAATGTTTACTGAATGCTTACTAAGTTTGACACTTTGGGTATAAAGATCAGCTTCAGTTCAACCAGGCTAACATTTGGGCAACAGAGTTTAGTGGATACAATCCTAGACTGGAAATGAGACAACTTGTGTTCTTTTACGAGGTCTGTCACTAATTTGCTGTGTGACTTTGGGCAAATCACAGAATCTTTCTGGGCCTTTATCTGTAAATAAAGGAGTAGGGCTAGATGGTGGCTCTTTTGGGTCCACGAGTTTCAGTTTTAAAAAAAAATTTTTATAGCTACATTTCTATATCATTGGTTTCATTTATAATTTTATGCATTTGGAAACATTACTCTGCAAAAGGAATCTATAGGCTTCACCAGAGTACCAAAAAAGATCTATGACACCCACAAAAACAAAACTAGTAAATCTTTGATTTTCAGTTCTAAAATCCCGTAATTCCTTCGATCTTGAATTACTCATTTCTTTCTGAATGGTCTTACCCTAAAGTGACCCTTCATTTAGCCTGTGTAGTCGTAGTTTTCCCATAACTGAAGCACTATGACTCCTGCTACCAGTATAGGCTGAACTGGATTCTTTAAAGTAACTTTAAAGTAACTAACAACACCTACCTGGTAAGGTTGTTGTGAGGATCAAATTAGATATTATTTCTAAGGTGCCTAGCTAGGATAGTGTCTGGCAAATAGTAAGTGCTATATAAATGCTAGTTATTATTGCTACTATTATTAACCAGAAATTATGGTGCCTTCTAAGAACCTGCTGACCTCTTCCAGAAATGCCTTGTATTTATTTTTGAATTTACTTATGTTTACATGTTGTTTCCACCAGAGAATATAAGATTTTTAAGGGCAGAAACTAGTTTATTTTTGTCTTTACATTGCCCAGTGTTGGTAGCTGACCATTGCTACAATAGTGGTCCTAGGCCCTTTTACCCCTTTGTATAATACTGCATCTAATGCTGTTCTAACTCTTTCTTCTAGACCCCTCACCTCTTTTCAAGTGTATATACTTCTAGGTGGGTGGCTAGAGCCTTTAGGTAGAGGTCTAAAAACCTAGCAAAAGGAGATTTTTTTTTTCAACTTTCAATGTTTTTTTTTTTGCTCAATATCGAAAAAAAAATATTTTTTTCTCTTTCTTTTCCTTTCCCCCCCTCAGCTGTCATATCTCTAAATATACCAAATATGATTATGAGCAAAGCTTGTTTATAATACACTTTACTTCTTTTTATATACTCACTTTTATATACCGCTTTGAACTTTACTAAAGCACTCCTAAATTTGGTGTTTTGTTTTATATATTCTCAATGAAGGGGGTTGGGTTCTGTGGACTAAGGTCCTGCTTGCCGTGCGGGAGGATGCGTGTGCTGGTAGGATTGTGAAACGGGGTTCGCCAGTGTGGGTCCGTGTCCGTATCCGTGTGTGTATGTGTGTGCGTGCGTGTGTTGTCCGTTTGTGTGTCACACCGGGAAGTGCGACTCTGAGTGGAAGCATCCCTGGGCGGGCACAAGGACGTTGAAAACTACTAGAAAAGACCTTAAGGACAGGAGGGTGGTATTAGCAGAGGGGGAAGGGAGGGGTGAACCTTTTACCACCTTCACTAAGATGGCTCCGATAGGGTCGCGAGGCCCAGTTTCTTCGGCCATGGTAAAGGCAACGAAAATGGATTCAGCCTTCGAGGCGCCTCCCCAAAGAGTGGGGGCAATAAGAAGAGTATGTTCGTCCCCATGGCAACGAAACGCGCTTCCTGGTCGCTTCGAAACCACCGGAAGAGGGGGGATAAAAGAGGAGCTTGGACGGTGGACTCTCCACGCTTCCGGAGGGAGCCTCGAGCCCCTACTATTCGGAGGGCGGCTTCTGAGCGCGTTCTGTCACCCTTCTCCTCACACCATCCTCCCCCCCCGCCAGGTGGTGGAGGTGGTGCGGTCCAGAGCGGAAGTGGCTCTGGGAGCGAGGCGAATCGGAAAAGGCAGCGATGGCTGCCGGCGTACCCTGTGCGCTTGTTACCAGCTGTTCTTCCACCTTCACCGGGGACAGGCTGGTTCAACGTGAGTAGCCGAGCCGTCGGACCTCCTTCCGAGACTCCGGGGGTACAGACAGGAAATGGTCTCTGCTCTGGACCCTGAGCACCCTCACCTTCACCGAGGGAACCTCCTTCGCTCAGGCCCAGGAGCTGGTCCGTGGCCCCTGACCCTATACCCAGCTCGGGCCGCGGGCGGCGCCCCCTGCAATCTCCCAGGGCCGTAGACCGTGTCCGGGGCGCTCCTCTGGTAGTCTCTGTCCCCTCCTGGCTGCCTCGGTTCCCAGGTCCTCCTCCCTCTGCCCCGGGGCGGGCGGGGCTGGCCTGGGAGAAAGGATAACCGGGGGAGAACTGGCCCCATTCCCGAGGTACCCGGAGGGAGGTACGACTGCTCCTTTGCTCCGAGCTGGGATTGGCTCTGCCTCGCCTCAGACTTCCGGGTAGTGGGGTTGCCTCCTGCTCTGGCAGCAGCTCCCTGATTAATGAAACTGTTAAGTGGTCATTGATTAGGAGAGCTAACCAGTCCCTCTCTGCCTTCTAGTCCTCATCCAGAACTGCAGGAGCTCTGAACTGGGCGAGTTTCATGCCTTAAGAATGTTAGGGTTGCAGGGAACCTTTCCTGGTTCTTCTAAGTTTGCTTTCGTCTTCGTTCATATTCATCATCTTTAACATTTCTGCAGTGTTTACTGTGTTCCATGCACTGAGCACTTTACAATTACTGTCTCATTTGATGCTCACAATAACACTAGTACTATTGCCATCCCATTTTATAGATGAGGAAACTGAGGTGAGGTGACTTGTCCAGGGTCACACAGCTAGAAAGTGCCATTAAATTTGAACTCAGGTCTTCCCTGACTCCTGACCGGTACCCTGTGCTACACCACATAAAATTATGGAGATTGTGATTTGTCCAAGGTCACACAGCTAATCGATTACATTTGCCTCCTACCTTCCACTTCAGTACAGTCCTTAATAACTCAAACTGTATGATAAAACATAGCTGTTTAGCTCTGATTAAAAACACAAGTAGTTTAGTGGATCTGACTAGATAATCAGAAATAGTGCAAGAGCAAATGAAAATCGTTTGCACTGATTTGGATGAGTTAAGGTAACTAAGGGAAGGACTTCCTTTTAGACAATAACTTCTGGGAAGTCCCAGACAATTCGACAGAAATTAGGCTTAGACCAGTATCTTACACCATACGTTCTCAATAAGCTGTAAGGAGACATGTTATATGAATGTCAATGGTCAAATCATTTTTGTAAAAAATGAACAAAAAGCTTCCTTTCACAACTATATTAAGGAGGAGAAACTTTTGCTTATTGTAGGCTCATTGAATTTTAGAGTTGGTAAGGATCAACCTCATTTTAAAGAGGAAAAGACAAACTCAGAAATGAGAATGTGTATATAGCAGATCAGCATTGAATGAAATTTAGTTGGAAGAACAAAAAAAAGATCTAGATTCTCAAGGGAAAAAATGAGAAAATGTATGAATAAAAACAGAGTTTATTTCACTCAATCTTATCAGAGACTTAAAACTTTTAAAAGAAACATTTCTACAATAAAATAATCGAAATATTAAAATGCTTTGCAACAACGAAACCAAACCACTGGCTGAAAGACACAGAATCCTATGGATTTATTCACACAAGACAAAACACTCAATTTAGAGCTTAATTCAAAAGAATACATATACTTTCTACTTAAAATGCCTGTGAGAAGACATAAAAATTAGTTGAAATTATTAAACACAAAAAGAGAACATACAACTAAATTTTGTTATTTTGTCTAGGTAATTTAATTTGTCTGGCACTAAATATGTAAATAAATTTTAGTAGTGTTCTTTTTTTATATTTTGTATGACAGGTCCATGAATTTTTCCAATTTTTAAGTCTTCTGCATTTATTTCTACAAAGAGTATGTTGTAGCTACATTTATATAAGTAGTGTGCATGTGTGTAGGAGTAGATTAATTTCTAGATACTTAAAATATTTCATGGGATTTTTTTCCTTGTTATTTAATCCTGACTTTTGCTAATATAGTAAAATATATAACTAGGTGGTACAGTTTTATGTGCTTAAAGCACAGTTAAATGCTGGCTAGCTAGCTAGTATAGAAATGCTAATGATTTTTGTGGAGTTGTTTTGTAACCAGCAAATTTATATAAGTAATTAACCTGTGTAGCTTCTTTGCTGAATCTCTGGGGTTTTCTTTGTATATCATCTTGTCATCTGCAATTAAAGATAACTTTGCCTTTTCTTTCCTGATATTTATAACTTTAATCTTGTTCTGTTATCTTATTATTGTAGGCCTGTGACACATGGTAGTGGGAAAAGGGGGCATCCTTGCTTTACCCCTCTTTCTACAATGAAAACTTCTAATGTTTCTCCATTGCAAATAATGAATGCTCTTAGTTTAGATATATGCTTTTAATTACATAAAAGAAGGGTCATCAATCCATATCTATGTTTATTAAGCTTTTTTTTAAATATAAAGTGAATACTGTATTTTGTCAAAGGTCTTTTCTGCAACTATTGAAATAATTTTGTGGTTCTTAATTGCTTGTCTTTTTAAATGATTAATTATGCTAATTGTTTTCCTATGAAGCCATCTTTGTTACTTTGATATAACTCTGACTTGTAGTGAATTTTTTTCTGGATATATTTCTGTCATCTTTTTGAGAAGAATTTATTTTGCATTAGTATTCATTAGTAAAGTCTGGGCTGTAATTCTTTCTCTGCTTTGTCTCACTTGGTTTGTGTTTCAAGATCATAGTTTTTCTTATGAGTGGAGTTTGGTCATGTATTGCCTGTCTTTAATTGTGAGAATAATTTTTGTAGCATAGGCATTTAAAATCCTTGATAGAATTCACTTATAAAGTTGTTTAATCTTTCCCTTTAGCAGTTTGTTTATAACATGCTTCATTTCTTTTTTTTGATACTGGGTTGTTTAAAATGTCTCATTTGTTCCTTGGTGTATACACACACACACACACACACACACACACAAAATGCATGTATACGTGTATACATACATATGTGTGTGTGTATATATTTTAGCTATGCATTCACTTCCTTTAAATTTTCTTATGTGGTCATGTAATTGTTCATAGTAGTTTCTGATAATTCTCTTCTTTTACTTTGAATTTGTTTTGAATTTACCTTTCACTTTTTGTTTTTGTAATGTGATTTCCCCCCCTTTTTTGATCAGATTATGTACTGATTTCATGATTTTTCTTACTCTTTAAAAAAAAAAGACCACATTTGCTGTCATCTTTCTGTGGTCCTTTGATTTTTTAGGTTTATTTCTCATGTAATTTTCAGGATTTTTCTTTTATAATTCTTTTGGTTTGTCATCTTTATTTTCTAGTTTTCTTAACTGCATGTTCTGTTCATTGATCCTTTCTTCTTCCTTTTTGTTAATATAAATTTTCAAAACTCTTAATTCAATTTTTCTCTCAGGACTGCTTTAGCTGCATCCCATGAATTTTGGTTTGTTACTTGTTCCCATTGTCTTAACTTAAATATTTATTGTATCTATAATTTCTTCTTTTATTGACTTATTTAGTATGTCAAATATTGTGTTTCTGTTTCAGTTATGCTTGTTGTATTATAATTTTTAAAAAATGTTTATTTTCTCTGTCTTTTAACTTATATTTATGATTCTTTTGTGTCCTGGTACATGATCCCTTTTGGAAGAGGATGCTGATAAATATTTGCATTCTTTAATATTACCATTCACAAGTGGCCATGTTAGTTAATTCTAAATTTTCCATCAATTTTTTCAGCTTTATATTTTCCTTTTCATCTTTCTGTTGAATTTTTCCTATTTTAAGAAAAGTATTAATATTTTGTACTCTTATTTTACTGTTAATGCTATTTTGAAATTAACTTAGCTTTTCTTTTAGGATCTTAAACACTGTGCAGCTTAGGTACACATATATTTAATAATATTATTTTTTCATTGTTTTTGTGGCCTTTTAGGATAATGTCGTTATCTCTTCTGACATGGCCTTTTTTTTGTTCTTTTCTTAATCTGAAGTCACGATTGCATCTGCTTTTTTTGAGTCCTCTGAAGCATAATAGTTTTTGTTCTAATCTCTAATTTTTATTTTGCATATGTCTGAACATTTTAAATGTGTTTTTCATACCATATTGTTGGGGTTTTAAATTCATTTCTCTCTTCTTTTTATTTGGGGGAATTTAATTCATTTATATTTAAAGTTATAACAGTTAAATTCATGTTTTCTTCCATTAAATACTTTTGTGTAAACTTTCCCCTCTTGTGATTTGTTTCTGCTTATACTCATCTGATTCTGACCTTTTCTCTTTAGCTTCATGCCCGGATCCGATTTCCTTGATTTGTTTTTGTTTTCTATTTTTGTGTTGGTTTTTTTTTTTTTTTACTATCTTTTCCCAAAACAAGAAATGAAGGTTTTAAACAATCCAGTCTTAGAGAAAGAAATTGAGAATGCCAAAAACAAACTATGTTGCCTAATTTTTCCTTCTTCTCCATTTTACCTCTATTTCAGTAATATTAATTTGTTATGCATCTTTCTTAGAAATGTTCTACTTCCATACCCTTTATTCTTCATTCTTATTGGAGGCAGAGGGATGATGTTCAGTTATTCAACTTGTATTTGTGTAGCAAATGGCAAAAACTTTTAGAAAATGTGTCATGTTTTCAGCAACTTGCTCCCTTCTTCCTCTGTATAATTCCTCACCGAATAATGTCACTCAAGCAATGAAATTCAGTGTGCAACTGTTTGAAGAGAAGTTTAAATGCTACACAAAACTTTTCTAGCAAGCATAATATTCTGTAGATGAGTGTTGCATTTGTTTTGTAGCCAGTGAACACACACCGAAAGTTATGAAGCTCTTTTCAGGCTTTATGTTGTTTATGATCTACTTGTAAATAACTCATTTTGGAGTTAACTTTGTACTTAAAACTGGAGGAGCTGTTCCACACAAAATAAGAAAAAGTAGCTTTGGATCAAAATCAGTGTGTTCTAAAATAGAGTTGGAAAATTTAAACCTTTTGTAGCAAAAATGTTTACCCTGTCATGCTGATAGAAGGGAGTTGTCATTGCCATCTGTACCCCAGGAAGAGTTATAAAATTCCTAATAGAAAAAAGTTTGAAAGTTTGTGAATAGGGTCCTGGACAAAGAGTAAGAAAACTTGAGTTCTGGTCAGGTTTGGCTACAATGTAAACTGGACCCCAGTGTGCCTGGGGCGAGTCATCTCATTAGTAAAGTGAGCAGGCTAGGCAAGTTCTGAGGTGTCAGACTTGAGTTAAAATGTAATTGCAAAGTGTTTAACTGAATAAAAATTTAGTACAACATTTAGTACAAATTTAGGTAATGTTAGTTTGTATTTTTCCAACTCAACTCTGCAGCCTGCGAGTCAATTTATTGAGTTTGACATCTCTGGGCTAACTAGATGATCAAGTCCTAAAATTCCATGAATGTAGGACTCCTTGTAGCCCTGTAATTTTATCAGCAATCAAGGGCTTACACTGGATGTTGACTCATATTAGTTTCACAGTAGTCTCCAGTAAATTAAGCCTAGATAGGGGCTTAGCTTTTTTCTGGGTTTAGCTCAGTTGCAGTCTTCTTCCTGAAGCCTTCCTTCTTTCTCTCATGGTAGATTCTCTCTCTCCAAATTATCTCATTTACATATCTGTGTACATATTGCATTTCCTCCTCCCCCCAGTATCACTCAACAGTAAACATTAAGTGTCTATTGTGTGCCAGGCACTGTGTTAAGCTCTAGAGACTCAAAAAGAGGCAAAAGATAGTGCCTGCTCTCAAAGAGCTTACAGTCTAATGAATATCAGAAGATTTACTCTCCTTGAAGGCCAAAAACTGTTGCAATTTTTTGTCTAATACTTGAAAGGCATTGTGTGCTGAATAGAGGACTGGTCTCACAATTAGAAGATCTGAGTTCAGAGTCTACTTTCAATATACTACTTGACCATGGACAAGTTATTTAGTGATATAAGTGACGTAGGCAGTTTTCTAAGGCTATAAATTACATTGCATCCTGCATCTTGCAATGTAATTTATAGAGTTGCAGTCTGCATCAATTCATGAAGTTCCCAGACCAGAGAGTTCCCTATCTATACTCATAATGATAAGATCACAGATCAGGGACCCCCACCCCTACCGCCCTAAAAAAATCCTGGTACTAAGCTCAGGATACCTTCCTTGCACAAAGATGCTTAAGAAAATTAATTAATAGTGTAGAGAAAATACTGGACATAATGTTCACATTTCAGTTTGTACCATAAGTATTTTACAGGTTCTTTCAATCAATGTGTGGAAATCTGTTGTAGAAACTCCTTTCATCAACGTGATCATAACCTTGACTTGTTGACTTGAGTTGGCTGATTAAAAGGAGACACATTAGAGAGTTTCCTGGGGAACAAACTTTTGAGGTTAAGTGATTTGCCCAAGGTCACACAACTAGTAAGTGTAAGAGGCTGGAACAGGACCAAGATCTTCCAAACCACTGTGTCTTCACTGAAATTGTTGAAAGACATGATTGCCTTGCTTCAGAATACATGTAACATTTGTTACTTGTATTTTTGTCAGGGTCAAGAAGAAATTCCTTATAAACTCTTATTTAGGTGCTGATTCCTTTGTAAAAGTTAGCTTCAGGTTATGAAATTACCCTCGTTTTTTCATCATGCTATCTGGCCTCCAGATAATCGCCAGTCATCAAAGGATCTCAGAGCCTCTAAGATGATTGTATACATTTGTCTTCTATAGATAGGTTGATGCATTGTTACTTCAGGTTTTTAGGTGGGTTTGATCCCTAGAAAGTGGCTAATTCTTAGATGTGTTTCTACAAATAAAGCTGTGAATTGATAGTGAGGTGATGTAAAACGCCTCTCACTGCATTTGAAAAATTGTGTGTATCACTTTTTAAGACTAACCAGCTGAGCCCAACTCCAGATAGCCAATGGGAGAAAGCAAGCAGAGAAACACTTGATTGGGTTTCTTGTGCTTTGGTTTGTTAAAGTTTCCACTATGGCGCAGCAAGCCCAAGGGTATGTAAAAATCTGAATTTGAAGTGTGACCAGAGTGGGAAGAAAGGGTAATTAAATGCTGTAAACAAAATCAAAATTTCACTCTCATTGTTAATGCAGTGTTATGGCTGATCTTTGAGGAGTTCCAGTGTCAGGAAATTCAGTTATTTTTCCCTGAACAACTGTAATACTGCCTCATTGATTGATTTATCATACAGAGAGAAACAACATACTACATACATATGTACCAGGGGAATAGATTATATTTACTTTGGGAATCACAGCTTTGAATTGCCTGACATTTGTCTGTGTAAAGTCCCAAGCATAACATTGCATCAAGGATGGTTTGTGTTTTTAAATTTAAGTCCTATAAAGTCTCTTTACCTTGCCAGCAACTGAGCCCCCTGGGAATAGTCTGTTAGTTGACAACTGCTGCAGAGTATTAGAAGGGCAGGATGCTCCCCAGTGACATGCTCATGAAATTATAGCTCTGAAGTTAAGACTTCGCCTACTATGAAATGAGTCCATTATTATTTTTAAAGGCCTCTCTCTACCTATACTAAAAAAAGTTGTCAGTCTATAAAGGATTTCAACATTGTACAGCCTTTATCCTAAATCTCTGTTTTTCTCTGCTTATTTCCTCTTTCTTTTCCTCTTAACTAATCTGAGATTCTGCTGCTACTCATTTTCTTGCTTATTTTCTCCTTTCCGCAATCCAATAAAAGGATTTGGATGTGGGGGGAGAACAAAAAGGTGTTGTCTTTGGGACTGCTTCAGTGCTTCTGTCTCCTTTCTTTCTCTGCTCTCCCTTCTTATACACCAAAAACATTATGTTTTGAAATAATATAACTTCTTATAAATGCAGCAGCTCTGCACTTGATAATTCCTGCCTTAGGTAGGAGGATTGAACTAGCTAAGTTCTGAGGCCCCTTTCAACTTTTTGCCTCCTTTAGGTATAATTACCTTTTTCAGTGGGTCCAACTTGAGTTGTGGTGAGAGATAGCAGTCATTACTCAGTGTTAAAAATGCATTTCACTTTTAGCTATGGTCACATTAGTAAGATTAAAAAACCATTGATTAAATTTGTACTCTCTATAAGACATCATGCTATGCTGGGGATGTAAAAATAAAAACTCCAAGAAGTTCCTACCCTTACTCTGGGAAGCATGATACATGTACAGCTCAGAAAATGCAAAGGAATTTTAGGAGTTAGGGTACACTAACTATTGAGGGGATCAGGAAAGATTTCCTAGGGTGAGTGAAGGTAGAAAGTGAGCTGAGCCTTGAAGGAAGGTAGGAATTCCAAGTCAGTAAGCGTCTAGGTACTTATATGGATCAGGCATTGTGCCATGCTCTGGGAATATGAAGAAAGGCAAAAGCAGTTCCTGCTTTTGAGAAGCTCACAGTCTAATGAGAGAGACAGTATGTAGTTTACAGGAAGCTAGAGAGAGTGAGGAGTCAAGTGTGATACTAGATTGTGAACCTAGGTAACTGGAAGGATAGTGGTGCTTTTGACAAGCATAGAGAGAAGTTAGGAAGAGGGGAGGGTTTAGGGGGAAAGATGAGTTCTGTTTTGAATAAGTGTGACTCTCAAAAGGCAAATTATAGTAGGGTTAGTGACTCTGTAAGTGGAGATGATTGATGGGAGAAATGTTATGGAGGTAAAATCAACGATACTTGGCTGCTGATTGACTATAAATTTTAGGAGAGGGAAGAATCAAGAATCAAGAGTTGTGAACCAAAAATAACAACTATTCTCTGGGTCACTTCGATTTAATTTGGGAATTGCTACTTTTTTCTCCTTGAGGGAAGAGGGTAAAAATAGATATAAGATCATGGGATTTTTTATCTAGATAAATCTTGGAGATCATCTCCTCTAACCCTGTCATTTTACAGATGAGAAAATTGCAGCCCAGAGAGTTGTCATTTGCCTAAGTCATAAGCTAGCATGACCTTAGAGATCCTGGACAAAAAAAAAATGAGGTCTTTTTACTTCTAGGTCATTTATCTACTCCTGCACTACTTTACATATATATATTCTGTGAATTCACTGTAATTCTACACTGTCTTAGACTGTTCCAAGGCAAAGTTTTGTTTTTTTTTTTCATTTAATTGCCTGCTTGACTTAGATTATTTACTTTGCCTATGAACAGTTAGAGGTGTAGGGGTGGTGGGATCAAGTAAGTATTTTTGTTTAAAAGCCTTTTCTCTAAAAAGAAAAATGAAACTGAACGCTGTACAATTACGATGATTAAGCTTGGCCCTAGAGAAGAGGTGAAAAATTGTGCCTCCCTCCCTTTTTTGCTGAAGCGGGGAACTCTAGTTCTGTAGCCGTAAATATACCAGGAGACTTTGTTGATGTATTGCTTAATTTTGGGGAACTGCTTTTTTTCCTCCTTATGGTTTTTATTCTTTGTTAATAAGGGATAATTTTGGCAGGGTAGAGAAGTTGGGAGGGATATTTTCAGAAATGAAGGTGATATAAGGACATAAGATCACTAAATTTTTTATTTTAAAAGATTGCTTTTAGAGAGTAAGCTGAAATGATGTGCTAGAATACAGTTCTTAATTTAATCTTCCTTTCTACTGTTCTAGAAGTTGGGCTTTTCTTGGGGTCAACAGGAAGTAAGACAGTAAATTGGCATTGAAAGGAAAGAAGCTTGTCGCCCTGACAAGAGAAAGGTTAGCTCTTGGGGACAGGGGCTAGTTTTTTACTTAGTCTTTTACATTCCCATTGCCTAAGCATAGGGCTTGGTACATAGAGTAGGTCTTATAGGACTGGATTAGAGAAGGGCATATGGCTAAATAAATTTTATTTAATCATAACTTGAAAAAGTTTTATATTTTCTGCTAAAGCCAGAACAGTAATTTCTTTTTTTATTAGCAGTGCTACATAGGATTTTATATGGTAGACTAATGTTTTCGGTAAAATTGATCAAGTTAATTATGACAACTGGCGTTTACCCAATGTTTGTCCATTAAAAAATATATATATATGTATATGCACACAAGTGTGTATATAGAGATATATAGATGCTTATGTGTGTATATATATTGTTATGTCTATCTATATAAAAAGGTGCTGCAGTAGGTTAGGGTCATGGAAATGTCCCCAGTGTTAGTTGTATACATCAGGCTTAACCATTAAAAATTTAATTTAGGGTAGGACAAAAGTGAGACCAGGGCATGTTTTTCTAGCAAGTCTAGTCAAAATCCTAAGAAACACATGACTCATTTTAAGACAGGTAAACACTAGAAACCCACAGGTATAATTTGGAAGACTGATCCCTGATTGGTAATTTGGCCTGCAGGTTCCACATGTCCTGGTGTGTTGATCCATGGTTTGATGTGTATAGAATTCCATGAATAACATAGCTTACTTTTGGATTAACCTTAATAGTTATTTTTATTAAAATTTTGTTGAATTGTGAAGGGTCTGGTCCTTTCTCATTTAAAGGACAGTTGGAAACTAGGATTCTAACCCTTACTTTGCCCTAATTAACTGTGTGACTGTAGACCAGTCACTAAAACTATTTTCTGTAGTTTTATAATCTGAAAAATGAGGAAGGGTGGACTAACAGATTTCTGAGGGTCTCTTCTAGCCCAACATTTGTGATGCTGTGGTTTTCTGATTTTAAGCCTGCATGATTGTTTCTGGATGTTTGAGTGACTTTAATTGGATAAGAGTGTTTTGTAGTAGTGGTGAAAACAAATACCCAGAACCAGTTAGCAAAGTTGACTGAGGAAAGAAAACTGTTCTTAATGTAGACGTTTATGTTTGCTAAATTAAATCATACTTGATATTTGGAGGCAAAAAGAAGTAAAATAAGATGCTTCTCACTATTCTATCCATAGTCCTAATATGGCACAGATGTGATCATAAAATCCATATGTTGCTTCACTGTTATAAGTTTCTGTTAGAAGGAAAATATTAAGATAAAACCTGATTAGTAAATTAAGCTTTCAGCATGTTTTAGGCATTACAGTGTAATAGAAACAACTATATTTTGTGATTCCCTTCTCCCAACTTGTTAGTTATCCTTACCATTGTCAGAGTGTTTACAAATATAAATAGACCTCTGTAGAGAATCTGTGTCTCTATCAATCTATCAAATCAAGATGAGATTCCTATAGCTCCTATATTTAAAAAATGGATCTACCAACTTGTGCTCCAAAAATCATCAGTAAAATGGACCATTCTTAAATTAATAGTCAAGAATAAATTGTACAAGAAACAACTTATTTTAGTGGATGGAGGACCACCTTGGAGTCAGGAAGACCCGAGTTCAGGTCCAGTGCTGATGCATACTTGCTATGTGACCACCAGAAGTTGTCACCTAATTTCTTAACCCTCCAGTAAGTTCTCCAAGACTGTAAATTAAAGACAAGTTGCAAATCTGGATTAGTAGAGATAGTTTCTACATTGGGAATTCTCTGTAGTGGTGCCATCACAGTTCCAGACCAAAAATATATTAAACTAACATACCAAATTAAGCAATACTGTGAACTTTTGAGTGATTATATCAGTTCTAATTACTGAATGATATGGACAGACTGCTAGAAATCGATTTAATGCGTATCAAGTATCAACTCAAGAAATTGAGAACTTGTGGTTTCCATAAATGCGGAGAATAAAGGTGCCTTTGCCAGACAAATAAGTTAGCTGATTATTGAAAAAAATTACCCACAGATGAAAATTGATTCCATTTGGGTGAGTCTTTAAAAAAAAAGATGATTTTTTTTTTTTTAGTAACCCAACCGAAGACAATTTGCTTTCCATATGTATATACCATGAAGTGGTGCAATAGTTATCTCTAAGAAAAACAACCACATATTGCTATGCCACCTGCTTGAAGATTTAGAAAATTAGCATTGAGCATAATACAGACTTTGATCTAGGGAATTTTTTTCTCTGAGACATTTACATGAAAACAGAATCTTTGATTTTTTAGTAACTCATCTATTCCTACTGCTTATTTCCCACCTGAACGTGTCATAATCCACCATGAGGAACATTGCAGCTGGTTACTGTGGAAATGATTGACACCAAATAAAAGATTATGACTTCAGGTAGAGATTAAGCAGAAGGAACAGATCATTTCTTAAACATGCAAGGCCAAGTTCTGCCTTTTCAAGGCAAACATAAGCCTTTTGTTAATAGTAATAGGACTCATAGCCATGGATTTGGAGAAAAACAAATTTTAAAAAGTAACCCTTTGAGAATACTAGGCTTTAACCAGGAGTAAAAAAACAGAAAATGGAGTAAAATTCAAAATAGAATTGTTTCAGAAGAAAAGGTTGTAGTTTTCTATGACCTACTGACAGTTCAGGAGATTTTATCATGAGTGAGGTGATTTTTCCTTATAATAAAGGCAATATAGTATTAATCTGAATGTAGAATATGCCACTTCCCTAAACCGTTCTCCACAGCCCACTAAGTGAAATCTTAGTGTAGCCTAAAATCACATTCTTAGTATTAGATAGAAGAGAGGATGACAACATATGTGCAGATTGAGAATAAGAGAATGATACTTTTAAGTAGCAGATATAGAGAGAGCAGTGATGTTAGAAATGAAAAAAAAAAAGGTAAACAAAGTACTAGTGATAATTTCATAAAATTTATTTTTCGTGTCTAATTTTTGTCCTTTCAGAGGCCTCTCGTTTTTGAGGGCAGGCTATGTGGTAGTGGGGTGGCTCAGCATGACAGATGTAGCAAGTGAAAGAACGTGTGTCTTTGATTTATTCTTTGCCCCCTTCTGGAGTGTATTGTCAGCATCTCTTCCTCATTCTCAGCTCCTTTCACACTATGATAAGTAACCAAAATTTAGGGTTTTTTTTAAAGTTCATATTCTTATTTCTAGAATTTAAAATTTAAGTCCTATTCTAAATATCTATAAATTGTGAGTGTGAAGAAAGCTTTGTCTTTTCAGGGTTTTTCATAACTCAGTATGGGTAAGAAGTAATAATTTTTAAAAATTAGTATCTTATAGCTAATTTTTAGATTATTCAGCTAGTGGTAAAAATAGATTGTTTCTGTGCATTCCATTACTCACACCTGTATTTATTTGTTAATCACTCATATCACTGTATGGATTGAGACTTAGTTCCTTGCCCTAAGGGCAACACAATAAAAGCTATTTCCTCCTTGCCTCTGTATTTATGAAAGAGGATTTAGTTATGTTAGAAAATGTTCATTCCATCTTCTCAGAGCCATACCATGCCAGAAATTGCACATTTAAAATTTTATTTAAAGTACCTTTGTGAAATAAAAATTTTAGTAAAAGTTTGTTTTCAGAGAAATCTTATGAATGTACATAAATCTAAGTGACATGGCATCTAATATTTAATTAGGGAAAATACACACACACACACACACGTAGTTAGCCTAAGGAATGTGGCTAGATCACCTATTTTAGTAGCAGTTCACTATTTGACCCTGTATTTACTGCAGTTTGCAAATTAGGTCAAAACATTTATAAGATTGCCAGAATTGTTACAGCCCTCCTTCTTCCATCAAGTTCCCAGATAGTAAAATGAATGGAATTAAATGTTCTTTCTTGTCTGTTCACCTGGCATAAATTACTGTTCTCCCTGGTGAATGAACAGATGGCTATTTGTAAGACTTCTCCTCCTATCACTGTCTAGTCTGTTCATCATTATTGTTGCATCTGTAAATACTTGTTGGTGAAAAAGTCACTAAGTTAAATAACATCTCACCATTATTATTCATTATTTTTTCACAGTACAGGGAAAAGAGCACTGGTTCCTTGGAACGTGAATTTATGGCTTGACATCACTCTTTATTAACTGTGTGAACTTGAACCAGCACCTGCATTTCTCTCTGGTCTCACTTTCCTCAGGTGTAATATCATCATTTAGACATGATGATCTTTAATGCCCTTTCCCATTTTAGATTTTATGTATATGCTTGGTTACACACATTAAGATCTAAGTGCCTTTGAATTTATGTACAAAAGGCCCATCCAAAGTATCAGTTTAGTTAATCCCACATCCATTGAGTTTGTAAATTGTAATATTTAAATGTGATGATTTGTATTGGTTTTGCAATCTACATATTAATTTTTTAATAATTTTTTTCTTTTTCAGATATTCTTGGAACAGAAGATCTTGTTGCAGATACACCTGCCAACAATGGTGTGAGATTTTACCCCTGGACTATTGATAACAAATACTATTCTGCAGACATCAATCTGTGTGTGGTGCCAAATAGATTCCTCATCACAGCTGAAATTGCAGAGACTGTCCAGGCTTTCATTGTTTACTTTGACAGCACACAAGTAAGAACTTGTATTTTCATGGTCCCTATAAGAAGCCTTGTTTACTTGGTATTCTTTATTTTTTTAGTGGGGACAGGATGGGAGCAGATTTGGTACAAACCATCTTTTAATGTTTGCTTTTTGACATTTTTCCCCAAGAAATCTGGTCTTGACAGTGTTTCATCATGGCTTCCATTGGCAGAAGCATGGCTACCAGAGGTGATGATCTTGGTTTGTGACAGAGTGTCTGAAAATGGTGAGATGCTAAAAAAGTACACATTTGCAAATTTCTTGGTGTGCAGAGTATGAGCATTTCTTTAAATTGAAACGCTTTGTTGTATGTTGAAGGCTTTATATTTCTGACAGTTTTTAGGAAAAGTATAAAGTATTTGAAAATGAGCCTTTTAAAAAATTTTCATTCAGAAATTTTTAGTTTCATTTGTACATATGTAGATAGATATATGTCTGTATATATGTGTATCTGTCTATCTATCTACCTACCTATATGATTTCCCCATTTTAAAACTGGTCATTAAAAGGAAGAAAATTAGAGAAGCATGAAGCGTGTACTTTGGTGTCATTTAGTGTTTTATCTTCATATACATACTATTTTTACCTCTTTTTTTAGGTGTAAACCGACCAAAAGCTCAAGAATGGTGCATCCAACATGGCTTTGAGTTGGTAGAACTTAGTCCAGAAGAATTACCTGAGGAAGATGGTAAGTGGTTATAATGTACATCTGCTTCAGTAAAAAAAGATAACTAAGCTAGAGGCATGAGAGACTATAAATACATTCTCTAATAATGAAAATCAGAACACTTTCTTCATTTTTAATCTGTTTGAAAGACTTATAATAATAATCCATTCACCTGACTGTCAGTAATTTTCATTTTTTCAAAAACTTCTCTTGTTTAGGCTGCATTCATGGAGTGGACCCTTTCTTACCCCTTTTACAAAAAATGCTGAAGTCTGTCTCTTCATAGTGGGTTTTGTTGAGCTGAGGTTTTTTTGTTCCCTCATCTCAATCTGTAACAGCTGAGGACTGAATTCTTAAAGTGACCCTAGGTTGTCCTACCTACTTATTTGTTCTTTTGGATCTTTGGAACTGAGCAAACTTAGTATGGTTTCTCTGAGGTAGTAACTCAGGTTAAAGGAGGTTATAGTAAAGCCATAGATGCAGGAGCATGTAGATTTTGGACAGTGTAGGAAATTGGCCCTTCCTAGTATCCAAAGGAGGATTTCACATACTACAATATCATCAGATTTTAGAATCTATATTTTCATTATTCAAAAACATTTCTTGGGTTCCTGCTGCATGTAAAATACTGTACTAATTGCTGGGGGTAGGAAGAGGTGCCAGTGACTTTGTAATAAGTTTAGTTGACATACTAGGGTGGCGTGTGCTAACTGCCAGGTGAGCAGTATGTAATCCAAACAAGCACCCGAGGAGATCAAGGCAGGAGGTGCTCTTTGTGGAGGGGTCTAAGAAGTCTTCACAGTGGAGTCAGGAGATGAACTGGACTTAGAGAAAGGTAGTTCTTAATTGGAGCCAGGGGTGAGGAGTGGATTATAGATAAGAGCAGTGGAAACAAAAGTGAAGGAACAGAAATGGTCCTGGTGAGGGAGGGACAGGGAAGAGACTTGTCTGGCTGGAATCTTTTAGAGGAGTAGTGAGAGATGAGATTGGAGAAGCAAGCTGGGGCTAAATTATAGAGAGTGTTGGATAGCATGCTGAGGAATATGTAGGGGATCATACAAACCTCATGAGTGTTCTCTAGGAAGTTCGTATGAAAATAGGTGTTTCTAGCCCAATTTATTTTATGATGTTTTCCAAAATTCCCTCCTTGAGAAGGAAGATATTGTCAGATGATAGAAGTATGAAATTGAAATGAAAGATCTAGGCTATTTTTCTCAAATTCTAAAAAAAGTATTGAAGATAGAGATTAACAGATAAAATGATACCTTTTTTGTTCTTTTTAAAGCGGTGGTTCTCAACCTTCCTAATGCTGCGACCCTTTAATACTCATATGTGGGAGTGTCTGCATGTGGGTGGACTCGCCTGGAGACAGATAGAGGAGCGGTGTCTCGGTTCCTAAGACCATCAGAAATATGTGTTTTCTGATGGTCTTAGGTGACCCCTGTGAAAGGGTCATTTGACCCCAAAGGGGTCGCAACCCACAGGTTGAGAACTGCTGTTTTAAAGCCTCCCTGAAATGTGTTCTGCTACTAAAATGTGAAGTTTCTTCTGTTAGAATTTTATTATCACAGTAACTTCAAGACTCAACACTTATCTTTCTTTATTTTAAAATAATATTTTAAAAATTTCAATTAAATTTATACCATATCCTGTTTCTACCTAAAGTTCTGAGCTCCCAGTCACCTTAAAATTAATATCAACTGGAACTATCAATTAATATCAATTGGAAACCAAACCCTAACTTTCTGATTCATCCACCATGTCTGTAACTGAAATGACAAGGTATTAGGTAGCCACTGTGTTTAGAAAGCTACTTAGTTTTAGTAACTTTAGCCAAAACAAAGGAGCTTCTTTAACAAGATGACTTCCATAGGTTGGTTTAATTGTGTTGCTAAAAGCTGGCATTCAGGATGTTGGGGCTTTTTAGAGGGGTTCTTATAAGTTGTTGTATTGTCTACCTTCCCAGCTTGCTCAAAAGACTTAGAGAAAGAGGTTTAAACAGCCTCAAAGTTTCAAAAACTTGCTGAAATGCCTTGCCTCTTATGGCTATAAGAATCTACTGCCTAATAATGCAAATAAGCTCTCGGCTTTCAAACCACCGTGGCTTTATCTTTCTGATTTTTACTGTTTTTGTTTTGCTAATCATCTGGTATATTGGTCCCCTGGTGTATTCACTAGGTCTGAAAGTACTTATTAATACTGGCAATGGTTGCAGTGTGTTAACTGGGGATGTTATCAGACCTGTATGAACTTCTTAGCATGGTCAATGTAAGCCATTTTTTGCTACTCTCCTTTGGAGCTTCTACTTCTTGAATGCTAGGATTTGATGAATTTCACAGCTACAGTGAAGAGACATAAGTTTTATATTTTTTTAGATGTCCTCAATACCCTTTTTTTAGGAAAAGATCTTTTTGAACTTTCCATTATTGCCTATTCCTAGTAAAATGGTACCCAGATATATTGTCATTTTTTCTCAGAAAGGTAGTTCTCCCATATTCTTTTCCAACTTTTTATAGTTTTCAAACTTTGACCAATTTCTCCATAGAAATAAAACATTAGAGGGATCTCAGAAGTCATTTAGTCCATCCTCCTTTCCAATATAGGAGTTCGTTGTACAACATTCCTGAAAGGTAACCATCGAGTCTTCATTTGAATGCTTTTAACTTTGTGAGGTAGGCCATTCCATTCTTAAACAGCTGTCTGTTAAAGTTCTTCCTTGTCTTGGCTGCATTTAGCTTCCTTCCTGATGGTCTTGATTTTTGGCTCTGGAACAGAAAAAGTCTTTTTTCTGTTTTTACTATTCCAAATGACAGCTCAATAGCTATTTGAAAACTTGCATAATCTTCTGCCCACCTCCCTGCTCTAACTTTTAATTTTTTTCATCCCCAAGGCTAATTATAGCAGATTCCTTAATATTTCTAGCTACCTGACTGTTACAGATATGTTCTGTTTTTTAAAGTATGGTGTCCTGGCACAGAATATAGTATCTCAGATGTGGTCAGTAATATAGTATCTCAGATGTGGTCAGTCTATCAGTGAGTACAGTGAGCTTATTATCTACTTTAAACTGAACAATATATTGATTCAGTGTCAGATTATATTAGCTTTTTTAGCAGTAGCATCTCTATTGGCTTTTACTGAGCTTGTGGTCCACAAAACTTTTCTTTTTTTCCACATGAACTACTGTCAGACTAGGCCTCCCTTGGCCTATCCTTAAGCAGCTACTTCTTTTCAAATCTATATACAGATTTTTACATTGATCCCTGTTATGTTTCTCATCTTGATTTAGGCCCATTGTTTACATCCTTTTAAGATATTTTTAAATTCTTCTAAAGGATTAGCTTTGTGTCATATGTAAATTCAATAAGCCTATCTTCATTTGAGGCTTTGGTAAAAATGGTGGGTCAGTAACTGAGCCCTGTGGCATGCCATTAGAGATCTTCTTTCCTGTGTACTCTTTTTTTTAATACGGGTCTTTAATCACATGGGAGCTCTTTCAGATATTAGTCTTTTCCTTCTACAATCATGAAATTGTAAATCTCTGAAAGTGTAACTATTTCCATTAAGTTAGCTGCTTTATATTTGTTATCTAGACCATAATTTCTTTTTTCTTAAACATTTACTTTATTGATGCCTTTTGTTTTTACACCATAGTTTTTTCTATGTACACATGCAAAATGAGCCTTCTTTTATAATGCAAAAAACCACATAAGTTAAACCAATCAATGCAGTGTCCATGTCTGGCAGATTATGCAGTGATCCATGGCCGTCTCACCGCTCATTTCTCTGCCTACAGGAGAACATGTGTGTTCCCTTACCTTTTCTGTGGGACTGTGGCTGATAATGGTGCTTATTCCAAGTTCACCTTCTGTGTTGGAGCCCTTCTAGTTGTATGAATGTTCTCCAAGGCTGCATTTTATCCTGTATTGGTTCATACAAGTTTGCTCATATTTCTTTGAGTTCCTCATCTTGGTCACTTCTTATGATGTCGTAGTAGTTGGTTTACATTCCTCTGCCACAGATTTTTCAGCCATTTCTCCAGAAACCTCATTTCTGCAAAATTAACTTTTCAGCTTTCCCAGTAGTTGTGGTAAAAAAAAAAAAAAGGGAATACTTCCCCAAGTAATTAATTTTGAAATTAACAGCATCCAAATGAAATGTGGCTGTGATGATTATATCATTGTTTAAAACAGGATCCCTTAGTGCCTTGGGTTTGTTTATTGTGTCCTTTTGTTTGTTTGTTACAATAATAGGTTCTAGTGACTTTACTTGCCACATATTAAATCTTTATTTTCTGATCAGAAAATACGTAGTTAATCACTTTCCATTACTAAGTAGTGACCACCTAGGTGGCATAGTGGATAGAATGCTAAATATGGAGTCAGCAAGACCTGAATTTGAATCCATCCTCAGATACTGCCTAGCTGTGTGATCTTGGGCAAGTCATTTAACCTTTCTGCCTCAGTTGCCTCATCTGTAAAATGGGAGTGATAAAATATACCTTCCAAAGTGGTTGTGAGGATAAAATAGGATAATATTTGTCAAGTGCTGGTTATGAGAATAAAATGGGATAATATTTGTAAAGTGTTCTGCAAGCCTTAAAAATGCTATGTAAATGTTAGTTATTATACTATTATCATTTATCTCTCCAAGAACCTATTGGATTCATTGTACTATACTAGATGTGTGGATTTACTTACTGGGTAGAGGGCAAAGTCCATACCTTCAAAGACCCTCAGTCTCTGTCTAGACAATTTTTATTATTGCTTCTGTTAGTATCTAAAGGTCCCAAAGTCCTGAGGGACAGCTGTCTTCCATACGATATCATTGTCCATTATGAGCCAGTGGAGATGATTATTGTTGTTCAGTCATTCATTTGTGTTTGACTCTTTGTGACTCTGTGGACCATACTGTTCATAGGGTTTTCATGTCAAAAGTACTGGAGTGGTTTGTCGTTTCCTTCTCCAGTGGATTGAGGCAAACAGTGTTAAGTGATTTGCCCAGGGTCACACGGCTAGTAAGTGTCTGAAATCGGATTTGAACTCAGGTCTTCATGACTCGAGATCCAGTGGTCTATCCTAGCCGCCTCCAAGAAGGCTGTCCACATGAATCAGTTTAGTTTACAGAATAGTCTTGTCTGTAGAGGAGTAATCTCTAAATTTGCTTGACAATCAGTGAAAAGTACCAATTAGATTTACTTATGTATTCAGCATTTGTTGGGTACCTATTATGTATAAAGTACTTATAAAGCTTTTTAAGTTGTGTATATGACATAATTTGAGTAAAATGTGGTTTCCCCTCCTTCAATTAGATGACTTCCCAGAGTCTACTGGGGTAGAGAGAATCATACAAGCCTTGAATGCCACTGTTTGGTCGAATGTAGTAATGAAGAGTGGTAAGTAACTGCACTGAAAGGAGTCATTGTCTTCTACTTTTTAATCTATTAAAAATATTGTTAAGTTTTAATTTTTATTACCTGTTGGGATAAGAGAAAGTTTAGCTCCACTCTGGTCCACAGCTTTAGATGGGACAAAAATAGCATTTCTAAGAGCTTTGCACATGTGTGTAGTTGTGTGTTCATTCAGCAAGTATTTCTTCATCACTCGTGTTCAAAGGTCTGTGCTAGGCCCTGAAGGAGATTCCTGAAGAATGTGAAATAGATCTCAGTATTCTGGAAGCATATAGTCTGAGGAGACAAGGCATAAATATAAACAATCAATTAATGATAACAGTATCATATGAACTAAATGCAAAACCAAAAACATCATTGACCTTGAATGTGATAGTGGAGAGAAAAAAATAACTAGGGCCTAGAATAGTCAGGGAATACTTCCCAGACATCTTGATCTGGACTTCGGAGAATAAATGAAGGGGTGGGGTTTTTTGTCTTTTTTTTCTTTTTCCATCATAGCCTTTTGCCAATATTCTTCCCATTCCTCCATTGAATCTTCCCTTGTAATAAAGAAAAAGTCAAAACCAAACTGATCAAAGTAACTAAGTCTGACAGCATATGCTAATCAATACCCTTAGTCCTTCATTGTCTATTTGCTGTGACCAAGATTGTTCATTGTATTTAGTCCAAGTTGAATTGCATTTTAATGTTTTTATTTTGTGGCAGTTACTGCATCTATTTTTCTCTTGATTCTGCTTTGTTCTCTCTGTATTGAGTCATACAAGCCTTTCCTTATTTCTTCCAAATCTTCATGTTTCTTGTTTCTTACCATGAAGTTGGTGGAATTTTGATAGGTTGAAAGGAAGGGTAAAGAGATTAAGAAAAGTCTTGGCATCAAGAAAGAACCTAATCTGTTTGGGGCATAGAGTAGATTGCCTCTGCAGAGTTAAGGTTTCATGCTGGAGAATGGTAGAGATAAGGATAGTAGAAGGGTGAAAATGAGAAGACAGAAAGCCTTGAATGCCAGAATGAGAACTTTGGGCCCCATCCTAAAGGGGAGGAGTGAGGTATTATGTAGGTTTTGGAACTGAGCGGTGACATGAAATGACTGTTTTAGGAAGCTGAGTCCAGCAGCACTGTCTGAGATTGAGTAGAGAAGGGAGAAGCCTGTAGGCTAGAAGCTTAATCTCAGAGCTGCTAAGGGAGTCTTAATGTGAGCTGAAGAAGCCCTGGCCTAAGGCAGTTTTAGTGGAGTTGGAGAGAAAGGGATGATTAGAGAGATAATTTTGAAGTCATGAAATGCCTGGCTTGTCTGGGGCATACCAGCCTCCTCTTTTAGTCTTCTTGTGATCTTTTCCCATCTCACTCTAATAACCTTTTTAACTGAGTTGAGTTGCCTTTAAACATATTCTGTGCTACCAATAAACACTAGAAGGGAATGAAAACCATCTTCTTTTGCACTGGAAACCATATATAAACATTTTATTTATTAAAGGGGATAATCTCTTTTAGTTCTGATAAAATGTCTACCCCACATTGCAAGGACTGCCTCTAGTTGTAGAACTAGAGTGTTTCATCATGTTCTTCAGTCCCTTCAGGGTGAAATGAAACTCAGAATCTTTCAGCTAAACTTTTACATGGGATCTCAGTATGTCTGTGGTCTTTAATGTCTTCTGAATTTGTTAAAGTTCCATATGGCACAAAGTAAGTGTGTCACAATTGGAAATGAAATGAACCTGCGTCAGGCTTTCTTTATATAGAGGAGTCCTAGTTTCCCTGATAAGCTTTTCAAGTTTTTAGTTGCTTTTTTCCTTAGCTTCCACCTATTTTTTTTTTACCCATTTTATTGATTTTTAAGTGTATGTAAATCTTTAAGGTACTGAGTCTTTGTAAAAAACCACAACAACATAGTTTTGAAGATATAATTGTGTTTTTCTCCTAAAATGCTCTATTAATTAACATGGCTGTTCTTTTTTATTATGAAAACTAATATTTGTACAAATAGTTAAGGAACATGTGCTACTTAAGTAACTTCATGGAAATCTTTAACTTTGCATAGTCTAAGAAAATATAGATTCTAGAGTCTTGTAAAACTAGTTTAGGCAAAGACCAGGCTGACATAAAAGATTCCAGTTCTGTTACATACTTGACGAACTTAATTGCCATGTCAAATGCACTGAAAATGCAAGAATTTGACTGAGTTTTCTATCTTTGCAATTTATTGGGTCTTAATTGCTATTGAAAGGGAAAGTAGCGCTACATCAGAATATTTAGAGTTAATTCAAAACTTGGAGACAAAATGGCTTCCTGCCTACTTTCCTTCTCCTTCGCCTTGCCACCAAATAAAATATATGTTTAGTAAGACCCAAAGACCAATTATATGTTCCCTGAATGAGGATTTGTGGTTTAAGGGAGAGGCCAGCCTGATTCATTAGAGGCTAGGTCTAGTGGCTAGTTTTTTCCCCTAGATTTTTTTCCTTCTCTTCTATCTCTTTTTATATATAACTTATATGTAAAATGCGGACCTGGAAAACAATTTGGATTATAGGATATCCTGTTTTTTTCATTTTTAGTACCATTCCCCCAGAAGCTTAAGGCATTTTAATTCTTAAAGCAGTGCTCACCTTTATTCATCTTCTGAAGAGCCTCTGACTATCCAAATTCTAGGCCAGTTTCTGCCACTGAGTGGCATTGTGCCTTTTGTTGAATCTTGGGTCAGTTTTATTCCGCCCCTTCTCAGTCCTCTCTCTCTCATCTCTCTCTTCTTCTGATTTCAGATCCAGGTGTGAATGTGAATGAAGTCCCTCATTTTGTTGCTGAGCCATTTGTTGCCTCCTGTAGAGAAGAGTGAGAGAAGGGGCTCAGTGGTATTTGAGCTGACTGGAACCTAGAAGTTAAGCCTACTAGGTCATGCTAAGTGATCAGTCACAGCCAGAAAAGTGACCTGCGAGTTAGAGGATTTCTCTCCAGCATATTTGAATGAAAATTCTTTCTCTCATTTCCTTTTTCCCTTTCTTCTTAGTCCCAGGAAATCAAGGGACTCAGTCATGTAACAAAAATGAAAAGAATTGGGTGGGAAGATTGTATACAAAACTCAGTTCCATCCACACAGATTTCAGAAGTTGGGAATGAACCCTCTGATAGAATGGTGGCTTTAAGGAGCAAGGGTCTGGAACCCTTTTCCAAGCTAACCAAAGAAATTGTCCACCAGTTCTGTTAACCAGTATTCTTCTGGGTTTCTTAACTGTTAGGGCTTTTAATTCTTATACCCCTTGTTAAAATAGGTTAATACCCTTACCCCAGAAAATCTTTGACAACACATTGATCCCTGATAGTCAGGCCCAACTTATTTTGCTTTTCTGTTTGTATGCTTTGCATGTAGTAAATGCTTAAGCAGTGCTTTTTCATTCGTCTAACCCCACACTGTTTTCTGTGAAATATTCCACCTTCCATGGGTCATGTTCTCCAGGGATCCAACTTCTAGCTCTAAATTCTCTGATCCTATGACTAAAATAATGTAGGAAACTCACTTTTACTCGCAAAAGATTAGGATTTAAAGGGATTTTTAATAGAGAACATATAGTTAAATCCCTCATGCAGTAGATGGGAAGCTAAGGCCCAGAGAAAGGGAGTAGATGGAATCAAACCAGGACTCAGTCCCAGGTTTTCTTACTACCCTTTGTGTGTGTGTGTGTGTGTGTGTGTGTGTGTGTGTGTGTGTGTGTGTGTGTGTGTGTGTGTGTGTGTGTGTGTGCGCATGCGTATTTATGTGTTTATTAGCCATATAGACAAATCTCTTAACCTCTAGTTTCATTTTTCTCATCTATACAATGAGGGAGTTGGGTTAGATGGCTCTAGGTCCCTTCTAGTTCTGTTGCCAATCTGTAATTCTCTGGATGGAGAAGTGAACACAGTGAAGCTAAATGATATGCCTGGGAATGCCTAGCAGAACCTAATGATTTCATAGACTTTTAAAACCTCTCAAACTTGCTGTTTAAAGAGACTGATTGGGGGTGATTATTGAAATCAGAGAAACTTTGAGTTTATTTGCTTATTTCCTTTAAATAAACTCTTCCTTTAAGAAAACTTGTCTGCAGTGGTTTTGATAAAGCCAGACTGACTTCATCCCTTTGTCTCTGAGCTTAATCCAAAGTAGAGATAAGCCAGTTGAATAGTTGATGTACAAAATGTATATACATTAGTAATGAGTGATGATATGTCTTATGATATATAATTTTACATTATTCTTTTATTTGGAGCCACAAGTGATTACTTTACTATTTAATGCAAGTACTAGGATTTCCTCTTCTCAAATGCACATTGCTACATTCACACTGTAAGAGCAAGACAGGCTCTGCTGTTTCCCCAGCATTTGGAGGTAAATAAGTATTTCTACAGCAGGAGGTATGTTGTTTTTTGGCAGAGATATCACTTTGGTGGCACCTTGTAAAATCTTGGTTCTTATGCCCTGTTACTCTCCCGGTTTGTACAGTTTCACAAGCCAAAGGGACCCAGTCACATGCTCAGGTTGTCACAGAAGGAAATTTCTAGATGTCATTGTGTACATTGTAAAGGTCAGACCTTCTTGAGAATTCTGCCTGAGTTTCCACCATGCAATAAACAGATTATTACAAATGGTTCAGGAAGTAAATCCAAGTTAGAACTCCCTTTACAGCTTGTCTGTGCTTTTGAAGAGACACTCTCTACATCAGCTTACCCACAGTGTGACCTTCCCTTCCAATTTCCTGCCTTAAACTTCCTCCACCTGAAAATCTTCTGGCTGCTGCTAAAGGGGAGGAATGTAGATAAAATCCAAGCCCAGTTGAGTGACCCACAACCATGATGTGAGTCTGTGGGGTGGTTTGTGGTCAGAGGCCGTGCACGAAAACCAGACATTTGGTTCCCTGTCTTTTATGATGATGATGATGAGAATTGTTTTCACTGAATAGCTTTCACAAAATGCCTGGGTCATAAAAACGTTGAACCTAGTAGAGGAGGGAATAAAGCTGTAATTTCCTGTCATTGTGCAATCCAAAGATACTTATTGATCGCCTACAATGTTTAAGGTCCTAGGTGCTATGCAAAGAGGTCTGAGACATAATTTCTGCCCTCAAGGAGTGTGTAATCTAATTTTAAGGATGGAATCAAAAACCCCCCAACAATAATGAAAAGTACCTTATTTAAGTGCTAGGATGAGAGAACTGCTAGATATCGTCGGTGTACAGCTGTTGGGGGTCTCAGACGCCTCCTGGCCCAGGCCTCCCCTTTCAAAGGAGGAGATGTAGCACAGAAGGTATAACTCCTGGAGGAGTCCCGGTCATTAAGAGCCAAGGGCATCCAGTTGAGGCTTGGAATCACCAGCACCTAGAGCAGCCAGAGAAACCTCTGCCTGCTAGGCATAGGCCTGGAGCTAGAATTTGAAGATTAATGATTTCACAATTCATTCATCAAAGGGAAAGGTAGAGGAAGGACCATAGGTGCAGAATATTAAATTCTTGCTCAGATTTGGTCATGTTGGTATTTAGTAAAACTGCTTTTTTTTTTTTTTGGCTTTTTGGAAGGGGGAAGGCAGGGCAATTGGGGTTAAGGGACTTGCCCAGCTAACACAGCTAGTAAGTGTTAAGTGTCTGAGGTCAGATTTGAACTCAGATCTTCCTGACTCCAGGGCCAGTGCTCTATTCACTGTGCCACCTAGCCGCCCCAGTAAAGCTTCTTTTTAAAAATGCAGCAAAGGCATCATTGCCAATCGCTGGTTTGTTAGACCAGTTGACTGTGGATGATCATTTTTTTGCTGCTGCTTGCTAATCACCATATTTGTATTATGCTTTGTGTCGCTCATAACACTTCAATATAGAAGGTAGTCAGTAATAAACGTCTTTTAATAAATCAGTTTGTCAAGTATGTATCTTAAGATCACTGGATTTATAGTCAGTTATGAGACCTGGGTATGAACCCTAGCTCTCTGTTCCTTATCACTTGTGTTACTTGGGACAAGTCACTTGCCCTCTCCGGGTCTGTTTCTTTACATGTAAAAAAGGAAACATTTAGACTAGATCAACTCCAAGGCCCCTTCCACATATAAAATCTCTTGTATTTATAATACATCATTCTTTAGATATCATTTTCCAAAAGGGGATTGATTCATTTAATATGGGAGATACCATAGGCCAGGACTTTGAGCCAGAAATGATATTTTTCAAAAATTGACATTTTCCTTGTTTGTTGCTCAAGGCCACAAAACAAGGCAGTGACTATTCACAAAAATGAGAAGACAGGATTTTGATGTCTTACCTTTCTAGGGTATTATAAGGACAGATGTCTACAACATACTTTAAGATTTTAAAAAACAAAATCTGAAAAGAAATACAATTTAAAAAATTTCATTGGTATCTTTTGTATTTCACCTTCATTTCCAACCATTTCCCTCCCCAATCCATCCCTTATATAAAGAACAAAAAGGAAGTTCTGCAAAACCAACCAACATATCATCCAACTGTGGTGGTGTATATACTGTCTCACCCCATAATCCCCCACCTCTCCATCGAATGGAGCAAAGTGCATTTTCTCATTTCTTCTTCCAAGCCATGCTCAGTCATTATAGACAACACTTAGTTTCATTTTTGTTGTTGTTCTTTCCATGCACATATTATAGTCTTTGTGTATGTTGTTTTCCCTGTTCTTCATTCCTTCCTTTGCATTCGTTTGTCTTTTCCCATATTTCTCTGTTCTTCATTTTTGTCTTGCTTTACTCTTCTTAGGTCACACTAACATGGGGCCTTATGCATAGTAGACTCTCATTAATCATCATTTGCTTTGATAGGCAAGGAGAATAAAAATAGTTTGTGTGCAAAGAATCCTTCAGATGAGGGCGTCACTTTATTGTTTATTAACAGAGGGGCCCATGCCCAATAAAGCTATTAATGAATGCTGCTGAAGTTTGGATCTTAGTAAATGAATTTTTGGCCTTTTAAATAAACTCCATTTTGAATCAGTCACTAATGTGTATTTGCTGTTTTTAATTGATATGATAGAGAAACCCATCTACTCCTACAATGTGAGATGCTTAGTACATGATACTCAATTGTAAGCAGTAATTGCAGCATGTTGGGTTTCAAAAAAAAAAATCTCTGAATATTTACTTTCAGTTTATCTAGTATTGTTTGATCCATCGTGACTGTAGTAGGTGAGGATTAAGTAGGTTTTATGTGGTAGAAATGTCAGTTTTCTTACACATAGTTACTTTATTTTAGGGTTTAGTTTAGTTTTGTTTTTTTCAATGCTACAGAGTTCATAATTTGTTGATATTCCATTCCCTAAGTTCAGTGGCAGATGTTAATTTCCTGATATAAGATACTCTTGTAATGGAAATATACAGTAGCAGTAAGAAATTAAATAACAAAAAATTCTAGCTGGCCCCCTTCCAGTACTGATTCCTTTGAGAGAGGGATCTTCACCAGAAATTGGAAATTCAAGAGTTAAGTGTGTAAAGAAATAGTCTCTCAGATGCTTTTAATACTATTTTATTCAACCCCATTTTATTAATCTAATGGTTTGGCAGAGAGTTCTCATGGTGTAGGGGGTTGTAGTGTCAAATGGTAATCTGGAGTCAGGAAAACCTGGGTTTAAATCCTGCTCTGTCACATACTGACTTGGTGATCCTGAACAAGACATTTAACCTGTCAGTGGCCCCAGCAAATAAAATTCTTAAGTGACAAAGAAGATACTAATCACGTACACACTCAAAAGTATATAGTATAATCTGACTACTCCGAAGGGGAAATCTTTTACTTGGATATATAAATTCTCATTGGTTTGTTTAAGAAAAATAACCTCATTACTTCATGGTCATACCTGCTATGTCTCAAGCCAAACAGAGGCTTCTCTCCATTCTTATTATCAAATGTGCTTTGTTTAATAAGATGAACAAAGAAAGGAGGGTATATCATGCTTTCATGAATCAAAAATAATGTGGTACAACTAGACTTGGAAACTAAGCCTATTACTTTCAGTAAAACCTCTTTTAATAGTGTTCAAATTTTGTCCTTTTTGAGTAATATAATTTTTTTGAAAATAATTAATTGGGTTGTCTTCTAATCTTCCTATGTCTATTTTTTAAACCTTTCTTTTCAGTTTGCCAGGCAGAATAAAATGTAGGATAAGATTTTTTTTTTTATGTGAAAGTATGGGCTTCTCTAATGTAATGTAATTCTTTATTAAAGGATTCGAGATTGTACTCAAATGTAGGACCTTGTCTTTCTCAACTGAAATTTCTTTGTTATGGTCAGTATTAAATTTGGTCATAGTTATTTTGTGGGTTGGAAAAAGAACGTGCCAGAGGCAACAGTAGACTATAAAAGACAACCTGGAAAGACTTAGATGATCTGTAGCAAAGTAAAGTGAGCAGAACCAGGAGAACATTGTACACAGTAATAGCAATATTGTATGATGTTTATCCATGAATGAAAGCTATTCTCAGCAATACAATGATCTTAGACAACTCTGAAGGACTTATGATGAAAAATGCTATCCATCTCCAAAGAAAGAACTGATAGACTCTGAATGCAGATTGAATAATACTTTTTTTAACTTTATTTTTCTTAAGGTTTTTGTGTTTTCTTTTACATCATGACTTACATGAAAATAATCTTGCATGACTGCATATGTATAACCTATATCAAATTGTTTGCCTTCTCAATGAGGAGGGAGGGCAAGAAATTAAGGGAAAGAATCTGCAACTCAAAATTTTAAAAATGAATGATAAAAATTGTTTTTATATGTAATTGGGAAAAAATATTTTTAAAAAAGGTTTATAAAAGGTAGTTTGGGGAGTAGGGTAGGGAAAGAGGCAAGAGGAAGGGAAAAGGAATGACTTTTCAATTGTGAAACAAGTTGAACTCCAATTTAAGGACAAGTAAAAGTAAAGACAAAATATGACTATGGAAGATTTTATAAGAAGTTATCGGTATGCATTCTTGATATTCTAGGCTAACATCCATTCCAAAAAAGTTGAAATGTAATACTTTGAAATTAGTATAGTTTGGTTCAACCATTCTGGAAAGAAGTTGGAATTATGCCCCCAAAGCTATTGAACTGTCCATACCCTTTGACAAAGCAATAAACCTGTAACCCCCCCCCCCCCCAAAAAAAATTTATATATATATTTATATCAGTTCTTTTTGTGGTGGCAAAGAATTGGAAACTTGAGGGGATTCCCATCAATTGGGTACTAGCTGAACAAGTCATGGTATATAAATGTAATGGAATACTATTGTGCTTTAAGAAATGAAGGGAATACTTTCAGAAAGACCGAGGAAAATTGTGTGCACTGATGAAAAGTGGAATGAACAGGATCAGGAGAACAATTTATATGATAACAATATTTTAAAGAACAACATTAGTAGACTTAGGAACTCTGATAAATACAGTGACCAATCCAGAGGGCTCATGATGAAACATGCTATCCAAATCTTGATAGAGAGATGATAGGCTCAGGGTTCAGATTGAGGTGTGTGTGCACACATGCATGTGTGTGCATGTGTGAGTGCGTGCATGTGTGTAATTTTGACTAGGGGCTGGGGAGACACGGCTAATGCAGGAATTACTTTTTGCTTTACTGTACATGTTCATAAGACTCATTGTTTTTCTTGCTTTCCCTGTGGAGAGGAAGGAGGGCAGGAGGGAGAAAATTTGAAGCTGAAAAGAAAATTGAATTGATAAAGAAAGTAATATAATTTAATTTGGAAAAGATGAGAGAAAAGCCACAATTTAAATTTAAATATAATGCGGTATACACTTAATAAATTCTTATTGGATTAGACCTATAGAGTAAAAGGTTTATGTAAGTAAATACTGCCTTTATCCTATACCCAAACTTCAAACAAAAAGCATTCTCTACCTCTCAGATAGATGTACTTATTGTGCATTATTTTGTATGATAGCTATTTGTATAGGTGTCTTATCCCTCTACTAGAATGTAAGTATCCTGAGGGCAAGGAATGCTCTTACTATCTTTAAACTGTGGAAATTTATATTTTTCTTTCTTCTCTCTCTCTCTCTCCATCTCCCTCTGCTGTCTCCAGGTTCCACTTGTCTCTCTGGTCCAAGCTATTCTTACATGATTATAACATAAAGAAGTAGGAGATCTTTTGGCTCATTTTTGATGACATAAAATTGTGGTGATATTTCCTAGGCAAAATGGACAAAGTAGCATTGTGCCTTACCTTATCTCATCATTAAGGGAATCAAGTTTCCAAATCCTTTTTTTCCTTCAGAACACCAAAGAAGGAGGTAGTTTTAAAAATGAATTGTCTTACTTGAACAGTAATTTTCAATAGATATGGAGATTGATTATCCTTTCTACAGTGGATGTATGAAGCCTTAGAAACCCAGAAATATTTAGAGAAGTTTATTTGTTTTTGTTGAGTTGTTTTTTTGTGTTGATATTTTTAATTTCTGGGAACTTTTTGGGAGGGTCTCAATTTAGGAGAAATGCCCCAAAGAGTAATTTTATAAGAAAAGCAGGTCACGTACAATGCTTCTTTATTTCCT
>CM053589.1:90104972-90149765 GCA_028646515.1 Pseudochirops corinnae
GCATTCTTCATGTTTATTGGAGGCCTCTGGTGGGGGCGCTCTAGCTGCGCTCTCCTCCTCCCTCTCTCTCCCATGATCTTTCTTTTCCCTGAAGAAGGAATCTAGGGTTTGGGAGCTGTTCTTACTTAGCTTCTTATGCTTATTCTTACTCATGGTTGTTCAGACCGTGATTTTATTTTATTTTTTTTAATCTCTATGGGGCTCTGCTTCCAGAAGGGAAAGCTCTGTCCCAAATTGCTGGGGTCCTCCCGGCTGCCGTAGACTTCCAGCTAACTGGATAATGAAGACTCCAAGACCGAGGCCCAAGACGGCGATCTGGATCCAGGCCGCTCAACGCGAGAGCCCTGGCCTGAAAACAATCACTCAGTGCCCCTGCTTTCTGCAGGCCGCGGGTGGGGAGCTACAATGCAGAGACGGGTGCAAAACCTCTGCCTTTCGCTTTTCTGCTCTGTAGACCTTTTGGCCAGACGCTTATCTCCCCCTTTCGCAATCCCCACTCTCAGCTGGTGCTAATCCGCAGCTGGTGCTAATCCTCCGCTCACCTGAAAGGCTCTTCTGCCGCCCTGGGGTGCAGCTGTGGCTTCAGGCCAGGCTGGCTTCGGTTCACAGTGCTGATATGGTTCCTTGTAGCCGAGCTGACTTTAGTGGGAAGTATCCTTGTGTGCGTTTTGGAGTTGTAGGATTGGTTTAGAGTCCTATTTTATGGGTATTTTGGGGTGGCTATGTGAGAGCTGCAATATGTTGCTGCTGCTACACCACCATCTTGGCTCCGCCCCCCAAAGAATAGTTGTTAACCAGTTCATGTCACCTTGGAAAGAAGTCTTTAGTGGAGTGTCCCAAGCATCTGTCCTTAGCCCTGTGCTGCTGAACATTTTTATCAATGGTTTAGGATAAAGACACAGATGGCAGGCTTATCCAACCTGCAGATAACACAAAATTTCAAGGGATAGCTAGCACATTGGATGGCAGTCAGTATCCAAAGAGGGAGAAAAACAAGCTAGAGTGTTGGTCCAAATTAAATAAGAAGTTGAATAAGAATAAATGTAAAGTCCTATATCTGATTTCAGAAAACTTTACAAGTGTGAGGTGGGAGTTTAGCAGTTGGTCTGAAAAGGATTCTAGGCATTTTAGTGGATTCAAAGCTCAGTATGAGTCAGCAGTCCAGTAGGGATGCAGCCTCCCAACACACACATGCACACACACACACATGCATGCACACATGCACACATGCATGCATGCATGCACATGATCTGAGGCACATGATGTCCAGAATAAGGAAGGTGAGAGTTTCATATCCTGCCCTACTCACACCATATTTGGAATATGGTATTCATTTGTGGGCGCCCCACTTTACAAAGGGCATTGGTAAGTTGGAAGGTGATGAGTATGATGAAAGACCTCAAAGTCATATCATGTGGGGATCAGTTGAAGGAACTAAGAGAGAACTAAGGAACCTGAGAATATTAAGGTGTGGATGTGATAGCTGTCTTCAGGTGTTTGAAGTGCTGTCATGGAGAAAAGGGAATAGATTTGTTTTGCTTGGCCCCATAGAATAAAACTAGGACCCATGAGTGGAAGTTTTGGAAATGTATAGTTAGACCAAATTTAAGGAAAATTTTCCTAATAGTGAGAGCTCTCTGAAAGTAGAATGGGAAACCATGGAATCTAGTGTGCTTCCCCTCACTGGAGATCTTCTGTTCAAGGCTTAGATGGTCACCCTTTGTCAATGATGTTTTAGTGAGGATTTTTTATTTGGGAATGACCAGATGACCACTGAAATTCTTCCCAACTCTGAGATTCAATGAACTTAAAGTTTTCCTTCAGTGAATATATTACTGAACAGTTAGCAGTTCAAAGGAAATGTAAGATATAGTCCAGGTCCTCAAGGAACCAACTGGGACGATGTAAGACACAGGAAATAATACGAGGCTATCCTGGAGAACATTTTCTTATTAGAGAACAATCTTGGGAGATCTTGTCCAGTCACCACTTTTGCTGCAAATGAGTTGAATGATTTGGGGCAAGTAAGTCACTGAACTTAATTCAGTCCTCTAGTAGGATTGAGGTCAGGCTTCAGTTTCCTTATCTGTAAAGTGAAGGCATTAGACTAACTGTTAAGATGTCTTTCAGCTCTTTCCTATTATCCTACCAATCCCATTTAAGGCAGGATATATTTGAATTGTTCAGACTGTTCATGCTATGAGTGTTCATAGAAGGGAGAGGTCATTAAGGGGATGAGCAGGTGGAAAAGTTCTCATGGTGGATGTGGAATTTGAACCAATCTCTTAAGCATAGGTTGGATTTGGATAAATTGATTTGCGGGGAGGGGAAGGAAGCACATTCTGTCCATGTGGAAGGATCAGGATGAATAAACATATAGGAACAGTAGTTTGCTCATTTGTGGCCTGGGAAAAGTGCAAAGGGACAGCCTGGCTAAAGCAATCGATCAATTAACGAGCATTTCATAATTGCCAGTCAATCAGTAGACTTTTGTTAAGACACCTACTGTATATGCCAGCTACTATGCTAAGCCCTGCAATACAAGGACAAAAAAAATGAGACAATCCATATTTTCAAGGAGCTTACATCCTATTGGGTAAGACAACATGTATGCACGTAATGATGTATAGAATAGTTTTTTAAGTAGGTAGTTAAATACGAGGCAGGGAGGGAAGGCAACTAGCAGTTGGGAAATATATAAGTATATATACATATATGTATATATACATATATACATATATATATTCAAGGTGATTGTTTTTTGGGATGGCACGAACAACTTCAGTGATCAGGAACAATTTTATGTGGTGTGCTGTGAAGAATCTAGGGATTCTAACTTGATATTTGGGAAGAAATGAATTGAGATGAGTTGGGTGGAGCTGAGTTAGGAAAAGGTCATCAGAGCAGTTAAATTTCGTCTTGGGCAAGAAATGAGTGTGGATAACTTTTGGGAACCTTGGAAGAATGACTAGAAGGCTAATTTTTGAGAAAGGCTGGGATCATTTTACACTAACTACATTGAGTAGTTAATATAATCAACTACCATATCTCCCTGTACCAAGGATGGTACACACTTGTAACCTCTGTGATGAGGCTGGCTAGTTCTCTGAGGTGACTGGTGCCATTAGCCTGTTACCTTTATATATGCCTTAAGCACTATTTCAGATGAGACTTTGTAGGCTAAAAAATTATCTGATAAATGAGATCAATATCTTTTCCATAATATCACCTTATATTTGTAGCATGCTTTATGTTTTTCAAAGAACTTTTTCTAATACTGTCTCATTTGATCTTTGCAAACTTTACATCAGGAAAGGTATTGGAAAGGTGTTGACAGTTACAACAATATATGACTTATATGAGACAAGTTTTATCCCTATTTCACAGATGAAGAAACTGGTCCAGAGGGTTTTAAATGAACTGTGTATACAAGGTCACATAGCAAGTTTGTGATGGGTCTGGGAGTAGATCTCAGGTCTCCTGATTATCAAATGTTTATCAAATAATTATCAGTGTTTCATAATTAAGTATAAACTTAGTAACAATCAGTAAAAAAAAATCCAAATATACAAACAAAAATAAAACAGATTGTCCATGAACTTATAAACTTTCCAATACATTTTCACAGTCTGTTGAAGGAAAAACATACATTAATGTTAATAAGAGTTAAAAAATCATTCTATTTCTGTCCTTTTCTGAACTTTTGAAAAACTTTTTTCTCTGGATTTTGTTATTATCATCATTATTTTCATAGTATTACTGTTTTTCTTTCATCCTTCATTACTTTGTACAATTCTTCTTTATCTTCATCTTCTCTTCCTCCTCCTCCTCTTCTTTTTCCTCCTTCTCCTTCTTCTTCTTCTGCTTCTTTGTTTAGTGATTCATAGTGGCCATACTTTCCAATAACTTGCTTTGTGTCCTTTGTGTCTTGTACAGATCTGCAGCCTGTCACATACTGTGAACCAGCCTTCTGGTGCTCCATTTCCTACTATGAGCTGAACCAGAGGGTGGGGGAGACTTTCCATGCCTCTCAGCCTTCCATGACAGTGGATGGTTTCACTGACCCATCCAACTCGGAGCGCTTCTGCCTGGGTTTATTGTCCAATGTGAACAGGAATGCAGCCGTGGAGCTCACCAGACGACACATTGGTAAACACATCCCCCAGTTCCCTCCCTGCCTTCCCATCGTAGGCTAGAGCTGTCAGTCTCGAGGAGGCTTGAACAGAGTGGGTGTTTGCTGGGGAGCAATGGGATATGAATGGCCTAGTTGTTGCTCCTTCCTTGAGAAAGTACAAGCAACATCAATTCCTCTGACCAAGTTTCTAGCCTCATGCCCCATTGTTCCCTGGGGATAGTCCTTCATTGATGGTTATCTCCACCCCTCCCACTATTCTTTCCTCTCTTTTTCCTAGATACTTCCACCTAAGACATAAAATTTCTGGAAATTTTGAAGGCAGGAGACAAATGAACTTATCTTGGGGGAAGAAATAGATGATGGTGAAAAATGTAAATGTGTGCCATATGGGTTGGGTTTTTTTTTCCTTTGGTTTATTCTTTAAGCAGCAGGTGATGCACATGGTGTTGCAGCAGAAGGAATTTTAGATTTGCAGTCAAAGGACTTGGGTGTAAATCCCAGCTCTGACATTTTCTATATTTTGTGACTTTGCGAAAGTGACCTAACTTCTCTGGACTTCAGTTTCCCTGTCTGTAAAATAAGGGGATTGAACTAGCTGACCTCTAAGGGCCCTTCCAGCTACAAATCTGTGATGATTTGACTCTTTACAGACATAGTCACATAGTTGAGAAACATAAAAATGTATCATGCATGGGTGTAATTTGATTTACTTGTAAAATTACTGTTCTATTTAGAGATATGAAGGCAGACAGAAAAGAAGCCAAATTGGGGAAAACATTTTAATATGTGAGTGTATGTTTAAAAAGCACAATTTCTAAAGGGAAAAAAAAAACAACTTGATTTTTCTAGGCCTTAGCATCTCTATTCCCATACTCCTCTCTAGCTCCCAACTCAGACAGCACAGTTGTCCATCTGCCTTCCTCCAACAACTGTACAGTTATCCCTTCCACATCGTGACTTTCTCTGTCATGGTTTCAATATATATCATGGATCAGCATAAGAAATTAAATGGGTATTTTGGGAGAGTTTTGCAGAAGCCACAGATGACATTTGAAGGCCAACAGATGACACAGAAAAAACTTACAAACTCAGAAATGCATAAAATGTATGTATAGTATTGTATCACATCAACATATTTAATCTTTTAATATCATAATAATTCAGGCTTCTTCTCTAGGAAGAAGGGAGGGCCAAAATATTTTACATGGATTTTTCCGGATCATGGAGATGTGTAGCCCCTAACCCCCTTGATGTGGAAGGGATAACAATATTAAAGCCCTATCCATCAGCATCTCCTCTGTCCTCTAGATACCAGTCCAATAGAAATGACAAACTAGAGTGGAAACAGGAAGGGCAGAATGAGTTCATAAAGCTTACTTTATGCCAGCTTTCTTCATTTTTTTATATGCTCAGTGCCCTAGCATGTGACCTAGGGCTTACTTCTCTGATCTCTTCCTTATTTTTCCTAAAGAACACAAATACTGACCCTTCCCTACAGGAGATAGAGAACATCATTGTGGAAAGCAGGGGGCGGGGGAGAGAAAGAGAAAAAGAAAAAGAGAGAGAGAGAGAGAGAGAGAGAGAATGTTAGAGGCTTTACGTAATTGGATTTGAAACAAGTTTAAAAATAGTTTGTCCATCTGGGGTGAATTTTAAAACAAGATGGAAAATTGTATGTTAAGCCTATGGAAAGTTGTTTTTTTTTTAAATTTCCAGGGGGTCGGGAGGGAGGCATATGTGATCAGATTCAGTAGTCATTACCTAAAAGCCAGAGGGCTAGAACCCAGAAGGTAGGGGAAGGTCAAGGTAGGAGAAGGTCTGCCTAGTTTGGCAAAATGTCCAGAAAGCCATTTTTGTTTCTTAACTGGCTACCTTTTGTGAATTGAATTTGTCTTTTACCTAAGACCTTTCAGAGGGTGTTGTGTTAGTTTTAGGGTTATAAATGTGGAAAAGTTACCTTGTCCATTCTTTTCAATCATATTTTCAATTGCTTCTCATCCTTTTTTCCCCTTTGAGATGAGGGCAGAAGTGAAACTTACAAGTTGGACATTTACAGGGCATTCACTGTCTCTTTTTGTGGGCCTTGTTCAGATTCGGAGGGGGACGTAAAGTGTCCAGGCCAGCCTTGGCCTTTAGCTGAGTGTGTGAGTTGGGGTGAGGAAGGGGGGGAGAGCACACACTTGCTACTCTGAGTTCATAATCACAGTTTGTCTTGCAGACTGAGACAGAGGACAGTGGCTGTGCTTTGGACACTGAACTCTGGTGCTGGAAAGCCTCAATATTTCCCCTGGTGTTTGTTCTGTAGGGAGAGGAGTGCGGCTCTATTACATTGGAGGGGAAGTCTTTGCAGAATGCCTCAGTGACAGTGCCATTTTTGTCCAGTCCCCCAACTGTAACCAGCGCTACGGCTGGCACCCAGCAACCGTCTGCAAGATTCCGCCAGGTAATCCAGTCCCTGACCTCCTCCCTGGCTCCCTGTCCTTATTCCGAGAACCCAAGGGTATCTGAGTCCAGTTCTTTACTTTTCAGTCTTTCTTTGCTGTTCATGTTTGCACAGCTGTCTTCTCATTGATTCTACCTTCTCAGGGTCCCCTTGGTTGCTTTCATGGAGTTCCTTGGGGGCAGATATGGCATTTATCTAATGGTCTTTAAACAGTGGCTAGCACAGGGGATGCTTAATAATTTCTATTTGCTGACAATGCAGGCAATATGGAGGCTACTTAAATGGAGTTTTAACGTGTATGGCTTTTGCTGGTTATGGTCTTCAAGATCCTTTTAGCCATGAACCTGATTGGATTGAGAACAAGATTGTAACCCAGGCAAGATGGAGGCTTGTTGCTGGAAACCCCCGGATCTTTGATGTAGACCTGGAAGGGTCCCTAAAGGTCATCTCATTTGACCCCCTCATTTTACAGAAGAGGAAACTAAGGCCCAGAGAAATTGCCTTGTCCAAGATCACAAAGACAGTTAAATGGCAAAGTTTGAATTTGAATGCAGTTCCTTTGTCTCTGAACCCAGCCCTCTACCATGTTTCCCTTGTGCACAGCCTGTGGTGTCTGACTTTCAGTTTGTGGCATATATTTTTGCCTCCCCTTTTGTACTGGTGTTAGCAAATTTGCAGAGAAAGAAACAAGTCAGGAGTCCCAGAAAACAGGCAAGTTGGAACAGTGTTTGCAGTGCAAAGTTGAGAATAACTTGGAATTTGGGGGAATGGAGGTGGCGCTAGTGGCAACTGCGGGAACAGAAGTGAAAGGAAAAAACATGTTGCAGAGGTACCAATGGCAACTAGGTGGCACAGTGGATAGAGGGCCAGGCCTGGAATCAGGAAGATCTGAGTTCAAATCCAATCTTAGATACATACTAACTGTGGAACCCTGGGCAAGTCACTTCACTGTGTTTGCCTCAGCTTCCTCATCTGTAAAATGAGCTAAAGAGGGAAATACCAGACCACTCCAGTATCTCTGCCAAGAAAAATTAGGGCCACAAAGAGTAGGACATGAGTGAAAAACAACTGAGCCAATACGGAGATACCAACCTCAGATCATTGTAAGGACAGACTTCCAACAGAGCTTTCACAAAGCAGAGTGGATTGTATTGGAAGCAGTGGGTTCCTCGCCCCTTCTTCACCCCCAGTAAAAACTAGGTGCCCCCCCTCCCACATCAGGGAAAAGGTCGAGGGGGATTCTCGATGGGCTCAAGCCTCTCAGCTACTTTCCAGCTCAGGGCTCCTGGATCTCTTTTCCTTTGAACTTTTTCAGTTTTTGATAAATTCTTTTGTTTGTTGTGTTCCCCTTGAAGGGGAGGGGGAAAGGATGGACCAGAGGGCTCCCAATGCTATTGATTAGTAGATGAAAGGTTGGTGTGTTCTGTCTGACATCATTGCTTCTCACACTTTGAGATTCCTACCATTCATTTTTCTTTCTCTGATTTACATATTCCTGATACTAAACAAACAAAAAAAAGGACTATTTCAGTAAAAAGGGGTTTTGTTGATAGTAGTTCTCCCCTTCCTCTCACTTTAGCCTTTTCTAACTGTATCTTTAAACCCACTTTTTTAGAGATCTTTCATTCTATGGCAAATAAATTAAATACACTTCTTCAGTTAACTAAAGAATTAGACAGACACACACACACATACCCCTACACCCCTTCTCCTACTCTGTACCCCCATCCCTGCCCTCTTGATGCCGGTATCTGGCCAACTTCTAGAGGGTTTCTAGTTTGCTGTGTAGAAACAGAAGCTACTAGGGGCCCATCTGCCAGGTTTCTTCCTTTGTTAATTTGGAGCTGTTACCACTTTAGTCTGCATATCAACAAAGCCAGCCTTCCCTTCTGACAGCACAAAATCTCCTAGTTATTGATGCATCGAACTTCACTTTCCCTCTACTCCTTGTACACCCCCTAAATCAGCATGAAATTTGGTCCTGTCACTTGCCTCGGTTTGTTGGCTGAAGCCATGATAAAGCTTGCTTTTATCTGCTGTTCCATCCCCTCGTGTGGAGATGTTCCAGTGTAATTACACACTTCTTTGTCCCTCTGCCATGAGGGGCAGAGAAGCTTTTGGGTTCCCTTGTGGGCACACTAAACCTTGGAAACTAGGGAAAGGGCTGGTTATTCTTGGGCTTGTGTAAAGTTTCATTAAGTCACCAATCTTCCAGTGGCTCATGGCCCACAGGAGAAAGTCCTAATGCCTTCTTGAATTCAATTGTAAGTACCAGCCAAGCTGTCATACTGGCCCTTTAAAAAAAATGCTTCATGTTTTCTGGTCTTTGTATTTCCTTCTCTGGGTTATCTCTACCCACACTCCCACCTGAAATGCTGCCTACTCCTTTGAAGCTTTCCTTGGTCATCTCAGCCAGAAGTGAACATCAGAGGACCATGGATTTATCAGTCAGTAAACATTAAGAGCCTGCTGTGAATCAGGCACTGTGCTAAGCACTGGGGGTACAATTAGAGGCAAAAGACAGTCCCTGCCCTCAAGGAGCTGACAATCTAATGGGGCCTGGAAGGGACTTTAGAGGACTATTCTTTCAACTTTTAAGATGTCCCTTCCATCTTCAGCTCATCACCTCTTATCTCATTTGTTGTTCAGTTGTGTTTGGCTCTCCATGACCTTATTTGGGGTTTTCTTGGCAAAGATCCTGGAGTGGATTTGCCATTTCCTTCTCCAGTTCATTTTACAGATGAGGAAACTGAGGCAAACAGGGTGAAGTGACTTGCCCCGTGTCGCATAATTAGTAAATGTCTGAGGCCAGATTTGAACTCAGGAATATGGAATATTGCAGAGGATCTATAGGCCAACAATAAAGTTTTTGTCTTCTGCAGAAGCGGAACTTGTCATAGCAATTTTATTATTCTGGATGCCTCCCCTGTCCCTTGTACTGATGCAAATCACAACCAGAAATTGGGCTAACTTCTTCCATATACAGCTTTCTCTAACCATTCCAGCCTGTTGTGAGCTTTCTCTCTTTCTACAATGCAACCTACTGCCTTAATTCTACACTCATGCATTCTTTAATTGTTTCCTATTATGTATCTTGTCTCACTTAAACAGAATGTCATATTGAGGGCAGGGACTATATTTTATACTTCTTATAGCACTCATATCCCCCCACACCCAAAGATAAGACTGATAATGTAACAACTTTTCAATAAAAAACTTTACGGAGATTTATGTGTATGTAGTACTTACCATGTGCCAGCATTGTGCTAAGTGCCTTTTTACATATAGCATCTCATCTGATCCTCACATCCACCCTGAGGTGCTAATTATTATCTCCATTTTACAGTTGAGGAAGTTGAGGCAGACAAAAGATTTAACTGACTGGCCTTGGGTCACCCACACCTAGTGCCTGAGGCAGCCAGATCTGAAATCAGATCTTCTTGCCCAATATTCTTCACAACTCTGGGTATCCTGAAGTTTACCTGGTAGGGAAGAAGATTCAGCCCAAACTCTCTTGAGTAAAAGAGATAACATTTTGGTTTTGTTGGCAGGATGCAATCTGAAGATATTCAATAACCAGGAATTTGCTGCCTTGCTGGCTCAGTCTGTCAACCAGGGCTTTGAGGCTGTTTACCAGTTGACTCGGATGTGCACCATTCGCATGAGCTTTGTCAAAGGCTGGGGAGCTGAATACAGGTCGGGTCTTTCTTTGGTTTGGGACTTTACCTTCCAAGGTTGCACAACTCCAAGGGGAATTATAAAGTTTTAGAATGTTAGGGTTGGTGCGGGCCTTAAGAAAACCACCTAGTCCACTACCTCTACTGATAAAGAAATAGACACCTGAGAGAGGAAGGTCATGAAGACAGTGGGACCAGAGTTGAGACCTCTGACTCTTGGCCTAGTTCTTTCCCCTTATACATTTTGACCAAATATAAGTTGTGTTTCTCTTGACTTCCCTTGCCCTGGCCCCTCAACACTAGAATCTGGAAAACTGAATACACTGGGAGGATAATCCTTGGCTCGTAGAAGGATATGAAAAATGAGAAGCTGGGGTGACAGGAAGGTAGGTTTAGCATTTGCGAAGGGAGAAATAAAACTACCTCGGAACTGAATGCTTCTTAAGATGGTTCTGAGGGTGACCCAGACAAGAAGCCAATTAATATAGCTTTCATGCACAGTTGGTTGCTTTAAATTTCTCATAGATCCGTAAATTGTTCAGGTTTAGACCCTAAAATTCACATTTAAAAAAAAAAGCATATAAACAGGCATTCCCAGATATATAGAGCTCTTTCCCCCTTCTTTATGCTTCCCATCCTCCTCCTTCCAGTCCCCATCTCTCAGAGCAGACAGCAAAGGGACCAGAGTATCAGCTTTGTGAGCCAGTCCCTCACAAGTCATTCCTCTACTTCTCTTCATTTTTCCAGATGTTTGGAGTCCATTTTGTTTTGCAGTCATTCTGCACCCTGGCCAAACCCATTTCATTATTGGCTCTAGGCCACAGCTTATAATGAAATCCAGATGAGCATGACTTATGGAAAGTTAGATTCTCATCAGAGTATTTCAGTCAGTCAAACCCCTCATCTCGAGTTTACTGTACCTTAGCTGCTGGTTTCTTTCTTTTCCCCAGTGGCCCAGAGCAAGGAACTGATTATTGTGAATAATGTTGGATCCCTGGGGTCCCTCTGTAAACCAAGATGGGAGATAACTGACCATTCAAACAGCCAAGGTGTCTGACAGACCTTGTGAGCTCTGTCCATTCCATGGGCGAACTCCTCTGTTTAAAAAATAATCCAGGGTGGGGAATTAACCCAGGTGAAACCCATCAGCTGATGTGCTGCCCGCAGTTTGGATCATAGAGATAAAGATAGAAAGTCAGAAACACTGTGTGGAAGGCGAGATGGAGCTGGAGATGTGGACGTGGGGTCATAAGCGAGGTAAAAAAATGACACAAGTGTCTGCAGCAGCTGACCAGACACACCTGAGCCTTCAGGGGGTGGACAGGGGATGTTGATCATCTGTTTTCTTCTCCAGACCCATTCTACTTGGTCAAAGCTTCACACTAAGAGAGGAAAACGGTGCCTCCAAGTGGGAATACTAGGGGTTGGTGTTCCATCTCTACCCTTTAACCCAGTGTACTTGGGAAAGGCTCTGTAGGGAGAAAGTCCTTCCCTAAAAGGTACCATACTAGTAGACAGAGGACACTGGCAGCACACCCATTCCTACAGGCACATGTACACACACCCCATCACCACCAACTGCCAACTCCATTTAGTCTACCTAACGGGACTGAGGGTGTGGCCCCTTCCCAGAACAATCCTGCTTTCCTACTATAGACATGCCAAGAAGAGAATTAGGTTACAACTCTTCTCTTATTTAGGCAACTGAAGTCTCGAATTCTTAGTCTTCTCACCTTCAGTTGGCAACCACATTAATCCCTCTGCTCAGAGGAAGTCTTTTGGAGCTCGCCTCAGAGCAGCGTCATCTCTCGGCACCAATTTAGAAAATGCTGTGGGGAAAAGAAATGTGTGGCGTGCCTTGATTTTTTCCAGTAATTGTTCCATGGGTTTCTCTACTTTAGACCCTGTAAGAATTTCCAAAATAATGCAGTAGACGTGAATTGTTTCAATGCAATAGGGAACTTGAGTGTAAGTTTTAGGATTGACAGGCAGTTTGTTTTAATGACAAATAAAATACTTGGATCAGACAGATGGATATAACTTCAACACCCCCCTCAGTCTTGAACCCAAGTTTGGGGGTAATTCGGAGACATAGAAACCCCTGTCAGTTAGAGGCTGCTGAAATTATTAGGTAGATGGGAATTTATTCTCCTGGGGATGATAACTTTTTAGCTCTGCTCTTTGCTGAGTTATTAGTTTAACAAATAGAGCTTCCCTTCTCATACCCCTCCCCCTCCCAACCCCCAGTTCATTTTGGAGGAGTTCAGTCTGTTTCATTGGCGTCTCCCTCCAGAGCAGAGTCCAAAGTGTGGTAAGTCTGGATTCCCGTAGAAGGCTGTCACCTAAGCAGAAAAGAATGTTTGGACTGTGATGAGACCCTTGGATATGTTCGTTTTAAAAGTCTCTTTCTTTGTCCCTTTCTTTGTTCTTATAGGAGACAGACTGTGACCAGCACCCCCTGTTGGATTGAGCTACATCTGAATGGTCCTCTCCAGTGGCTGGATAAGGTCCTCACACAGATGGGCTCCCCTAGCATCCGATGCTCTAGTGTATCTTAGAGACATCTATAAGGAATGGGAATGGGGAGGGTAGAGGTTCTGGTGGTGGTGGTGGTGGGAGGGGTGGTGAGGGAGGTGGGAAAAGCTAAGACTCATTAAAAATGGGAAGCCTGTTTAACTGATAGCTATCAAAGAAGAAACTTTTCTCCTCAACCAAAGTGATACTGACACACTTTTAAAAAGTCAAACAGATATAGAAGTAGTTTTTGAAAATAACTCTCCAACTTGGCCACTTCTGCAGATCAAGGTTAGGAATTTGGCTCATAGCATGAGGTGCCATAGAGTCAATTCAAAGTACATGTTCATCATACTGGTGAAAACAGATTTTGGTTCAGTTGTCTTGAAGCTGGAAGGTGGTATTTTGCATCCCCTTGGCCCCCTCTCTCCTCCTTACCTTTCCCCATACCCCTTGTCCTTCAGTGATGGCTTTCTGTGGGGGTCACCATCTGATTAGAAATACCCATCTGTCTAGGATGGAAAATAGAAACTTCTTTAAAAGGCACTGCTGGGAGGAAATGCTGGATTTGCGATGGAAAGGAGGGGGTAGGGGGTGGCTGTGTCCTGCAGCTTTCCCACCCCTACCCTCCAGGCAGTTTGGCAAGAAAGGACATTTCAACTGAGCGTTCCTGAGACCCGTCTCTTCAGCATGCTGTACTGTGGACAGACCACCTTTGATGTCTTACCTGTCCTCTCTGCACACTAGCCGAAAGGAGGCAAGTGTATGTAGTGTAAACAATGATACATGCACGAGGGGGGAGTGGGAGGAAGTTGGTGAGAACCATTTCCCTCTTCCACAACTCGCCTAAACTTTTTGTTTCTTACTTTAAAGAGTTGGAAAGACCAGTCTAGGTTCTGTGCATATCAACTATGTGATGTATAGTTCATATTATCACATTAATCTCAAAGAGATTTGAATTACATTAACTATTTACATGAAGCAAAGGACACATCATGACTTTTTAATTTTGCAGTAGTTGTTTTTGGTTAGAACAGCACTACACTGAGTGAGTTTTCAGTCATTTGCAAGAGCTCACTCCATATCCTGATGCATTTGGCCACTGCTGTTTAATGTAGTCAATTGCATTAATTAAATTAACATTTTATCGTATCTTCTTTTAAATGTTTATTTTTAAAAAATTTCCTCAGTTAACACATTGACAGGAAAGTCCCTGAGAGGGGAAGAGGAGGAGTAGGAGGCAGGAGCTGTAAACTTTTTGCAGTCATTACTTGTTAGAGGTGAAATTTTCCCAAGTTTTGTTTGGGAGATGCTAACCCAACCCTTTGGAAGCTAATTCATGGCTGTGAATTGACCAGACATCTCTTAGCATCTCAGATCAAGCATCAGTATAGAAAAGGCTACTTTGAAATCTTATACCTTAGAAAATAACAAACTTAGTGTAAAGGGATCTGTTGTCTTTTCTGTGCTGTGAGATTCTCTAGCTAAATATCTGTAGATGATCAACAGCAACATTAGCAGTGAGTGTAGAATAAGCACTCTTGTTGGTAGAAACCTAGCTGAATTAACTATTATAAATAAATGCTTTCAACTGGAAAAAAAGGAACCCCTTTTTTCTCTCAGTCACCTTTTGGTGGAGACTGGAGACTGAACTGTCATCTGCAATCCATACTTCATTCTTTGCTGTCTGATTATTGCCATCTTCAATGTCTCATCCAGGATTTTTGCATGGATTTGTGTCAGGGAAAAAAAAAAGGATTTCCTATGGAAATCCTTCTTTATTTAGGCAGGTGAGGGTGTGTGGGTGGGGAAATCTCTATTTCTGCCAAGCAAAAACCTCAAATGTGCCATTTTTTAATATTAGGAGTTCAAGGTGCTTTGGGAACAGGATTCCAACAGTGGATGAGTTCTCAGCTCCACGCACAAGTTCCATAGACCCCAAAGGGCTTAGGAAGACTGGTGATAAAAGAACTTTTAGCAAAGTCTGTGCCTGTCAACTTGAAGAGGCTCTTCTGTATTGGTACCCAGAGCAGATATAATCCAGTGGCTTCATTGGAGAGAATTAGGCACTACAGAGTATCAGGGTTCATGCCTGACAAAGAAATGAGAAAGCCAGCTTTCTGACCAATTCAGAAAGTTTCTTAGGGATCTTATGTTTGTGCTCTGTGTTTGTGGCATGAGATTCGTGGCGTGTACTTTTCATTTCATTTTCTAGCGGAGCTTCAAATGATGCCTTTCAAAAGCCCTATGTAGGACCTTAGCCATGGCATTCTGCAGCTGCCCTTCTGTTCTAGTGGGGAGGTGTCGAGAACTCACTTGTTGCTATAGTTACAGCTATCTTCTACCATCTCAGTTCGTGTGTGCCTTTAGACACAGCTCATTTATGGAAAGTGTCCAAACAGTGATTTGGGGAGTTATCTCTAAGATGTAGTAGAACCTTAGCACCATGGGGTAATTATATTAATTTTAACCCAAATGGCAACTCCTTCTCAAGAGTACAAAATCTTTAGCCTTTTTTCTCTTTTTTAAAAAGAACTCCTTCAAGTTATTTCTCCCCTTTTTAAGATTAAACTATAGAGGGGAAACTTGAGCATCATCTCTTAAAATCAATTTAATTACAAAAAGGTAGGTTGGGAAGCAGTATCATTAGAAGTAAAGGATGTCCTGGGGACTCAGATACTTGTATTCATTCTTATTTCAGCTTTTTCAATTGACAAAAAAGTTTTTCTAATTTTGAGTATCTGATGTGTGAATGACTTGTGCACATTTTGGATTTTTTTTTTTTAAAGAACAATTATAGAGCTGAGGAAAGAGTATAGTTGGGGACTATAGTTGGATATATTGTGTTGCACAGTTGTACGTGTATTTTGTACAGGTAGCATTTTAAAGGATGGTGTTCCCCTATTATATTCTCAATGTACATATGTCATGATTTGCAGTTTATATTGACACTAATGAAAGGGGCAGTGGGCCGTAGAATGTTGTAGTCAGTATCTCCAAAGAGCTTTTCCCCCCGCCCTTCACTCCCTTCCCATCTCTTACAACTACAGCTTGTAACTTAAGATACATGTAGCACACACAAGTAGATAGATGGCCCAGTCTGTTTTATATTACAGGCCTGTACTGGATTTATCATCTCAATTGGCTGTCCTCTTGGCAGGCTTCATAGGAGAGCAGACATTTTTTTTGCTATAACTCTAGTCAATGACAGATATTTTGATCCTCCTTATAACAGGAGTTAATGACACACAAGGGCAGGGCTGCTGGCAGACTTTACAGTTGTCCTTGTGTGTATACTGTTGTTTTTTTTAATTGAGTTTTTAAAATTATTGTTAATAAATTTAATTGTAGTATGTACTGTTATTCATGCCGCTGTGCCCCCTCACTTTTCTAGCGTTTGGCTATTTTCTAGTCCCATGTCCATTTACTTTGTGCCCCATAATCTCCTTCTCCCTCTGGTCTTCCCTCCCCTCCAAATAGTGTGCATGTAACTGCTAAGGATGCAAACATCTGGCTTCATTCTTAGCTTCAGCAATATGAGGTGACATTTATGAAGATCTTTGATTGGATCACTCTTTTCAGGGATATCATCTGTAATAGGCAAGTCTACATCCTCCTTATAGAGTTCCTAAAAGGGCTCTATTTTTCTTCCCATGAATAATAAGGCTGAGAGAGCAAAGGAATTGAGAGATATGGGAAGGAACCCCAAAAGTGAGCATGGAGCTATTACAATGTTCAGAAGCAGCATATATTTTGATTCTAATTCCATAATAAAAAGTTCCAAAATTGCAATTTTACTTCAAAATGAACTTGGGTAGATAAGAGAGGAAGGAGAGGCTGAGAAAGGAGAACATCAAAATACAGATGTGTTCCCAATTTGGGAAAGGAAAATTCAAACACAACACAGAAATAAGAAGGCAAGTCACTGCACAGTGATTTCTCATCTGTACATTAGATTGGACTCAATAGCCTCTCAAGTCCTTTGAAGCACAGAAATTTGTGCTCCTATAAAATGTTTTAAGGATCTTAACTACTTGTTATGGAGGGAAGGGGCCAGAAGGAAGGAAATCTTACTGTTAGGGGGCTCCTGCCAATTGCTGAACATTTTAGATAAGTGTCACTGAATTGAGAATGAAATCAATGGAGAAAATGTGTTTCTGAAAAGTTGTCTGGGAATCAAATCCTATGAATCAGGTAAAGGTAGACCTGTCATGATCTAAACTGGATTGCAAAATTCTCAGTGATTAGTAATTAATTTTTCTTTTTGTATGATAAAGTGAAGTGTACTCTAGCATATCAGTATTTTCATATTTATGTAGTAACTTCTTAGAACATTCAGATGGATCATAACTATTTAATTTCTGGAGAGAATTGAAAAGGCCTTCCTACCAAGAGAGTAGTGGTTGGGAAAATCTGGGAGCATAGACAGTCCTGAGCCTTGTTCCATGGTCTGGAGGTTTTATACCAGGTGCCCCCAAAAGCCGCCTCTATTGGCTTGGATACTGACAGCAGTAAACAAGAGTAGGCAGGAGTCTGGCTCAAGTAAAGGACTATGGCCATTGTTCTAGATGGGTTCCTCTGCACTGAGCCTTCTGAGAAGGAAGCTCAAAGTGTTCCAGTGACTTGTGCCACCTTCATGTTGAAGGGCTATTATAAGCCTTTTATCAGTGTGCGGTTGGAGATGGCCAACACGATCAGTCCTCACCTACCATCACTGTCACATCCAAGTTGTGATGGACTCTTGGGAGAGGCGGGGGGCAGGGGGGCTGGTTGTGTGTGTTCATTACCTTTGCTTCTCAACCAAGCCTGGCCTTTTAATAGCCATGTAAGAGCATGTATGTACTTAGTGTTTTAGAGGTTTTTTTCTAACTTTTTTATTCTTATGAAAAGAGCACCCGCTTGTTAAGCATAGTACCTCTATTGTTAAAGATCTGTATGCCTTCTCCCTCCCTCTATGATATGAAACTGTTGTCATTCTAATAAACTGTTCATTAAAAAAAAAATGGATCTGTGGAGATGACATTCTTTTTTGGGCCCCTATCTCTGACCAGAAAGTGTTTTAAAGTAGCTGCTCAAAATCATAGGTGCCTTAGTACAATGGAGAAGCAGAAGGGGAAACAACAATAAAGATGTACCTAGTTCCATCCTATCATACTCTTGTGTGCCTTATCTACAGCAAATGTTTATATACAAAGGGTACAAACAACTGGCATCTAGTCAGTGGCTGCTCTATCCCCGTTCTTTACCCAACAAGAAAGACCTCTGTTCACCTCAACATTTGTGAACCTAGTATGGAAAACTTCTAATAGGCACACCTTCCAGTGAAGGACAGAGCTTCTCATAGGAATTAGGACTGGACTACTGGACTATCAACACCTGTTGTGCTTCCCATTTTTGTTTGCTCAACTCTGACAGACTCAGCTGGGTCTATGGTAGGGTGTTTTGATGTGTCTCCAGTATGCAAAAACCCAATTATTTGGAAACTACATCTGGAAATTCATTTACAGCACTGTAAACAACTCACTGAACAGATTCCCAATACCCTTCAGTGTTGGTTACCACCTTTTGTTGGCTTATAGAAGAATGATATAGATGGATGGGACCTTAGTGTATTATGTAATCCCTTGCCTCTTCCAATGTTTTACTTTGAATTCAAAGGACTGGAGCTAGAATTTTAAACTCTCTCTTGATGGTTCTTTAATTATCCCAAGAAAATGTAGAAGGATTCCTTAGCTAAGTTTTTGTTTTGTTTTGTTTTGAGGTGGGGAGGTGTTTTTCAAAGAAAAGAGATACTTGAATGATTCTTTTTACATCTCAGCTCTTCTAAGACAGTGGTTCTCAACCTGTGGGTTACGTTCAATTTGTAACAATGAAAATACATCCTGCATATCAGATATTTACACTATGATTCATAACAGTAGCAAAATTACAGTTATGAAGTAGCAATGAAAATAATTTTATGGTTGGGGGTCACCACAACAAGAGGAACTCTATTAAAGGGTCGCGGCATTAGGAAGGTTGAGAACCACTGTTCTAAGGGCTTTCATTGAGTGACGAGTTCCTCCTGCTTTAGATTTTAGTGACTTGGAGGGGAGAAGAACTTACACTAGATACCAAGTAGTCTCTTTTTTTAATAGCTTTGACTGATTTGATATTTCCATTGCCTGCGTGTGAGGCCTTATAACTATCAGGCCAGGCACACAAGACCAAAGATGCCATTGATTCTCATCCATAATCTTGAGATCCTGATGAAAATATACTTTGAAATTAAATGCCAGTGTTCAGTATACATTAATGCCTAGACTTAACTGTACTTTCCTTCATAGTAAAGCATTATGGCCACTTGATCAATGAGGAATGGTTGATCAAACAGGAATGGATAAGAGAAAGAGGCCAAAGGTCAAAGATCTCGTGGGCAAGGAGTATATTGGGAGATACCAAACTGGGAGACTTTGCTTGTTAATTAGATTTCTGGAGTGTCTTGCCAAATATATTGATTGCTAGGTATAGCTTTAATTGGCCTGTAAATGTTTCACCATTTTTTTAAAGGGGTAAGAGAGGAATTGTTTGGGTCTGAAGGGAGATAGGAAGCCAAAAATGACTTAGAGAAAAAAGGAGTGGGGGTTGGGGTTTAGTTTTTCCCCCCATGCTTGTATTCCAAGGCTGCATTAGTAACAACCAAGTCCAGATTTGGAATCTCTGCTTTTCCAAAAAGAAAACAAGGTAGTATTATAAATCATTAATACCTAGAACTAAAATATGGCATTACTACTATGCTAGTCAACTCCTACTTCCTACTTTAATTATCCCTTCCTTAAAACTGGGAAACATCAGAAGAGTACAAGGAATAAAATAGATGCATTATGCACACAACCTTGAGTTGTATGTGTAATGCCCAAATTTAAAGGTCCAGATGCAAGGCCTACTACTAGGGTGAGATGACTTAATTATGGCAGCAGAATTAACATCGTAGTAGATTGAGAATCAGATGACATGGGTTCAAATTCTAGCTTGTGTAAATGTGGACAAACCACCCAATCTGCTTAGATCTCTCTCCTCACTTATAAAGGGAGGATCCTGGACCAGCTCATCTATATCATCACCAGGTACTGTCTTACTTGACTTGTACTTATATCCCCTAGCACTTAGAACAGGCCTTGGCACATAGTACACACTATTCCAATAATCTCAATGATTATTTTGCTGGAGTCTTATCTATTAAGGAGAATAAGCTATAAACTGTAAAGGATAAAAGAAATAATTACAGAGCAATAAAGCTGCAGATAAGTGAGGTAAAAGAAATTACTTCTATAATTCCAATGACTGAATTTCCTGAGCCAGATGAATTAGATAGTTATGGTGAAATAGGGTGGAAATTAGAATTAGATATGGATAGAATTAGTGATAGAATTAGGGTAGTGAAGGAATCTATAGGTATCACTATTGAACCACTATCAACTATCTTAGGAAAATCATGGAGATGATCAATCATAGAAGCCTGGAGATTAAATTACCCAATTTTCAAAGGAGAGAAAATGATTCTGGAAATTGGCACCGGATTTGGAGTCCAAGGACCAAAAGTTCTGATTCTGACTCTTGTTACTAAATACAAAGCATATGATCATGGATAAGTTACAAGCTCTATAGGCTTCAATTTCCTTACCTATACAACAAAAGGCTTGAAATAGATGATCTCTGCAGGATATTACAGTGCCGTAGGGTCATTATTGTGAACATAAATTTAGGCATAGAAAGTAAAGAAAGATCGGGCTGAGTATTCACTAATGCCGATACTTGCTGTTGTAAGTTGCTTTTTAAAAAATTGATTTTTTAAAAATAGCACCAACTGTTGGAATATTTTACTAATATTCACGATTCTTTCTCCCTATAATTTCTACTCTATACAGAATAAATCCAACCTCCCCTCCCCACACAAGAGCACTTAAATTTTTGAAGACAGTTATTAAATTTCCCTTAAGGCTTCTCTTCTCCTGGCAAAACACCTCCAGTTAACTTCTCACGTAATATGGTTCAGGTTCTTCATTCTACTCACCTACTTTGGGGTATGTTCCAATTTATCAATTTCTCTCAAAGTGTGGCACCTGGACTTGTATGCACAAATACAAAGCATCTCCCTTTTACTACACATTCTATTCTTTAAAACATAGTCTAAGATAGCTTCAGGTTATTTTTAGCCACCATATTACAGCGTTGCTCCTACCACTAAATCACAGACGTTTAAGATCATGGGATCAGAGATTCAGAGATACAAGGCACTTTTGAGGTCAGTCTATCCCCATTTTACTACTTAGGAAATTGAGGCCCAGAAATGCCAAGCCATTTGCCCAAGATCACATAGGTACTTTATGGAATGAGCCGGAATTTGAATCCAAGTCCCAACTTCTACATCTATCCCACTTTCCACTGTACTGCACTGCCTTTCCTTTTGATTTTCCCACGGTCAGAAAGCTAGCAAATGAAAGAACTTGTGTCCAAGGTTCCTGACCACCTCTTTGTATTCTGTTTCTTCAACTAAGTCATGTTGCCTTCTCAGGCTGACTGTTGGTGTTTTATATTTACTTAAGCATATGACAAACCTCCAAAAAACTGGAAATTATACAATTAATATTTCTAGTAAAGTCTTCATTAACCAGAATGTGCCACAGCTCAACCATTGTGAACTGTCTCCGAGTCTTAGCTCCATGTTAGTGGTCATTAAAGTTCAGAATGGACCATGGTGCTTTCATCTACCACAACAATAGTTTTAACAAGCCTATCCTCACAAGGAGAGCTAAGTACAAGGTTCCTTCGGTTTGGTTTGATTTTCACTTAAAGAAGTGGGCATAAGGGGAGATGGAGAGGGAGACTCCAATAGAGTCAAGTCACTGCAAAATTTCGCTTTCAGTTCTTTATCCCTTGCAGACAGAACAAGAAGTGTTCCTTATGTGCATTTTGAGTATTACAAGTGGAGTGCATGCTTAGGCTTTTGAACTACATTCCATGTTACTTAATCATCTAAATCTATAAACAGTAAGAAAGCAGAAAGGTGGTATCAATCTTCTTATACCCTCCAAGTGAGAGTTCCAGACTACAAAAATATATGTAGCTGCATTAATTCCAAATTACTATAAACCTTGGCTTTCTCAGTTAGTGTAAATGTTCAAAATCTGTGATCCCATCTTGCCCCTCAGCCCTTCAAAACTATTAAGTCTCGTCTTCCCAAACATGGCCATCAAACTTGAACCTTGAGTTGGGTTTTTAAGATCACTGATAAATTATATTTAGCAAAAGTCACATGGACATGTCAAGTGCAATTTGAATTGTCAGTGGTGATGGGGACCCAAACTTCTTCACCTGATCATTATCAAGGATCTTGAGTAAGTTACCAGTACTCAGAATACTCTGAAGGGAGCCAAACTTCCTCTGATGTTTGAGGTCTTGGGAAATCCATGTATGTTCTTATTATTGCCTTATAAAAATGTCCATTTTGAGCAGTGCTTCAGCATTAAATGTAAAGTGACAAGATGAGCCACCCCCCCCCACAAAATACCTAATACACATTAATAGATTTCATAAATAACACTCATTTTAATCAATCCAGCCATGTTTAATTTACAAAATCAAGTTCATTCACAGCTTGTTCCAATCTGTTTTCCCTAATACATATGACCTAATTGTTTCCCTAATGCCTTTTATCATGGTAAGGAGAAAAAATTCTCCAACTTCCTCTCCCATCTTCATGCTGGACTTGCCAATGTTCTTAACAGAATAGCTAACAAAATCATCTCAAAAGAAACACCAAGAGTGTCACAGTCTCTTCTGTGGTTGGCGGTTCACTTTGGGGAGAGTGCTGCTGCAGGACAGTCTTGTATGCTGAGGTTGTCCTGTTGTTATGGCTCCCTCACTTCAGTTTCTGTAGAACGTGTAAGAGGATGTGTGAGGGTCAGACTTGCTCCTGTGTATGATCAAGCCTAGGTTTCCTCTAGATGCCAGGTTGTGTTCACCTCTGGAATTGTCTTGGGCCTGGACCTGCAACCTCGGCAGCCACCACCTGCAAACCTCTACTCCTTTTAGGTCCAGTTTGTAGCTTGAGAGACCCACTACTCTCCCATGCTGATAATAAGCAAGTCACAAAAGCAGCCTTTTAAAAATGATTTTCACAAATGCTCTGCTATTTCTTTGGGAGATTTCTCTTCAGTATTATTCCTTTCAAAGGTACATACTGACCTTTTTCACAGGATAACAACCACAAGGGCATTAAGAGCTACTATTTATGGAAGGTTCATAGGAAATGTCAAGGGCCTGCAGTCATGGTGCTTATGAATTTGTTATAAATTAGTTTCTGAGCACTACTGTCTCCATACTGTTCACTGTCACTACTCTACATCTTAGCTTGGTTCTTAGGCAGACAGAATGGGATACCTCACTTATTTGTAAGCATATATGGGGAGAAGGGGGGAAACATTGCTTTGGGTATCATCGATAGCAGAAGACAATCTTCATGGGGAAATACTAGAATACTTATTGTTATTCCATTTTATCTTTCTCATGATACTGGGGCAACTACATTCATTATAATGCTCCCATGCTCCTTAAAATCCCATTTAGAAACTTCAGAAAGCTGACTCTCTCTCACACAAATACAACAGTAGTGAAGGTTATTCCTTCCTCAGGTCTTTAATGAAACTGCTCATTTTCTGCAATAACAAAATCCACCCCATCCAAAGTAGTCTTTCTGGCATGAGCTTAGTTACAAGGAGTGAAACATTTAAAAGGCAGAGTCCAACAGACATTTCTGTAAATTTGTAGTTAAGAGATTAAACCATGTGCCCACTTAGTAAGGTCAGAGCTGCCTCACATTTAATTACCAGTATAACATGAGGACTCCTTTCTTTTCTGACCTCACTAAAGGAAGAAAGACGTCATGGGTCAGGTAGGCTTGGTTCTTGAAAAGCAGCTGAGAAAGTGAGAGGAGACAAAGTCCTGGGAGTGATGGTATAAAATCAAGAGCAATGGTAACTGAACAGAAATAAGGGATTGTTGCAATGACAGAATGGATAGCCCACAGTGGCTTGATTCATTTACATGGGCAAGAGCTTCTGTAGCTGATTTCCACTCCTCTAGAAAAAAAGTAAATCTGGAGGAAGTTTACTTCTAATTGTTATACTCTTCGTTCCCTTATAATAGACTCTGAGGGAGAAGAGCCTTCTGTAAACTACTATTAAGACCAATAATCAACCCTTTATACTGGCTAGATGGTCAACATGATGATGGAAATCTGAGAAAAACAAAACAGGGTCCATCTAGGAAGTGCCAGGGCTTCAGCTGCTGTGGAGTTAAGAGGGGAAGACAGACGCCGTCGTCCTTTGTATACGATCGTTTCTCCTCTACCTCTCACCATCCCAGGAGTGGATGGGAAGGAGTGATTGCAATTCCATGAGGAATGGTGAAGGGGTCAGGAAGTAGGCAGAACACAAGTATATGTAGCTTGAAGGTGGTTGGAAACCAGCCTGGGTGTGGTGAGTACAGGAATGTCAAAACAAAGGCAGTTGTGGTGTGTGCATGAAGAGTGAGAGGAGGGAAGTTTGGCAACAGCCTGAGAGTTAGTACGAGGCTGAGACTTTGAGCCATGGCAGGGAGGGGCTTACACGGCTTGCTCCTTCCCCCTGTGGTCATTGTGGCATGTGGGGTGTATTCTCAGGGGTAGAGCTCGAGGCCTTGAGCCCTCCCAGCTTTTCCAACAGCATATATCAGTATGGTATGAGAAATGATGAGAACCATAAGGCCAGAGTTTGTCTAGTAGAAAGCACCTGAATCCTGGACACAGCTGAGCTTGCCTCTCTGGGTTTCCATGTCCAAGGAAGGTGTCTTAGAGGGAAGGCCCTAGGCAACCTAACAGTTACAACAGTGCTTTAGCTACTTCCTGATGACCCTAAATGACCCACAAGGAATTGCAATCACCTGCTCCATCTCCACTGTTCCCCAACAGCAAGGATGGGGAAGAACTCTTTTTTTCGGCTACACGTAGATAACACCTGCATCTGCCTTCTCCCACCCCTGCAGTGTCCCATGCTCCTGACATCATCCCTTAACACAACTAAAGTGTGTTGTTACCATCTTGGCTAACCAAACACAAGAAGCTCAGTTTTCTTCATCAGAAGAAATGCCTTCAATCTCATCTCTGTCTCCACCAATTGCCATCCAAAAAGCTTTGGCCACCTGTGGACAAAAGTTTACAAGATGACAGGTAACAGCTAAATGCATGCGATACATAGGTTAAATACTTCAAAACTATGAGGCTTTGCTACAAGGGAAAGATTAGTAATCTAAATCTAAAGTGAAAGGATTTGGGTTTGAATCCCAGTTTTGCTACTTTATGGTGTGACCCTAAAAAAGTCCTTTCCTTATTGGGAGGCAGCATGATATAGTAGAAAAGGCAAAGAATTTAGAGTCAGAAGCTTTAGGTCCACACCTCAGCTCTGCCAATCAATGGGTGCATGATCTTAGGCCACCCATGTTACTTCTTTGGGTCTCAGTTTCCTCAACAGTAAATTGAGGGAGTTGTATTTGATGACTTTTAAGGTCCATTTCTAGCCCTAAATCTATGATCCTATTTATGAACCTAAAACTCCAACATTATACTTATAACTGGAAGCCAGTTATAAAATCTCTTACCTCTTGTTCAGGCCAGATTAGGACCTACTCAAGTTCAAAGAAACAATACGTGTTTTAAGACTGATCTGACTTGTGACAAACGCTTTCATATTGTGTAAGTAATGAGTAAGTTCTTAATTGATACGCAAAACCTGCAAGCAGAACTTTTCCTGTATTGATGAAGCAGACATATAACTTAATTATTTTCCTAACATAGAGCACAGCTTTAATAGATAGCTGCCTGATCTTACCTTTTCTGCATGCAACTTTCTTTGTTCATGAGGCAAAGACGCTGCTTTGTCTAGGGAGGAAACAGAATTTAAGAAGTTCATCTAATAGCACAAGAAAGCCTGAAGCTGAAGTTCTAACCTCAGATGATAGAAGATCACTTTCTAAGTTGTGTTTGTGAGGCAATCATTAAAGCTATGAACTCTGAGTCCTCTAGATTTTCCAGATCATAATGATGGAGATATCATATTCATTTCCTTTTAATAAAAGTGTATTGTGTGTATGGGGGTGAGGGAAGAGAGGAAAACAATGAAGAGAAGCGATAAAGATATTAGCTCCATGCAACAGAGCTCTTATTTTGTTTATGGAGATACCCATTCATTCAGATGACTGCTTTACTAGAAGACTGAGGCCATCCAACCATGAACTCCTGCAGTTCTTCTCTTCCATCCCTTAAGAATAAAATGCTAAGTGTTTCCTTTTATCCTACCTTTTCCTCCAGTCTCAGAGGAGGAGGTGGCCCTCTCTTCTTGCTACATGCAAACTCTACCTGTACCCTCAATCAAATATCACTCTTTCCATGCCTTTGTTCCATCAATCATTTTCTCTCATGCATCTTTAATTTCTCCTTCTACCACATCCTTCCCCTAAAGATACGCTCAAGTCTTCCCTGGGCTGTATACTTCCCAGAATCTTTCCTTGACCTTGAATGCAAGCTATACTGGCATTTTTCTCCTCATCTTCACTGCAAATGCCTAAGAACCTAGATGCCTCATTTTAATCCTTAGTCTCCTACCATCTGGTTTCTGTCCCCATCCTTCTCCTGTCTTCCTAAAGGTCACAAATGACTTCTTTATTGTTAAATCCAAGTATCTTTTTTCCCTGATTCATTCTCCTTAACTTCTCCAGGGTATATGACATCATGAACCACTTCTATATGATTAGGAAGGTTGCCACCAAAAAGGAGAGCTCTAAAATCCAAGAATCAAGCAGCTGTGGCTTCAGGAGCTGTCAGCCTACAGCTGCTAAGAGGATTAGACAAATGGTCAGGAGATTAAAGGGGAGCTTCTGATGTACTGGGTGTAAGATTCTGTTGCACTGCCCTTATGTGGTTTCAGGTTGAAGTCCCAGGGCAAGAAGGAGAATTAGCATACTACAATATATGGCCACAGGGGAATGGGGACTCTGGTCACAATTCCAGGGTAGAAAAGAGTGTTCACAGTCCTGAGCACAGGCCAGGAGAGCAGTGAGCACTCCTCTCCTTAGATTATACCACCTTGGAAGAAATGAAAATTTACAGACACCACACCCCTCCCCACCTCTCCTAACTAGCTCTGAAAACAGTAGCACAAAAAAACCCTGAAGCTTGGGACAGTGCCCCTTCCACTTGGAATCAGAGGCCAACTTTGACATAAAGTTAAAAGTGAAGAAATAGGCTGAAAAAATGAGCAAACAGGAAAAAAGAACCTGACTACAGAAAGTTACTATGGTGACAGAAAAGATCAAAACATAAACTCAGAAGATGACAATGAAATCATAACAGCTATATCCAAAGCATCAAAACAAAAATGTGAATTGGTCTCAGGCCCGAAAAAATTCCTGAAAGAGCTCAAAAAGGATTTAAAAAATCAAATAAGAGAGAGAGAGGAAAAACGGGAAAAGAAATTCAAGTGATGCAAGAAAAGTCATGGAAAAGGGGTCTATAGCTTGGTAAAGGAGGCACAAAAATCCACTAGAGAAGAACTCTTTAAAAAGTAGAATGGAAAGAGATGTACAAAAATTTACCAAAGAAAATAAATTTCTTAAAAAGTAGAACTGGCCAAATGGAAACAGGAGTACAAAAGCACATTAAAGAAAATAATTCCTCAAAAAAGAATTGGGCAAGTGGAAGTCAATGACTCTTATGAGATATCAAGAAATAATAAAATCAAAAGAATAAAAAAATAGAAAAAATGTGAAATAATCTTATTGGTAAAATGAGTGACTTGGAAAACTGATCAAGGAAAGATAATTTAAGAATTATTGGACTACCTGAAAGCCACGATCAAAAAAAAAAAAAACCCAACTGCCCCCCCCCAAAAAACACGAGCCTAGGCAAAACTGCTCTGATATCCAAGGAAAACTGCTCTGATATCCTAGAACCAGAGGGTAAAAGAAACTGAAAGAAGAATTCATCAATCACCTCCTGAAAAGAGATGCCAAAATGAAAATTCCCAGGAATATTATAGTCAAATTCCAGAGCTCTCAGGTTAGGAGAAAATATTTCAAGCAGCCAGAAAGAAACAATTCAAATATCATAAAGCCACAGTCAGGATAACACAAGATTTAGCAGCTTCTACATTAAATGACTGGAGGGCTCAGAATATCATATTCCAGAGGTCAAAGGAGCTAGGATTACAACCAAGAATCGCTTACCCAGAAAAACTGGGTAATAACTCTTCTGAGAAAATAAACCTTTAATGATACAGAGGACTTTCAAACATTCCTGATGAAAAGATCAGAGCTGAAGAGAAAATCTGACTTTCAAATACAAGACTCAAGAGAAGCATAAAAAAGTAAACAAGAAAGGGAAATCATAAGGGATTCAATAATACTAAATTGTTTACATTCCTACATGGGAAAATGATACTTGTAACTGTAAGAATTTCATCATTATTAAAGCAGTTAGAAGGAGTATACATAGAGAGCATGGGTGTGAACTATGATGGAACAATATCTGAAAAAATAAAATGAAGAGGAGAGAAAGAGGGATGCACTGGGAGAAACGAGAAAGGAGAGGTAGAATGAAGTAATTTATCTGTCATAAAAGAGATTTGAAAGAACTTTTACAGTGGAGGGGAACAGACTGAAGCACGTTATTTTTCACTTTCTTCTTTTTTTTAAACTTGAGTTTTCTTGTACAAAATGACCAATATGGAAATGTTTTATAACCTCTATCTGATTGCTTACCATCTCAGGGAGGGGGGAAGGGAAGGGATAGAATTTGGAACTCAAAACTTTAAAAACTCTGTTAACATGTAATTGGGGGGAAAAGAAAAAAGTAGGTGGAGGCAAAAATGTGAATTTTGGGGAAAGGATACAATAGCAAAACCTTTTTATTAACAGCAACTATAAGTAAAATGAGACCTTTAAAAATGGACCACATTATGGTCCACTTAACCATTGTTAAAATTTCATGAGAATGACATCTGGGAGGATCCTACCTCTTGGAAGAGTTTATAGCAGCTATTAGCTAACAGACTATTCCCTGAGGGCAGAGAATAGATCATAATGATACAAGGTAGATGGACTTTTATAAGACCTAACTTACATTTAAAGTCTCAAGCCATCTTGGTGCAAAGTTATGGCTGGGATTTCACACACATAAATGCAAACCAAGGAAGGGTCCATTGTCTTATATAAAACTCAGTTACGTGATATTTCTGTGAGACTGAAACATGGTGGTAAATTAACTTTCTACCATATGGGACTGAAGTACATTCATTATAAATAAAAGTAAGATATTTACAACATATTTCTGTTTACCTTTCATTTCTTTTAGCTTTGAAAATAGTCGTTCAAAATTTTCCAGATTTCCTCCTCCAGTAGTGAGACTTGCTAATTCTTGGATATCCAGATCTAGCATGGGGTCTGAAAGGAATGTTTGCGAGAATATCAATGCAAGATATCACATATGGTAAATGCACAGAATTCTAAGGCTAAAAGGTTCCTAACAAACAAAAGCATATCAATTTAATTTTTATTTTATCCAGTTCAATGAAGATGCTACTTCATACTTTAATTGGCACTGCATTAAAATATATATATGAATTTGGGAAATTTCATGGCTTTTTATAATGTTAATCTAAGCCAATCATATAAACACTAAATGTTCCTCCAATTATTTAGGTCTTTCCCCTACCCACCCACCCCAGTCATTATAGCTTTTCAGTGGTTCTTATGTAAGTTATCTGTATTTCTAAGTAGGTTAATTCCCATGTATTTGATAGATTTTTGTTATTGTAAATGGGGTTTTTTCATGACACTTTCTTGACCTTAATTGCTAGTATGTAAGAATTTGAAAGATTTTTGTGGGTTAACCTTGTATTCTGTGACCTTGCGATATTAACTTACTATCTCCATTAATTTTTAGTTGAGAGATTTTCTAAATTTTCTATCATGTCATCTGCAAAAAGTAATATTTTTAACTTCATTTCCTGTTTTGTAACAATGATTAAAGTTTCTAATACTATGTCAATAAAAGCATGTCACCTTATTTTGTACCTGTTTTTAGTAGAAATGTTTTTTAATGTTTCTCTGTTGCTTATTATATTGGTTATTGGTTTAAGGTGAATACTTCTTATTGTGTTAAGGAAAAATCCTATTCCTATTCCTATTTTTTAAAATATTTTTCTCATGAATGAATATTGGGTTTTATCTAATTAAATTCAATAAACTTTTATTAAGTGCTAGGAATACAGAAACAAAACCCAAAAAACTTTGCCTTCAATAAGTTTTAACTGTATTACGGGATGGTGAATTAGAGAATTCAACCTACATATAGATAAAGGAAAAGTGACTTCAGGAAAGAGAAAACACTGCAACTGGGGGGGAGCTAGAAATGCTTTCTGTGAGAGGTTTGGACATAAAGACAAAAATCCAAAGACACAAATCCAAGGCCTTAAAAAAAATTATTGTTTTGGAGGTGGCTAGGTGGGGCAATGAATAGAGCCCCGGCCCTGGAGTCAGAAAGACCCGAGTTCAAATCCAGCCTCAGACACTTAACATTTACTAGCCATGTGACCTTGGGTCACTTAACCCCAACTGCCTTGCCTTCCTCCTCCAAAAAGAAAAAAAAACTGTTTTAATATTATTTTTATTGATATCTTTTGTTTCATATAACTTTTATTTCAGAATAGATCCTCGCCCTCTTCCCTATCATAGCCCTTATAATAAATATTTTTTTAAAAAGAGGAAAAAAAACTTATCAGTACATTAATCCTGTTTGACAATCCTGTAATATCCCAAACCCATAGTCCCTCACACCTCTGCAAAGATGAGAGGGGAAATGAATTTTCTTTTCTCTGAGGCTCATCTTGGTCTTTATAATTGTACAGCATTCAGTTTCTGTTTATATTATTACATTTATTGTATATATTTTTTCTGGTTCTGCTTATTTTACTCTGTACTAATTCACATACATCTTTGATGTTTCTCTTAAATTTTTCACATTCATCATTTTTATGGTGTATTCCGTAACATTCAGGTGCCAGTTTGTTAGCCACTTCCCAACTGGTAAGCATTTTCTTTGTGTCCAGTTTTTCCTACCAAGAAAAAGTGCCACTATGGAGATATGTGTGTATATCAGAATTCTGTTTTTGTCTTTAACTTCCTTGAGGGATATGCTTAAAGACATAATTGCTGGGTTAAGAGGTATGGACATTTTAATCACATTTTTTTTTAGCCTAATTCCAAAAGGTTTTTCATAATGGTTGGCAAAGGCCCTTCCCTTTGCTCCCACTGTATTCACAGATGCAATCCTAATTTCTTTGAAGGCTCTTTTATTTATATGTTATATTATATGCTAATAGTTCTTCTGATGTTTAACCAGTCTTGCATTCACAGAATAAACCCTATTTGGTCATGAAGAATATTTTAAAAACTATACTGTGATATCTTGCTAGTTACTATTTCATTAATTAGTATTTTTGCATCGTTAGGTACATTAGTCTACAATTCTCCTTTTAAATGTCATTTTTTGCCAAGTCTAAAAATTAATACCATATTTTTTCATAAACATATTGGGGGTAGTATTCCATAATTCTCTATATTTATGAATAATCTTTGTAATACGGAGATTATTTGTTCGTGGAAGGTTGGAAAGAATTCACTTGTGAATCCACCTGATCCAGGTGGTTTTTCTGAAGGATCATTTTTAATGCTTTGTCTTGGTTTTCTCCAAGGTTGGTCTATTTGAATTAATTTTGTACTATATCCATTTTGGCAATTTATATTTTTATAGATAATCAACAATCTCCTTTACACTGCCTAATGTATCAGAGTACAGCTGTGTGCAATATGCTTTAATAACGTGCTTAATTGCTTTTGTGTTTGTTGTGATCTTTCCGTTTCCGACTGTAATTTTGTCAAGTGGAATTTTCTCTATTTCTCATGTTTATTAATGATGCCCTCTTCCTGCCACCCCACCCCATTATCATTCCAAAGAACTAGTACCTACCCAGTTTCACTGATCAGTTCAAATGTTCTTTCACTTTCTCTTATTTATGTTCTTATGCTTTTAAGCTCTCTTTAATCAGTGCTTGCCCTCACCCCCTTCCTTCCCTTTTTTGCTACTGTTTCTCATTTACATAAGATGCCTATTTAGTGGTAAGTGTTAATTAAATTATTTAGGATGGGCTTTTGCATTTATTATTAAATTCTATTTGGATTTTTTCCAATGTAACCAGAAAAGATTCTATATGTAAAAGTATATAATTTGATGGGCTTGTGAACTCACTGATATAGTTAATAATTCCTCCAAAGGTACAGCCTAGACGGCAATTCCTTCTGTGTTTCCACTGCCCAAGTCCTCCCAACATGCTAGAGGCCTTCTAAATCTCTTGACATTACATTCATCATCTCATTTGATTTGATACGTAAAGTGCTTCAAAAATTTTTAAACTGCTACATAAATCTGTTGTGGTGGTGGTGGTGCACATAGGTTATTAATATCTTATTCCTCATCCAACCTATCAGCTTGGCCCAGCTCCTCACGAGTGATATGCTGTAGTATATTCACACTTACCACATGAATCGCCATCACTATTTGGCAACTTACAACTTTTATTCTTTTTAGTCTGGCATTTCAAAATTTGCTGATAAACAGTGTTTCATAGGAAGTATATTACTGGGAGAATATTGGTGTTAAAGAGATTAACCTTTGCTTCAGGCAAAAACCTGTAATCACTGAGAGCACTGTACAATTTCCCAAATACAATTCAGTCCATTTTCTCCCTCCTGTTTACTTCTGGTCCTTTTCATCATCTATCAGCAGTTGCTGTCCAAAATATATGTACCTATTGGTACATTTTTCCTATTGGTACATATTTCATAGATCAACTCTATGAGTTATCCTTCCAACTGCAGATCAATGTCTGGATAATTTTTATAACATTTATACTTTTTTCCCCTTGGAGAGTTAGACCACACTCAAGTGATTATGGATCCCATTTAGGAGGCAGTGTAATGTTCCAAAGCTTGATGCAGGGAGTACAATGTCACCCATCAGCAGGAAGATTTGGAGGACTTCTCCATCTGTAAGGAATGACTCATCCAATTAAACTCCATCTATATGGACTATTCTATCTTTACTATAAATCAAGTGCTTGTCAGCAAAGGAGGTTTATTAAATTTCAGGGGATAATTGTGGTTAAATTTCAGAAGGAAGTGGTGATCAGAGTAGGAGAAATTGCCGGGGGAAAGCCTGGGTCAAATGGGACGTTGTTCCAGGGAACGAATAATTAGAGAACTCTATTTTCCTACGCTAAAACAGGCCCATACAACCTGTGGCCCAAGGGCCATTTGCAGCACACCAAAGAATTTTGGGTGGCCTGCAAAAAATATAGATGAAAACATTTATTGTATGTAGAGGAAATCCTTTGGTGGGCTGCAGGATGTGCAGGCCTGCTCTAACACAACATTCTCATGGCTACACACCTGCTCTCCATAGTGGCCAGAGAATCACACCTCACAGAAGATTATGGTATGCTTATATTTTATTTTATTTGCAAAACTGAGAATTAAATTTCTAACAGAGAAGAGCTAAAAGAATCTGAAAGTGGATACGTTAGGTCAAAAAGCACATGAGTATCTCCCAAATTCTGTAACCTAAAAGGAAAGAAGGAGCATCAGAAATCCTCTAACTAAAAACCACCTATAATTAACTTCACACTATCCCCTGCTATTCTATGGTTTATATGCAATAGATTTATATTTCAGGACACCTCTGTTCTAGCTTTAAATCTAATGCTAATGTGACTGAGTAAATCACTTATTGTTCTTAAGTCTTAATTTCATCATCTTCAGAGTATTGATAAGAATATCTACCCTGGGATGGCTAGGTGGCACAGTGAACAGAGCACTGGCCCTGAAGTCAGGAGGACGTGAGTTCAAATCTTCCACCTCAGATACTTAACACTTAGTAGCCGTGTGAACTCGGGCAAGTCACTTAACCCCAATCGCCCTCAAAAAGCAAAAAAAAAAAAAAAAAAAAAAAAAAAAGAATATCTACCCTAAATATGGAAGTAGTTTGGCATAGTTTTGAAAAGTACAAAGCATTAAATCTATGGATATGTGTTATCACCAACAAAATCACAAAACACTGAAATATACTGTTTCATCAAATGTTATATAAAATATGAGCTCTATCTCTTTCATCATACTAGAATCCTGTCAGGAAAACCAAGAGAACAGCAGCTAAATGTTTGCTACACAGCTGACTCTTTTTCTGACTCCAATAATTATAGATGGGGCTTAAATTCATTTTTCTTCTTTTTTACCCATCTAATATCAACTTTTTTTCCAATGAATTACAGCTATACTTCTATTTCAAATGAAGAGACTTACCTACAATGCTATCAACCTGGGAGTCAGTTGTGTTAGAAGCACTATCTTGATGGTCAAAGCAGCACTCAGTCCCATCTCCTACAGGCAAATGAGGCTGTTGGTAACAATTAAACAACAAAATGTGTTACTTCAGAATTAAATCCAGGTAAATTCACATCTTAATTCACAGGTTTTCTTAGAAGGGTCAGAATGGGCTGTGAGAAATCATTAAAAAAAAAATTCTAGAAATGCAGGTCTCTAAACACAATTTTTTGGTTTGTTTTAAAAGCAAACTTAATTTAGAACTCTTAATACCTTCACATAGACTATTACAAGTTTTAAAATGACCCACTAAATGTTCAACATATCTTTTACAACTTTATCAACCTGAAAGTGAATGAAAAAACATTCTAGGAAATTCAAGTCAAGTCAACAAGCATTTATTGAGTTATTAAGTACTTAGTACGTGCCAAGCACTGTGCTAAGTGCTAGAAATACAAAGACAAATAGAGTCCCTGACTTCAAGGAGTTCACATTCTAATGAGAGCCATGTAAATTACATACCTATAAGATATGTACAGGAAAAGTTGGAAGTCATCTCAGAGGTAAGGCACTAGCATTGGTGCTCTGTAAAATTTTCCTTTGTAAAATCTCCTCAACCACACTGTAAACTCTCTGAAGGCAAAAACTACATCTTACATTTCTTTTGTATCATCCATAGCTCCTCATAGTAGGTACTCAATAAAGGTCTATAGGTTTGATCTTAGAGCTTTTTCAGTCTCTTTCGCTGGAATGTCCTACCTATTATGTGTGGCTCTTCTCTCTTTTTCTTTCCTCCTTCATGAGTTTATCAGGTACAACGTTCACCTCTAGACATATGACTCACAAATCTATAGCATCCCCTTCTCTCCACTCACATAGCCACCTCCTCTGTTTAAACAATTGCCACCCCTTGCCTGGACCACTGCAATAGCCTCCTAATTGTGGTCTTCCTGCCTCTAGCCTCTTTCTTCTCCAATCTATGTATGGCCTTACTTTCTTCATTTGCAAATGAGGAAGTTAGACTAGAGCAGTAGACCACAGATGGGTTCACAATCCACAGTTTGAGAAATGCTGAAGGGGTTACAAGTGGAAAAAGTTTAAGAAACACTGGACTAGAACTTCAAAGGTCTCTTCCCATTCTAAAACTGTAATGCTATAATTCTCTTTTAATCTTTGGGTTTTTTTGCTTTTTGGAGGGCAATTGGGGTTAAGTGACTTGCCCAAGGTCACACAGCTAGGTTTTTGTGTTAAGTATCTGAGGCCAGATTTGAACTTAAGTCCTCCTGACTCCAGGGCTGGTGTTCTATTCACTGTGCCACCTTGCCGCCCCGATCCTATAATTCTCAACACAGCTGACAAATTGTTGTTCCTAAGGTACAGCTTTTCAGCTTCAGTGACTGCCTTCGTTCCCCTAATACAGAGTACAACCACCTCTGTTTGCATTTAAAGTCCTCCAAAGCATAGTATCAACTTTTCTTTCCAGATGTTTGTGTTACTTTCCCTCATGGACTCTCTTTCCAGCCAAAATGGCCTACCTGCTGTTACCCCACATGACATCCAACTCTCCCATCTCTGTCTTTGCACAGGCTGCATCTGAGATCCTGAATGCCCTCCCCCTTCCCACTAACCTCATGAAATCCCTAGCTCTCAGCTTAAGATTCAGCTGAAATCCTCCTTCTACAGGAGATGCTGACTGATCCCTACCCTTAAATTACTTGGTATTTACTTTGTACATAGCTTGTATATATGTTAAAGTTTGTATTTGTTTATCTAGCACTTAGCACAGGGTCTGTCCCACTTTGATCCAGAACCGTCAAAAGCCGCTCTCTATGATTATGAATTACTGGTAAGTCACTCATCTACAGAGTATGGTCCCACCACTGACAGGGTTATAGGCCTGGCACACAGAAGAGAATTAATAAATGCTTGCTTAATTTAGATCAGGGTACCACAAAAAGAGGGGTAAACGAGTTGGAAAAGCTAAGATCCTTCAATAAGAAGCACCAAATTTGGGAAAAGATCACTAGCAAAGAATAAATCAGAGCCCTTAAAGTCTGGGTTATTTTTTAATGAGGGTCAAGCTGGGTTCTAGCCAACAAGTGACATTATCTTCCTCCTACCTCCTCTCATAGTTATGAGCAATATCTCTAGGCCTTTAAATTCTTTAGCTGCTTTTCTGCTCTTAGGGCAAAACAACTTTTTAAATGGGCAACTCTCTCTTAAAAGAAAATGTGAAAATAACCTTACAACAAAGAACAAAAGGGATAAGAAAAATAAGAATTACTCTTTACTTTGGTGTGATGGTTCTCAGTTGACTCAGTGTTACAGTTTGTACCAGCCAATGAACTGAGAAGGCCAAAGCTTTGGTTTCTTTCTGAAGGGAGAAAAAAATATTACTGAAAACTCCAATTGTTAAAAGTATTAAACAACTAAAAGCAGCAATGTATATTTCATTATTTGTAGAGCTCCAAATGGGATAAACAATTAGAGAGAATACTATAATCATTACCGATCACATAAACCATCATTACTCACACAATTCTACAAAGTGAAAAGCAATACATGGTGGGTGATTTGGTCTACCTAGATCCAAAAAAAAACACCTTTTGGGGGGATTTAGAAAGGCCCTTTAACAAAGTTTCATTTCACGAAGCCAAATGTCTACTGCCAAAAAAGGCTAAGCTTAAAGTCATCAAAACACTAGAGGAAAAAGAACACATGTGGTCCTTATTATATTGCAATAATTTGAATCCAGGCAGAAAATGGGCTATGCTAGTAAGATAGAAAAAAAAGTTGCCTTTGCAATTTCTTGAGGGCAACCCTTCCATCTCTCTTCCTTCTCCCACCTGTTCTCCAAAGGGCTTTGCTATTCATTCTCTCCTCCCCCTGTATCACTATGCATGAGCAGCTTCCCAAAAGAATGCTACTGTGAACAGCTTTTAAGGTTCCGATTACACAGTATAGTGAACACTTCGTTTATTCCATAACAAATTAAGGCAAACATTCACAACAAATCATGATATAATATTCACAACATTACATCTTATCACAGAAAATCATGATATAGTGTTCATGACAGCTTATCATTAAAATGGTCATATAGTTTTCAACAAAGTGGTCACAGTATTTGGAACAAAGAACAAAAGAACAATTATCTGGTATCCCTAAGGAGGTTTGCCTCCTTACTCAGTCATTCAGTCATTTTGGAATACAAGTCAGTCTTCCGCTCATGGGAGAAAATACACAAACCCTCTACCAGTTGACTCAATCAGTCACTTATTCAGATTCGCAATTACTAAGTATGGCTAATAACTAAATACAATCATTAGAAAATACACAAACCCTCCACCCCTCCCTCGGGTCTCTAGTAAACTTCAATTTTATCACAGCATTCAATATCCAAGGCGAGGCCTTTCCTTCATCTTGACTTGGAGTGAGAGAGAGAGAGAAAAAGAGAGAGAGAGAGGGAGGGAGGGAAGGAGGGAGGGAGGGAGGGGGAAAGGGAGAGGGAGAGAGAGACAGAGAGAGAGAGGGAGGGAGAGAGGGAGAGAGGGAGAGAGGGAGGGAGGGAAAGAAGGAGGGAGGGCGGGAGAGATGGAGACAGAGAGAAAGACAGAGAGAGAGAGACAGAGAGAGCTACTGGAAAAAGCTAGCACTTATATCCTCTCACAGCGTCTCCAAGTACAGGCGTCACCCAAGTTCTGGCAATGTGATAGGTTGCCATATATGTAAGGGCATCACACCCGAGGTGGACCAATCGCGTCCCGCCCCGTGAGCAAGAAGACTTCTCTCAACTCTGCCCACAGGCGATCACGTGCATCCCCTCCTGCTTGTGACTGCCGACCCTTACAGTGTATTAACTTAATGTAAGCTCCTTAAAGATAGAAACTTTTGTTTTTCCTTAAACTGATTATTATTTTTAGAGCAATACAGTCTGTAAAGATGTGTTCACTATTTCTATCTTTTTATATCAGTTTGCAACGTTTCTGCAAATTACTATATGGTCAAGTTTTGTACAAATTCTATGTGGTACTGAAAAAAGCAATCCTATTTAGAAGAAGCCATATGTCTTTTAGCACTACTACCCCCAGGAAGTTGTTCAATTCTGTATTTTCTCTTGTGCTTAACTTCCTGTTAGACTTATCTAAAACTGAGAGACGGGCATTAAAATCTCCTGCCACTCCTCTATTACTGTCTGTCTTCTTGTGGTTATTTTTTTTTTTAATTTGGATGCTAAGACATATGGAACATATAAGTTAAATATTAATACTGGTTTGTTACCTATGGTTTCTTTCCATATATTTCCCTTATTTCTTTTTACTTTGTAAATGTCTATTTTTGCTGTCTGACAGCATGACTGCAACTCCTACTTTTTTTGGATTCACCTGAATAGTGAATTTTTTTTTTCAGACCCTTAATTTTATTCTGTGTATCCCCTTTGTTTTTGTAAGCAAAAGACTGTGAGGTTTTGTTTTCTTATTCAACCTATCATTTCTTTTCACTTTGTCAGACCGTTTAATCCAATTCATTTAAAGTTATGAATTAGGCTTATGTTTTCTTCCATTTGTCTCTTAATACTTTTCCCCCATTTGAAGATTTTGTCTTCTTCCTTTGTAAACAAAGTACTATCTCTTCAGTTATTTTAGCTTAATATACTTTAAGGCAACTCTATTCCCAAATGACTCACTTTCTCTTACTCTCAAGCTGTGTACCTCTCATTTGTTACCCCTTTCCCTTGGTTTTGGAGTTCTGCTTAACTTACTCTTTTTTATTTCTTCCTGTTATCTAGCAAATTAATTCTTCTCCTCTCACTTAAGTAGTCAAATAAAATCCATCTTGCTATCTTCCTGTTCAACTCGTTTTGTTCTTTGTTTTTATAATTGCATTTCCTGTACCTTTTTCTAAAAACAGATTCCTTTCCCTCATTCACTTCATTACCTTCGTTTTCTGTCTATTCTAGACTTTTATTCTTTGATTCATGGGCCTTGTACTTAATCATTCTTTAGTCTTTGTATTCCTGTCAGAATTAAAGTTTTTTATTTACTTATGTGTTCTTCCTCCTAAACAGTTTTTAAGTTACTGCCTTGTAGATCTTGACCCCTGCCACCCTTTTTCTATTGTACCTCATTCTTAGAAATACCTATTTCTACAAGTGAAAGAGAGGATATTGCCCCATAGTAGAAATTTTCCTATGTCCCTGATTGTGAAAGTATTATTAACTGTTTCCCTCCCCATGGTCATTTTTTCCCATGTGCCCTGAAATCTTCTCCCTGAGTCTATTCCCTCACACTTGTCTGGGTGTTAGCTGAATCCAGGGGCTCTGATTCCTCTTCTGATTATCCTGAGGCAGGATGAGTGGTTTCTCTAAGCACTAATCCCTGAAGATTATACCCACTATAAGATCCCCATATCCCTTTACAGAATCTCTTCCTTCCCCCATGGAAGTATTCATCAGTGGATGGATCCCCTCCCACCACTGAAACAAGATTTCCCTCTGTATTTCTCCCAGTTTCAAAACCTCCCTTTGCTTCCTTGCCCATAGTCCTCTAGGTTCTCTTCTTCCTGAGAGCTTACATAAGATATATTCTCTTCATTGTCTGTCTTCAGAATCACAAGGGAGTTCTACCAATTGATTAGGGTCCATTTCACATTCCTTTCTTCCTTCCATACCCCTCCCTCCTTTTTATGTAACCTCTCATTCGGTAATCTAGCCCTACCAAAAAAACACTGACTCGCTCGTAAGTAGGATGTGTGGTTTACTACCTATCTCCACCAACTGTGTCTGGCCTCCACTCTCAGCCCTGTCTTTTCACGTCCTTTCAGAAAGAAATCTGCTGTTATTCTGTTGTTGTTGACCTTTTTTCTCATATGTTTGCCTTTCTTGCATATTTGTTGTCTGGAGTATTTAAAAAAAATAATTTGTTCAAGTCTTTTGCTCCTGAAATACTCTGAAAATCTTTTTTTACTGAACCTCAATCTTTTTTCATTAATGGTTAACCTCAGGTGTACAGGTTATGTTACCAACTGGGACTGTGTCTCAAGTTCCTTTGCTTTTTTTCTGAACACACTGCATTTCCTCCAATGCTTTCTGGTGGTTGTATAATAGTCTAACGTGATTCAAATTTCCTTTCCTTATAGCTGAAGGTCTTTCTCATCACATGCAGAATGTGTTGTTTGTCAATGGAATTATTTAATTCAACCAATACGTGTCTTTGAGTTTGAAGCCTCAGGTTATTTTCTGGAGACAGTCTGTGTATGGATTCTTTTGCTTAGTACTTTGTTTTCTGTATCAAGATATTCTAAGCAGTTTTCTTGTATTATTTCTTGCATTATGGTGTTCAATTTTTTTGATCTGTCATATTTTTCTGGGAGATCTATACTGCTTAAGTTGTCTCTCTACATAACCTGTCTTTAAGATCCATGTTTTGCTTGTTCAGAGATAAAGTTTTCTTTTAACATTATTGCTTTTTTCTTCTCTTCTCCCAAACTGTTCTTTGCTTTTGCATTCCCAATCATTTATTTTTTCTTTTGTCTTGTTTTTGTTGTTTTTTTAGCAAGACTTTCAACTGTAGATTCAAGTTTCTCTAGGCCATAAACTCTACATTCATAGTTCTGATTTCTCTTTCAACTACTCAGGAACATCTGCTGTGGTTCCATGTGCTCTTGGAAATCCAGAGGGTCCCCTGCCTCATTAGGTACTTGGTCATTTTTCTGTTTCTTGCAATACTTTTTCATAAATATCTGGATTCTTTTAGTTGATTTGGAGGCCATATTCCTTTCTGTATTAATATCTTCCCTGCTGGTTTATCTATTCATGCTCAAGGTTTCTGAGTTTTCTTCTTCCTGAAAGCTTTGGTGATTTCAGTCTTTCTCCCCCCCTTACGTGTCCTTATTCATTTACTTTCTGACTCTTTCCCTTTTTGATGGTGGTTTACTTAGGGTCTGGATCTCAACTCTCAGCCTCATTCCATGCTGGGCAATTGATGTTTCACTGGCCTCTATTTGCCCCAAGTAACATTTGGGAGTACAAAACCAGGCCCAGATGAATGCTGGGTTCTTTCATTTAGGTTTAGTGTTATGCCACATACAAGTCCTTGCCCTAGTTATCTTTGTCTCTCAGTTTTCTGGCTGAGCTACAGGGCTGTACATATGTGCTGCTGTCTCAGAGGGAAGAGAAGAAATAAGCATTTATTAAGTGCCTAGTATCAAGCACTGTGCTAAGTGCTTTACAAATATTATCTCATAATTCTCACAATAATATTGGGAAGTAGGTGCTATTATTAGCAGCTGAGGAAACTACAGTAGATACAGATTAAGTGACTTGCCCAAGGTCACACAATTGGTAAATATCTGTGGTCACATCTGAATTCAGGTCTTTCTGACTCCAGGCTCGGTACTCTTACTCACTGTACCACATAGCTGCTCCCTAACTGAGCAAGCTTCTGCCTTCTAGATTTCTGCAGCAGTGGGACAGGTTTCAGATGTAAGAAGTGTAAAAACTGTCTAGTCCTCCATCTGGTTGGTCATGTGACCTATAAGCAGCATCTGATTTTTTTCCTTTCTTTGTCTCAGTGCCTAATATAGTACCCTTAATAGATGCTTGGTGTTTAATGAATGACTGAAAACTTAAAGCACATTCTCCACTTCCAAATGAATATCCACTTTACAGAGAACTCTGAAGTAATAAGGATGAAGTTTTAACAAGTTTTCCTGGTATTCCTTAATCACACTGTTTAGTCAGTGCCAAGTGTTTGCTTTCAAATGATACATAAATGAGAAAAGTGAGGCTACAATGAGGTCTGCAGAATTCTTTCTTTTTTTTTGTCCTTTCGGCAGGGGGAAGGTAGGGCAATTGGGGTTAAGTGATTTGCCCAATGTCACACAGCTACTAAGTGTTAAGTGTCTGGAGCTGGATTTGAACTCAGGTCCTCCTGACTCTAGGGCTAGTACTCTATTCACTGTGCCACCTAGCTGCCCCTACAGAATTATTTCTACCAGGCTCTAACCATAACTGTCTTTATTAATGACAATATTGCCTCCCTGGATGGCCCATCTATACCCTCTTTCAAAAAGCAGCAGTACTCCTTTCCTTTGTTAAGATTCCCAAATTTCTTCTTTAAGAACTGCTTGTTCATATCCTTAGACCATAAACAATTTTGAAGACTTTTATAAAATGATGAAGAATGAAATGAACAGAACCAGGACATTAATTTACACAATAAAAACAGCACTTTAAAACCAAACAACTTTGAAAGCTTTAAGAACTAAGATCAATACAATGACCATTTATGATTCCAGAGTACTGAGAATGAAATATGCCCTCCATTACAGAGGTGACAGATTTAGGGTACAGAATTAGAAGGAAAAATTTTTGCATACAGACATTTAAGGAATTTGTTTTGCCAACTATGTATGTTTATTGAAAGAAATTTGTTTTTCTTTTTTTCTATACAAGTGCTAAGGAGTAGGAGGGAGACAAAGTAGATTTCTCTTAATTTTTTAAAAACAGAAAGGTTAAGGATGCTATAGATGTGAAATGCTGTATGCACTCTCAGAATAGAGCACTATACTCTGAGTATTACTTAACTTTTACTCTTGTTATGAGACTTCTCATGGAATAGGGGCAATCTGTTTGTAATACAAACACAAAACACATCAATAAAATTTTAAAAAAATTCACCACCTATTTACTTGATAGCCAAGGAACCCATCTTGAAATTTCATCACCAAAGAACACATACCCAGAGAGAGAGATGAAAAACAGGTTGTTGGATTAGGCACCCAGGATTAGTATTTTTCATGATCAGATTCATGGAAGGCACTTAATACATATTTGCTGATTTAAACCCCAAAGGTGTTCTATCCAAGTTACAACATATTTTGGAATAATCTGTTCATGATTTTCAGGGGAAAAAAAAGTGTGTTTTTATATATATATATAGTGACTCTTAGAGATTTTATAAAGGGGCAAATCTGAATAAGAGAATTCATATAACATTATATGCTCTTCAGATTAAAAATCGTCATCTGAATAAAAAAGCATCATACAAATGTTATTTTACAGTCTTCGTGTCTGTTGTTGGAACTAGCTTAATCTGAGTAATTTTCAAAACTAATTTTAAAATGTTTCCCCATTTGCAACTTAAATTTTTTCCGCTTTGCTATTTGCTACTTCAACATATATGGTAGACTAGGATACAATTCATGATGTCATGCAGACTAACCATCTGAGAGATGTCCATGAAAAAAACATATATAATCTATGACTATAACTACAGATAGTCCATGGAAACAGGAAGATGACACCGTAGACAATAAATTGCACTGGCATCAGGAATATGAGTTCCACTGCTGCTGCACCACTAACCAGCTGGGTGACCTTGGGCAAGTTAGTTTCCCTATTTGGACTTCTGTTTCCTCATCTAATAAAATGAGAGGGACCAACTAGGGGAGTTATAAGTTCCCTTACAGCTCAAACAATCTATGATTTTGTAGAGCAAAGATGAATTAAATAGCTGCCCTTGGCTATGGTTTTAAGAATTTAAAAATTACTAAATAGAGGCAGAAAAAAAGGAGAATACTAAATGTCAGAACCCATTACAGGCTCACACTGACAGCTAAGTGTTTACAGTCCTCATGACAATTACAATAGGCCAAAAGGACTTTTCTCAGCATTTTCTTATAAATAATGGAGAATTTAGTCAACTGAAAAGACACAGTCCATTATGTTCTACTGCTTATATTTTAAGATAGCAAGGAAAATTGCAAATTATCAAGATTAGAAAAAGAATTAGGTTTTGTTTAACACAAAAGCAGGTTGACTACACATTAATGTTATGCCACTCATGGAGCTTCAGGCTCAGAAAACTGTAGAGGCCAACAAAATTTTATACACTTGCAGTTTATCCAGGGCTTCAGTTTCACCAGCTCAATGTTTAACCAAAAGCGCTACCCATGTGAACACACTGTAAAACAATTCTCCTAGTCAAACAGAATTACACAAACCCCTTTTCCTATTTGTGAGCATTCTCTTCTGTGCTCTGGTTTAGGGCATGGAAATCTCATCCTTACAGAAAGAGTTTTATTTCTGTAGCAGGTACTTGTTGAAATTGGCTCCACTATCTATGGTTTTATTGATGTCACACGTTACTAGCTTGGGAAAGAATGAATCAGGCTCCTCAGTTGATTCTTCTGAAACTTCTGGGCTGGGGGAAGGGGAAGCCAAGAAGCAATGCCAAACAAATTATTATGGAAGAAGTGGTAGTAAGTAAATTAAACCTGGTCCTATAAACACAACTGATTCGGTTCTGGTAGTCTAGTAAACCAGTACTACTGGAATTGCAGACAAAAATATAATAGCACAATAAGAAATGGGAAGAGATGGACTTCATAATTACCTGGAGAGTCTTATACGGATTGATGCTAAGTGAGAAGAGCAGAACCAGGCAAAACCTGTACACAATCACAGACACATCATACATATGATGACCAACCTTGATAAACTGGACTATCCTCAA
>CM053589.1:90150265-90176048 GCA_028646515.1 Pseudochirops corinnae
TAGATTAACTCAAATGACAAAGGAGGTCCAAAAAGCCAATGAGGAGAAGAATGCCTTAAAAAGTCGACTTTGCCAGATGGAAAAAGAATCTCAAAAGCATTCTGAAGAGAATAATTCCTTCAAAAAAAATGACCTAACTTAACCATCACAAAAATATCAATCTGGGAAGGGAAGACCCTCAAAGTTTTTATACCTATAATAGTCATCCAGTTGATACCATAAATTTAAAACAAAAGCATTTACTGAAATGTCATCTAGCATATATGGCAACAATGAAACCTTCCCCTCATCAATATGGGGTACATTCTCCCTCAAATGGGTACCACTTCAGTGGGAAGAGCAGGCTTGCAAGGTAAGGAGTTACATAGAGGATGCGTGTGTCCAAGGCAGCTCGTATCTCTGACACCTTAGGGCCTCAGTGTTTTTTCTCATATGGTGTCCTCACACTGTTCCCCATTGACAGAGTGTCTCTGTTGGGCAGGTACTTCTGCTGAGCTCCTTGGGCCTGCTTTTCTCCATATATCAACTCAGCTAACAGCTCCTTTGCACTCTGTCCTTAAAAACATGGAATGACTCACTCCCAGGTTTCCCACTCCTTACCATTTTCTCTTAGGTCACTCTTGGTGTGAACTACTTCAGGGTTCATCCCTTTATAAGCCATGCATGGGCCATTCCAAATTTTCCATACTTTATGTCTGAATAGGCCATTCAAGGGCTATAAGGAGCTAAGACTGAAATGAGCTTTACCGCACACTCCTACACAAGCATCTAAAAAATATGGCTGCCGTCATGACTACTATAAGGAGAGCTGGGGTCCAGGAGATAGGGTGAGGCAGAGATGTCACCTTTGCTTACAGGGGTTGGCAGACCACAGGTTGGTGGCTCCCCATGTCTTTAGGCATGTGAGATAGTCCTGTCATCAGCTGACCCATTCTTCACTCTCCAGTTGAAATACTAATCTGGATTTTTGTTCTGGATCTTCCTGGGTGACCTTGGGAAAGTCACTTCTTTATGGGTCTCATTTTGCTTATCTGTAAAGTGAAGAGGTTAGAATAGATTTCTAAATTCTAGTTCTAAAGGAATTCCATGATTTGGGGATGACCTATTTGGCCCCACAAAACAACAGGCATAGTCTATTCTTTAACATCCTCGGTTTCCAGGGTAGGAGATGCTGCTTGGAGATCGAGTCTCCTTTACAGACTGGGAAAGGGGTGCATGTGTGTGTGTGTGTGTGTGTGTGTGTGTGTGTGTGTGACACAGATAGGTAGAGAAACAGGGAGAGTGACAGACAGAGACAAACAGAGTAACACAGGCGGAGACATAGAGATAGATAGAGAGAATGAAAGGGGAACTGAGAAAGACAAAGGAACAGAGGCAGAGACCTAGGGGCAAATACATAGGATGAGCAGATGGAAAGAGAAAGGCAGAGACACACCCCCTTCACTCCCAAAGAAGCGAGCCCCTGGAGCCGTCTGTACAGGATGTGATAGGTATTGGGAGCAAACAGCAGGGTGATTCAGTGGGAAGAACAGTGGATTTAGCCAGGAGACCTGGGCTCAAATTTCAATGCCGCTGGACTACGTGGCCCCCGAGGTCCCTTCCCACCCTAGATCATGCTAAAAGTGCCCGACTTACCTCACCACGGTTACTCTTACACTAAAATGAAGCAGTGCATACAAAGCAGTTGGCAGACCTAAGAAAACTCTACAAATATCAACTGGTATCGTTATTTTTGTATTACTACCTGCTATTAACATACCTCCCCCATTCCCAGTCCCCAGTTAGGGCATTTCAGCACAAACCACCCGAACAACTAAACCAGCTTGAGAATGGAGGCCAGGGTCAATGGGAAGAGAGAACTTACCCAGACTCCTCAGTGTGAGCTAGTTAGTGGGAAATCAGGGGAAGGGCCCTGGACCTCGGTCCAATCCCAGCTCAGCCATTTGGGTGACCTCAGGAATTTGCTCTCTCTGGGCCCTTTTACATCATGTGCAAAATATAGGGATTGGACTAAATCCCCAATGTCCAGCTCAAATACTCTAAGATACTCTACCCACAAGTCCAGTTTTCAGGGAGGCTTCTTGGGAGTTCAGAGGAAGATAGATTTAGAGCAGAGAAGGCCCTTAGAAGCCACTGTGTCCAGACCCTTTGTTTGAGGCCTGGGCCATGAAGTAACTTGGCTATGGTCACACATCATATGGTAGAGCTGGGATTCAAACCCAGGTAATCTATATCCAAACCCAGAACTCTGTCTGCTTACATTCCCATTCAAGTCATGGGTCCCAGGGTCTGTCAGAAAAATAGTCAACATTCACTTACAGTTTTTTAAATTTATGCCATCTCCAGTCATCCTGATGAATATCTGGTCACTGGACCCAGATGTCTCTGGAGGAGAAAGTGAGGCTGGTGACCTTGCACAGTCCTCCCTCACTCAAATCAAACTCAAATGCAAGTCATGTCATCACTTCCCTGATGTCATGGTGCTCTTTAAAAATGAAGGACAAACACACAACAACCTTTAAACTTATGTCCACAGATTCCCCCCATAATGAAGTTTCCCGTCTGTTCTCCATCCTCTCTGCCTCCAACAAGATGAAGTCAAAACAATCACAATTTTTTAAAAATTAAATTTTACTTTTTCAATGAACCAAAACTCAGCTTCTCTCCCTCTCACTCAGTTGAAAAAGAAACAAAAATGAGGCCCTTAAAACAAGTAGTTATAGTCAAACTAAACAAATTTCACATTGACCATGTTCAAAAAATATGTATGTCCCAGTGTGAAGCCTGAGTCCCATCATTTATATTCCCCCTGAGGTGGAAAGCTGCTTTATCACTGGTCTGATGGAGTCATGGCTGGTCATCACAATGTTTAGAGTTCTTTGGTCTTTGAAAATAAAACAATTTCAAATCGAGAGTAATTTCCTGAAAATTACTATCAAAAAAGAGTCACAGAAGTATTCAAGCCTCCCATAATGTAGGAAAGGTTTTCAGAGTGGAAAATACGTGAAACAATCAGGAGAAATTAAATAAGTGTCTCAAAAAATGGGAAATGATGCTTCTGGGCACCTCCAACTTCTGTCGTTACCTCAGACTTTTTAAGGCCTCTGCCTTTGTTGGTGCACGAGTGCCCTCTCGTGGTAACCATGGTGACATTGCAGTATAAAGAACTTAGGTTGGAGGGAGATGCATAGGAGTGTCCTTCCTCACCTTCCCTGTCCCTGCAATAAGTAACCAGGCATTTCTCCCTGTATCTCGAGTCTGAGCTGCCTCTTCCTCAGACATACAACTGTCTTGTTTAAACATCTCGTGGCAGTTTCCCTTGGTAACTCCATGCTCTGCTATCTCCTATGATGGAGACCAGAAAGTTATCTCCAAGAAAGCTGCCTGAGTACCAAATCCTTCGAATCTCCTGGATTTTAAATGGCCTTCAGTGAAACAGACTTGTTCAATATACAGTAGGTGTCTCAATGAATGCTATTGAATAAATGAAGAGTGTGGAGCATTTGACTAACTTGGACAAACACCGGTTCTGGTATTTTCGTATTACCTTAAGCTTCCCTAAGTGATTTCACATTCTCTGTTTCAGCTCTTAATTGTACAAAAACCCTGAACTGTAAGCTAAGAGACTGTGGATTCAGATGTGACTCAATCACTAACTGTACGATTTCTGCATAGTTATAATAGCTAGCATAAAGGGCCTTACGGTTTGCAAAACACTTTGCATACGTTAACTCATATGATCTTCACATCAACCCTCTAAGATAGGTGCTAAGCAGCTAGTGGCTAAGTGGATAGAGCACTGGGCCTGGAGTCAGGAAGACCTAAGTTCAAATCTGGCCCCAGACACTTACTAGCTGTGTGACCCTGGGTAAGTCATTTAACTTCTGTTTGCTTTAATCTACTAGAGAAGGAAATGGTAAACCACTTTAGTGTCTTTCCCAAGAAAACTCCACATGGGGGTTTTCTGAATAATAACCACCACCAAAGATAGATGCTATCATTAGTCACATGTTACAGATGAAGAAACTGAGGCAGATAGAGGTTAAGTGACTTGCCCAGGGTCACACAGCTAATAAATGTTTATGGCCCTATTTGAACTCAGGTCTCCCTGACTCCAAATCCAGTATTCTCCATCTCTTGCAGCTTCTAGCTGCCTTACAAGTATGGTAAATCACTTCACTTCTCTGAGACTCAGTTTCCTCCTCAGGAAAGTGGGTCTGATGATTCCCAACTACACTCATAGAATTGTCATAAAGAGCTAATGAGATAATTACATGGTACGGCCTTATCAGAACTGTAATAAAGATTCCAGTGCCTGAAATAGCGTTCAGGGCATTGGGCTCGGAAGGCAGTATGATCTTTTGGGGGAATCACAGTTGAACGATGATCCATCAGAGGAAAATAAAAGTCCATGCTGGTCCTGGTGTTGTACTGGGCAGTGCCTCGGAGGTGCCGAGCATGGATGGTGGAGGGCACAGAAGACAGATTGTCTGCTCTGGTTTCTGCCTTCTCAGTGCTTCCTGCCCCCAACTCCATTGTGGTTGTTCAAGGGATAAAACACTTTGTTTTCCTATTGAGCCTCAGAAAACAGAAATGGGAAGCTTTTTCTACTGTGAAAAATACACAATAGTCATAATGAAGCACACAGTCAAACTAGGAATTGATAGATCATTTATATCTTGCATCATTTGCATTACCACTGCCTTTTGTCAAGCAACCAACCCTGAGATGCTTATTTTGTATTTAGAGCTTCCCAGCTTCTGTGTTAGGTTTTATAGGAGGATAAAACCAGGCATCTGCTGCCCTATCTGGTTTCAGCCCCATGGAACAAGATGCCCCCATTCCGGGTACCTCCAGACCCAAACCCTCCTTTCCTACCTCTTTTCATGTGTTGTCTCCTCTTTTAGATTCTAAGCTCCTTGAGGGCAGGGACTGTCTTTTATTAATTATACCCCAGCACTTAGTACCTGGCATGTGGTAGGTGCTTAATAAATGTTTACTGGATTGGATTGAATGGAGGAAAAGCAGAGAGGAGAGATGCAAAGAGGAATAACTCTAGAAGCCTTTCTTGTTGTTGTTTTTTATAATGTTTTATTCTTCCCCTCCCCCCAGCTGCATGTTGAAACAATTTTTCACCTTTGCTTTTTTAAAATTTTGATTTTCAAATGCTATCCCTCCCTCCCACTCTCCTCTCCCCCCATCTGAGATGGTAAGCAATGCTATATAGGTTAAACATGTGTAATCACTAGAATAGCTAAGTCATCCACAGTTGCTGTTATTGTGTACAATGTTTTCCTGGTTCTGCGCACTTCACTTTGTATCAGTTCATATAAGTCTTTCAAGGCTTTTCTGAAATCATCCTGCTTTTCATTTCTTGTAACACTCTAGTATTCCATCACAATCATATACCACCATTTGTTCAACCATTCCCTAATTGATGGGCATCCCTTGAATTGGACCCCGTTGCTAAGGAGTTCACAGTTTAGATAGATAAAGAAGATGAAGATAAAGCCTAGAAGGGAGGTTAGGATCAGATAGCAGAGAACCTTAAATGCTTTTGTTTGGTCAAAGAACACTGGATGTGGAGTCAGGCAACTTGGGTCTGAATCCTGAGTCTTCCATTTATGAGATGTACAACCTTGGGCAAATTATGGGAAAGTTCAGAGATCCATGGAAGTATAATTCACAATACAGAGAAGCCCAGGCTAAATGCCATGAGGAGTTCAGAGAGTAAGTGGGGATTTATCTGTGGGACCATAGATCTATAGCCAAGAGGGACCTCAGGAGTCATCTAGTTCAATGCGCCCCCCCCCCCATTTAACAGATGAGCAAACTGAGTTCCAGAGAAATTAAACAACTCATCCCAGATCACACAGCTACAAAGATCAAAGGATGGAGGGTTAGGGAGGGTGTGGAAGGCTTCAAGAAGATGCTGAGACTCCACTTGGGCTCTGAGAGACCAGAAGAATTTAGGTAGGAGGAAGGGAGCAAGGAATAGAGGAGCACTGGCTGTTGGTGATTTAATTCAAGAAGATGAGAGCTGGAGCTTACTGCAATGGAAAGAAAGCCGGATTTAGACTCAGATGAGCTGGGTTCAAATCCCACTTCTACCATCCACAACCTCTATGACCTTGGGCAAATCCTCCTACCTCTCTGGGCTTCACTTTCCTCATCTATAAAAGGCAAGACTGGGACTAGAAGGCGTTCAAGGTCTTTTCCAGCTCTAAATTTGTGATCCTAAGCATTACACTTATATAGCCCAGGGCAGGTAGGGGGCGCCATAGTGTACAGAGTGCTGGGCCTGGAGTCAGGAAGACTCATCTTCCTGAGTTCAATTGTGACCTCATATGCTTACTAGCTGTGTGACCCTGGTCAAGTCACTTAACCCTGGTTACCTCAGTTTCCTCATTTGTAAAATGAGCTGGAGAAGGAAATGACAAACAACTCCAGCATCTTTACCAAGAAAACCCCAAACGGGGTCATAGAGAATTGGACAAGACTGAAAATGACTGAACAACAAAACCTTGGGGCCCTGACAGAGTATGTCAGGGGATGGCCGGAACTTCTGGAGGAGCCAGTATAATATGGTGGTCCTTTAGATATATTCGTTCTAGAGTCAAGAGACCAAGAGGGTGGAAGGGCTTTAGAGGCCAAAACGGAGGCGCTTGTAATTGATCCTAGAGTCAGTAGGAAGCCACTTATTATTATAGATTCAATCAGTGTTTTATATAGGAGCTCAGAGGAGAAAGATCAGTATGGACAGGGGTGGTCAGGGTCAGAGCAGAGATCAGAGTTCAAATCCCAGCCCTGATGCCTACATCTTGTGTGACCATGGACCAGTCCTTCCACTACTCTGGTTTCTTCACCTGTAAAATGGTAACATGTTATCAGGCACTTCATTCCTCCCTGGTGACTTTTGAGTAAAGGCTTCATAAGTCTTAAAATGCTATAGAAATTTGAGCTGTTTATTATTGTTGTTGTTATTAAAATAGTCCTGTCCTGAGTATACTCACACTGGATCCAGAATCTCCACGTTCTGAAAATCCCCGATCACTTTAAATCTCATTTAAAGCAGGAAGGGCTGACATGCTCCTGGCCCTTCAGCAGCCTCCAAGAATGTGGACAGGCCTGTGCCTCTAAACACAGGGGACTGAAAGGCATGCAGGGAATTTCTGGCTGCATCAACTTCGCCTGTGGCCATTAGCGATGTCCCAGTTTTCAGATCCAGAAAGATCTGAGAACTAGTCAACCAAAGAGAAGTAAGACTTAGACATAGTCCCAGCACCCCAGGAGTTTATAGAACTGAGGAAATAAGTTAGTATTTATAAATGGTGATAACACTAAGCAGGATATGCTAAGTGCAAAGAATCCAATCCAATCCCCAAAGCTCAAGGCACTGAAGATACAAAGACAGAAATAGAACAGTCCTGCCCTCAGGGATCTTACACTCTAACAAGAGAGACAACATGGGCATATGAAGTCTTTGTGAAATAGGTACAAGGTAGCTCTGGGATGAAGGCACTAGCAGCTGGGAGGAGGAAGCCAGTGCTTCACACAGAAGGTGAGACTGGAGTTGAGCTTTGAAGGAAACTAGGAATTCTGGGAAGAGAAAGCCTTAAAGTGCTGAGCAGAACTTACAGTTGATCCTAGAGTCAGTTAGGGAGCCACTTGGATTCAGCTTTAGATAGTCAATGAAAAATGTGTATGTGTGTAATGTGCGTGTGTCATGCGTGTGTCATACATACATGAACACACACATACACACATGGAAGAGAGACAAACGTGGACTAGCATGGCCAGGGAAGGCTTTTAGGGCAAATACAGGACAGGAACTGTTTCTTGAAGGGTTTCTAAAGGCATTTTTTTTTGAGACAATGAGGGTTAAGTGACTTGCCCAGGGTCACACAGCTAGTAAGTGTCTAAGGCCAGATTTAAACTTAGGAAGAGTTTTCCTGACTCTAGGCCGAGCACTCTCTCCACTGCACCCTCCAGCTACCCACACCTGTTCCCCTAAACTTCCATTAAAACATATCCTTCCCATATCCCAATCTGAGAAATGGCTCATAGGTACATTGTTAATGGCAGATAATGGGCTAAGGTCTTCAGTAACATAAATTTTCCATAGGACCTTCAAGGCCCTAACCTGGAGTAATGACTCCAATCATAAAATTCCTGGTAATAAGCCAAGGACATGGAGACACTTTTAGCATTTGGACACTTCAGAAACTTCCACATAAAGACATATAAGTGACAACATACTTCATTCGGATGTGGGACCAGGCCTAGTTTGGTGCTTCCTACATGAAGGACTGGGCCTGAGGCAGGTTACCTGGATGTTCCTATAGTACAGTAGGACTAGGGTTTGTCACAACACCTGGGTTCTAGTCCTGGCCAGAGCCCCCTGCCTGGGGCTTCCTGGTCAAAACTGCCTGCTTCTTCCCCCATGATATTACCCTGGGAGTCTGCAGGGCTGGAGTCACTTTCCTCAGGGCCTCTTCCCAGGAGTTGCCCTGTTCAGGTGTCCTCTGTGCATAACTTTGCCCTAGTTACAGATGTGTCATCAACTTACTGTGTGACCCTGGGCAAGTCTTTTGTCCACTTTGAGCCTCTCTTTCTTCCTCTGTAAAATCAATGTTGGGCTAGATCTCTAAAGTCTCAGCTCCAACAATCTATGAAATTTAGTGTCTTGCATTTAAAGGAAGTAGTTCAGTGAGCCAGGGGACTCTGGGAAGTAAATCCTTGGCCAAAGAAGGGAGATGTGTTGGAATTTCAGACCCCATGTGGCAGGCCAGTGAGGGAGAGGACTTGTGGTCAGATGGGACCTTTAATGCTTATTACTTTATTATAAGTCACAACCTCCCTGGGCCTCAATTTCCCTATCTATAAAATGAAGAAGTTGGTTTTTAAGATTCTTTCCAGCTACAAATCAACAATCCTATACCATTTAGATAACTGCAGCTCTTAGGGAAAGAGTAGATGGACCATCTAAATCAAGAGAAAATCTTCCTTTTTCTTATGGTGTTTGGGAAATGAATATCTTTATCCAGTCAAGACCTTAAAGAAATGAAGTCAGGGTTAACATAATAGCAATCTCTTAGACTTGTCTAGCATTTTATCCTTTTCAAATGCAATTTCACATCCATCACCTTATTTATCCACTGTATGTGGATGTACTTGAACCTTTTCCAACTGGGTGGGACCTGTCAGAGCTTGTACCTTGTTGGCAGAGGCTTTGAGAAGCCAGATGTTCATCTCTTGGCCATGATGTGGCATTGGGGTGTATATGCCATCATGAACCTGAGAGATTTGAGAGAGTCTCATGAGCAGAAGGATGGTAAGTCATTCATTTCTCTTTTTAGGTTAAGACAGTTCATGAAGATGGTCTGCTAAGGTTTGGGGGGTGGGGTGGGCAGTTCTGCATTGGTGAAAAGATTGCATCTACAGCAGAAATCATGGCTTCTTAACCCACTGAAATATATTGTATTGGAGGTAGGTAGCACAGGTATCATTATTCCTACCATAGAAAAACTAAATGTCAGACACAAGTAGAGTGATTTGTCCCTGGGGCCCTGCAGTCTTGATTCATGAGTCAGTCAGTGCAAATATACACAGCCTACCCTACCTAGCCAGCCCCAGGTCCCAGACCATCCTTCAGATGCCATCCAATGGTTCATTCTGGCCATATACCCCGAGAGCATGCAGGAGGCTCATCTCCTCTCCCCCCAGTTTTCTATCTCCTGCTCTGGAAACAATAATCAAATCAATAGTAGAATTGCTTTTGGAAAGGTCTTGTCTATTGTCTCTCCTATGGCTCTACTCACCATCCCTATGACCTGTCAAACCAAAACACCTCATTATTTTTCCCTCTGGCCCCGCCTTTTTCTCTTCTCTTCCCTTCTCTCCTCCCCTCTCCTCTCCCAGTCTTTCTCCTGGTCTCTCCCCCTCCCCTCATCTCTCCATCTCTCTCTCTCTGTCTCTCTCTCTGTCTCTCTCCCTCTCTTTCTCTCTCTCTGTCTCTCTCTGTGTCTCTCTCTGCCTCTCTGTCTCTCTCTCTCTCTCTCTGTCTCTCTCTCTGTCTCTCTCCCTCTCTTTCTCTCTCTCTGTCTCTCTCCCTGTCTCTCTCTTTCTCTGTGTGTCTCTCTCTCTGTCTCTCTCATCTATCTATCTCTTTCTCCTTCCCTCTGTGTGTGTCTCTCTCCCCCCTTCCTTCTCCCTCTCCCCTCTCTCTCTCCCTCCTTACCCCCCCTCCCACCTTCTCTCCTCAAGACTAGGTCTCCTGTGTCACCCAGGCTGGAAGTGTCCCAGCCACTCACACCCCCAATCCCATTACTGATTTACACAGAAACTTTGACCTCCTCTGTTTCTGTCCTCTGCCAGTTTGCCCTTCCTTGAGCAATCTGGTGGTTCTCCATTCTTGAGGACTCACCCCACTGGTGCTAGACTCACCCCTATAGGCTTTTAGCCCTAAGGAAGCTCAGAGCTCCTGATAAAGGGCCAGCCTTGGAGCCCCAAAGACCTAGGTTCGCATCTTATTCCAGATACTTCCTAGCTATGTGACTGTAGGCAAATCGTTTAACCTCTCAGCCTCAGTTTCCCCATCTGGAGCAATAATAGCACCTACCTCCCAGGGTTGTGTGGAAGTTCAAATGAAATGACGTATCTAAAATGCTTTGCTAATCTTAAAGCACTTTTAAAACGCCAACTATTAAAAGGTATTTGTGCCTTCAATGAAGCTAGCAAGGCACCCAGTCCTGCCCATTTTGCCCAGCTCTTATCCACATCCTCCCACAAATCTGCCAGAAAGGGCCACCCAGCTGTGCTGAGAGGCTTTCTCCACTCCTCTCGATACTGAGTGGAGATGATCATAACCCCCAGGCTGCCCCCTGGTTATCTCTCTCACTCTATGGGGCTAGCCCATCTTTTCCTTTTTTTCCCTAGTTACGCATACCATAACATATAACAAATAAGAAATGCAAAATAAAGTTGATTTTCTCCAGAAAAGAAGTATTTCATACTCTAGCTAGTCTGGCAAATACGGTAGACCCTGAAAATTAGTGAATATCATCACAGTTTTGGGGAGGAAAACTGGCCCTGATCATTTTCAAGCAGCTGGTTTGAAAGATTTCTTAACCCCACGCTTGTTGGAAGAAGACTCAGTTAAACTGAAGATAATTCAGCTGCTGTTTTCTCTGGCACTTTCTGAACCAGGTCAGAACTAACAGGATGTTCTGTTTTCCTTTCCCACCATTCACTGTGTCCAGAAGTCACACCTAGGGCTCTGGAGAACTGTTAAGCTCCTGGGCCAGCTCTATCCATCAACAAGCATTTATTGATGGCCTACTATGTCCTAGGCACTTGGGATTCAAGTACAGAATAAAACAATTCCTACTCATGGGGAGTTTACATTATAAAGTGAATAAACACAAATATACAATGTAGAAAAACATAAGGTCAAATTTGGAAGAGAAGGCGCTAGTAATTGGGAGTAGGGGAAGGTCAGGAAAGGCTTCATGCAGGAGATGGTGTTTGAGCTGCAATTTAAAGGCTGAGAGCACTCTGAGGCAGAGGGAAGGCCTTAGGCATGGAAGACATAATTCCCTATTTCCCTACTATATTCTCTCTGGCAGCAGATGGAATCAGACAGAAGGTGGTCTTCCTGACTTGTTGTTTTCATACAAGTTAGAGAACTTTTGGCTTGTGGCAACCACAGAGTACCCTGTCCCTACTTCTCCCTACCACAGAAAACTGTCTTTGAGCAAATCACTTAATCTCTCGGGACCTGTCCACCTCTCTAAAACGAAGGCATTGGACTAGATGAACTCTAAGGGCCCTTCCAGTGCTAAATCTATGACAATAAAAACAATAACTGACATTTATATAACCCTTTAAGGTTTGCAGTAGGGGCAGCCAGGTTGCACAGTAAATAAAGCATCAGATCTGGAATCAGGAAGACTCATCTTCATGAATTCAGATCCAGCCTCAGACACTTAGTAGCTCTGTGACCCTGGGCAAGTCCCTTAACCATGTTTACCTCAGTTTCCTCATCTGTAAAATGAGCTGGAGAAGGAAATGGCAAACCACTCCAGTATCTTTGCCAAGAAAACCCCACATGGGCTCACAAAGAGTCTGACACAACTGAATAGCAACAACAAAAAAGGTTTGCAGGCACTTTCTATACGTGATCCCTAAAACGCTATCCTATTCTTCCGTTGTCCCTCCTCTCCTTTCTGCCCTTTTCTGTAACTCTCTCTTGATCTCTCACATCTCTTCTCCTTTCCTTTTTGGCACTTTCTTTTTCTCCTCTACTCATCTCTCTTTTTCTTCTCTCTGATTCTCCCTCCTTCTGTCCTTTCCCTTTGATCCTTCCATTTCTCCTCTGTTTTCTCCTCTTCCTTGCCCACTTTCCCCCCTCCACCTCACTCCCCATCCAGTTTAGTCCCACCAGTGGCCTTGTGGGCATTGTTAGCATGGGGAGGAGATGGGATGGCAGGACCTAGGAGCTAGAGCTAGTGCAGGACGAATGGGACTCCAACCCAGAGCACTACTATTGTGGGTGGGCTGACTCTTCCTCCTTCCAGGCATGAACCTTGTACCTTCCTTCAAAAGACCAGAGGGTACAATCACTTGGACCACTATTCCCAGAGTACTGTTGCTGTGGCACTCCTCTCTCAGTCTTTTCTGCCTATCCTTCTTGGGGCCATGGGCCAAACTCCTTGAGAGATGGTCCTCCCCCTCTCCAAGTACCATTCCACCCCCATTTAGAATTTCCTTGGTGCCACAGTGTACCTATTGTTTTTGGCTCATGTGAATGAATTCCTGTTTATAGCCCAGAGTTCCAGAAATTGCTGAGCTCTCTTTTCCCAAAAACCTATAGCCATGAATAGCAGGCTTTTCCTGGAAAAGGAAGAAGAGGAGGAGAGGGAGGAAGAAGGGAAGAGGAAGAGGTTAGCCATTCATGGGGGCTTTAATATTTTTTATCCAGAAGGAATTACAAGGCCATTTCCATGTTTTTCAGAGACTAAGGCTCCCCACACAAACAAAGGAATTTCTCAGAGTGTCTAGCTCTCTCCTTCCCCCTCCCCTTTTCTTTTTCTCTTTCTTTCTCTAAGAGCCCTCATTTGGAAGAGGCACTGAGTCTTCCCACCAGAAGTGGTTACTTAGGCACTGGGGGACCATTCTAATCAAATGGAAAAGCAGAGTTCCTCACTCCAATCCAAGATCGCCCCAAAGACACTCCCCAGTGTTGCATATGCAATGAGCCAATTAAAAAAGCAATTCTCTGAGGAGGACCAAGTTGACTGTTCTGATAGCAGGCAGAAGTCAGGAAGGCCCTCTGAGTTAGAGCATGAAAATGAAAGGACCCTGAGGTCATCTGGCCCATCCTCCTTCACTGATTCCCCAGAAGGTCAAGAGACTTCTATATGGCCATCCAAAGCCAGGAGGCCAAGCCATACAGCAGGAGGTCCAGGGCTCAGGCTACTGCTATCATTTCCCTTTTCTGGGAAAGGGTTCAATAGGGCAGGCTCTTCTTTAGGTTCTCCTTAGAGCAGTGATTCTCAACCTGTGGGTCACGACCCCTTTGGGGGTCACCCAAGACCATTGGAAAACACATGCAGATACGCTCACATGAGTATTAAAGGGTTGCAGCATTAGGAAGGTTGAGAACCACTGCCTTAGATGGATGTCCCATTGCCCTCTGGGAAAGTCTCGAATATGTTTCCTCAAGGAAGGTTTAAATCCTTTCTATTCTCTCTCTCTGAAAGACAAACCAACCAACCAGTATTAAGTGCCTACTGTGTACTAGGCACTGGAGGTTCAAAGACAAAAATGAAATGGTTCCTGCTCTCAAGGAGCTCACGTAATAACTGGGGAAAGAACACATATATTTATATGTATATACATAAAATATACAAAAGAAATGCACCAGTATGGGGTGAATAGGTAAATAAAGAGTTTATTAGTCACTTCATATGTGACAGACACTGGGGAAACAGAAATATGAACAAATAAGACAATCTTCAAGGATCTTCCATCCCAATGATGGAAAATAAGACAAAAGGGAGTTGTAAGGGGGTGGGGTGGGAAGAAGGTGCTGCTGGTGAGGAGGTGGGATAGTTGGGAGGATAATGAGTAGAACCAGAAGTACGATGAGCAGGGTCTGAGCCCCTCATGAAATATGGGGACTTATTCATCAGGAGAGGGGATCTCAGGGTGGAGATAGATCTAGGGCAGTGGTTCTCAACCTTCCTAATGCTGGAGACAGATAGAAGAGGTTCCTAAGACCATAGGAAATATGTGTTTTCCAATGTTCTTAGGCGACCCCTGTGACTCCTGTGAAAGAGTCATTCCACCACAGGTTGAGAACTGCTGATCTAGGGTGAGAAGGCTGTGTTGAGGAGGTAGAGAAGCCTAGAGAGTGAGAGGAGGTGGGGCATAGGGAAAGGCTTCAGCTGAGAGACTTTGAGAGGCAGAAGCAAGGAGAGTTGATGGTCCTGGGTTCCTCTGATACTGTCTGTGTTACCTTGGACAAGTCACTTAACTATTTATTCTTAGGCCTCATCTGTTAAATAAGGGGGCTGGACTGGATGCCCATAGAGATTTCTTCCAGCTCTAGATTCATGTTCCTACCACTTGGTATATAGACAGGTTTCCAGGAGCCATGATATTTTAGAGACACAAAGAACCTCAGATCATTTCCTTGGTCTTTGTTTCACTTGTCAGTCTTATTGATGCTCCTGTGATCTTTGGCCCTGGTCTGACTCATGGGCAATTGCCTACAGCCTCTCTGGGCCTCAGTTTCCTCATTTATAAAATGAAGAATTTAGACTGGGTGATCTCTCAGGTTCCTTCCAACTTTAATCCCTGCAATACTATTGGGTTATCTATGAGGCTGTGAAAGAGTACAGGACTTCGTTGGAGTCATCAGACTCTTGATTATGACTCCATTAGCTGTGTGACTCTAGGAGCACCCCAACCTCGCAGAGCCTGCTTCCTTATTTGCAAAATAGGGATAATAATGCTCCTATAACCTATTTATTTTGTTGTTATTCTTGGGCCTGAAGTCAGGAAGACCTATCTTCCTGAGTTCAAATCTAGCCTCATGCACTTACTAGCTGTGGGACCTTAGGCAAGTCATTTAACCCTGTTAGCCTCAGTTTCCTCATCTGTAAAATGAGCTGGAGAAGGAAATGACAAACCATTCCATTATCTTTGCCCAGAAAACCTCAAATGGGGTCACAAATAGTTGGACACGACTGAAACAACTGAAAAGCAACAAAATGTTCCTACAACCTATTTATCTTGAGAAATAAATGGGGCCTTAACAGCCATTGAGCCTAATCCCTTCATTTTACAGGCTCTGAGGCCAAGAGAGAAAAAGGGTCTTCATGTGATGGAGCAAAGACTTGAACTCGGGTCCTCTGGCTCCAGACCCACCCCTTTTGCCATTACCATGGTCCCATAGGTTTGTTACGAGGAAAGTGCTTGTTGAACTAAATCAGGTTATTGGATTGTCACATTCCTTGATGTGATCTCAGGGGTTACAAGAAGCAGTCCTACTTTCTTTCTCTGTCTCTCTCTGTGTGTCTCTGTCTCTGTCTCTCTCTCTCTCTGTCTCTCTCTCTCTCTGTCTCTCTCTGTGTGTCTCTGTCTCTGTCTCTCTATCTCTGTCTCTCTCTCTGTCTCTCTCTGTGTGTCTCCGTCTCTGTCTCTCTGTCTCTCTGTCTCTTTCTCTCTCTCTTTCTCCTCTTTGCTCTCTCTCCATCTGTCTCTATCTTTCCATCTCTCTATCTCTCTGTCTCTCTCTGTGTCTGTCTGTCTCTCTGTCTCTGTCTCTGTCTCTCTCTCTGTCTCTCTCTCTGTGTCTCTGTCTCTGTCTCTCTCTGTCTCTCTCTGTCTCTCTCTGTGTGTCTCTGTCTCTGTCTCTTTCTCTCTCTCTTTCTCCTCTTTGCTCTCTCTCCATCTGTCTCTATCTTTCCAACTCTCTATCACTCTGTCTCTCTCTGTGTCTGTCTGTCTCTCTGTCTCTGTCTCTTTCTCTGGCTCTCTTTCATCTCCCCAACCAGCCTGCTACAACTCCTTTGGCTTAAAGCACTGACCTCTTTCCTCTATCTTCTTTTGAAATCTAAAAAGCCTCTAGGAAGGGTTAAGATATTAAACTTTTAATATTAACACCCTGGTGGCTCCCTATCACCTCTAGGATCAAATATAAACCCCTCTGTTGGGGACTTAAAGCTCTTTACAACCTGGCTCCAACTTGCCTTTCCAGCCTTATTACATACTTTTCCTCTTCCTGTACTCTAGGGTCAGGCCAAACTGGGCCCTCCATCTCCTGATGCTGTCTGTTCTCCTGGGCCTATACTGCTTTCCTTCCTCCATTCTGCATCTTGGAATCCCTAGTTGTCTTCAAGACTCAGCTCAAACATCACCTTCTGTATGAAGTCTTTTCTGTTCCTCTTAACTGCTAGTGCCCACCTCCCTCAATCTCCTCGAGCAAAGGCTGGGCATCAGGAAGACCTGAGTTGAAATCTGACCTCAGATACTTACTAGCTATGTGACCTTGGGCAAGTCACTTAACCCTGTTTGCCTCAGTTTCCTCATCTGTAAAATGAGCTAGAGAAGGAAATAGCAAAGAACTCCAGTGTCGGCCAAAAAAACCCAAATGGGGTCATGAAGAGTCAGACAGGACTGAAAAATGACTGAACAACAACAAAAGAATGTCAGAGCTACAAGGGCCCTCAGAAGACATGTAGTCTAAGGCCTTCATTTTACAAATGGGAAAATAGAGACATGATCCGAATCCAGGACTTTTGACTCCAGAGCCAGTGTTCTTTAGTTCTTTAGTTAAAAGTTAGTGAAAATAAAGATGTAATTTTTTTCCCATCCAAGTTTATGAGCTGTCCCCTTGCCTCCCTTGAAGTCCATCCACAGGCTCCTCTGGGTTCTGTGGACCTAAAGTTAAAGACTCTACACATAGGATATAGTCCTTGAACTGAGTCTTAAAGGAAACCAGGGATTCCAGGTGGCAGGCACAAGGAAGGAGTGGGTTCCAGGCCACATAGTGGCCCTTCCTTTGAGGAGCTCACATTCTAATAAGGGAAAACAACCCTTAAAGAGGTCCCTGGTCACAGGGTCCTGATAAAGAAAGAGGGAATTTCAAGGGTGTGGTTGTCTTTCATTAATTTTTTCAAAGAGGACCAATGACATCATGGGGTGATATCTCAACTCATGTGATTTGGATTTAAGTGAGGCAGAGTTACACAAAGTCATCAGCCTCACTCTCTCTTCTAGAGTCATCAAAGTCCAGTGGTAAGACAAAACTCAAGACAACTGGCGATGACCTGGGATTCTATGGATGACCTTGGCTCCTTCAATGTCTGACCAAGCTCTAAGTGCTCCACAGTGTCTGCTTCAGCTGCCTTTTTGGCTGCTGGAACAGATTGTTTTTATCTGCCCATTCCACTGGAGAATTTTTATATACTTGGGTAGACATCCCCACAACTCACCGACAGGCTTAAAGCCTATTGGTTTCTCTCAACTTGGGTTAGCCTGTATACAGAGATGGTCTTACTGGGGTGTGGCCGCTGTGCATGTTAGGTTTTCTTAGAGCCACAGGTGAAAGTTGGGTGGCAGGTGGACATTTTTGTCTTTGTGTACCCAGACCTTGGTAAATGGCACATAATAAATAGATAATAATTGCTTTTTTTCATTTATTCAATTCATAGTAATATAAATCTACTAAGTTTGTTGTGTGATTGATTGAAGGACTGTGTAAATCTTCAGGATATAATAATATCTTCAATGATAATGCTGTAGAATGTTAGTGGTATAAGGAACCTTAAAAATCATCTAGTCTACTCTTTTCATTTGGGAGTGTAGAAACCTGAGACCCAGAGAGGAGAAGGGACCTGCCCGAAGTCACCAAACTTGTTAGTGGCAGACTAAAAAGACTAACCTAGGTCTCCTCATTCCCAGTCTAGTGTTCTTTCTGTTCCCTGTCTCCCCACCTCCCCCACCCCAATTCTTCTCCGCCTTCTCTTCTTAGAGAGCTCTCATTCCCTGTAACTGAAAGGTTCCATCTGGCTGCCATGTGGGCATTTTGGTAAAGTAGCAACTAATCCACAATGATCAAACCGGAATGAATCACTCAGTCCAGCTCCGTTCCAGCTGCTGGTCATCTGTTCCCTCTTGCTTGGGGGAAAGGAGCAGCATGTCATTCAGCTCAGATTTGGTTGTGGGAATGAATGCACACTTTTTTCATTTGGGAGGTTGAGGGACGGATGGTGTTCAGCAGCTGGAGGATGATTTCCCCAACAGCTGGCATGATACTGGTTACCAGAGAATGCAGTTCTAAGGCCTATGGTCAGATCGAGGGAGCCAGATCTCTTGGAAGACACATCTGAGACACTCAGAGACCAAGAAGGGACAAGATAGCTGTCACTGAGAAGAGGTATTAGCCTTGTTTTGCAGAGCTGGGAGCAATGGGTAAAAACCAAGATATTTAAGCTCAGTTTGAGGAAGAATCTACAGGCAATTAGAGCTATCCAAAAGCAGAGGGCTGCCTCAGGGAGCAGTCAGTTCCATGCCACTGGGGGTCTTCCAGGTGGAAGATGAGTGGACATGTGGTCAAATATGTCATAGAGAGGAGTCCAGCTCAGAGTAGCAGTAAGGAAAGTCACTTCTATTTTAATACGGAGGTTCCATGATCTCCTTCCATCAGGGCTGCCCTGAAAAAATGGCAGATTTGGTCTGCAAGCCTATTAGCCCACTAGCCTCCCACTGGATTTCCTTTCTTCTCGTTATGTGTGCTCTGGCCAGATTGAGTTTCCTGAAATAATACTTTCATCGTACCACCAGTAGACCATGGAAGAATGACTGAAGGGTCTGAAAGGGTCTCTGTCTTCAGTCACTCTACCATGGTCTATCAGCAAAGTCTAAACTCCACTGTCTGGCATTTACCAGCTTTTATAATCAAAGCCCCACCTACTTTTCCAATCTTCTTGTCCACTGTCCACTTACAGAAATCTGCCACTGAAACTGAATCTTGTTGTTGTCCAGTCACTTTCAACTCCTTAACTCATACCTCTTCAGATCATTTCCCATCCTAGCTGTAGGGTTTAATCGTGTTCCCATACCCATTTATCGTTGTTCTTGTTCAGTCATTTTTTCAGTCCTATACAACTCTTTGTGATCCCATTTAGAGTTTCCTTGGCAAAGATACTAGAGTGGTTTGCCGTTTCCTTCTCCAACTCTTTTTACAGATGAGGAAACTGAGGCAACCAGGATTAAGGGACTTATCCAGGGTCGCACTGCTAGTAAGTGTCTGAGGCCAGATTTGAACTCAGTGAGATGAGTCTTCCTGACTTTGTGCCTGGCAAACCACCTAAATGCCCAAACTGACTCTAATGTCAGTCAAACATGATCTGTGTGGTTCTGATTCCTCAACTTTGCTCAAAAAAGGAAGATTAACTCTCCAGGTGTATGTAGCTGGATGTTCAGGGAAGGAGGCCTAGCAAAGGCTTCTCAGAGTTAAGAAGGGGAAATTCGTGGCATAGTGGGGGAAGGCTTCATGGAAAAGGTGAAATTTGAAATGATAGGACCTAGACAAGCAGAGGAGAGGGAGAGGCAACTAGGTATCATAGTAGGCAGAGTGCCAGACTTGAACTCAGGAAGATCTGAGTTCAAATCCTCTCTCAGACACTTAGTGGCTGGGTAAGTCACTTAACCTCCCTGTGTCTCAGTTTTCTTATCTGTAAAATAGGAATAATAATTGCACCTACTTCACATCTGTGGGGTATTGTGGGGATCAGTGAGATAATATATTTAACGTGCTTCATGAGTCTTAAAGTGCCCTCTGAAGTATTCTCTAAGTCTCTGTCCTCTGATTCCACTGACAGTGTTGAGGGGTGCTCAGCCTCAATTAACCAGTGAGAAGATACTTATGTACTGATTACTTAACTACTGGTCAGCTTTCTGCTAGGCATTGTGGGTGGGTGGGCAATGCAGGGAAGTAGATGGCACCAACCATGCTTTCAAGGAATTTGCTTTAGGGAGATGTGAGATAAATACATGAGGAGTGGTCTATGAATACAAGGCAATAGATGTTAAGTGTGAAATGAGGGGTACAGAGAGTTTATTGCAAGTATTCAGAGGAGGGAGGGAGCCCTGTGAGCTGAGGGGGCAGAAAATTTCTCAGAGTAGTTGGAGCTTGAGACCAGCATTGAAGAATAGGGAGGATTCAGGTAGGGAGAAAGGAGCTAGGAGATGAAAGATTGTTCCTAGCATGTTCTAGAAACAGTGAAGAATGGAGGGAGGGAATGAAAGGAAGAGAGAGAGAATGGGGAAGGAGAAGAAGACAGGAGGAATGAAGGAGGAAATAGGGGAGGTAGAGAGAGGGGAAGAAAGAGAAGAAGAGTGGAAGGGAAGAAGAAGGAGAGAATGAAGGAGGGAAAAGAAGAGAAAGAGGGAATGAGAAAAGAAGAGAATGAAGGAAGAAGAAAGACAAGGAAAGAGAGTAAAAGGAGAGAGATGGAGAGGAGGGATGGAGAAAGAGGGAGGAAGGTGATGAAAGAGCAAGAGAAAGAAGGAGGGAATGATAGAGAAGTATGGAAGAAAATAGGAGGGAGAGAAGGAAGGAGGGAAAGACAGAGAGATCAAAACATTCCTTGAGAATTAAAGACAGATGAATCTGGAAGGGCAGGTTGAGGTCAGGGCTGATATAGCACAACTCATTTCATTAGTTTTTCTTTTATTAAGACAGTATCATTCCTCCACCCCTTCAGCATTTCTATTTGAAAGAAATCACCATAGGAACTCTCTGTCGGGGGTCTCCATGTAAGTGGTACTCATAGTATTCTCGATGTTTAAATGAGGGGAAGGGTTTAGATGCTGTCTTAAGGCTCCTTCCTTCTATCTCTAACATTCTGTAATTCTGTAAGCATAGGCACATATTAGGGAAAGTACATGGCTAATTAGGTCATTCAGGGGACATTGATGCCACTAACTAACTGTGTGACCTTGGCCAAGGTGTGACCTTAACTTCTCTGCCCCCTGATTTCCACCTCTATGAAATAAATTGGACCAGATGCTCTCTAAAAAGTCAGTTGGTGGCTCAGTGGATACAGTGCTGGACCTGGAATCAGGAAGACTTGAGTTCAAATCCAGCCTCAGATGCTTACTAGCTGTGTGATCCTGGGCAAGTCACATAACCTTAATCCAGTGGAGAAGGAAATGGCAAACCACTCCAATATCCTTACAAAAAACAAACAAACAAAAAACAACCCATGGACAGGAAGAAAACTCCATGGACAGTATTGGCTTGCTATGGTCCACAAGTCACAAAGAGTTAGACATGACTGAACAATCACAAGACATTCTCTAAGCTTCTTCCTAGCTCTGAGATTTTGTGAGTCTATGAGATATTTTTAGGGTATCTGATTTAGCCAATAAAAAACACTGACACATGAAAGTCAACAGATGGGAAATGCTAGGTCTGTTCACATATACAAGACATTCCCAGGACTTTTCTTTGGAGGCTATGGGGATTAACATGGGGATCAAGCTCCTGACCCCAGGGCTGGTGCTCTATTAATTTCGTGACTAAGCTGTTCCTACCCAGGATTTTTGAATTGAAAACAAGAGATGAACTAATTGGCTATAAGTAAATAAAACTTTGGTAGCACTGATTGGAGGCCTAGGTAATGAGCAAAGATTGACAAGTAGAACCCAAGACTTTTGGTAGATAAGAGGAAGATAATTGGGGTTGGTCATCGTTTAACTCCATCCTATAAAATTGAAAGGCTACATGGTGTGCAGGAAAGACCATTGGACTGGGAATTAGAACACTAGGGTATAAGTTCTGGCATTGCTATTTACCCTGAGTGACCCTGGGCAAGTCATTAGCACTCTGTGCTTCCATGAAAAGAGGGAGCTGGACCTCTAGGATCCCTTCCAGCTTTGACATTCTATGCTCCTAAATCTGGGATCGTTTCTCCCCAAGACCAGGGCTGAGAGGCAGTGTAAAACGTTTTGAGATCCCGGGTCAACAGCTCTGAATGTGGCCAAAGTTTCTAATTTAGTATCTTTGAGTCTGGAGTAATGCCTATTCCCTGATTTTCTCTAAACCTCCATTTAAGGAGGGGATCCAGGACAAGTATCTCTTCGTTTCCCACCTGGTTGTCCACTCTTTTGGGTTTCTTTGGTCTTCTGCACCATGCCTTGCTTTTTCAGTTTCCTTTGGTGTCTTATATTCCCCAATTAGATTATAAACTTCTTGAGGGCAGGTCTTTCTTTTTTGTATTTGTACCTCCAGTACTTAGCACAGTGCCTGGCACTTTAAAAAAATATTTATTGGTTATTGACAGTCAAGTGAGGAAAATTCCCCCTATCAATACAGGCTGACACGTTCTATGCAACTTACAGATTTATAGAGTAGAGTTGCTAGCACTGAGAAGTGACTTACCCAGGGTCACACAGGTATTTCAGAGGTTATACTTGAACCCAGGTGTTCTTGGTTTCTAGGCTAGGTCTCTCTACAGTAGCCAAAAAACCAGACTAACAAAAACCTAAAAAATGAAAAGTGAAGCAGTCTGGGTTTTCAAGAACTGACATTCTATGAGGGGAGGGGCTTTCATTCTTGTTTGCCACATGGGGCCCAGAATAATTTTGTCTTTGAAGCACTCACTGCCTCTGACACATACTGGATTTGTAAAGCCCTCCCTCTTCTTTTCTTTCTCGATGGTGCCCCTATCCCTTTGAAATGCAGAGCCCTTGAATTCTACCAATCAAAACTTCATAGGAAATGATTTGCAACTCATTCACCCAGAGTTGTAAATGAAGATAACGTCTCATGATAGTGCCTTTTACCCTTTCTCTTCCCCCTACTCTCCACTTTGCACTTGAACTAGAATCAAAGCCTTAAGCCAAAGGAATGAACCACTACTGGTAATATTTCGGGTATAGGAAATAGGGGAGAATGGAGGTGACTCTCGGGGGAAGGCTGGCCCTGAATGCAGTTACAGGAACAGTTTGGAAGGCCAAAAAGTGCAAAGCTTGCCTTCCAGGAGCAATAAATAATGAGGAGGTGAATTCCAAGGGAGCATGGAGCAGGTGTGCTGGACTTAGTCAATCCTAGTCTTCCTCATCACTCCCATTCGTTAACTATGGGACTCTTGGCTGGTCACTTAACATCTCAGAGCCTCAGTCTTCTCTTCTGTGAAATGGAGATAATAATTATACCTGCCTAGTGGGGTTGCTGCAGACGATAAAATGAGAGAATGGTGTAAAGTGCTTTGAAGATGTTAAAAATATCTAAATATCAGCTAGTATGACTATTAGGAGGAAGGGACAGTGAAGGCACACTTTGTGGTGCCCATTTTGCTGGGGAAGGTTGTGACTCCTCCTCCCTTCATCCCCTGCTATTATGCCCATTATACCAATAGAGTATTTGGGGAAAGGCTTGTTTTTTTCCTTTCTTCACTTTATCTCAGTCCCCACATCTGTTCTTAATTTAGGCGTAGTGGTACAAGCCTGATTGTGAATAGCAGGTGCTGGGGATGTGTTGAACATTAGGGAATATTCACTTTGCAGGCTTCGGAACTGCCAAAAGAAAAAAAAGTGTGCCGATTGGACAGATGTTAGTTCATTACTATCAACTCGTCGTCGTGAACATTTTAAGGGAACATTTGTTTGGGAAGGAAACACAGCTGTTCCCAAGAAAATGGGTTTTCCTTCTTTAGGTGGAGGAGCTGAAGCAGAGGCCACTCTGTGAGGGGCACCTGAAAAGCCCTTGGACCTGAGGACAGCAATGCCATGTTCTGAGGAAGATCAAGAATAACGTAGGTAGGTCTTGTGCCTGGGGTGGGCTGGTTCATAATTCAGAGCATTTCTGGAATGGGTTCCCTCTCTTCTTCTCTACCATTTCTCTCTCTCTCTCTCTCTCTCTCTCTCTCTCTCTCTCTCTCTCTCTTCCTCCTTCCCCCCTCCTTTCCTTTCTCTCTTCCTTCCTCTCCTATCTGTTTCTGTCTCTCTTTCTGTCTCACTCTGTCTGCCTCTGCTAGGAAGACTTTGGTTTGAGTTCTGCCTCTGACACATACTGGATTTGTAATCCAGTTACATTACATTACTTATCTCTGCCCTGGGTACCTCTCTACTATGCAGAGACAATGCACAGATCTAATCTGTAACCCTCAGAATTTCTGTCCTTCTCTGTTGCCTCTACCTTCCTCTCTTTCCATCTCTTTCCATCAATACTTCTCTGTCCTTGTCCCTCAGTATTTGTTTGTCTCTCTTGGTCTGGTCTCATTCCCTCCAATCAGTCGCCTACCTCCCTTTGTGCCTCTTTCTCTAAATCTTCCCAGGATTCTCCATGTCATTTTCATTTTCTTCAACCAAGTTTACAGGAGATCAAGCACTTGGTCTGGAGTAAGAGAATTGGAGTTCAAATCTCACCTTTGACTCTTCCCACTAGTTCCATTAGTGCGCAAATCTTTTAATTTCCCTCTTCATCTGAAAAATGCAAGGTTGGACTGATGGCTTCTGAGGTCTCTCTCAGCTTCTAGATCCTAGAAGTTGTAAATCAGAAAGTTGCCAAGTGATTTTAGAATTAGGCAGAGGAAGTTGGATGTTCTCAAGGAAGATTTCAAATAAGCTTTTCGTTTTGTCAAGAAACTGAAGCCAAGTGACTTGTGCAGGGTCACACAGGTAGCAAACAATTGTACCAAGGTTTGACCCAAAGCCCTTCCAACATTCACTTGTTTTGAGTCTAGGTAGTGTGACTTTACAATAAAAAAGAAATACCCCTCAAAACAACAGCTTTAAAGTTTTTTGAAAGCTGTTTGAAGTTAGAGATGGTGGTGGATGCCTACAATCCTCACTACTGGGGGAGGCTGAAGTGCTGGATTGCTTGAGCTCAGGAATTCTGAGCCTGCAGCGGGGTTTAGTGTTCACACTCAGTATGACACTAATGTGAGATCTGGGAGCAGAGAGCTGGAAGGCTGTCTAAGGAGAGGAGTAGTCCAGATTGGCAATGGGGTAGGTCAAGGCTCCTGTGTCATTCTGAATATACATTTAAAAAAAAAATTCAAGTTTATTTTCAGGTTTGAATTCTCTCCCACCTCCCACTTCCACCCCCATTGAGAAAGCAGGAAAAATAAATTCTCTTACATACATGTATAATCAAGCAGAACAAATCACCACATTGGCCACGTCCAAAAACTAAAACAAAAGCTTCAATCAACACTCTGAGTCCATCTCTCCAACTGGATGGAGGTGGCTGGTATGTTTCCTGAGACTTCTAGGTTTCTGGTTGGTCATTGTGCTGATCAGAGTTCCAAAATCTTTCAGAGTTGACAAAAATACTTTTTACACGGTCACAACATACTACCTAACCTCAAGGGACTGTTTTGAGGAAAGAGTTTTGCAAATCTTAAACACTCTTTGGAAAAGTGAGCTCTTATTAGTGTAACCACCTATTAGTGATGAATATTATAGTCGCCAATGTTTATCCACCAACCTGCTCACTGCCTTTTTTTCCTCTGCATGACTTTCTCACTCTTTCCATATTTCTGCATAGCCTTCATATTTGTCATTCTTAATGGTAATATAATATTCCCCTATTGCATTGATATACCACAATCTGCCCAGCCATTTCCCAACAGTTAGTCGTTTGGGAAGCTTGAAGTTTTTCTGCTGTTCTGTATTGTGCAGCTATAAACTGTCTTTGTCAAAGTATTCTTCCCCCACCAGCACACTTTGGAACGTTTCCCTTAGGCTACAATTCCAGTGA
>CM053589.1:90184113-90250405 GCA_028646515.1 Pseudochirops corinnae
GGTGGGTGGGGGAAAGAGGGGGAGAAAATATGTAACTCAAAATCTTGTGGAAATGAATGATGCAAACTATAATAAAATTTAAAAACAAAACAAAACAAAACAAAGCAAAACAAATCCATGCTTATTCTTTAAGAGATATCAGAATTCAGATTAAATGTAACTACCAATTTGGTTTCAGGGTCTATGTTCAGGAAGACATTGGAGTTTATGGGACTCTTCAAGTGGGTATCTTGGTGTCCTTCCTTCCTCCCAGGGCCTAATATGGCACCAGTGGAATTGGGGCCTTGTAGAACCTGAGGCCTGGAAGGACCATAGACTTATAGATCTAGAGCTAAGAGGAACATCGAAAGTTATTTGGTTCAGCCCTCTCATTTTGTTGTTCAGTTGTTCCAGTCGCATCTGACTCTTCATGATTCCATTTGAGTTTTTTTTGGCAAAGATACTGGAGTGGTTTGCCATTTCCTTCGGTAGCTCATTTTACAGATGAGGAAACTGAGGCCAACAGGGTTAAGTGATTAGCCCAGCATCACACAACTAGTAAGTGTCTGAGGCCAGATTTTTGAACTCAGGGAGATGAGTCTTCCTGACTCCAGGCTCATTCACTGTGCCCCCTAATTTCTTCTCTTATTTTACAGATGAGGAAACTGAGGCCCAGAGAGGGTAAGCAGCCAGGGTAGGTCACATAGATAGTAAATAAACATAAAAAGCTTAAACTTAGATCTAGTGTTCCTTCCATCATACCATGATAACTCTGAGGTTCTTTTTTTTTTTTTTTTTTTGCTTTTTGGAGGGGGGATGGCAGGGCAGTTGGGGTTAAGTGACTTGCCCAAGGTCACACAGCTAGTTTTGTGTTCAGTGTCTTAGGCTGGATTTGAACTCAGGTCCTCCTGACTCCAGGGCTGGTGCTCTATTAACTGCGCCACCTAGCCTACCCTCTCTGAGGTTCTTTCTAACTCTTAAATTTTGTGATTCTGTCCTCTGAAGTAATAATAAATAACAGTGATGATGTTGATAACCAGAATTTTAAATAGCATCTATTGTGTGTCAGACACATAGTAACTTTACAAATACTATCTCATTTGATTCTTACAGCCCCTCTGAGAATCAGGTGCTATTACTACGATTATTTTACAGTGGAGGAGACTGAGGCAAGTGCAATTTAAACGTTTTGCTCAAGGTCACACAGCTAGCAATTGTCCAAGGCCAGATATAAATTCAGAGCTTCCTGACTCCAGGCCCAATAGTCCATGTACCACCTAGCTGCTTAGCTGGAATCTCACTACGTAGGGACAATACTTTTTAAAAAAAAATAAAAAATAGTTATTCATAACTTATATAGGGCATTTATCTTTTTCAAAACATATAATAATCATAACTAGCATGTATATAGCCATTAAAGTTTACAAATTGTACATATATTAAAGTTTACAAATTGTACATATATTAAAGTTTGCAAATTGTACATATATTAAAGTTTACAAATTGTACATATATTAAAGTTTACAAATTGTACATATATTAGCTCAATGGACCCTCACCAACTCTGTGAGGTAAGTGCTATTATTATCCCCATTTCATAGATGAGGAAACTGAGACTGTGAGAAGTTAAGTGATTTGCCCATGGTAACATAGCTAATCAGCATTGGAGGTTGGGATTTTAAGTCAGGTCTTCCTGACTCCAACTTCGGCCTCTGACCCAACTAGTTGGCTACAACAATTTTGTGGGGTAGAGCAGATGTTATATCTTTGGACAAGAAAAGGAAACTGAGGACCAGAGACTTTAAATAAATCACACCAGTTGTGTGACCTTGGGTAAGTAACTTAACCTCAATTGTCTTGCCTTTCCCCCTCCAAAAAAAAAAGAGTTTAAAAAAATCACACAGCTGCATCTGTCTTCATTTTGGAACAGGAATAAGAACATCTAGGCAGCACAGTGGATAGAATGCTGGGCCTAGAATCAGGAAGACCTCAATTCAAATGTGACCTCAGATACTTACTAGCTGAGTCACCCTGGGCAAGTCACTTTACCAAGTTTGCCTCCGTTTCCTCATCTGTAAAATGATCTGGAGAAGGAAATGGCCAACTACTCCCGGGTCTTTGCCAAGAAAATCTCAAAAAGTGGTCACAAAGAGTCACATACAATTGAACAACAACAGTGGATGACAAGGAAAGCTGTGAGAATCCTGGATCCTAGAAATAAAGGTGTGGGGGCTGAAGAGCATTTCTGGGCATCCGAGAATGCCCAAAGGCTGCAGATGCCCATAAAAAGCTGAGCCTTATTTCTGAGTGTAAAGGTCGGACGCTGCCCTCAATGACACAGCATCTCTCATAATGGTCCCCATAATTAAACACTAAGCACAGGCTGAGGCCTCCAGTGGGGCTCCACAGAGAGAGGGAGGGAGAGAATCTGCCTCCAGTGCATGGATGGATCTGGCTGAGTTTTAAATACTCATGGAAGTGTGAGAGATGTTATTAGAAAGAAGAGATCCTCTCCAGAACCCTTAAACCATCCAGGAGGTTGGCCCCTCCTTTACTCACCAACCCTGAGGGGCACACGCAGGTGCCAAAAAGTGGGAAGGAGTTGATAAAGGGAATGGAGAGGAGCGGAGTGTCAGGTGGGTGAAGCAGGTGGGTGAGCTCAGAAATCAACACTGATCCTGTTGACTTTTCAGCTTGCTAGCTCACAGCCTTGGACACAAATATTGATGGCACATGGCACTTTAACCTAGCATTTAAGACTTCTCTCCGACTTGGCCCCAACCTACTTTTCCAGCTTTTCTCTGATAGAAAGCATACTGGATTCAGTGTCAGAGAGTCTGTGTTCAGATCCTGCCTATCGCTTATTATTGGTGTAAGCCTGGGCAAATCGCTTTAGTGGTGGGGAACCTGCAGCCTCGAGGCCTCAGGCCTCACCCCTGGCTTAACTTGTCTTGTCTCCCAAAAGAGAACTTTGTGTAAGATGGCCTCTAAGGTCCCTCCAGGCTCTAAACCTATGGTCCTATAACCTCTCTGGGCCTCAGTTTCCTTATTTGTAAAATGGGAGGGTGGGGGTTTAGAGTAGAGGATCCTAATCTTTTCAAATCACACCAGAAAGAGTCAATTACAAGAATCGGTTATCTTGGCTTTGGGCATTCTCATTTCTGTTGACTGCCTGGTTGGGTGTAATGACTTACAGCTCTCAGTCAGGTACTGGAGGTGAGATACCTGCCCTTGTTGGAGAGGCTTCTAGCCACTGAACTCCCCTGGCTAATTGGAGTAGAGAGCCACAGCTGGTTCTGAAAAGGCTGGAGAGCTAAAGCTCCTCAAATGAGCACAGAGAGCAGCTCAGCAACCAGGAGACTAGCCAAGAGCATTGAAAGGACTCCTATCAGAGAACTGCGCAAAAACACTAACGGCCCTGCAGCACCAAGTGTGAGTTACCCTGGCCAAGCACGTGCCCTGACCCATACATATGATCTGTGTTCCTTCCACACACACACACACACACACACACATGCATGTCTATTGTGTCCTAGCCTTATGGATTCCTAAAGATCCTTCATGTTCCCTGGTCATTCTCACTCTTTACATCCTGGTAATTTGGTAACTGTGGAATAGAATTCCCAATGTGTTCATGGGGGAAGGGGATCATTTCTTGTCAATTTATTTGCTATATATATGTATATATATATATATATATATATATATATATATACATATCTCTATATATACATATATATACATATATATATTTTTCCAAATTAAATGTCTTACTTTGAACTAATGTGTCTCGTGGCTGATAAAAGTAAATAAATTGCCAGGTAACAATCTGACTTGAGTTTACTAAATTTACCTTCTACTAAATCCCTGTTTGAGATACTATGTCCTTAAAACCTATTTTGGCTCTAAATAGGGTCTAAATAACCCTCCCCAGAGCTGTGGAGAGACTGGACAATAATGTCCATTTAGTTCCCAAGATCCTTTGTGATTAGCATACCAGTGAAGATGGCTGAAGCAGGCAGGGTCCACTTGGTTGCTTTATTGTGCATTTCTTCCAGTAATAAAAACCTTAATGGTATCTCCACATATAGTTCTTATGAATTGTTTGTTATTAGCATATATATGATTATAGGATCTTTAGAAGGAAGCTTAAATGTCACTTATTCCTTTTCCTTCATTTTATACCTAATTAGATGGAGGGGTAAACAGTCTGGCAGGTAGGAATAGAAATTGGTTTACATAGAGAAATTCGAGAAATGAATTATCACTCAGATAGTGACTTAAAATGTATTATCTTTAGGTGGTATTAGGGGTAGCAACAACAACAAAAAAGCATTACTGTGGGAGTCAAGCTTCGATTCTAATCTCAGCCTTTCCAATGACCAGCTGTGTGACTTTGGTCACATTACTTCCTTGCTCTGTGCCTCAGTTTCCTCATCTGAGGAACACAGAACGTTAGAATTTGACCTTTCAGAAGACAATAGAATGCCCCATCACCAGATATTGTGGCCTCTCAGCAGATTTTCACGTAACTATTTTAAGACTTGAGAGGGTAAAACTCACACAATGAACAATCATATAACTAGAGAGCAGGACATAAATGAGGACAGTTGATTTCATAAAGGGGATTTGGTGAATTTTTAACTAAGTTAAAGGTGAGTCTCAGAAGACTCAAATTAATGCCGCTGGAAGTGATGGGTGAAGATCAAAGTATCTGGCAAATGAAAATTGAAGACTGAAGAAACAACAAGATGTAAGAAGTCAACTCTGTAAGGAGCTAAGGGGAGCAATCAGCTATCAGAAGGCTTCAGCTTGAGATTCCTGATTGAATGGAATGTCAAACTCTAGCTCGTTAGTGCCCTCTAGAGTATTGGAAACTTCTCAGAAGCACATATTGCTCTCTGCTGCCACCTCTGGTGTTTAAGAGGAAAAAACAGAAGGGGGAAAAGACTTCCAGTTGCTTCCTTGAGAGCACTGTTTCTACAAGAAGATTGGCCAATACAACATACTGATGAATGAAGAGCTAGCTGGGCTTGTCTGCTTAGCCCATAAAATGAGCAGTATCCATATATCCTGTGTGAGAGATGTGAGGCACTACAATATGATGGCCACCTCAGTGTGTTACAGTGTAATGTGTTACATATAGAAATTAGAGTAGAGACGGATCACTGTAGATTTGAGGGGTCAGGAAATGCTCATAGATGAAGGCTTAAGCTATGTCTTATAGGGTAAATAAGATTCAGGTGGGTAGAGTGGAGAGGGGAGAGAATTCCAGCTTGGATGTGGGAAGGGGACCAGCATGTGGTCTTTGGACTATTTTTTATAAGGAAGTCGTCTAATTTACTGTTGCCATTTCACATGTGGATAAAACCAGAAAAATTAGGCTTTGCTGGTTAGAGTACATAGCATGTAAAGCAGAGGGCTACATGTAAAATTTTAGCACATTGCGTCTTAGGCTGGTGGTCTTCACTGAAGAACAATGTCCTATGGTTGATGTAGGCAGAAGTGTGTTAGTAAAATGTTTAATAATCGGCTCTCCAAAAAAAAAAAAAAAGGTAGGCAGGAGGCATTTTAAAAATTTAATTTAATTAGCATTATTAACATATTCTTCATCACTTTCTTAAGTTTAGAATCCCAGGGGTGGGCAACTTGAGGCCTTGAGGCCTCAAGGCCTCAGATCCTCCACCCTGGAATCAACAAAACCATAAATCAAGCCCAGATTTGTAGCATTTGTCCATTTCTGAGATGTAAATACTTACACTGAAAAATTTAATAATCAGTTCTTGCAAGCTAGCATGAGCTGGCTCCAGCACTTCCCTTGATGATTGAAGTCCAGTCTATATTTCAGGGGTGTATATTGTTTACAATCTAGTTTTTATGAGACTAGTCTCTCCTTTTTTGGGCCAGTATTTCCCACTCTGGTGCTCTATTCTAGTCAGCTATTTGCTCATTCAACCCAGAGGCTGGGTTGAGCCATACATGCTTCCAGCTTGGATTGCCTTCAAAAACAGAGGTGGTCACATAATGGAAACTTTGATCATGGACAATTCCGCCAGTGGACTATCTCACTGACCGTGATCTCTTCTCTTCTCCCCTAGCCATCTCCTCCCGCAGTATTCCATTCTTAGAAGGTGTATGGCTAGTGGAAAGCTTTATGGTTTGGGACTGAGGAGGTTTGATTTCAATTCTGGTTTTGTCACTAAGTAACAGCGTGATCAAGTAACAGCATTGTGTAGTGGGAAGAGAAGTCAATTTGACGTCAGAGAATCAGGGTCTGAATCCTAAATCTTCTGCTTACTTCTCTGTGTGACAAGTCTCTTCCCCCTCTGAGCCTGTTTCTTCATCTCTGTGTGGCCGGAGCCAGGGATAGATATACTGGTAATGTTTAACAACAAGCTCTCTGACATAACGTAACCAAGAGACACTTTTAAGGTTCATCTCCATTATCAACATTTTCACTGTCACTTTCTTAAGTCTAGAAAATCAACAAAATAATAAATGAAGTCCTGATTTGTAGCAATTGTCGGTTTCCAAGGTAGAAATAAATGCTCACAATAAAAATTTAATTGTCAGTTCAACCATTGTAATCCTTTTGGGGAGGACCCTAGACATGAGCCAAACCTATCCTTTCTTTAAGTGGTTTTCACTTGTGTCTCTAGACTAGAGGCATAAAGAATAATAGACCTTGGACCAACAAAAAATCAGAATATAAAGCAACCATATACCTTTTTTTAAAAGGCCATCCTCCCTTCAGGACTGAACCTAGATCAGCATATGTGAACCCAAAATTGGAGCCCTCAGTGGGTTAAAAAGCCCCTGCTCTATGACCCAAGGTAGGTTCTGTTATTATTATATATAAGATGAAGCTGTTGAACTAGGTGATCTGCAAGATCCCTTCCTGATGCAAATCTGATAATCCTAAATTGCTTAACCTCTCTGAGGCTAGATTAGATTTTTGTTAGATTCCTTGTTCCTTAGATTCCTCATCTACAAAATGAGCTGTGTGTACTAGATATTCCCTTCCAATTCTAAAAGATACCTTCTCTGCTCCTTCTCCTGAAACCTGTTCAGCTCAATGAAAGAATTCGAAGACCTCTTCTAGACCCACAGAGGCAGGGATGCTTCCTCCCCAAGAACTAATTTAAGGAAAATTTAAATGTTAACAAATAAATAAAGGCAAGCAACAGTGAGCTAGTAATAAGATACCTTTGGATGTTCATTATGCTAGATTTCCAGACAGTTAAATTGGTTAATGCATTTCCCTTTGGCTTCCATATCAATCTCCCAGACTGTCTGAAGATGTAGCATCATCCGCTCCCTGTTATACATTACGGCTTAAATGCCTCAGTGACACCAGCGGTGGCTCTCTCACCAGGTAGAGACTTGATTCATGGACAGCAGTGGGGTGAGGAAAATTGATTACTCTCCATTGTCACTGCGCCAATGATTATCTCGCTGAGTTGCCGGGGAAGAAAAGAAAAAAAAGCAAGCCAGAAAAGGCAATTAATGGAAAATGAAAATAATTTATTTAATTAATCATTTCCTGTAAATAAATGCTCCAGAACAGGATAAATCATAGCATTGTTTTGGAGAGGGGGAGGGAGTGGTATTTTCTTTAAAAGTGTGACCCCATGGACATGCAGGAACTGGGCCAGGGAGAGGGAGATGGACATAGGAGGAAGGAATTAGGACTTTGGGGGATCATGGGGTCATAGACCCAGAACTGGGAACAATCTTAGCAGTAATCTAGTTCAACCCCTACATTTTATAGGTAAAGAAGCTGAAGTGCAGAGACTTGAAGTAACTTGCCCAAAGTTGCACAGGGAATAATTGGCAGAGTCAGGATTTGAATTCGGGTCCTATAACTCCAAGTTCACCATTTTTTCCACTGGATGCATTCCCAGTAGTCAGTTTTTCTTTTGTTCTTTCAAGTGAAACTTCATGGTGTAGTGGATAGAAAGTAGGCCTCAAAGCCAGGAAGATCTGGGTTTGAGTTCTGCCTCAGAGATGGTCACACCATCTGTGTGACTCTGGGCAAATCACTTTACTTCTCAGTAATTTGGGCAACTTTCTAAGACTATAGTTGCAGGAAAGGTACTGATCTGCACTGGCGTTCACTAACCTAGGAGCTCCCTGCACCCATTGCATCATTGGATCAATCCCTACTCCTGTTTCTACTTTTCTTTCAATGATAGAGCTCAGGACAGACAGTGGAGCATAGTGGATCAACCTGGTTTTGGAGTCAGGGAGTTCTTTCTGGTCCTACACACACACACACACACACACACACACACGCACATATATACATAGACATATACATACACGCACACACACATTTATACTGTGTAATTCTAGGCAGGTTACTAACCTTTCAGTGTCCCAGAAAACTTGCTCAGACTATAAATTATAGAAAAATTGCTCATTTATTTGCATTAATGGAGACAGTTTTCACAATTGAACTTCCCTATAGAGATGAAATCATAGGTCTAAACCAGGGGTGGGGAACCTGCAGCCTTGAGGACACATGTGGCCCTCTAGGTCCTCAACTGTGGCCCTTTGACTGAATCCAGACTTCACAGAACTTCAAAGGGTTGCACTTGAGGATCTAGAGGGCCACATGTGTCCTCGAGGCTACAGATTCCCCACCCCTGGTCTAGACCAGGAAAGAAAATTGTGGCTCAGAATCCAGTGGAACAATTAGAAACAGGGGCATACCAATGATTCAGCAGAAGAGACTCTGACCTCCAGGTTCCTTAGGCCCACTGGCTGTAGGGTAATGTTGTCCTCCAGATAAAGTGGTTGCTCCTGGCCCAAGATCACTAGGGATATTGTGAGTCTTATTATTAACAGTGGGGATGGATTGGTGTCCAATTCCCCTTATTGACAGTGACAGGTATTTGCACTGGGGATGTGGAGGAGAGTAAATATCTATAGAAGGGAGCATAGTTCCCTGACCCAAAAGGTGATTGAATCCATTATTCAGGGCTTGGGTTTACATGCATATGGAATCATCATATGATCAATTTCTATGGCATCAAGAAAGGTTTTTTACCCTACCAAATAAATGCCTCCCCAACTGGTAGCTGTTGTCTGAATTTCTACCCTTAGAAATTTTTGCCTTTGATTTGAGTCCTGGAAAAAGTTGATTTGAAGACAGGAAAATTGCATTTAAATCCTAATCCTTACTGGTTGTGTGAATAAGAGAAAGTTGTTTATATCTTTTCAACCTTCAGTTTCCTCATCTGCAAAACAAGAATAATTCTTGCGTGGGCGTTTTGAGGGATATTTTTAAAACACTACATAAATGTGAGTTGTTGCTATTGGTTTGAGGTTTTACCCCTTGTTAGAATAGAACTCTTCAATTGGGTATAGAGGGAGAGAATAGTATAACCCACCAACCTTTAGCTCTCATTAAAATCTCAGTGTAATAAGTTTATTGAATCCTTCTCTTAGAGTAGGTCTTGATAGAGGGAAGAGAAAGAAGAACCAAGGATACTGATACCCAATGAGAGAAAAGGGATGATACAGAAGGAGAAATCGGAACAAAATAGAGAGGTGGGATCACTAGAAGCTAAACCTTGTCAACTTCACAATTTTCCCCAGGTCTGGCACTGGCTCTAACAGGTCCCCAAGGGATCATAACTTGGATAATTATTTTTGTTATTCTTATCCAGATATTTTCTCAAGCAGGCCTCAGAGAATCTCTCTCTCTCTCTCTCTCTGTTTTTCCTTTCTCTCTCTGTCTCTCTCTGTGCCTCCCTCTCCTTTCTCTCTCTGTCTCTGTCTCTGTCTCTCTGTCTCTCTCTTCTCTCTCTGTCTCTCTCTTTTTCTTTCCTCTCTTTCTCCTCTCCCTTCTTTCTTCCTCCCTCTCCCTCTCCCCCCCTCACACACACTGAGGATGTTCCCAAATCTCAAAACTGTACTGATATTTGAAATCCCCTCTATGTGTGTTGTGTGAATGCACACACAGATATGAATATACACACATGCACATGGGTGCACACACATGTACATTTATAAATGCACTGCCTACATATGTATATACATATTGGATATGTGCATAGTAGGGGGCTCCTAAATGGGCTCTATAGGTCAGGCAGCAAATACATAGCGATGACACTAACACGGACCAGAAATCCGTTGGATTCTTCATTCCTTCTGATTTCGCCTGTTTAGCAAAGAACAGGTGCTTCTGTCTCTCCTCTCGTGCTCAGAGGCTCAAGGACCACCTGTCAGGGATGCTATAGAGAGAATCCTTGCATTAGTAGCAGCAGGATTAGATGAGATTGATTTATTAAGCACCTACTATGTGCTCCTCATCCAGGACCTTGTCTGTTTAATCCTTCTCTCATCCCCAGTCTTGCCTGTTTACTGACTCTTCTCCCACTGTCTCCATTTCCTCACTTTCCATTCCCATTTTAGTTCCTTAAAGTCTAGTTTCCACCTCATTTGCTTAAAACTCCTTCCACGGTTGTAATCCCATAATTTCTTGATCCAATAGTCATTAGGTTTCTTGGTTTTGAGTATTTTTTTAAGTCTTCACCTTTTTGACTCCTGGTCAGCTTGGGACATTGTCATCCTAATTGTCCTCCTGGATATTCCCTCTTCTCTCACCTGCTGTGAAATTGCTCTCCTGGTTTTCATTCTTCCTCCTAACCACCCCTTCTCAGTCTCCTTTGTTGGATTATAATTCCCTCCTGTGGATGCCTCCAGAGCCTCTGTGCTGAGTGTGCTCTTTCTCTCTCTCTCTCCTCTTCTCTTTTGATGATCTCATTAGTTCTCATTGGCTTAGTTTTTATCTCTGTGTGAATGGCTTCAGATCTATGTATCTAGTTCTTATCTTTCCTCAATTTCCTAAATTCCAGCCCCATATCTCTACCTGGATGTCCTACAGGCACCTGGAACTCAGCTTATTCAAAACAGAACTCAAAATCTCTTCCCCTCTTCCCCTTCCTCCTTCAAACTTCCTCATTCCTGTTCCTTTTGGTCATCTAGATTCCTAACCTTGGAATCCTCCTTGAATGTTCCCCATCTCTGACATCCACCACCCCATCAGATGTCAAGCCTTTCCCACTTTGCTTCTATAATATCTCTTGACTAGATCTCTTGAATCTATTCCCTTCCTTCCACTCACTTGGCTTCCACCATAATTCAGGCTTTTCCTCAATCCTAGACTATCATAACAGACTCCAGACTCCTGAGTTCCCCACTTCTAGGGTTTCTCTTGTCTAATAATCTCCAAAGCTGACAACATGATCTTGCAAAGAATAGGTTGGACCAAGAATCTATTTGCTCAAATATTTCTAGTGAATCCCTATTGCTTCTAACTTTTGTTGTTCAGTTGTGTCCAACTCTGCATGACCCCACTTGGGGTTTTCTTGGCAAAGATACTGTAATGGTATGCCATTTCCTTCTCTAGCTCATTTGAGGAAAGCAAGGCAAACAATGTGAAGTGACTTGCCCAGGGTCATGCAGCTAGTAGGTATCTAAGGCTAGATTTGAATTGAAGTCTTTCTGATTCCAGGTCTGGTGATCTATCCACTGCACCACCTAGCAGTGCTTCTACCATAGAATATCAATTCCTTTCATTGACAATTAAAGTCCTTTACAATCAGATTCTAGCCTACCTTCCCAGACTCACTTCACATTATCTCTTTTAATATGTAAGTGAAAAGTTTGGCAGCTTTGCAGTCAAATCAATTTACTTGCTTTTTTTCCCTGACTCAGAATTTCTTCTCCAGCCTCCGTGACTTTGTCCATTCTGTTTAGTCTGTTCAGTCCCCAAGCTTGGAACATATTCCCTGCTCACCTTTGTCTCTTAGAATCCTTGACTTCCTTTTGGGCTTAACCCAGAGGTAGTTATTAGTGTTCTGTCCTTCCTCAAATTATCCTACAGGTATTTACCTGTTTCATGTTGTTGCCACACCAGAGATGATAAAGTCTTTGGGAGCAAAGACAATTTTTCATTCTCTTAGCACGAGAGAGGCAGAATGGTACAGTGAGAAGAGCCTACATTTGTAATCAGAGGACCTGAGTTCACATTATAGTCGTGTTATATATTACATATGTGACTGTAGGTAAGTCATTTAATTTCCTTTTTTGTGTGTGAGATAATCAGGGTTAAGTGACTTACCTAGAGTCACACAGCTAGTAAGTGTCAAGTGTCTGAGGCTGGATTTGAACTCAGGTCCTCTTGACTCCAGGGCCCATTCTCTATCCACTGTGCCACCTAGCTGCCCCAAGTTACTTAAATTCTCTGAGCTTTTGATTCCTCGCCTGCAAAATAGGGTATGTTGAACCAGATAATCTCTAAATTCTTCACTGACATGCCCACCAGCTCTAAATCCAGTACCCTTTGCTAGATCCCCCACCAGAATATAAGCTCCTTGAAGTCAGATGATGTAATTTTTATCTTTGTATACCTAGCATAATGTCCTGAATATAGTTCCTGCTTCATAAATGTTGGTTGAATTAAATTGAATTGCTATAGGCACTTAAATGAATGAATGAGGGTCCTTGAGACAAGAGTATACTCACATCTGAAGTAGTGAAAGGTATGTTTCTGTGTTTTTGTTTTTCTTCTAGGCTTTGGGAACTTGATTAAAGACTGGCAACCTTTTTTTTTCCCCCTCTCCAGGTGTCCGTTTTTTTTTTCTTCCCATATTAATGTCTTAGGGAGGAAAATTAGGTTGCATTGGTAGCTTCACAACCCAAATGCAATAGGCCTCACCTAAGAAGCCTGAGAGAATTAATGTCATCTCTGAAGTAGTTTCATTGACTCATTGCTTCTTCCTTAAGTGATTCTCTGGACTGAGACTGTCCGGGCCTTTCAAATGCCAGATGTTCTGATATGCTCCACTGGCAAGTGCCTCCCTTTTCTCGCTATACAGGCATCGGGCCACTTCTGTATAATGACTGCTGTAAATACATAAAGTTTGGGAGTGGGAGACAGAGCAAGAGCAAAAGCCCCAGCATCCAACACCTCTACCCATCCACAAAAGAGTATTAAAAAAATATCAGGACGCTTCTCCAGACCATCAATAAGATATCTGGACCACAAAAATACATTAGACAGATCCCATAATGGCAGCATGTTAAGGACTATAGAACTTTCTAAAATTAATTTGCTTCATTTTGGTTTATTAAAATTGCTCTCATCTATCTCCCCTGTTAAATATTTTATTTTTTCATATTAATGGCTGCAATTTCGGCTACTGCCTGTTTCTGTCATTAACACTGTACAAACTTAATATCATTAGTAGTTTTTCCCTTAATTATGTGACTAGAGAAGAAAAACATCAAAGTTTCCGTGAAATTGGAATAGTATATCTAAATTGCCTCATGTTTATTTTAACATTAACAGTAAATGAAGCTAATGGCCTTTTATATTATTAAAAGCACTCATTTGTGTCTTGCCTGTTCTAATATATAACAAAGCTTTAAAAGATGTTAAATAATTAGTTATTTAATAGGGATGTGTGGAATAGATCAAATGAAAGGAAAACTTCATAGGAACTGGGACCAGGGTTCACTGTGGCCCCTTTCATGCCCCTGAACAGGATTTCTTCTAAACACGTCTTGTGCCCCACTGTTAATCTGATTGCTCTAATTTATAATGACTCTAGAGAGCTGGATCCAAGGAATCTATTGCCTTGGATCTGTGGAGGACTCACATGTGGGGTGATAACATTTGCAATTACTGTAAGGTGATGGGCATTCATAATTCAATACCTGCAGAAGGGCGGCTCACGACTCAAGCCACCCTTCCCATAGAGAGCAGGGATTAGCCATGTTGTCTCTGGGAAAGAGGGGCAAGTAAGGATCATAGATCCTGATTTCAATTGGGAGGAATCTTGGAGGCTGTTGAGGCCAGTCTCCTCATTTTGCAGACGAGGAAACAAAGGCATAGAGAAATTTAAATGACTTGCCCTGGATAAAGTATCTAGCAAGTGGTAGAGCCAAGATTCAAAGTCTTGTCTTCATGATTTCATCTGTGTAACCTTTTCAATTGGGCAGCGAGGTGGCAGAATGGATAAAATGCCAGACCTGGGGTCAGAAAGACTCATCTTCCTGCGTTCAAATTTGACCTTAGATACTTACTAGCAGTGTGACCCTGGACAAGTCACTTAACCCTGTTTGCCTCAGTTTCCTCATCTGTAAAAATGAGCTGGAGAAGGAAATGGCAAACCACTCCTGTATCTCTGCCAAGAAAACCCCAAATGGGGTCACAAAGAATTGGACACAACTGAAACAAGTGAACAACAAAAACCTTTTCAATAAGTTATACATTTGTCTAAGGAAGACCCTCTCAGTTGTTAGTGGTGGCCATGCATACTTGTCAGAGCCAGGGACTAGGTTCTTGGATCATTGGAAAGTAACACCCAGAATAGAAATGTCTAGGACCTTTATGCCCACTCTCTCAAGCTGTTTGCTAAGTGAAAGCTGGCTGACACAGTGTCCTATGTCTAGGAAATATTATAAATATTTATTGAGTTGAAAAGGGCATTCACTCCACTATTCTAAACTGGCCAAAGGATGCTTTTTGTCTTCCTTTCTCAAAAATCCATAGCAGTTCTTTAATTTAACTGCCACGTCAAAGCCTGACTTAAAGCTTGGAATGGAAGCCTCTCCATTAACCCAATCTAACTCTTTCTTTACAATTTATCCTCCATTCTTTTGCCATACATACTTTCCATTCCAGTCAGGTCAATCTTCTCACCATCCCATGCATGAAAGATGTTCATTCCCACCTCCATGTCTTTCCTCATGTTCTCCTTGACACTTCTTACCCTTTCTTTAAAAATCTAAATCTTTCATAATTAGACCATCTTTTGTCTCAATTCTTGCCTAGCTCCTAGTCATTGAATGAGCATTGCCTCAGACCAACTGTGGCCTGAGAAACAACCTTGACTGAGAAGGGTCAAGGTCATCCACTGCATCCCAAGCCACCACCAATCATCCTGACTTTTGTCTTGACATTGGACTTCAATGACTCCGGAAGAGACAGTGAGGCTGACAGCTTTGCCCAACTCTTCCTCGCTTAAATCCAGTTCACACACAAGTCAAGACATCGCCCCCCATGATGTCATTGGGCTTCTTCAAAAACAAAGGAAGAACAATAACAAATCCTTCATGGATCAGCTCAGGTCCCAATGTTCATTTTTAAAAGTAGGCATTTATTAATCATGCTAGATACTGTGTTAAGTACTGTACAGATATTATCTCATTTATTCATTCATGGAAGATAGGATAGGTGGCATAGTAGGAATAGAGTTCAGGACTTAGAAAGACCTGAGTTGGAATCTTGCTTTAGATTCCTACTAGATGTATGACCCAGAACAAGTTGCCTGCCATCTCTCAGGCTCAGCTCCTTATTTATAAAATTAGGATAATAATAATAGCCCCTACCTCATAGATTTGTTGTAAGGATCAAATGAGGTTGTATATAAAGACGGAGATAGAGATAGAGGTACACATATATACACACATATACAAACATATATAATAATATATATGTATACCTATATGCATGTACATATACATAGTTACATCCATAAAAATTGCATTGAAAACCTCAAAGCACTACATGAATGTTAGCTACTATTGCTTTTATCACTATTAAAACAGGCAAACATTTGTTATGCTCCTCATTTAAAGGTTGAGGAGAAGCTTGGATATATCAGCACTTGGATGGATCTGTAATCTCCTCCAAAGGTGCAGAGTACAGCCCATCCCAGAGTTTTCTTATCTTGTGCCATCCTTTTCTGCCCTCCATAGAGGGCCCTCCCACACTCTCAGAGCCTTCCTATAGTTCTTTTGATATTGCCTAAGTACCTATAGAGACCCTCTGTGGTCCATACGCTATCCTTATTCCCGTGTTCTCAACCTTCCTAATGCTGTGACCCTTTAATACAGTCAGTTCCTCATGTTGTGGTGACCTCAACCATAAAATTATTTTTGTTGCTACTTCATAACTGTAATTTTGCTACTGTTATGAATCTCTCTGATATGCAGGATGTATTTTCATTGTTACAAATTGAACATAACCCACAGGTTGAGAACCACTACATTTATTCTCACTATGGGACCAGCCCAGTCCTTTTCTGGTCATTTGTCTGGTGGACAAGAAACCCACATCCAACTTATCTACAATCATTTATGTTTATATGAATGAACAAATGAATGCAGACGTATTTGTTGGTGGTGGTTTGGGTTTTGTTTTTTTTTGAGGGGGAAAGGCAAGGCTATTGGGGTTAAGTGACTTGCCCAAGGTCACATGGCTAGTAAGTGTTAAGTGTCTGAGGCTGAATTTGAACTCAGGTCCTCCTGACTCCAGGGCCGGTGCTCTATTCACTGCGCCACCTAGCTGCCCCCACAGTCTACAGTCTTGAGGAACTTACTATCTATTTGGGGCAATGAGACTTGTACACAGAGGAATATAATACAAATTAGAATATTTTAAGGACCTTCATGAAAATTTTTAGCTATTCTGACCTCAAGAATCTTTCTTCCTTGAGTTTTTTTTGTAGTGCTTTTAGTCCATACCACATCATTGGATACCACTTCCTACTGGTCTGGTTTGGTTTGCTTATTGTTTCATATGTGTGTCTTGTTTACCCCTGCCTGGCATAGACAGACTGAATCCTCTGGGACCTGGAAGCTTCTCAAATTATCCTTACAATGTCTGCAAATGCTGTCCCAAGTCTCATGACCAAAGTCTATAAAATAGATAGAATAGGGAAATAACAAAAGTTCTGCCACTGTATTTGATAAGAAAAATAGAAGCTGTCCTTGCCTTTTCAATTCCAGGAATCTATTACTGGAGAAACGATGAGTTAGGAAATCACTACATGGCTGTCAATGAACAGTGGGATATGCGTCTTCACCGATGGATGATAAGTCACATTGATTATTTTGCCTTAGAGCAGCAGCATGGTGTAGTGGATAGAATGTCATACTTAGACTCAGTAAGACTTGGTTTGAAACCCACCTAGCTGTGTGACCCTGGACAAATCACTTAACTTCTCTGGGTCTCAGATTCTCATCTTTAAAATTAAAGAATTGGACTTGGTGACCTCTAGTGATTCTCCCAGCTCTAAATGCATGTTCCTGCATTTCGGGTATCTGCTTCTCAAGGAGACTTTGATGTGCGATGGTGTGCTGTTTGTTGTTGTTTGTTTTATTTTGTTATATTGTTAATGTTTTAAAAGTATTTGTCGATGGATGCTTATGAGTCTCTTGAGTTTTAAGTATTTCTCTTATGGTGGAGGAAATAAATAGGTGTCCTTTATCTGATTTACTTTGTACATTTAGTGCTTTTTCCAGGAGGGACCCTATTCATCCCTTTTGGGGGGACTTAAACATGTTGCTTTCATTAACTTCATCTTGGAGATTTTCTCTAGAGTTCTATTCTGGAGTAGGAGCCAAAGAATTTGAGAAAAGCCCCATCCCTTCCCTTTAGAGACCAGCCTTCTCCAGAAATGAACCTGACCTTCTTAAACCTAGGGTTAGTGTCCCTTAGTGAGAGAAGTGTGCCCCATGAGCCATAGATCTTACTCAGGGAATGAAGTGACATAGAAGGAACCAGTGTGAAAGGCCTGGTGGGGAAACCTCGATAAAATATAGACCTGTAATGAATGAAGCCTCGGCTTGTTCAAAAAAATTGTTCAAGTTTAGCTCAAGAGGGCTTTTTCCTAGAAAAAAGACAAAAACACATCAACTCTTTGTGAAGACTCAGGGAAAAATCTTCTTACAGGCAGGAGACAGGTACCGTACATAATCAGTGAAAGTATGTGCCTTTTTAGACTGTGGGTGTAAAAACCTGCTGTTAAAGAAAAAACTTTTTTCCTTTCTTCATTGCTTCAGTTTGAGAACACTGGATTCTCCCTTCCTCACCTGGGAAATTATACCTTCTTTTGCTCTCTTCAACTGGCTTCATATACAGGGTCTGTTGCAGCATTGTACCCCATACAATGTTCAATTTATGCTCCTGTTGAAGTGTTTACTTGTCAAGACGGTGGTCAGCCACTCCTCCACCTGCCTTCCTGAGGTCAGGCACCTAACACCTCCCTAAATCCCTAACCCTTGTCCCCACAGGTGATTTTACCTAAGGCACAATTCAGACCTTCTGATCTAAGCCCTATTGTGATATTAACAAAATCTGTCTTCATAGCTCCATACTTTTCTGTTGGTATCCTTTTTTTAAAAAAAATTTAGTTAATTAATTTGCTTTTAGTTTACAACATTCAGTTCCACAAGCTTTTGAGTTCCACCCCTTTCCTCTCCCCCACCATAGCATCCTTTTGTTTTTCTTTAAAAAATTGTTTGCTTCATTTGTTTAATTTGAATAAACAATGGTGCAAACTATAGGAGAAAGTTAGACATACCCACCCTGGAAGGACCTTTTTTGGTATCTTTTTCTTTTGAAAATTTTCATTTTGATTATGAACTTAACAGCTATCAACAAACATGAGCACTTCAGTATGTAAACTCATATACATTAGTTCAGTATTTATTGCTAGGAAAGGGGTTTGAAATGTTTATAGTTTGTTTTTTGACAATGCTTTAAAAAAATTTTTTTTAAGTTGAGGCCTTGCCCTTTCTGTGAAGATGGAGGCATCAATTAAATTCAACTTAAAAATTAAATTCAAATTTTAAAAACAATTATATATGAAACCATGAATTTCTGTTTTATATATAGGGTTTTTAAAGTATATCTTAAAATTAACACAATAGTAACAAAATCACGATTTCTGTTCCCTTCTTTTTTATTTACTTCTGTATACTTTAAAAAAGTTTCATAGACATTCTTTTTTCTCTTGCATCTCTATCGTCACACACTAACTTGCTACCCTTTCTTGAAATCTATAAGTATAGTCAAGCAAAGCAATCCAACACATTGTCCATGTCTGAAACTGTACGTCTCATTCTATCACTTTTCTGCTAAGGGGTGGGAGAAGCCACCCAAAGTCATGACTGGTCAGTGTGTTGATTAGAGTTCTGTAGTTTTCTAAAACTGTTTGTCATCAAATCACTGTAGTCACTGTGTACATTTTTCTTCTCAATATTGGCTTCTTTAATTTTAAAGTAACTCATAAAACTCATTTCTGAATTCATCATATTTGTTATATCTTTATCCCTTCTCTTGGATTCCCTTCTGTACATCCTCCCTTTTGATGCTCCGCTGCTTTTCCTTATCCAAACCTTCTCTCTGAGTAAGCTTTGATATCAGTCATTTACACCTGAGTGTGAATTTGTCAGGGTTATCTTTCCCAGTATCACTTCAATGTCTTATCATGGTGTATACCTTCTCCTACACTTTCTACCAACCAAGTGACATACTTTTGGAAGAATGAAAAGACAATAATCTCGGCATTCTCACCATAAATAAAAATAGAAGATTTTAAAGAAAGCTTCAGGTACATGGAAAAACAGGTCACAGTGTTGCCATAGAGAGGTGAACAAAGGAGTTAGTAGAGTTGGTTTCAAGATGCACCCCAAGGCAATCAGAAACATCATTTCATGGAATATTTGGTTTTCTCATCTTGCATTGCTCCCGTTGACCACGAACAAAATTAAGATTCTAGAGATAATTATAGCCTGAAGACCAACATCTGTTATAGAGAATGAAGGGTTAGATACATTCTATAAAAAATTTGATGAAATCTTCTAAACCAAATCAACATATATCTTGGTAGTTAGTGACCTCAATATAAAGGTAGATATAGGGGAGATCAGCAGAAAACCTGCTGGAAAATATGACTCAAGTTTGGGGGGAAAAAACCCCAAGGCTTGTAAATTAGGATTGACAACATAATAGATAGAGCACTGGGCCTGGAGTTAGGAAGATCTAAGTTTAAATCTAGCCTCTGACATGCATTAATTGTGTGACCCTGGGCAAGTCACTTAACCTTGTTTCCCTCAGTTTCCTCATTGTAAAATGAGCTAGAGAAGGAAATGGCAAAGCACTCCAGCATCTTTGCCAAGAGAACCCCAAATAGTATCACAAAGAGTTGGACATGACTGAAATGATTGAAAAACATGTGACTCTGGGCAAGTCACTATCTGCCTCAGTTTCTTCAACTGTAAAATGGAAATAATAACAATCCCTATTTCACTTAGTTGTTGTGAGACAATATTTTAAACTGCTTAGCACAAGTACTTGGGCACGTCGTAGGTACTATAAAAATGCTTAGTACCTCCTCCACCCCTCGTTGGTCAGGAAGACTTGTCTTTGAATCCCACCTCACACACTAGCTGTTTGACCCTGGGAAAGTCATTTGACCCCTCTGGGTCTTTTTCTCCATCTGTTGAATGAGGAGGTTGACTTTACAGCATTGGAATGTCCAGAGGAGGGCAACCAGGATGATGAAGATCCTCAAGTTCATGCCAGATGAGAATTACTTAAAGGAACTGGGAATGTTTAGTTTCAAAAAAGAGAAGCCCAGGGGAGGGGGGAGAGAATGGAGAGAACAGGACAAGACGACTGTCTTTGTGTGCTCACAAAAAGGCCCTCATGTGGATGAGGGACCAAATTCGTTCTGTGTGGCCCTAGGAAGCAAGTGATAGGTGGAAGTTGGGCTTGTTGTTGTTTAGCCATCTCTTTGCAACCCTATTTGGGGTTTTCTTGGTGAAGATTCTAGAGTGGTTTGTCATTTCCTTCTCCACCTCATTTTCCAGATAAGTAACCTGAGGCAAACAGGGTTAAGTGACTTGCCCTGGGTCACACAACAAGTGTCCGAGGCTGGATTGGAACTCAGGAAGATGAGTTTTCCTGGCTTTCAGGCTGGACACTCTATTCACTGTAGTACCTTTAGTACCTTGCTGACCATAGAATCAGAGTTATTCCAAAGTTCAATGAGCTGCCTGGAGAGGTCTTGGGTTCTTCATTAGATGTCTTCAAGCAAAGGCTGTATGGCCACTTGGATATGTTAGTGGGGATTCTTTTTCAGGAGTACTTTAGACTGGCTGACCATTGAGGTCCCTCCTAACTTAAGTTCTATGATTCTGGGAAGACAAAATTCAGAAAATGGGACAAATTTGTCAATAGTTCTATAATAATCTTTTTTCACAATCAGTGATGGAAGAAATGCTACTTGTCAGATTTGACGCAGTCCATTTGGGTCAGACTTCTTCATTTGGAGGGAGTGGAGGGACATACAGATGGATACGGCTACAGTGATTGATAAATACATACATACATATACATATGTATGTATATGTGTACATATGTAGTATACATACACACACATATGAATGTTGGCCCTGGTGCCAAGGGAATCTATCAACCCTTGTGTTTAGCCTCCAATGATCTCTACACAGAATTGGAATGTTCAAAATAGCAGGATTTTGAAGCATTGAGGTTGAAGCTTGAAGCATTCAGATCCCTCTATCTACTTCAGTATAAAACCTCCCAGTCCCCTAATATCAGTGGACCATCCAGAACCAGTTAGTAGACTGAACCTAGGTAATTTTCTGGGTTTGGTTATGTTACGTGTGCAATTTCACTTTCTTAAATCAGGTGAAAGTATTGGGTGATGGTGAGGTAGGGGCTACCCATGTCTTGAATAAGTGAGTATGTCTACGGCATCATTTTGCATATTAAGTATTATGTAGATATATCAACTGAGTCACACAGGGTTATGCATATTATATATTTGCATATTATATATTATGCAGGCATATCAACTGAGTATAAAACTTTGTTCCTTGAAATACCAAACTTGCCTGACACAGGTCAACAGCATAGCCCCTGTATGCAGAAATTAAAATTACATTTAAGATAAAATTGAGATAAGTAGTTGGACTAGAGGAAATCTACATTGACCAAAACCAAGCTAGAGGCAACACAAAATTGAAAGCGTTGAGAGATCATTTTATAAGATATCTCAAGGAGGGAAATATATCAAAAGAATAGGGAAAAAGTATGGACCATGTTATTACCCAAAGAAGCAGCCAAGAGACCATCAACAAGTAGAAATTCATCAGCCTACTTCCTCATCTTCATACAGTTTTTATGAGAATGATCTACGTGTCAGTTGGGCATGATGAAAATGTAATAAGGAATCAGAGGAGTCTTCACTAGTAGGAATGCTTCTAGAACTCCCTGGGAGATGACCTCCATGTATAAGGAGGACAAGAGAGTCAGTGGGTGATGAGTGAGGGCCTGAAGGGAGTCCCTCACTCTGTTCAATGTCCTAATTCACTGGTAAGTGTTGGAAAAGGAAATGGGGGAATCCCAGATAAGCACTAGCAAAAAATCCAAAAAGGACCAATAAGTATCCATGGAAAGCAATTCCTTTTGTCCCCTTCTGCTCACACCTGCCAATAGGGGCTTATCTACTCTAGCCTAGGGAATGTTTTGATTCACTTCAGATTATTAGACTCTCTCTGTTATCCTGTAAATCACCTTCAAGCTGGCTAATGAATGTGATTTAGAGTGACTGAAAAGTTTTTGTGATCTCCCAGGGGAGGTCATTACTCTGCTGCCTCCCCATATGGTACACCTTTCAAGGCCAGAGGTGACTCCTCTTTTCCCACAATGACCATCTCCAGCCCCCCCAATCTCTATTCACAATGTCAGCATTGATTATACACCACAGATTAGTGGCCATTAATTTCTCTTATTTAAAGGGGAATAGACCATACAAATAATAGAAAAGAGAGCAAAAAAAAAGAGCAGAGATGCAGTTCATGAGATATAAAGAAGCCAGTGCCAGGTACTTCTACCCTCTTTGGGGAGAAGGGAGAGATAAATCCTCAAAGAGTTTCTCAGAAAGGTTGGAAGTTTCTTTCTTGACTTGCAGAGGTTCTCAACCTATGGGTCACAACCCCTTTGAGGGTTGAACAACCCTTCCACAGGGGTTACAGGGGTCGCCTAAGACCATTGGAAAACACATATTTCCGATGGTCTTAGGAACCGAGACACCGCTCCTCTATCCATCTCCAGGTGGGTCCGCCCACATGCTAATATGCCCACCTATGAGTATTAAAGGGTCGAGGCATTAGGAAGGTTAGAACCACTGACTTAGAGGCAGGCTAGATGGAAGGATCTCACCAACCACCTGTTAGTCCTCAGCAGTCTCTCAACACTTGCCAGCAGCCACTGCCACTAGCCCCAGTCCTTCAGGGGCAAGGAGAAGGGGAACACAGGCCCACCTCATGCTTTATCTTATATGTTCATATGATCCACAAGATGAAGGATGCACCACAGATTCTGAACTTGGCCTTCCTTTCTCTTCTTTTTCCATTTTTTTCTTACCACGTTCTCCATGAAACAATCCCACAATCCTCAGGTTCTACAGTGTTGATGCTGGTGGATTCTTAGGAAGCATCTCTCAACATCTTAGTTCTGACACAGGGTTACAAAAATATGAAAAAGGAACAAAAATACTTTTGTAAACAATTCTTCACAGTGAGTATCTTTACAATAACATAGCTGAATAAAAGATACTTCCACATATATTATTTGTTCATGGAAAAAAAAGACACTTGACTTGGTAGAACAAAACAAAAAATAACCATAAAACTTCTGCATTAGATTGTAAGCTCTTTGAGATCAAGGACTTTTTGCCTCTTCTTGAATCCCTAGTGCTCAGCACAATATCTGGCACATAGTAGGCACTTAATAAATATTTATTAACTAAAAAAAAATCAAAATATAAAATATTGATTGATTAAATATTCTTTTCTGACAAGGATTCTTTCATATATTTTATATCAGGTGAGATTACATGATGAATGTACCTAAAGACAACTGTTTAACAACAGGTTCACTGGAAGAAGATTCTATTTAGATCAGTGGTTCTCAACCTGTGGGTCATGTTCAGTTTGTAACAATGAAAATACATCCTGCATATCAGATATTTACATTATGATTTATAACAGTAGCAAGATTATAGTTATGAAGTAACAACGAAAATAATTTTATGGTTGGGGGTCACCACAACATGAGGAACTGTATTAAAGGGTTGCGGCATTAGGAAGGTTGAGAACCACTGATTTAGATGATGAGGTACTCCAGATGTTACTGCTTACAGATGATTGTATTTCATTTACATCAAGCCCCAGAACATTACATCTCCTTTCTTGATAAGGTAGTTATTCTAAACCCTAACCCTAACAATCTATATAAGAAAAACAGAATGGATGAAAAAAATGCCTTTGGTCTAGACTATCACATGTAATTGAATGTCCAGTTCATTGAATTAGTACATTATTTGGTATAGGCACTGAAAATTTACAGTGAGATAGACCTAGAGTTGAATAAGATAAAAAGAATTGAATTTGGGAAATTGCTCAGTCCTGGTCACCAGTATAAAAATTCATCTTTTAATGAAATTTTTCCCACAACAATCACATATTCTTGTAAATCCTAAAGCACCATAATATTTGAAATAGTTGCAGGGATACAAAAGGCAATAGAGAGATTCATGATGGGCATGAGGAAAATTTTACGTATGTCTTATAGTGACTTACTGGCAAGAAGGGATAGAAGACAGTAGTGCCAAACTCAAATAGAAACAGCTCCCTGCTAATTGCAGATTGACTTAGAAAACCATGAATTATCATTATCTATGTTTTATTGGTATTTATTTTGTCATTTGAAGGCTCTGCGTTTGACACCTCTGGTATAAAGGATATTATTGATTAAAAAAAAAATAAAGGTGGGCCAATCATGTGTCAAGAACTAAGGATAACTGTAAACTGCCCAAATGATTCATTTGTATCCAGGAAATACTTTTTTAAAACCCAACAACTTTAAAAGAAGGTTCCAGAAGAGAGTATGGAACAGTGGGAAAGGTGCTGGATTTGGAGTCAAAAGAGCTATACTCCAGTGCTGGTCCTGCGACTTCCTTCCTGTGTGATGTTGGGCAAATCGTTTGGTTGGATGTGTGATGGTCTCCGAGTCTAACTCTATGGCTCAGTGAAAGCCTTTTTAGCACACGAGGTAGACCATGAATGCAAGAACATAAATAAGAACTATATAGTAGGAAAAGGCAGGCCTATGTTTGAATCAACACCAAATGGAAGGAATATTCACATTGATTCTCATTAGAATATAAACATTGTAAGAGTCCGGGTTACTTCATTCTCTGTACCTCTATCCCTAGCACAGTGCCTGGAGTATATAGTAGGCCCATAATAAATACTTTCTAGTTGATTCATTGATTGATAGGATCAGATCCAATGGAATTCCTCTCCCAGGACCAGAGCTATTTGCATTTAAAGCTTCATCTCTAATTGTCGTATGGCAGAGGGGGCCACACCCATCACCCCGGTCCAGCACAGGATGGCACATAGAGAGGTAAAGTTGCTGGGACTGCCATAGGGATATCCCTTGTGGGATCTTGGAGTTGGCAGTCTCTTGAGCCTTATCCTTCTAATACAATTTCTGCTCATCCATCATTCTCCACTCCTTGCACTAACATCTGCCTCCAGCCTGTATCTGAAGAATGACTGGCTTCTGCACCAGGGATCACCAATGATCTCCCAGTCTCAAAGTTCAGTGGCTTCATTTCAGCCCTCCCCCTCTGCAGGACTTGACAATGATCTGTTATGCCTTCCTTTGGTTTCTTTGGTGCTACATTGTCCTAGTTTTCCTCCTACATTTGATTGGTGTTTCTCTGATTCTTCTCCCTTCAGGCCCATTTATGGTAGGCAGATTATGCCACTATACGAAAACCTTTTCCCTTGCTACCACTTGGAAACTTGTTCTTTTTCTTTCTTATAAATCCCACCTGGCCTGCCAACTACCTGTTGATGTTTTGTATTTAAATGTTTGATTTGGTATACATATATACATACATATATATATATATATATATATATATATATATATATATATATATACACACACACACACACACACATATACATATATATGTTTCATTAAATATTTCCCAATTACATTAAATTTTTTTAACATTCTTTTTTAAATTTTGAGTTTCAAATTCTCTCCCTCTCTCCTGCCCCTCCCCCATCCCTCAAGAAGACCAGCAATATGATACTGATTATTCATATGAAGTCATGCAAAACATATTTCCACATTAGCCAGGGTGAAAAAGAAAACACACACACGCACACAAAACCCAAGAAATATAAAGTGAAAAAAGTTCTTTCTCTGGAGATGGATAGTATTTTTCATCATAGTTCCTTTGAAATTGCCTTAGATCACTGTATTCATCAGAGTAGTTAAGCCTTTCACAGTTGATTATTGTTACAGTGTTGCTGTAACTATGTATACTGTTCTCCTGTTGTTGCTTACTTTACTTTGTATCAGTCTTTACTTTGCATCTTCCCAGGTTTTTCTGAAACCATCCTAGTTGTCATTTTTTATAGCACAATGCTATTCCATCATAATCATATACCACAACTTGTTCAGTCATTCCCCAATGAATGGGCACCCCTTAAATTTCAGTTCTTTGCCACAACAAAAAGAGCTGCTATAAAAATTTTTGTACTGATATTGCCTTGGTTTTTAATCTTTTATTTCTCATTTGACTCTTTCTCCCTTTCCTCTTTTCTCCTCCCCCTCTGTTTCTATCTCCCTCTCTCTTCGTCTATAATCTCTCCCTCATCTGTCTGTCTCTTTCAGATAGCACCCACTAGTAAAATTGCAAATTATTGCTTCTGTGTAAGCGACCCTACAACTAAGTGACCTATCTCCTAAACTTTAGTTCCATACTCCCAATTTGTATGGCAGACATTTCCACTTCTACATCCCATTAGATCTTAATCTCAACAAGTCTAAAATTTTCTCATATTTGCAAACCAGTCGTTCCTGTTGACTTTCCTGTATCTGTTCAAAGTATCACTATTTTCCCAGGTACCCAGGCTTTAAAGTTCTCTTGAGTTGTTGTGTCCTTTCCATTCTCATTGTCACAACCCTTGTCCAGGCACTTATCACCTCCAGCTTACTTTATGGCACAGTAGCTTCCTCACCTCCAGTCTTTACCCTCTCCAGTATGTCCTACACACTGTCTCCAGATGAATCTTCTTGAAATGCTGCCTTGATCATGTCATTCTTTTGTTCCAAAATCTTCAATGGCGTTCTACTGCCTACATAATAAAATGTAAATTCTTTAGTCTGGTTCAAAGCCCTTCAGGCTTGACTCTCAAGCTACCCACATTCCAGCCTTGGCTTTCATTATTCCTCTTTAGTATCTTGCTTATCAGTCAAGTAGGGCTACTTGCTGTTACCTGAAGTCCCACTGTACTCTCTTACTTGACGTATTTGTCCGAACTGGTCTGTCTTTCTGTAATACCTTCCTCTCCTCCCTCCTCACCATGCCCTGCCAAATATCTTTGCTTATTGAGGTCTTTCCCATACCTTCAAGACTGCTGAAATGCTGCCTTCTCTGATGCCTTTCCTAATCATCCTTGCTGAAGCGATCCCTCCCTGCTTTGTCTGACTATTTGTACCTCTAAATGGTCCTAATCATACACTTCCTTGTACCAAAATTATTTGTGTGCTTGTCTGAAGTTTATAGGTCTACAGTATGCCACTGGGCAATGATTAGAGGAGATGGCATAGCTAGTACCTCACCTCCATGAAAAAATCAATCAACTGATCAACAAGTATTTGTTACACATCCATTGTGCTCAGCACGAGGGATGCTGGTACTAAGGATGAAACAATACCGAAAGTGCCTACCTTCATAGGTGAGACCACAAAGATATATTTGTAAAGATACACAGCAGAAATATAAAAGACTGTTCCCCTTAATAAAGGGTTTCCCCAGATTCTGAGCTGGACTCAGCTTTGGACCCTTGCTATGAACTCTGCCCCTCTCTCACTTTCCATGTGTGTTTTCTTGAATTTACGGTATGGTTAGAACACTGTAATTTCTGGGGGTACTCAGAAACTCTGACTGGACTTTGTATGGCTTAATATTCACCATTGCTGTAAAACCTTATTCTTTCTCTGTGGCCCTACTAACTATTTTCCCTTCTCCTCCATCCTTAGGGGATAGGATTTGCCATTCTCCCTGAATAGATTGTGAACTCTTACAAGGGCACAAAATGGTCACCCAATAACTTGTTCATGGGGTCATCGATTTAGAGCTAGAAGGAACCACCAGCAAAAGAGGTATGAGTTTTTGGTGACAATAGTGGGGATCTTTTGAGACCAGGAAACCTTACCAAGAGGGCGATCACCTATTTCATGGTCCTGTCTTTGGGTGCTGTGAAGGCTCACTCATCATGGGTTTTCCTTTTGCTGTTTTCCCCAAGGGGGATGTGGGTAAAATCTAGACCCAGAGTAATGGGGGTAGAGGGGTAGGGAGGTGAGGAGAGATTATTTTGGAACATAAAATATTTTTGGAAAATCTCTTTGTCCTCTGTCTTTGCCTCTGCTGTGGTTGTTGTGTTAAATAAAGTCTGTGAACAATGGAGAGAACTGGTACCTCCTGTGCCTTTGTTGTGGACCCAACATCAGGCTGAGGGTCAGGGAGAGTAAATAATTCCTGGAAAGTGGCAGTCTTCCTGACGGGGAGCTTGCTTTGGAAGGGAACAGTTGGGGGTGCCCCGGGAAGGACCGAGAAGGTAATGTAATCATTTATAGAAGATTTGTGGCGAGTGAATGCTTGGCCCTTCTCCAAGAGCTCAGCCAGAGCTCATTATGGTTAAGGAGATTGCAGCAGGGGTTTTCATTGGCCACTGTCTGTCTTTCGTTTGTCTCCAGGTGACCCTTCCGACCCTGGTTCCCTGAGCTCTCTCTTCCCCAGCCAGCGTTCAGCAGGGGTTTATGTAATATCTAAATGCCAACACCGGCCCCTCCCTCCTCCCAGGACTTTCTGCTCTGTAAAGAGCTAAAGCTCTGAAAAACCCCATCTTTGAGGGTTTAGTTGTGCGAGTGCTTAGCCCCAGAAACACTGAGGGGCTGGGGCTTGGGACAGGATCACCTAACAACTGGGCTGTGGGGAGCCTGGAAACTGACTCTGGAGCAAAATGATCTCCCCGAGGTTTCCTGTTTTGGGGTCCTTTCTCTTTAGGAAAAACAGCAAAAAAGATAAGGATGGGAATGGCAGGTGAAGCAACTAAAGGTGTCAGGGCAAGGAGGAGAGTGGGATAGTAGGTTTAGTGGGTTGTATAGGTGAACTGTGCTTGCTAGGACCACTGGATACCTATTCAGGAGAGGGAGAGGGTCAGGGTAGCTTTTGTCTCTGTCTGGATACCCCGAACACCCGCTAATAATGGGTCTAGGAGGAAGAGGGCAATTAAGCCATCTTCTGCTTCCCCAACAGGGGCAAGGAGAAATATGAGAAGTAGAGAAAGCCTAGTAGAGAATGGCTTAGTGCTGAGTGATTAAAGGATGAATAGACCACGAATGCCAGTCTATTATGAGTATTCCTGGTGCTGAAACCTGGGAAGAGGGCAAGAAAAGATAAGAAGTGCCCTCCTTGGAGTCACAAAGACCTGGGTTTGAGTGCAACTGATAGAAAGCTCTTTGAGGGCAGACACAGTATCTGACACATAATTTATTTTACCTGACTTACAATTTCAATTGTATAGGAACCTCCCAGTGCCTGACACATCAAAAGTCTTTATTAAATACTTGTTGATTGATTTACCTAAGGTTAAAAATCTATGTTCTAACACTGTTACAGAGTTGCTTGTATATGTATGACTTAGTACCAATGAAACATTTACCAGTTGCACATGGTGGGCTTGGTGGAGGAGTACAAAGGGTCTAAGGTAGGGATGGGGAACCTGAGCTTTGAGGCCACATGTGGTCTTCTAGGTCCTTGGGTGCTATCTTTTGACTGAGTCCAAGTTTTACAGAACAAATCCTTTTATTAATGGGATTTGTTCTGTGAAGTTTGGATTCAAAGGGCCACACTTAAGGACCTAAAGGGCTACACGTGTCCTCAAAGCCATAGGCTCCCCACTAGACTCTTAAGGCATAGTCCTATCCTTTGGGGAACTTGTATCTAAGGCAAGATATTGATAATCCAAGGGCAAGTCTAGGGACCAAATGCTGATGAAGGGAGTTTCCATATAAGAAGTTTCTTATAAATGAACTCTCAGATCCTGAAGAGGAAGAAGAGAAAGACCTATGGGGAACTCTGAGGCACAGCACTTAGTAGTCTTCATCATATACCTCAGCCTAAGTGGGGAATACCTGAAATCATGAATCCTTTGGGGCATATCCTATTGGAAGAGCTGGGTTTCCCAGGGTCTTATTAAAGACCTGTAACCTAACTAGAAACCCAAGCCTGCTTTGAGAAATGACCAAGATAGAAATTTAAGTCTTCAGCTGAAAAGCTATTATCCTTTCTTTTAATTCTGAGGCGCCTGATATTTCCAAATTAGAGAAGCAGCAATTGGAAGGGTAGAGATAGAGGGTGAAATGCCCTCTACAATGTCAGCTAAACCCATCCCAAGGAGACCAGGTCCCTGAGTAGAGTGCCCAAGGGCTCGAGCCACTGTTGGGCTCAAGCCACTGTTGAGCTCACTCCCTGGAAAAAAACTAGCCAAACAGATGCCCATGCTGGGCACACAGCCCATTATCACTGACAGGAACCTACCTTTCCCAGTCCCTTACTAGAAGGATGAGAAAGGTAGTTCTGTCTATCTTTATGGCTGCTTATTCCCCGGGGTATAGCCTTGAGGCTAAAAGGTAGGCAAAGTTGATGTTTGGCTAGGATGGAATGAAGACGTAATTTTAAAAAAAAGTGTCTATCCATCTCACCCAAGTTGGAATGTACGTACTACTCAAAGGCTGATCCCACTACAGCTTAGCAAAGAAGCAAGGACTTGCTCAATTTCCTAACCTGACTGGCTTATTCTTTCTTAGGTAACTTGGTATGGCTCCCTTTTTCCCATTTCTAGGGGACTACTATATTGCTGCTGAATTTAGTGTGGACACTCAAATGGCATACTCAGAACTCAGCTCCAGAGGAGAGTCAGTCAATCTTCAGCTGAGATTACAGGCATGAGCCATCATGCCCCTGGAGGCATAATTTTTAATGACTCGTTTTAAAATGCATGCTTGGTCTTGGAACCGGTAGGATCTGGGTTCAGAAATAGCCTCTGACATATGCTGGCTATATGACCCTGGACAAGAAACTTAACCTGCCTGCTCTGGCCAGCTCTCTCTAAGACTCTTCATTGCAAACAAGACACAGAAGGCCTGCACTGGTAGATCCATTTCCTCTTCCAAGGCATTCCCTAGAGTGATAAGATCAAAGTTCCTTCAGTCTTTATCCCTATAAATGACTATTTTTCTTCAAAAATTCCTATCTTTCATTTTTATATGACTTCATTTCTCAATATATCCCTCCTGTATCCACTGAGTCATCTCTTATAACATAAAAATAAAAAAGAAAGAAGGGAAAAAGCAGTTTAGTTAAAAGTAACCATTACACTGAAGGAATCTCACAGTCAGTACAAAATTTAATCTTTTTAGTCATCTACACTGCAAAGAAGGGAGAAAGGTATAAATTCATAGGTTTTTGTTGTTGTTGGTTTTGTTTGTGGTCTGAGTCTGAATTGCTTTATTGTTTGGGCAATAGGCTTTCTGCCACAGCTGGAAAGGCATAAGGACTCACCTCTCCCACAGGGTCTCTGGCGGCCGAGCCGCTGGAGTCGGTATCTAAGCAGGCTCAGCAGTTACCCTGAGAGTCCCAAAATCCAAGCAAAACACAGAGAGGGGGCTTTACTGTGAATGACCCGCAAAACTTAAGGCTTTCAAATGGATTTGCAGACCCTGAAAGGTTATGGAGAAATGTGCCTAAGGCCGAAAGTCTAGGCAAGTTATTTGTAATCTCTTTGAGCCTCAATTTCCCCAGTTTGATCTAGTGAAAAGAACACTGGACCTGGTGTCAAGAGATGTGAGTTTATTGCTCAACTTGGATATTTACTAGCCAGGTAACCATGGACAAATCACTTCTCTTAATCTCACTTTCTTCATCTATGAAGTATGTTAGGCAGATCAGGCCATCACCATGCCTTTGACCATCATCTCCCCAAAGACCCCAAAGGAGACAACCCAGGACCCTGAATCCAGTAGTCTCAGGAAGGGATATGCTTCCAGCCCAGTGCCCTCAGACATCATCTTGGAAATAATGCCTCTGGAGATGCCACTGCTCTGCAGGTACTCCTGCCATAGCTAATGAATACCCAGGAAGGAAAGTTCTTATCACCAAAGTCTTTGGCATTGACAAATGGTTCAAGATCAGAAACTGAAATGATTTTATTAGTGGAAACGACTTGAAAGAGTAGGCACAGCCATCTGCTTTGCTGTTGCACCTTCAGGACAATGGGATCTTTCCATCTGACTCATAGCTGAAACCTTTTATGTAGAATGAGTTCCTTGAGATCAAGAGTCATTTTCCTTTTTATTTGTATTCCCATAATGTTTGTGCTTAATAAATGCTTCATTCATTCATAAAGAGATAGGGATGGGGGATGGAGGTATGATTGAATGGATCTAGGAAATTCCTTGATGAAGGGAGTCCTTCTACCAGTGCAGGTGAACACCTTCTCCACAATTAATAGGAGAGCTGTCCAGGGTCACATAGCCAGTGTGGGTCAGAGACAAGGCTCGAAAGTGCTCCTGGTTCCCAAACCTGGTTCTCTGTCCACTATTGCCTCCCGGTCATCTATGAAGAGATCATGATACTTGTTCTACCTACCTCAAAGGATGCTGTAAGAAAAGCCTTTTGGAAAACTTTAAGATCTCCTGAAACTATAGCTGCTATCTGACAAGGAAGAGGTTGGACTTTTATTGGTGTTGTTGCTCATTCATTTCAGTCATGTCTGACTCTTCATGACCCCATCTGGGATTTTCTTGGCAAAGATACTGGAGTGGTTTGCCATTTCCTTTTCTAGCTCATTTTACAGATGAGGAAACTGAGACAAAAAGGGTTAAATGACTTGCCTAGGGTCACACAGCTAGTACATGTCTGGGGTTGGCTTCGAACTTAGGAAGATGAGTCTTCCTGATTCCAGACCTGGCACTGTATCCATTGTGCCACCTAGCTGCCCCCAGAGTTGGATTAGTGACCATTAAACTTGTTACCATTCTAAATTCTAGGGTCCCTTTGAGCCCTGAGGAGAGATGACTTCTGAGGGCTTTCTCAACTCTGAGAGTCTAAGGTCCCTTCCAGCTCTGATATTCTGGGGGTCTGTGGCTTGTGACCCTATGAGCCTTCTCTATGTCTGAGAATAACATTAATTAATAGCTAACATTTGTATGACTCTTTCTATGTGCCAAACTCATTGATCCAACTAGAACCAGCTCAAGTGCCATGCTCTCCTTGCAGCATTCCCTGATGGTTATCTACCCCAAGTCCACGGCAACCCTTCCCTGAATTTCTACAGTCCTATAACCCAATATCAAAGTGGGGAGGGACCTCTGAGACAATCTGGTTCAGGGACTCTTCACCATTTTGTGTCCTGGACCCCTTAGGCAGTCTAGTGAAGCCTATGAGCTTCTTCTTACAATAATGTCCTTAAATGCATAAAATAAAATACATAGGATCACAAAGGAAATCAATTATAGTGAAATATTGAAAATACTTTTTAAAAAAAGTTCATGGACCTCTGGTGAAGAATCTCTGCTCTAGTCCAACTGGAAATTGAGCAAGTTCCCCAACAAAGAGTTATCAAGTCTTTGTTTGAAGTCCACTAGTAAGGGGAGATGCTTTCTAAATTAGCATTTGGCCCCTAGACTCACCCTTGGATTATCAATATCCTGTCTCAACTGCAAGTTCCTCCAGGGTTGGGATTATACCTATACCTTTTGTGTTCCTTCTTCACCAAGTACACTAGGATAAATATTTGATTGGTACTTACTAAACCCTACATGACTACTTAGTGGGAGAGGTCATTTTAAAAATTACTTGAGGAAGTTTTTGGATAAGAAATTTCCATTCAAAGAGCCCAGTAATTACCCATGAGGGCAATCAATAACTGTCAAACAGGTATATTTCCATTTTACAGATGAAGCAAGTAAAGGCCAGGAGCAATTGGCAAAAGAATCAAAAGGGAAAAACTCTGAATCTTAATCTCTAGCATAGGGCTCTGCACACAGCACACACTATTTAATAAATGTTTGTGGAATTGAACAGAAGCCTCTTGCCCAATAGCAAAGCCTCTAGTTCAGAGACAGGCCCATATCCCTGTACTCAACATTTCTCTCCTTGTGTCAAGTTTCACTTTCTAGTTCTGTTAATAAGTTGATTTTTGCATAACTGGATACTAAGGGGGTGACTAAGAGTGTGACTGAACAAATGATTTTGTATAAATACAATGGAATACTTTCGTGCTCTAAGAAATAAAGAGGTACTTTTAGAGAAACCTGGATAGACTTGTATGAAGTGAGTGAAATATGAAGAGTGAAGTGAGGAGAACCAGAAGAATAATTTATATAATCAACGTTGTAAAGCCAAACAGCTTTTGAAAGATGTAAGAACTCTATCAACCCAATCACCAAGCGAAGTTTCAGACGACTGATGATCTGTCATCTACCTCTTGATAGAGAGGTGATGAGCAAACAAGGTATACAGATGAACATATGAATGTGGGAATTATTTTTCATGAACTGTGCATATTCATTACAAGGGTTTTGTTTTTCAAAGAGGAGGACGTGAAAGGGAGAGAAAATAGATGGGTGTTCATTGGAACACTATAGTTAAAATGTTGTTTAAATACACTTTAGGGGGCGGCTAGGTGGAACAGTGAATACAGCACTGGCCCTGGAGTCAGGAGGACCTGAGTTCAAATGTGGCCTCAGACATTTAACACTTACTAGCCATGTGACCTTGGGCAAGTCGCTTAACCGCAATTTCCCTGCCTTCCCCCCTCCAAAAAGTAAACAAAATAAATAAATAAATAAACTTTAACAAAGTTGTCTGTGATCTATTGAATGGACCTAGGGTAGACAGACTTTGTTCTCTTTAACTTAGAGTAGGATAGAGGGTCTCTGGTGCCCCTGTTCCAGGACCAGCCTGATAAAGAGAGGAAGCTGGACATACTCAAAGTTTGTGACTGTGGGGTGATCATGCTGGGGAAGGAATAGTGGTAGTATTTTGGATGGGGGAGAGAGAGAACACTCAAGGTCCACTACAACCATGCTGAGGGGGTCCTTCTTAAAGCCTGCTTCCATTAAGGCTGCAATCTGAGTCTTCCAAAACATCACTGTAATTAATGTCTAAGATCCCCAGGATGTGAGGTTGTAGTAAGTGAGGCCCAAGTTTCAGCATGAAGAAGGTAGGGCCCTGAATGAAGCTCACTTGGTGGGTTTGCTAGGCCTTCACAGAAAGGGGATGTATGTTGTACATAATTCCATCAAAGTGTTGGAATGGGGGTCTGAAAGATCTGAGTTCAAATTCTACCTGAGACACTTGTTGGTCATGTGACATTGGGCAAATCATTTAACTCCTCCTATCCTCAGTTTCCTCAACTGTAAAAATGATGATAATAATGGCATCCACCTCACAGAGTCCTGACAGTCGAATGAGATGCTGTATGTTATCATTATATATTCATTAGGCTGGGAGACTAGGTACAACCTTCTCCTATAAGCTTTTCAGGAAGACCTGGGTCAAATCCAGCCTCAGACACTTAGTAGCAGTGTGACCTTGGGCAAGTCACTTAACCCCGTCTCAGCGTCTTAATCTGTACAATGTGGATAACAATAGGACCTGCCCCCTAAAACTGTTGTGAGGATCAATTAAGATAATAATTGTAAAGCCCTTGGCAGAGCACATAGTAAGTACTACCAAGATGTTAGCTATCATAACGATGGCAGCTAATGTTCCTGAGTTCAAATCTGGCCTCAGACACTAGCAGTGTGACCCTGGGCAAGTCCCTTAACTCTGTTTGCCTCAGTTTTTCCATCTGTAAAATGAACTGGAGTAAGAAATGGCAAACCACTCCAGTGTCTTTGTCAAGAAAACCTCCAATGGGGTCATAAAGAGTCATGCACGACTGAAACAATCGAACAATAAAACTACGTAGCAACAAGCACCAAAGGTTGGATTTGAACTCTAGACTCCTGATGCCAAAGCCAGTGGTCTTTCAGCTTCCACAAGATTAAGAGTGGTGATACCTTCAGTGAAGGTTTGCCTTGGAGTGAGGAGAAACTGGGGGAATGGCGGTTGCTTTGAGGGGGAGAGGAACCTGCAATAGTTTGTTCACCTTAAAATCAATGCTTGGAGTTGAGAAAATCTACCTCTTTCCTTTTTTGCAGAGGTGGGAAGCTATGAGTATGGAACATTGCATATACAGTTAGATACAGTGGTTGTGTTGGTTGGTTTTGCTGAACTGTCTTTTCTCTCTTTCTATTTTAATATTTATTATGACGAGTGAAGAAGTAAAAGGGATATATTCAGAAATGAGGATGATATAAAAATGAAAGATATCCATAAAAATTCCATAAATATAGCCCTAAAAATAAGATTAATGAAAATTCGATCCTTCAGTGTATCCAGTCTCTCACTGATGAGGACACTTCTTCTGCTGGTAAAGATCCAGTCCACATCCTTAAAACTAGAGAAGGAAAGACATGAGCCTTGGGCCTTCTTTGGGAAAGAGCAGTAGAGAACACCTGAGCTAATGAGGGAAATGAAAGGAGCTCTGATCCAGGAATCAGGGAGCCTAGAACTTTTGGTTCTGACTCTCCTGCTCACTGGGTGTGTGACCTTGGGAAAGTCACTTAACTTTTCTGGTTTCCCCATCTATAAGATAGGAGTAAGTAATAATATGCACAGGGTTGTTATCAGAATTAAATGAGGCAGTGATCATGAAAGGACTGAAAAATGTGGCAACATGGAGACAGGGCTGACCTAGGAGTTAAGTAGACCTGGGTTCAAATCCCACCTCTGTTGCATAACTAGATAGGTGGGCCAAGTCATTTAAAATCTCTGATCCTCAGTTTCCTCGACTGTAAAAGAGAGGCATTGGATTAAGTAGGTTTTAAGGTCTCTTTCAGGTCTGAATCTATGAGCCTTTGAAGCAAGGTATGACATTCCAACCATCCTCCCACCTACCCCCATAGGTAGCAGCCTCTAATGAGTTTTTAGAGTATTCTCCTATTAATATTCTGGAATCCATTTAGGGGTATTGAGATGTAGGGCTCCACAGTAGGACTCCCAACTGGTAAGCTCCTGTCAAGCTAAGTGTGATTCTCCCTGTTGTAGCTACTACTCCAGCCTCTGTTTTCTCTTCATTGACTAATGAGGATAATTGGTCTCAAGCTCTTAATAAGTGGCCCTTTTCATCTATGTAGACAATTACTGTGTCTCCCCAAAGTCTTCCTGAGATTGAATGTGCTCCTCTCCCTTCACCCTTCTGAACTTGCTTCTCTTCTGCCTTTTTCTCCCTCCCCCAAAGCCCCCAAATTCTCATGGACCCTTTGGTTGTCTTCTGGGTCTAAATGGGAGCCCAGGGCAGAGAAGGAAGCCCTTTACTTTAGGGTCTAACCGGGGTCCAAAAATGGTGGAATGGCTTCTTCTCTCTACTTAGCAGTACCTCATGTCAAAGCCAGGCCCTCATAGAACCGACCTTTTGAAGGTAAATATTGGCCAGTCAGCAGTATATGTATATAACCATCAATGAACATGTCAACTATGTACAGAGAAGTCTCTGTTTTTCTCCAGAATAGAGGGTGTTGGTCCTTAAAGGAATCTCTGGCCAGATTCTGAAATTAGACCCCGTGAAGGGGAATGGCTGGCCAATCTTCCCTTTGGTTTTCTTGGCAGAGAGAATTCTAGGATTTGAGGGTACCATGGAACTTTGTTCTAGCTGGGAATGGATCCAAGAATCTGGACTTTATAGGCATCAAAGTGAAAAAGGAAGCATCTTACAAATTAGCCACATCTCTGCTTGAGGATGATCAGTTAGGAGGCAGGGAATCTCACCAAAAGAAGGAGCCAGAGCTCTGAGAGGACTTGAGGTGTGTGAGAAGCTCAACTGGGAAAGCCTCCAAGTGTCGTGTCAACCGTTGGCTTTTACAACATTTATCATCCAATCCTTAAGACATATTAAAATGGATTTAAAAAGACATTTTGCATTTTCTCTCTTTAACACAAACATTATTGCCACACATCGGCTTTTGTTTTAATTAAAATAGGTTTTGAAATCCTCCATGAAGCTTCAGTGGAATTGTTAAAGAAGGCAATTCTCTTATTGGCAGCACGTCCAAAATACACTGTAATAGTTATTTTGCAACATAGCACAAGTCTTATTAATTTAGCTCAATCAAATCAGAGCTACTTTAATTTACGAAGCCGTAAAAATCTGTGAGCAGCATTGCTTTAGATCAAAGAACTAAGAGCAGTCTAAACTAAAGCGGAATGTTTATTTTGTACAATGGCCCATAACTGCATTTATGTGATTTAAAAGCTTTCTGAGGCATGGCATAATATTACATGCATATAGAATTGTGTGTTTGCCATGCCTCATTACTCCCCACAGAGACCCAAAATCATTTGGTATTCAACTCCCACCTAAAATATTTCCTTTTACATACAAATATTTTTCTGCTTTAAATGGCTTCCCTATGTTAAGTCTTTTTCTTCTTTTTTTCTGGGGCTGTGATGCAAGATCATTTACTAAAGGGGATTCTATTTTGGTACAGTTGAGATCTCCGAGCCTTGGTTAGTGGGTGGTTAGTTGTGGTTTTTTTTCTTCCTTTTCTTCTTGACTCCACTGAAGGAAAAGCCAGTGTATGTCTCTATGGGGCCAAATTTGCATTTCAACCTTATTTCTTTGCCTTCTAGGTTCACTTTTACTAATGTCTTATTTAGGGACTGTTTCTCTCTCTCTCTCTCTCTCTCTCTCTCTCTCTCTCTCTCTTTCTCTCTCTCTCTCTCTCTCTCTCTCTCTCTTTCTCTCTGTTCCTCCCTCCTTCCCCCCCCTCTCTGAAGACCTTTGCTTAGTAATAAAATTAATGATTTACAATCAAGGAGGAAGAATTAGACCCAGGGAGACCTGGAGTCTCTATTCAACCTTGGTTCAGGAAAAAGGTGCCACCTACTTAAATGGATAGCCCTACATTATCTAATGGCTGATCAGCTACCCATCCCAGTTTCTTGGCTTTCTGGATTCCTGTCATTTTGTGTAAATCCAGAATCTTCAGGAGGGTCAGTGGATTCATTCTGTACATTAAAGAAAGTCTGAGCAGAAAATGACGACTAAAGAGAAAAGAAAGAATAATATGGTCCAAGCTCATGTTCAACACGGGTGGGAAGGTTAAGATGGACCTAGCACTTTTTGCCAGGCCCTCTTAGATTCACAGAATTATAGACGTAGAACTTGAAGGGATTTCAGAGGCCGTCTGCTCCAAACCCCTTATTTCAATGGTAAAAACAACAACAACAACAACTGAGGTACAAGGAAGCTTTGATCAATGATTTGCCAAAGTCATCCAGCGAGTCTCCAGAGTCAATGTTCTTTCCGTTGCATCTGATAACCACCTTTCTAATCTTTGAATTTTGAAACGGGCAGGGCCCGCAGAGAATCTTTTTACCTATGTGATTTCAGGCAGGCCACTTTCTCACTCGGGGCCTCAGTGCCTCCTAAGGATTCCCAGCTCTTTTGTCTTAACCCTGATAGCTTGGTTCTGTACTGCAACAACCCAAGACCGTTCACTTCTGTATGAAGGAAGGCCCTGGAGTTTGGGATTTGGGTAAGGCCTTATATAAGGTATGATCTGTGGGGCAAAGGGACTCAGCACCTCATCAGTCTGGTGGTGTCACTAATGGTGAAATTCTATTAGCAGAAACACACTTCTTTGGTCTCTTCATGGGCAGAGATCTCTTGCCTCCCTCCCCTGCCCTTAATTTGGTTTGTTGGTTTGTTCCTGAATATGGTGGTGGTGGTGGGGGGGGGTTCCCAGTTACTCCATGGCCCCTCCCTACTCCACCAATAGCTGCTATACCTAGATTTGGGACATTCCTTCCCATCCCTGACTTTCTGTAGGAATAAATATAAGAAGGCAGCTAGGTGGTACAGTGGACCTGGGCTTGGGAAAAACTTGAGTTCAAATCTAGCCTCAAATATTTATTTTTTCTGTCTCCCTGGACAAGTTGTGAGGATAAAATAATATTTTCAAAGTGCTTTGCCAGCCTTCAAGGGTCATATAAATACTAGCTATTATTATTATTATTAAATAGAATAACAGTTGACATGTGCATAATTTATATGTTGTATATGTGACTTATCAATATTTATTATTATTATATACATAACTGAATATTTATATATTACATATGCATTTTATATATGATGCATACGTATCTTATATATAAATAATTATACATGCATTCTCATTTGACCCTCATAGAAACCCTTTGAGGGAAGTTCAATAGGCACTTTTATCCTCATTTCACAGATGAGGAAATTGAGGCTTAGAGAGTTTAAGTCACTTGCCCATGGTCACATAGCTAATAAATACAAAGGACTTTAACTGGACCCAGGTCTTTGTGATTCTGAGTCTCTGTCTCTAGCAATGAAGCCGTTTGATATAAAGGCAAGAATGCTGGCTTTGCAATCAGAGAGACCAGGATTCAATTAAGGCCTTAGAACTCAGTAGCTATTGGACTGTGGACAAGCAGTGACTTAATTATTCTGAACCTCAGTTTCCTCATCTATAAAGTGGGGGTAATAATAACACTTATTACACAGGGTTATGAGATGATTTGTGTAAATGCTTTCCAAACTTTAAAGACCTATATGGAGTGTTCATTATCATTTACTATTATTATTATTATTATTATTATTATTATTATTAGATATGAGGGGTTTGGAGGAGTAAGGCCTAGGGACCTGGTTCACACCCCTCCTCCCACTGAGGGAGGTAGGCTTTGAGCTGAGCCTTGAAGGAAACTAGGGATTCCAAGAAGCAGAGGTGGGAAAAATGATCATTTTGAGAATAGGGAATTCACTGTGCAAGACATTGAGGAGGGAGATAGAATATGGGATGTGGGACAGCTAGGTGGTGCAGTGGGTAGAGCACCAACTCTAGAGGCAGGAGGACCTGAGTTCAAATCCAGCCTTAGAAACTTGGCATTTATTAGCTGTTTGACCCTAGGCGAGTCATATAACCCTGATTGCCTCAAAAATAAAAAAGAATATGGGGTGTGCAGATGGGCAAGAAGGCCAGTATGGTTAGACTGTAGGATGCAAGAAAAGGAGTAATATATACCAAGGCTGGAAAGACAGGTTTGGGTCAGGCGGTAAAAGGCAGAAGAGTTTGTATTTTAACCCAGAGGTAATAGGGAGCCATTGGTGTTTACTATGAGAGGGAGTGGTGTGGTCATACCCATTCTTTCAGAATATCAATCTGGCAGTTCTGATGGATTGGACCAGGAAGGGGAGAAACAAAAGTGGACTGTCTGGAGAGCCAGGACCAGAATCAAGCTAACTGGGGCTGGGAGACATCCCAGGGCTAATCAGTCAAGAGAGCAAGTCAGCCATGGCAGAGGCTGGCAGCCGAGAACCCTGGTGAGGCCCAGCATTCAGGAGGTCAGAGAAACAAAACAGAATGGCATCAGTGAAGCTTGAGTCCATGGCAGAGACAATTTGCTTTCTGCTGTTTCATATTTCCTATGATCATTGGGCTACAGGTTTTGAGCAGATACATGGGGGAAGGGGTAGGGAAATAGGCATTTATTAAGCCCTTACTATGTGCAAGCACTATGCTAAGAGCCTTACAAATATTATCTTATAAAGAGGTCAAAAGACAACAGGTTAATTTTTCCCTGATGGGGTCAGGGAGTAAGATGTAGACTGGTATGGTGGATTGAACACTGGAACTGGAGTCTGAAAGATGTGGGTTTGAATCCTGCTTTAAGATACTTATTAACTGTGTGACCTGAGGCAAGTCACATATCCTTTCTGTGTTTCAGTTTCCAACCTATAAAATAAGAAGGGTTGGATTTGAGGACCTCAGAAGTCCATTCCAGACCTGAAATCTATGAGCCTACGAACTCAAGGTCATCAGAGTAGCCAATAGGAAGAGGGTCCAAGTTGTTTAACTATAAACCAAGAAAGAGTTGGACCCTCTGAAATGAATGAACAACAACAGTAAATATCAAGTTGGTTCTATAGGTATTTATTGGACAGTTTCAGCAGCCCCAGCATGGTTCTGGGCACCATGAGATATGCAGAACTACCTGCCCTTTTACCGGTGGTGCCCTTACTTCTTCCTAGAATTACCATGAGGCTTTTAGTCAATTCTTTCCTTCCATTGTGTCTCATTTGGTTTCTCTGTACAACAGTCTATTGCTATCTGCCAGGGCTGTTATGAAACAGAGATCCACAGCAGACACAGGACATCAGGCATTAGAACTTAGTGCTTCCAAATTGCTATTGAACTTAGGGTGAGGACACGGGCACCTTGCCAAGTTCAACTGCCCTGGCTGGGTATCACAAAGGAGCAGGAAAAAAGGATGAGGAATAGCGTTGGCATCCCTGTTCCATATTCCCTTTCCCCTGAGCTGTGGGGTCAAAAAGCACAGACCTTCTCAATGGTTCTTCCCACGGTAGCATCTCTGCATGGACTCATCCTGGTAGCCTGGCATCTGCACTCAGATGTCCATAAAGATGGAGCAAGCCCTATCTTCTGCCTCACCAGGGACAAATGTGGCGTCTTCCCTTTGTGGTTTCTTCCATTTGAAACCAAAAGCCTGGAATGATGCATGAATTATGGTTATCTCTGTCTTCCCTCTCCTCGAGGAGCTCGAGAATATAGGGAGGAGGCAGAAAAGCCAGAGTAAAAAAGGGGGAAAAGCCCCCCAACCCATCCCCACCAAGCAATTGTCCCCAGTCTGGTACTTTCCTTGTTGCTATTTCAGAAGGCTTTCTAAAGAAGAGGAACCTTCAATGGTAGCAGATGGCTGATAAGTAGGAATGGTAAATAGTTTTAATTACTGCATAATGTAAGTGAGCCAATAAAGGGGAGACAGTGAAAGCAAGCTGCTGCCGAGAAAGCTCTGGAACTGTTGCGGGGCCCAATTTGTCTGGCATGTGTTGCTCTCCGTCTTCAGAGGGCTTTAAAAGAGAATGCTGAAAATATTAATTGCGTGCCTCATCGGCCCATCCATCTTCACAACCGAGTAACACGCTTTTTTAATTTCAGGGGAATCGTTTTCAAATGGGAATCATGCAAATGAGTATTTTAGCTATTCATTTGTTTTACTGCAAGAGCTTTGTGAGCAAATGGCCTACAGCTTGCAATGAATTAAAAGACATGGGCACTGGAGACCGATTTTTAATACAAAGTCTTGACACGGAGACGACCCCGACCGACAACACAGAAAATGTTGGCATAGCAACTTTGGGCATTTTCATGCAAATTGGCTCCTATATAGATGATACGAAGGCAATGTTTTCCTTCAACTAATCATCATAAAATTAGTTTCACTATATTTAAATGCCTCCACTTAATGCATTATATCCATATGCATGAAATTGCCTCAGCTAATGCAGTACATAAAACGCCAAAGATACAATGAATGGCCAAATTGCAAGCCGTTATGTTATCTCCCATAAAAACGCCTTTTTTTTTTTGTAGGGTGGTGGGTTTTTTTCTTTTTCTTTTTCTCTTTTTTTTCTTTCTTTCTTCCTTTTTTATTTTGGTGATGTTATTGAATGTGTGGGCCCCCAAGGCATCTATCACAAATCGCTATTAACACACACACGACACACACACACAGACACACACACAACCCTTCTATGTTTAAGTAACGCTAAGGTTATAACACGAAGTCATGAAAGCTGGGGAAAGGAGGGAGGGAGGGAAGCTGTGATGTGGTGTGCCTAGGCAGGTTGGCACGCCTGGCCTCCTGCCTCCTCTCCTCCCAGGGGACCAGGCTTCAAGTGCCAGCAGCAGCTAGATTGGGAGATGGGAGCGAAAGTTGTTTGTCAAAGAATGGTGTTCCCTCCGTTGCTTGCGATGTATTGAGAGGGGAGATGGGATGCAATGGAGGTGGAATAGAGCCAAGTGACCCTCTGAGGACCTGTGTGACTCTCTGGGCATCAGTGTCTTCCTTTGTAAGATAATAGAGTAGATTAGAAGACCTCCAAAGTTCTAATCTAGTTCTAAATCTAGGATTTTAAGACTCAACTCAGTTCGACAAGCATTGTCACCTATGTATTGGGAACATGAAAACAAAAACAAAAGCATTCCTGCCTTCAAGTAGCATCTATTCTGCTGAGGGGAAACAACGAATGTACCAATAAGAAAATACCAAATATTTATAAAATAAATATTTTATATATAAATATATAATATAAAAATATATAAACATATTTTCCTTTCTTCATGGGAGGTGAGAAGTACAGAAGCTACTTACAGGCTGGTCCCACTACTCACTGCACAGGAGTTTTTGACTTGCTTCATTTCTGACTGATTTGCCCCTTCTTGGGCGAGCTGCCCCCACCCTCATGTTGTTGCCAGACTTACACAGCCTCCTCCCTAGTAGAAAGCATTACAGACTTGCCATAGAATATTTTTGTGGGTTTGGAGGTGGGGAGAAAGTACCTACAAACAAGGAGAAGTGCTACCTGAGTTGGGCTTGAAGCAAAGTACGGTTCCAAGAGAAAGAAGAAAGGAAAGAGAGCGTTCTAGGCATGGATACAGCCTGTGCAAAAGCTCTCTGAAGTTTCCTTCCAGTTTTAAATATAGGATCCTGAATTTCCCTGATAACTGGGACCCCGCAGTCCAGGCAGAGAGGAGGAAGGACCTTGGACCTTCCTTTTGTTCAGCTGACTCATTAGTTAAATGGAGATAATAGTCACATAGGGTTGTTGTCAGGATCAAATGAGATCCTTCATGTAAAGTGTCCTTCTTGCCATAAAATGCCATCTAAATGTAAGCTGCTATGATCACCATCCACATTATTATTAGACCAAAGCCTATAAAATTAGGAGGCTGGAAATCAAGCAATCAATTACCAAGCATTTATTATGGACTGTACACTGTGCCAGTTGCTGAGAAATATAAAAGTGAGATAGTCCCTGCCCTCAAGGAACTTACATTCTAATGGAGGATACAACATATTCACAGAGAAGTAAATCAAAGATCTATAAAATAATCAATACAAAGTGATTTGGGGAGTGGGAGTAAGAAAGATGAAGGGGATTGGAAAGGCTGCTTGGGGATGATCCTTGGGTTGAGCTCTGAAGAGAGCCAAGGGTTCTGAGAGGCAGAGGGGAAGGTATTCCAGGGCTGGAGGGGCGGGGAGTGGACAGCCTGTGTAAAGATATGGGTGGAGACAGTAGATGCATTGTCACAGATGAAGGAATGATAAGGAAATCCATTTAGTTGGAAAGTATATGAGATCATCATAAAAGGAGGCAAACTGAAGAATTTGCTTTATCCTAGAGATAACACACAAAGAACATTCCTGAAAGAATATGAAACTATGAACAAAGTTCAGGTGCAGGGAAAGCTGTTTGGGAGCCTGCGAAGGATAGATTTGGGGAGGGAGAGTATAACAGTCAGAGACATTTAATAGTTTAGACTGTAGAATTGAACTGGGTCGGGGGCTATGGGGCATCCAGGTGGAGATATACAACAGGTAGTTGGAGAAGTAGGACGGGAGTTTTAGGAGACAGACCCAGACTGATGATGTATATTTAGGATGTATTTATACAGAGATAATAGGCCTACTGGGTGGTGCAGTGGATAGAATGCTGGGCCTGAAGTCGTGAAGATGCGTCTTCTTGAGTCCAAATCTGGCCTCAGACACTTATTAGCTGTTTGACACTTAACCCTGTTTGCCTCAGTTTCCTCATGTATAAAATGAGCTGGAGAAGGAAATGGCAAACCACTCTAGTATCGTTGCCAAGAAAACCCCAAATGGTATCATGAAGAGTCAGACGTGATTGAACAACAATAGTTGAATCTATGGGAGCAGAGGAAATCACCAAGAGAGAATAGAGAGAGAAGAATACGGAATTGCCCACCAAATCCCTGGATCCTGGAACCAGAGAACCCTCTGATTGCTTAGGCCCTCACCTGGACCACTATTTCCTGGGGGGCCCCAGATATGCTCACTTCATGCCTGGACCAACTCACTCTCCAGACTTGCCCTGGACTTTTTGTTCCCCGTGTGGATACTCTCTCTTGGTCTCTCAAGTACCTTCTCCTCCACTGTTCTTCCCTCTTCTCAGGTAGCCTTTACAAATTGTCTTCCTATAACGAAATGTAAACTCCTTGAGGGTAAGTATCCCTAGCGTTTAAGCATAGTGCCAAGCACATGCTGTTGTAATTCAGTCATGTCTGACCCTTCATGACTCCGTTTGGGGTTTTCTTGGCAAAGATACTGGAGTGGTTTGTTATTTCCTTCTCCAGTTCATTTCATAGATGAGGAAATTGAGGCAAACAGCGTTAAGTGACTTGTCCAGGGTCACACACCCTAGTAAGTGTCTGAGGCCAGATTTGAACTTAGGAAGAATCACCTTCCTGACTCTAGGCCTGGTGCTCTGTCTACTGCACCACCTAGCTGCCCCTAGCACATACTAAGTGTTGAATAAACCATTTGCTCACTAGCTCACTCTCTATCTGTGTATCTATCTATCTGTTTGTCTATCTATCTGTCCATCTTATCTACTTTTGGGGCTCTTTTTTGAGGAGGGAAGGGAGGGCAATTGGGGTTAAGTGACTTACCCAATGTCACACAGCTAGTAAGTGTTAAGTGTCCTAGACCGGATTTGAACTCAGGTCCTCCTGACTCTAGGGCTGGTGCTCTATTCACTGTACCACCTAGCTGCCCCGGTACTGCCCTGGTCTTAGCTATTTCTATAAGCTTGAAGGAAGTCAATTTGAAACAAATACAAGGAAACCCAATTTCTCTGAAGGGGGAATAAACCCAAAGAAGTGACAAGAAACCTGTTCCTTAAAAAATAGTATAGTTTGACAACAGAGAAAGGTTCAATGAGAGGTCTAGATCCATTTAGTGGAGGACAGAGCCAACAATGGGTCCTTTTCAAGAAAGCCCATGTGGTCCTGGTGGAAACAATACTGGGTCCAGAGACCCAGTCTGTCACCAACTAACTGTCTGTATGACCTTGGACAAGTCAGGTCACCTCTTAGCTGCCAGGAAGGCAGAGGGTTGTGCTACAAAATCTCTAAGGCCCCTTGTAGATGACTGCGATTCTACTCCTAATCTCCTAGGACAGTGGTTCTCAACCTTCCTAATGCCCAGACCCTTTAATACTGGTATGTGGGCATATTGGCATGTGGGGGGACCCACCTGGAGATGGATAGAGGAGCAGTGTCTCGGTTCCTAAGATCATCGGAAATGTGTTTTCTGATGGTCTTACGTGACCCCTGTGAAAGGGTCATTCAACCCCCAAAGGGGTTGTGACCCACAGGTTGAGAACTGCTGTCCTAGGATGACCCCAGGGAGGATAGCTCCTCTTCTGATGTTCTCTTATGCTCATTTCCCTGGAGGGAGGAGAAGAGACCCTTTTGATGCCCTTTTGTTCATCTCTCAGCCCCAACCCTGGCTTTTTAAGAGGAACTCTCTCTTAGGGGGGAGGGAAAGGAGAGGCCTATAACTGGGGTAACTGAGACATTCATGACTTATGGAGCACTTGTCCCCTCCTTGTGTCTCTATTCTTCATGCTCATCTAGGCACAAAAAGAGAGGACATCTCTGCCCTAGCTCTAAATCCACCATGAAACTCTGGCTGGCCAAACTCTCAAGACCCAATGGTTATAGGATCCTAGACTTATGTCTGGAAGGTACCTTAAAAGTCATCGCTTCTAAGCCCCTTCATTGTGCAAATGAAGAAATTGAGGCCCAGAGATATAAAGTGACTTGCCCAAGGTTACACAGGTAATGAATGACAAATCCAGGATTTGAACCCGGATTCTTAGATTCTAAAGTCAGTATCACAACTACTCAAGGAGACTCCTAAAGGTTGATTCCAACTTACTTTCCCCTCAGGAAACTTGTCTGATGTTTGCTATGACATAGGTGACTCTATGAAAAATGGGGTTCAACAATTTTCCTGATCTTGTCAGGTCCATCTATTTTGACCTCAATTCTTCCCTCCTGCTAGTGGCAGCTAGGTAGTGCAGTGGTCACAGCTCTGGACCTAGAGTCCAGAAGGCCTGGCTTCAAATTCAAACACTTACTGGCTGTGTGGCCCTGGGCAGGTCACTTAACCTCTGTCTGCCTCAGTTTCCTCATCTGTAAAATGGGGGTAATAATGACACCCATCTCCCAGGTTGTTGTGAGGATCAATGATACAATAATTGTAAAGAGCTTAGCACAGTTCCAGGCACATAGTAAGTGCTGTCTAAATGTTACTTATTATAATTATTGCCCTCCCTTCTCTTGTCTTTGGTCCTTAACTCTTTAACCTCTTTCCCTCACACAATTCCTCCTCATTTTCTCTCTTTATGCCGGGGCTCTTCACTTTTTTGTATATCTTGGGACCCCTTCTGGCAATCTGGTAAAACCCATGGGTCCTTTCTTAGAATAACGTTTCTAAAAGTATAAAATAAAATACACAAATACATAAATAAAATAAACATATAATATGAATAAAAATTTAAAAATATTTAAAAAAATAAAATACGTTAAAAAACACATAAAATTGGAGCAGCTAGGCGGAACAGTGAATAGAGCACTGGCCATAGAGTCAGGAGGACCTGAGTTCAAATCCGACCACAGACACTTAACATTTACTAGCTGGGTGACCTTGGGCAAGTCACTTAACCCCAATTGCCCTGCCTTCCCCCCTCAAAAAAAGCAAAAGAACCCCACATAAAATAAAGGAAACCAGTCATATCAAATATGGGGAGGGAAGGGAGACACAAGATACGGTTTTTAAAGTTCATGATATCTGATATCTGTGAGGATCCATTGCTGAAATAACTTAGATTTGCAAGGTACATTTCCCAAACCCCAAGATCTGTTAGTTCTTCAGTTTGTACAACCATGGTTTTAGAGCTGGAGGGGATCTTGAGGGCTGTCAAGTCCAACCACCTCATGGAAAATCAAGGGATCAGAGGCACAGAGAGAAGTTATAGGTGACTTGCTCAGGTGATTTTACTCCAGTTAGTAAAATCTGGGGCAGGACTTGAGTCTGGGTCTTTCTGACTCCTGGTCTAGTGCTCTATCAACTACACCAAGATGCTCAAAATTGTGAAAGTGTCTACTATGTGCCGTCACCATACTAGGTGCAGAAGATGCAATGGAAACAGTCCTCCCTTCAAGAAGCTTGCATTCTACTAGGAGGACCATGGTGTACACAGATGACTGAATGTAACATATTTGCAAAATAAATACAAAGGGATGGGGTCACTAACACCTGGGGGAATCAAGAAAGGTTTCTTGTGGTAGGTAGGGCTTGAGCAGAGCCTTGAAGGAAACTAGGGGTTGAGAGGTCATATGTCCGGATTCCATCAGTAACCACTAGGTGGTGTGCCCATTGGAGACAATCTCTATCAGATGTCCTCTAAGATGGCAGTGGTGAGATTTGCAAATGTGGTGATTAGGAAGAATCCATCCAACTCCAGGAGGTACGTTTCTTATACAAGTCACCCTGTATAAGTTAACAACAAATGTCATAACTTCTAAATAAACTCATGCTCTAAATAAATTCATATTCTGAATAAACTCCATGGCTCTGCCCCATGGCTCCATATCCCCAAATTATGTGATCTTGCAGTCAGGTCTGTCCCTAAGATAAAAGTTCATTGTTGATAGCTTCATCTTTATGAATAGCCAGCTTTTCCATGAAGATCATAAACAGGGTGGGCTAACTCAGCCTTTGTCACAGGGCGCTGGCATCCGAGGGGGCACACTTCTCTCTGACTCACTGTCCTGTGCCTTGCAACATGACCTCCCTCACTCCCTGTCCTGATCCAGGCCCTCTGCTGCTGGGGTTTTTTATTGCTTTGGTACCGCTTTCCCACACTTTTTTTCCCCACAACTTCCTACTGAGAACTACTACTGGGTTTGGGGATTATCATTGGCTGAGTGGTGCGAGTATGGACCAGAATCTCTGGGTTCAGAGGGCTTCCACCTTCCAATGAGACTCCATCTGGGGTAGGCTGTCTTCTATGTCACCTCCCTCTCTAGAAAAATTTTTAAAACCAATCATTTTTGCCCCAGCTGCAAAAAATCCTCATTTCAAGTTTTCCTCCATAACCTTTCTTAATCCCTTGTCTTCAGCTCCAATGTGTCCTACTCCAAGTTTGACCAGGATCCCCAGTGGAAAGAGCATTGGAATGAGAGGACTTAGATTCAAATCCAGTCTCCGATGTTTACCACCTGAGTGGCCTTGGACAAGGTCAATGAACCACCCAATAAAATAGTTTCCCAATCTGTAAAATGAGATTGGAATAGATAGCATCCAATGCAGCTTTATACCTCTAGCCCTCCGCCTCCTCACTCTCTTCTGGGTCATCCTCTCATTGCAAACCTTTGAGGCTTCTTGTTGGCACAGGCACTCACTGACCTTGTTCCTTTGCTCCCTTGTAGCTAGCTGACTTTGACAGAAGCTGGGCCTCCTGCAGTCTGGCCACGTGGTTTTTCTTCTACACAGCTGTTGCCTCCTCTGGAAGACCCTTCTTTTTCCATCCATAGAACCAGTAAGTTGGAAGTTGATATCCTGTGAAATGTTGGATTACTAAAGAAATGGTTTGCTGGCAATTAGAAAAGATAACAGTGATCACTAGCAACCAGTATGGATTCACTAAGAACAACAAATTTCTTTTTGTGAGAGGATTATTATTATTGATATGTTGGTGTTAAAATACTACTCTCTTTGGTATAACTTTGGAACCATTGTAGACAGGATGTATCTTGAAGGTCAGCAAAGCATTTGGTTGTCTCTTAAATATCTTTCCAGACAAGATAAAGAAACATGAGCTGGACAAGAAGAGAATTCAGTTGATTCTTGGTGGTTGAACAACCATCCCTAAACAGTACTTAGTTAGGAGTGTCAGATGTGAAGTCAGAGGATGTAGATTCGAATCTTTGTAATTTTCTATCTGAAGAAACTGAGGCAAAAAAGTTAAGTGATTTGGCCTGCTAGGTGGCATAGTGAATAGAGCGCTAGGCCTTAAGTCAGAAAGACCTGAGTTCAAATCCAGCCTTAGATACTTAATAGCTATGTGACCCTGGCCAAGTCACTTAACCTATTTGCCTCAGTTTCTTTTTTTTTGGAGGGGGGAAGGCAGGTTAATTGGGGTTAAGTGACTTGCCCAAAGTCACACGGCTAGCACGTGTTAAGTGTCTGAGGCCACATTTGAACTCAGATCCTCCTGACTCCAGGGCCAGTGCTGTATTCATTGTGCCACCTAGCCGCCCCTGCCTCAGTTTCCTCAGTTGGAAAATTGGTATGATAACAATAGCACCTACTTCTTAGGGTTGTTGTGAAGATAAAATGAGATAACATTTGTAAAGCACTTAGCAGAGTACCTGGAATGTAGCAGGTGCTTAATAAATGCTTGTTTTTGCCTTCCTTCCTTGCTCTAGTCTGTTTTACAGATGAGGAAGCTAAGACTCAGAAAAATTAAGTGACTTATCTAAAGTCACACAATAGTAAGTACAGAGCTAAAAACTTTCTATGACTCTTTCCATTATCTGCTGTCTGTCTGTCCCCTTTGATAACTTCTCAGTACTATTCTCTGCTTTTCTAGGATTACTACCCTCTAGAGCAATGGTTCTCAACCTGTGGGTCACAACCCCTTTGGGGATCAAACAACCCTTTCACAGGGGTTGCCAAAGACCATCAGAAAACACATATTTCCGATGGCTTTAGGAACTGAGACACAGCTCCTCTATCCATCTCCAGGCGGGTCCACCCACATGCAGATACCTCACATACAATTAAATACAATACATATATACATACAATTAAAATTACATACAATTTTACATACAATTAAATATTAAAAATACATACAATTAAAAATACATACAATACTATTAAAGTGTCATGGCACTAGGAAGGTTGAAAACCACTGCTCTAGAGAGAGGAAATCTCTTTTCTCCTGCCTGGGAGCCCAGGACAAAAACTCCTCCTAGGGTCAGAGTGAATATAATACCATCTTTTGGAGTATAACCTCTCTTTGGTTGGAATTTTTCTTACTCTGACCTTCCTGCCTAGATATGCCATTGGGTAGGATTATATAAACAGGCCTATAACTATAAAGGCATGACTTTGCCCCAGGGTACCAAGGGGAGCTGAAATGATTGGTGGGTAGAGGTGGTAAGGGAGAGAATGAGGAAAAAGAAAGCATCCTTTGTCCTTGTGGTATTCCTTTGGGACAACAGCCCTGCCAAGCTTGTCTTGACTCTCCCTATTCCCTTAGCCAAGCCTCCTCTGACCTATATTCCCCCCACATCTTCCCTTCCTGATGCACACCAAAGGTCCCATTGCAGCCCTGCCTCCCTCTAGGCCTGCCTTTATTCAATCACTGTAATCTCTACTTGTTGCCTGCCCTCCATCTTCTTCAGGGGGTTGTGGATTGGAGTCTCCAGCTGTGCCACAGAGACTTGAGCTCGATTCTCTGTGAACTGGGACAGCCATGGCATAAGGTCTCTGTCCTCTGCGCCCCAGTCCCTCAACCGCACTTGCCCAGGGCACCAGGATTCCTAGTCATGTCTCTCGATGTAAATCATCTGGGGTTTTCTAAATATAGTGCTGTGAGATGTCTTCTTATTCCATCCACGGTGGGAGGCACCTATGCCGAGTTCTGAATGTTCTACTCACACTCAGCGTGCATATGCTCAGCTTAGCAGGAAGGCATTCTTGAGAAGGCTACATTTGTTAATCTTTAATCTATGTATGTCTGATTTTTCTAAGTTTACTGCAAGGCCTTTGAGGACAGGAGCTTTGTCATATTCTCCTTCTATACCTCAGCACAGTCCTGGACACACTGTAGGCACTCAGTAAACATGTACTGCTTGATCGACAAGCCACATGAAGAATATAGATAGATTGATAGCCTGGGTACTAGGCTTGAGATGGGAGGGTTTAGGTAAGCAGGATACCAGGATGCCAAGCTCCTAGGAAAAGTGGATGTGGAACAATGGTTGTAGTTTCTAAATAGGGTAGTTGAGGAGGTGAGGGGGAGACAACAAAAGGATTGACCATTTTTGGTTCCATTATTAATACGTTATTTGTCATTACTTTAAGAAAAATGCAATCATGGTTTTACTAAAACATTTTGTCCAGGGTCAGCTATGATCCAGGGAACAAGATGTAGCAGGGTAGGACCTCCCCATGAAGCGCTGGTTGGAAGGTTTAGTCAAGTTACACTTCTGCCAGTGGCTGCCATCTCTATCCATAATTGCTTTTGTCCTTGGTCGCTATCCAAGTGCTGCCAGCTGGATCAGGGATAGTCTGAAGACCTCAAAATAAAGATGAGCAGGGAGGGGTCAAGGGATAATCTAACTGAGTTAATTTCATATTCAAAGGTAGCCCCAGGTGTTTTGGAGAGGGAAAATTGCATCCCTATTGGATTGGCACAGACATTGTCTTGCCTAGTGAACATGGTTCCCTTGGCTACTCCAAATGAAACATAGTTATCTATCATGAGATGGGTCATTCTGGGATTTCTAGATTCTAGAGCATGTTTTAGTTTTACATAAAACTAAATGAGCACTGGTGCTAGAAACCAGGACAGTAATTCACTGTGTGACTTTTAGGCAAGTCTTATCACTTCTGGCCTCAGTTGAGGAAATCAGACCAAAGGATCCCTCAAATCCCTCCCTCCCCTAAAATTCTACACTTCTCCTAATGTTTCAATACTTAATACCACAGTGGATCCTGTGGATGTGGGCATCTGTCCAGCAGGGCAGGCTTACAACCCCATCCTTAGCTTCTTGTCCTGTGTAATTTTTGTGTGTCCACCTGTAAACTCTCCCTGGGTGGAATACATCCTGAGGGAGGGCTCGCCTCTAAGTCTTTCCAGTTTATGTGGATACCAATGCAGTACTCAGACTGTCCATCTGTTAACCTTTGTTCTTCGTATTTAAACAGACCACCTTCTTTTCTCACTGTCCATCCTCCTGGATAGTATCTCCCACATCACTTCTTGTGAAACAAGTTGTTGTCTTTGAGTCATTTCAGTGATGTCCAACTCTTCATGACGTCATTTAGGGTTGGAGTGGTTTGTCATTTCCTTCTCCAGCTTTTTTTATGGATGAGGAACTAAAGAAAACAGGGTTAACTGACTTGCCCAGGGTCACACAGTCTGAGGCCAGATTTGAACTCAGGAAAATTAGTTTTCCTGATTCCAGACCTGGCACTCTATCCATTGTGCCACCTGGCTGAACCTGTGAGACAATGTTTTTGTTTTTGTTTTTTAAGGAGCACAAATTCAGGGCTGTAAGGGAACTTAGCAGTCATCTAGTCCAACCATTTTATTTTACAGATGAGGAAACTGAGGCCTGGAGAAGTGAAGTTGCTTGCTCACAATCCCACAGAGAAGGTAGGTAAGCCAGAATTCATAGGATCATAGAATCTTGATCTTGAAAGAAACCTTCAATATTATCTGGGTCAACTTTTTCATTTTACAGTTGAGGAAACTGAGTCCCAGAGGGGTCAAGCGACTTGTCCAAGGTCACACAGGTATTAAAATAGAAGATCCAAGATTTGAATCCAGGTCCCCTTGGCTCCAAATCCAGAATTCTTTCCACTGTACCATACTGTCTCCTTTGCTCACATAATACTTACTCACATAATACAGCTTCCCACTGCTTTTTGTGTCACCCACAATCCTGATTATTTGGACGTTGTAGTGTTCATGATTGATAATGACAGAATGTCACTGGAAGAATATTGGTGTTGGTGGGGGGGTGAGAGAGAGAGAAAGAGAGAGAGAGAGAGAGAGAGAGAGAGAGAGAGAGAGAGAGAGATGGATGGATTTTTGCTTTATGGCAACCCATTATTTTATTTTTAAAAAGAGAAGATAAATAATTTCTAATAATGGGGTCAGAAACGGTCAAACAGGACCTACAATCCTATTGAATGAATTTTGTCTCTTATTACATGGAGTCCACAAATAATTATTCTTCCAGTCTCAATCAAGATACTCAAATAATTTGGCTTCTCCATTTACTCTTGCAATTTGCTTGAATTCCTGTTGATTAGTTCGGGTAGCCAGTTAATGGAATCTGGTACACCAAAGCCATTCGTTTTGCTTCCTTCAAAGCCTGCCCCATTTTGGAAACCCGAGCCCCGGTATAATGACTTTTGATTGATTTCCTGTAATAGCACAGGAAACACTCTCCTGACAACCTCACAGTGCTCCCCACAGTCACAGAAATACTGACTGACTCTAATGATAATAGCAAATGATTGATCCTGGCCAAAATAATGAATTGTAGCATTTTAAAGGTTAAAGCGATCTGCGATAGATCATTTAGTATAAGCCCTTCATGTTACAGATGAGAAAACTGAGATTTAAGGAAATACAGTGACTTGCCCAAAGATATACAAGTAATAATAATGATGACAGACATTGATATAGCTTATCCCAAAAACTTTAGTGCAGTTTTGAGCTTTAATAGCTATAAATACACACTATTTAATATTTTTTATATTAAATTTTAACTTTAAATATTAAAGCTTGAAACTGCATTAGGATTTTTTTTTTTATGCAATGCTTTAAGGTTTGCAAAAGGCCTTACATGATTTACATACGTTTTCATATTATCCTCATAAAAGCCATGTGAGGTTAAGTACCGCTGGTGCCAATACCATGCCCATTTTACAGATGAGGAAACTGAGTCACAAAGAAATTAGGTGACTTGCATAAAGTCATCCAACAAGTAAATACTAGAGGCAAGATTTGAAACTAGTTTTTTCCTGACTCAAAAGCCAGTAATTTTCTCTACTATAGCAGTCAAGCATGGGGCCAAGACTGGAACCCAGCTCCTCTGATTTTTAGACCAGTGTTTTTTTCCACTGGACCATCATTTCTTAACTACCAACAATCCCTTTTTTTTTCTGAACCATTCTTGAATCTGAATGAGTCCATGAAAGAAGTGCAAAATTGCCAGTTAAACAAAAAAGGACGTCACAGGGTTATGTTTTAGTAGATTTTGGTGACTGGGCTGCCAAGGGGAAAGTCTGTAGCCTATCTGAAATGCTGATTAATCCTGGTGGTACATTCAAAGATTACAAAAATACTTAGGATATTTATCTACTCCATCTAGCAATTCTATTCTATTCTTCTATATATCAAGGAAGGGGGTCGTGGCATTTCTTTCAAAAGAATTTCTTATTAACAACTGACGTTTATATAGCAATTTAAAATTTGCAAAGCACATTCCACCCTTGACCTCTTTGGATCCTTTCACTAAACCAGTGAGTTAGGCAGTACTAGTATTATCAAACCCATTTTGCAGATGAAGAAACAGGAGCAGACTTGCCCTCAGGCACATAAATATTTAAAATAAAAGTGAGAGGCAGAATTTGAAGCCAAGCACTCCAAAGTCAACCCCAAAGACCGGCAGAGAGATTCTACTTATATCTCTTCTCTGAGACTTAACTAGCTAAATGATCAGGAGCAAGTCATTTAAACTGTCCAAGCCTCAGGCAATCATGAATGACCATAAATTTCTATCTGAGATCCTAGAGCAGGGGTGGGGAACCTGAGACCTGAAGACCACATGTGGCCCTCTGGGTCCTCAAATAAAAGGGTTGACCTGGAGGACAGTGGATTCAGTCAAAGGTTTGTACTTAAGGACCTAGAGGGCTAAATGTGGCCTCGAGGCCACAGGTTCCCCACCCCTCTCCTAGACCCTGAATGAGTGGAGAGTTTCTGTACCATGAAATCATAGATGTGTACCAACATTTATACATGTTATATGTGTATCTCTGTGTCATTCTCTGCCTTTCTTTCTCTTTATATATGTACAAGGTGTCCCAAAAAAGCAGCTTTAAGCTTTAATATATCTATGTACACATGTGCACCCATAAGTTTGTGTATGTATGAATATATAGCTATTAAAAATTCAATACTTTAGATATAGATTTCATTTATTAGCAATGCCTAATAGCTCATTCAGAATAAAGGCAAGGTGCTTTGTCTTTGCTGTTCCCCGCCCCCCCCCCCCCCCTCCTTCTAGCAAGCTACCCTCTACCTGCCTCCTGGTTCTCAGTTGCCTTATCCAATCCAACTGTCCTGTTTTCCCCCAAACACTCTGACTTTGGCTCTTCTCCTTGCTAGCTCACACAGAGATAAAACACCTTAGCCTCATTACTCAGATGGCTAATTGCAAGCTGATTTAATTAAAGTATGCTCGATATTTCCCCAAGTTAGTTACATTTCATATTACTCTATTAGGAGTAATTGGCTGAAATGAGGCACGGCACAGCTCAGGGAGACGGTACAGGTGCGCCAAGCTGAAAGCGCCCTCTCGAAGTAGGCCACATGGGGACTGGTTGATTTGTTTCCTGTTCACCCCATTTCAGTGTGTGTCTGGGAGGCGCTCCGGACCAGACACAGTTACTGAGACAGATGATCTTTAAAGTTGAATTAGGATTCTACAGGCAACATGTCTAAAAAGTTGGGAGTAAAGTGGAGTTTTTTCTTCCACTTCCAAGAACCAGAGGCTATTTGGGTTCTAAACCCAGATTTACCACAAGCTATGTAAATTTGAGTAAGAGACTTCATTTTATTGGGTCTCAATTTCCTTATCTGTGAAATGGGGACAGCAGAGATCCTCAGCTGTAACATGACAAGGTGATAAGATGAAGAGACTGAAGTGTCCTAAGAGATTATCTACCACAACATCTTCATTTCATAGATGAGGAAATTTGGGCCTACACAGTAAGTAGCAGAAGGGTCTCCTGACTCTAAATCCAGTAGTAATCCCACTACACTAGACTTGAACTATATCAGGAACACCCCCATCATTAACTGGAATCTACCAGTGGATCTCGAAGCCTTACTTATTTGTATGGGGGCAAAGGGGGGCTGTCAAAATATAAAAATGTGGCTTGAGGATGGCATGGTTAGATATAAACTGAAGTCTGTCCCTCTGAAGACTAGGCAAGCACTGAAAAAAGACTAATTTGGAGAAGGGCAGGCAAGATCTAGGATCACCAAAAGTTGGGAGATCTCCCTTATCTCCAAGAGGGGCATCAGGCTAGAATGATAACATCTGCCATCTCTTGTCTAATGGCACAAGTCTGGTATCAGATAGAAAGCTGCTTCCTTCATCACTTTCAAGGGGGAAAATAACTGTTAGCCAGTGGCATGCTGGCCCCAACTAGTACCCACTAGCGAAATTGTTAAATTTTCAGTGAAAGCATAAAAAATCAGCATATGTTTCAAATCAGGGTTTGATGTTTTCTTTTGTTGATAGCATAGGCTTAAGAAAGTGATTTAGAAAATGTTAATGATAGAGATTAAATTTAAAAGTTTGTTATGTGTACATTTTTTTTTCTGGAGAACTGGTCATTAAATGTCTCCCAGCATTCTCCTGCTCTTAGCTCCTAGACACCAACTTCACCCCTTCCCACACTTTTCCAAAGTAGTTACACAAAAGACTATCACAATTAGTGAATATTAAGTAAGCCTATTTCTCCAAGTAAAACAGGAAACAGAAATCAGAGGAGTTCTACAGACTGGAATATAGCAAAGGATATTCAAGAATAAATGAGTTCTCAGTTGGGGATGGGAAAAGTTCTCAGCTCAAACCAGGAGAGGAGAAATGGTCTCCAGTAGGGGAAATCTTCTCAGCAATCTCTAGAATTGCATACCCTGGAGGTCGAGAATAATGGAACTGGCTCTCACACATGTCCATACTTCCAAAGTCCTCCCTTCAAAAGTCCACTGCCTCCTTGGACTTCCTCTCCTCACGCATCTGTGAAGCCTCCCTCTAAAGTCTCTGAAAGAAAATGAATTAAGTCCCTTAGGTAAGTGTGCAAGATGAAGCTCAGCATCTTTTCACCTGTGGTGAATTATGTCTCCCTTTTTTTTTTGCAAATACAAGGTTGCTCCTCTGCAAAACTGAAGCAGGCTTGGGCAGAAGCAGGATTACGCTTAGTACATGCATAATGCTATTACAAGGCAACAGTAATATAGGGGAAAGAGGGCTGATCTTGGATTTTGGCAAAGCTGGGTTCAGATCCCATTCTGACACTAGCTATGTGAATGTGGGACAGTCACTCAAACTCCCTGAGTCTCAGTTTCCTCATCTGTAAAATGGAGATAATAATACCTCACTTCTCAGGATTACTGTAATGCTCTGAGATGGTACATAAAGCACCATGTAAATTCCCATTATTGCTGTTGCTATACCATACACATTGCTCTGTGCTGGGAATATTCCCAAGGGAGGAGAGGGAGGGGAGCAGAGGTAGCAATGCTGTCCTCTCCCCCACTTCTCAGGTACTTCCCTGTCAGCACAACCTTATCTTAGAATCATTGATTAAGAAATGAATTTTTCAGCTTAGAGACCAAGCAGTCCTCACCACCAGCACCACCACCACCCTCATTTCCAGTTTTGATGAGAAGTCTACAATGGCATGTGTATGACTCTTCCATAAACACATAGCTAGTAAGTGGGAGAGGTGAGGTTTGAACCTAGGACTTGTGATATGAAATCCAGTGCCCTCTCTCCTCTACAGTACGGAGCCAACTCTTTGGGGAAATGAAAAGTAGACAGGACTAGAAGATCTTGCCAGTGACTTCTAGCTCTGAAATTCTGTTACCTTCTTCTTTTTCATCATGAGCCTTGAGTTGGGGAACCATTTTAAGTTTTGATTATTTAGTCAATGTTCAAGTCTTTGTTGAGCATCTATGAAATGGTGCTGTGTTGGAGGATACAAAGAGGTAAAAGTGACAACCTACCAACAAGAAGGTTGAGGAGAGCAGAACTAGTACACAGGTAAGGATTTCTAAATTGTCTGGTACAAGATGATAGATCTAAGACTGGAGTCTGGAGGCCATCTTCTCCAACCCCTTCATTTTATACATGGCGCAACTAAAATCCAGAGTTGAATGACTTGCCTAAAATCACATAGGCAGTACACATCAGAGGCTGGATTTGCTACCAGGTCCACTGACTTTAAAGCCGGTGCTCTTTCCACGCTACCACTCCACTTTCTTTAAGTTGAGAGAAAGGAGAGATTGCAGGGGGAAGTTTGGGATGGCTTCACAATAGAGGTGGCAATGTGGGACTTGACCTGGGTCCTGAAGGATGAGTAGATTAGGGTAAGCTACTCTGGAAAGCAATTTGGAATCATACACAAAAAGTTACTCAACAGAGCTTGCCCTTTGATCCAACTATGCCACTGTTAGGCCTATACCCGAAAGAGGTCAGTAAAATCAGAAAATATCTTGTATGTACAAAAATATTTATAGCACCCCTTCTTTTGGTGGCAAAAAACAACAACTGGAAACTGAAGGGATGCCCAATCAGCTGGGTAATGGCTAAATAAATTATGGTAAATGAATGTGATAGAATACTATTATGTTGTAAGAAATGAGGAAATAGATTATTTCAAAGAGAGGTAAAAAGATATGTATGAACTGATCCAGAGTGAAGTGAGTAGAACCTTTATATCATAACATCAATAACACAAAAATGAACAATTTTGGAAGATGAAGAACAAGATGAGGATAACAACTTATACAACATTATAAAAACAAATAAATTTTAAAGCTGTAAGAACTCTAATCAACACATTACCCACTCATGATTCCATAGGACCAAATGTTAAAACATACTACTACCTACCTCCTGAGAAAGAAGTAGTATACACAGGGTGCAGAATGAGACATGTTCATTTTGAGCACGGTCAACAGGAGAATTTGTTTTGCCTTGCTATGCGTATATTTTGTTTTTTGTTTTTTACAAGGAAGCTATTTGTCTTTTCTTTTTCCAATGGGATGAGGGTGGAGTGGGAGGAGAGAAAATAGATTTCTCTTAATTTAAAAAAAAATTTATTAGGAATATAATGCATGTCCCAAAGGACTCTTCAAAGATGGTGCACTTTTTAAGAACCTTTTGGAAGTCCTCAAACTTCAAGCCTTCTTTGAGTTTTGAGTTGCTTTGGGCACTTCTGGTTTCAAGCTTAGAGAAAGAAGATGGAAGGGTACAGCTATACTTCGGATTGCTGAAGGAAAAGACTGCAACACATAGAAGGAGCTGACAGTCTCCATCATCCCTGTCCCCAGCTGGTTGTAGAGACATGCCTTGAGTTTCCCTTTGGGTGAGATCCAGGTGTCTCTCCACTTTGAATGGGGTTATCTCACTTCCACTGGAAGAGCGCCTTTACTCTGTGCTGTTGATCATCTATTCTCCTTTGTATGTTTTCTTTTATTTTTCTTTTGTTATGATTTAAACAAATGGGTTTCTTTGCTATTTGTGTGTATGTTTATTTTTTATCATTGTAGGTTGTATCAGGTGAGGAAGGAATCAAGCTTTGGATATAGAGCTTGGAGTCTTTATATAATAATTATAAAGATGGAAACCAAAAGTGCCCAAAGCAACTTGAAACTTGAAAAAGATTTGAAGTTTGTGGAGTCCCAAAGGGGACTTTCCCTTGAAAAGTATTGAAAACTCCTCTCTTGAAGAGTCCCAAAAGGGGACTGGCCTTTGGAGAATCCCAAAAGGGACTATCAAAGACTGGAGCTCTCTCACTGCTCACCAATTCCACTTGGTCCCTGATGTGGGGCAAGGTCTTTATCACCACCAACAAGGAAGGAGTCCCATACCAATAGTCTCTGGGGCAAAAGTGGCAAAAAAAAAAAAAAAAAGAGATGGAATCTTGTATATTGGAACTGTAGGTAGACAATTTGCTGGAATGTTAAGTGTGTGAAGAGGAGTAATATGTTATTGACCCAGGAAATGTTCCTACCCCCACCCCATGATTTTTTAGCAAAGGATCAATGCTTCTTCAGTGACCAAAAGACCAATTGGTGCTGAGACACTGACTTATATAGACTTACAGCACTAAAATTCTACAATGCTATAATACTTTGAGACGAATTTTCTACCATCAAGACAAGTCCATGATTTGGTTCCATTTATCTTAAAAGGAATCATGGGACTGTAGACCTAAAACTAGAAGGAACCTTAGAAGCCATCAAGTTCAATCCTCTTGTTTTACATAGAAGGAACCTGAGGCCCAGACAGGGCATCTTATGCCCACACCACACAGCTAAGTGTCTGAAGTGGGATTCAAACCCAGGCATTCCTGACTCCAAGTCCAGTGCTCTATGTACCATATACCACACTGCCTCTCTTGAAGACCAAACAGAGAACATGTTTCATTTCTGGCTGCTGCCCTTCACAAAAGACCTATCAGGGAGCTGGAGGAAATCCAAGAATGGACAGCTCTAATAATCCAGGAATTGGGGGCAATGATAATCTAAGGATGAACAGACTAAAGAAATGAAGGATTTTTAAGTTGAACAGTCAAAGGCAGAGAGGAGAAATGAATAAAGGATGAAATCAGGAATACGGTAGAGAGGAGGAGGCCATGTACAGCGATCTGTGTGTTAAAGGAGTAGGGAGGGCTTTGCCTTACAGCCTCATTTGTATTACAATGGTCACTCCTTGAGTTCACTTTGTTGCTTCCAATTAGTTTCTCATAAAATAGGAGTTTGGGGACAACTAGGTGGCACAGTGAATAGGGTACCAGCCCTGGAGTCAGGAGGACCTAAAGTCAAATCTGGACTCAGACACTTAACACTTAATAGCCCTGTGACCTTGGGCAAGTCACTTAACCCCAATTGCCCTGCTTTCCACCCTCCAAAAGGACAATAAAATAAAATAAGGAGTTTGGACCAAAAGGGGCAGCTAGGTGGCCCAGTGGATAGACTCCCAGAGCTAGAGTCAGGAAGACTCATCTTCCTGAGCTCAAATCTGGTTTCAGCCATTTATTAGCGGTATGACTCTGGGTAAGTTACTTAACTATGTTAGCCCCAGTTTCCTCATCTGTAAAATAAGCTGGAAAAGGAAATGCCACCACTCCAGTATCTTTGCCGAGAAAATCCCAAATGGGGACACAAAGAGTTGGATATGACTAAAATAACTCGACAACAACAAAATTGGACTAGATAATCATTGACATCCCTTTCAGATCTAGAGTCCTCTAATCTTCCTGATTTGGCTCTAGAAGACAGAGCTAGAAGCAGTGGTCACAAGCTGCAAAAAGGAGTACATTTGTGCTTGATGACCCTGGGAACAGGGAATCAGTGTGAGATAGTGGAGAGAACATTGGACAAGTCCAGAGACCTGGGTTCTAGTTTTAAGTCTGTCTCTACCTGTGTGACACTGAGTAAATCACTTCTCCAGGCTTCAGTTTCCTCATTTGCAAAATCAGGGTCTTGACTTGACTAGAAGGGTTCCACTATCCACTATCTAATGTTCTGGAGCAGCGGTTCTCAACCTGTGGGTTATGTTCAATTTAGATACATCCTGCATTACATTACGATTCATAACAGTAGCAAAATTACAGTTATAAAGTAGTAACGAAAATAATTTTATGGTTGGGGGTCACCACAACATGAGGAACTGTATTAAAGGGTCATGGCATTAGGAAGGTTGAGAACCACTGTTCTAGAGTTTATGATTTAGCTAGCTGGGATAAGCTTCTCAGAATGAGTTTGCTCCAGTCTTGGCCCATCTGCAATGCTAAGCATTCCACTCTACTGTGAACCCTCCCCTCCACTCCTGCTTCAAAGGCCCAGTTGTATGTGCCTTATTTAAACAGATGATTTGGCAATCAGGAATGTACCTGGAGAGGAGATGGCCCCAGCCCTTCTGCTTTCCCTCACATTGCCATGAGTGCCAGCCACCTTCCTGTACATCCCATCCAAGGTCACAATATAGAATCAATCAGTCCACTCCACACCCAGAAGCGGACCTTCCCCCTGCCCCTGCTCCCACCCTTGCCCCATCTCTCTGGAGGATTTACTTAAGGCTGAATGCTATATCTAGTAGTTCATTAATTTTTTTGTGTGTGCCAAAATGCGGATCATTTATGCTTATCCTCAACTAAATAACTCAGGTCATAAGAGGTAATGCCATGGGTAGTGGAATGTAAACAAACACATTCTACCTCAATAAACATGCTAATTTCCAGCTATAATATTCACGAGTAAAAGATCCATCACGCAGACCCTATTTGGCGAAGGCAGCAGCCCTCATCAGTCAATGGAGGAGGCTCCCGCCAGTTCACTGCAGGAGGCAAATAGTACAACTTAACTTGCCTGATGATGCCCTCGGGGGAAAACATGAGCCTCATAAATGAGTCTGGAAATGTGATAAAAGGATAATCTTGCATAAATGAGTCTATATCATCATTACCTGCACAAACAGAAGAAGGGGCCATGATTTGAGTGATGTATTCACATTTAATATAAATTAAGACTGAAAACAATGCACAAGACCTGCATCAAAGGACTTCTACCTTCCAAATAAAAGGGATTGGGCATCTCTCAGGGCTACCCAGATCACTGGGTTCCATTATGGGTCTACAGCATCAGGTGAGATGCCCCTGCCCCCCCTGCCAGAGGACTGGAATTGTATATGAAGGAGTCAGCCCCAGATCCATGGGCAGGGATTTGTATCAGAGACCCAAGGAATAATGCTAGGCATGTAAAAAGATAACTTGGGGGGTGGTGCCTCTGGCAAGGGCCTGGGTATCCTGAAATGGGGCAGTGACTACTTTTGTGGCCTTACTTAACTCACTTGAATTTAGGGCCTCAATTTTCTTATCTGTAAAATGTGGATGGAAGAAGGGAAGGGAGGGAGAGGAAGGAAAGAGAGAAAAAAGGAAGGGTGGAAGGGAGGGGAAAAGGGAAAGAGGGAGGGAGGGAAGGAAAAAAGGAAGGAAGGAAGGAAGGGAAAAAGGAAGGAAGGAAGGAAAGAAGGAAAGAAAGAAGGAAAGAAGGAAGGAAGGAAAGAAGGAAGGAAGGAAGGAGATGCATTGACCAACTGGAACTGGCCAGTTGGGTCCCCAGAAAGGCAGCTACTACTACTCCTAGATTGTTGTTTATCCTTCATTCTTGAAGATGACCATGACATCAGGAAGGTGAGATCATGACTAGTAAGTGAATTGAATTGAAGTGAGGTAGAGCTGTGCGAAGTCACCAGCCTCACTCTCTCCTCTGAAGCCATCTGGATCCAGTGGCCAGATGTAGATCTGGATGACTGGAGAGGTAAAGTAAGGAGGTTGGGCTAGATGGTCTCTGAGGTCCCTTCCAGCTCCAGGTCTATAATCTTTACTACTTCTAGTGTGGTTAAAACTTAGCCCTCTCCTTAATAAAGAAGTTCTTAATCTGGTGACCAGGAACTTGTTTTTGTTTTTTCTCGATATTTTGTTAACTCTTTCCACATAATTGATTGCCTTTGCAATCCTATGTATTTTATCTTATGCATTTAAAAACACTGTTCTGAGAAGGGGTCTATAGGCTTCACCAATCTGCCTGTCCAAGGGGCCAACGGCATTAAAAGGACAAGAAACTTAGCAGGAAAGAAGGGATGTCTTTCAGTGAATATAGGAAGTTGGACACTTAACTTCCTGGCCCCTAGTCTTTCTCTCTCTCCTCAATTCAGACTTGTCCTTCAGGGAAAAAAAAAAAAAGATTTGTCATTTAAGTTTTTAAATGAATGAGTTTCCATTACTGTTAACTTGCCCCATTTTCAGCTTGATCTCATGAGAGATGAAGAGACTTGCCCAGGGTCATTCAGGTAACTGGTTGGTGGTACAACTGGGAGAAGAGCCCAGGTCTGATGCCTTTCCCAGTGACACATTGACTTTAATTAAGAAGTGCTGGTTTGGGACCAGCAAGAGGGGAAACCTTTGGAGCAGGTACATACAGCAAGGTAAACTCAATCAAGATTGAGAAGGGGGATTTCTTGGTGACTTGTAGATAGAAGTATGTTCCATTTAATTTAGCCTGGACTTGGGGAAGGCAGCAAGGGATGGAGCAGAGGTATCTAAACTGAGTGGAATCTGTAACAACTGTCACAGAAGCCTTAAAAGCTGACTAGACAAGACTAGACAAGCCTTTGCATCAAAAGCATTTTTGAAGAACTCCATATTCCCACAATACTCCAAAGCACAGGTGGAAAGCGGCGATTCCCTGGAGAGATCCCTTACATCAGCATTCACTATGCCTCTACTTTTAACTAGTATGGGAGTGGGGGAGCAAAAAGACAGACTATAGAAAGACTCGAGTTTTAATATCAGCTCTGGGGGCAGCTAGGTGGTGCTGTAAATAGAGCACCCGCCCTGAAGTCAGGAGGAACTGAATTCAAATTTGACCTCAGACACTTAACATTTATTAGTTGTGTGACCTTGGGCAAGTCACTTGACCCCAATTGCCCTGCCCTCCCCCCTGCAAAAAAAAAAAA
>CM053589.1:90250905-90270719 GCA_028646515.1 Pseudochirops corinnae
TGCAGGGACCTGAGGCATTATCACGTCCAAACCCCTCATTTGAACAAATATGCTGCCAGCTCAGTCTCTACAATAACTTATACCCAGACCCAGGGTGTTCTGTAGATCTGAGGCCTCAAAGGGCCATCTCTCGAGCCCCCACTGGTGTTCTGTCTGTATTCTAATCTTCCAGAGGACACGATTACCTCAAGGCAAAGGGACCTATTGGAGTGGTACAATGAGAACAGAAGGTGTTTATCTTCTCTGTGAACCCAAATTACGCTCTCCCTCATGTAGATATGTGGTATCAATGGAAATATTTGTTGATTGATTTTAAACTACCCCTTCCCATGCAGCAGCATTTGAGTCTCTGATTTCTAGGTTCAAATACCTCTAGTTCAATGAATGTTTTTTGAATATCTACTTGATCCAGCCTCATGCTTGGTCTTGTAGGTGACAGAAAAAAATATAACACATAGTCCAAAGAGCTTTCAGACCAAAAATCATTCCCCTACCAGTTTTCCTGACTTTCTGGACTTTGATACCATGCCTTGGCTGCTGTCCCAATACCCTGGAACTTTTCTCAGCACCCAGGGCTTCCTCACACTAGAACTGCTCTCCCCTTTCTTCCTGAGAGTAACTCCCAGGCCTCCATTTTGGGAAAGGACCCGGGTTGGCCAACCTTCATTTCCCTCCTGACTTTGCTTTTGACTTTCTGGTCTTTGCCACCATGTCTCATCCTGGAATATCCATCAGCCTTTCCACTATGTTGACCCCCTTCTTGCACAAATGAGTTCATCTCAAGGTCTCTGTTTTGGGTAGAGGCCCAACCCAGCCAATCTTAATATTCTTCCTGGCACTGCTTCCTGACTTGACTTCTCCTCCCCAACTTCAACCCTCCTTTTTAGTTTCTTGTTGTATGTTAACTTCCCGCAATATAATTTATGCAAGCTCCTAACTGTAGGAAAAACTGATGTATGAACTGATATAAAGTGAAGTGAACAGAACCTGGGGAATGATTTATATGGTAACATCAATACTGTAAAGACAATCAACTTTGAAAGACTTAGGAACTCTGATCAAGATGGTGACCAATCACAATTCCAACGGACCTATGGTGAAACATACTATCCACTTTCAGATAAAGAACTGATGGGCTCAGAGTGAAGATAGAAACATCTTCCCTTCCTTCTCTTTTCTTCCCTTGCTTTCCTTTCCCTTCTCTTCTCTTCCCTTTTCTGTCCTTCCTGTTCTTCCTTCTTGCCCTCTTTCCTTCCCTTTCCCTTCCTCCCTCCCTTCCTTCCTTCCTTTCTTCCTTCCTTCCCCATTCTTTTTCTTCCCTCCCTCCTTTCTCTCTTTTTTCATCCTTTCCCTTCTTTCCTTCCTTCTTTCTTTCTCTCTCTTCTTTCATTCCCCATTTTTCTCCCTCCTTCCTTCCCTTTCTTTCTTTCTTTCTTCCTTTTCTTTCTCCCTCTCCCTTTCCTTCCTTCCTTCCTTCCTTCCTTCCTTCCTCCCTCTTTCTTTTTTTCTCTTTTCCTTTCTTCCTTCTTTGTTTGTTTGTTTCTCTCTCACTGTCAATTTGAAAATTTGTTTTGCCTGACAGATTTTACTTTTCTTGCCTTCTCAGTGGGTAGGGGAGAGGGAGGAGAATGAGAAGAAATTTGGAACTAAAAACAAAAAAATAATTAAATAAAATGTAAGCTAAATGACTCAGTGGTTAGAGTGCTGAGCCTAAAGTCAGGAAGACTCATTTCCCAAGTTCAAATTCATCCTCAGACATTTATGAGCTCTGTGACCCTGGGCAAGTCACATAACCCTGTTTGCCTCAGTTTCCTCATCTGTAAAATGAACTGGAGAAGGAAATGACAAACCACTCCAGTATCTTTGCCAAGAAAACCCCAAATGGGGTCATGAAGAGTTGGATGACTGAAAAATGTCTGAACAACAAGCTTCTCCATACTTAGCTTAGTGCCTTTCACATAGTAAATGCTTAATAAATGCTTCTTGCCTTGCCTTGCCTAGTAGGCAATTAAAACTTCACTCTCATTATTGTCTTTCTCTGGATGCTCACCAGTTTATCAATGCCCTGAAATGTGGTGCCCATATTTTGTACATATCCTTTAAAAATCTAATTTGGTAAATTCTCTGAACATCCTCATCAGTTTCTTCAGACAGATACTGTTTTTCCTCATCAGAACTGTTTCCTTTGATTTCTCCCATTGGTTCTAATTCTTCTTTACAACATGACTAATGTGAAAATAGGTTTAATATGAGTGTATATGTAGAGCCTATATCAAATTACATGCTGTCTCGGGGTGGGAGTAGGGGAGAGATAGAAGAAAATTTGGAACTCAACATTTTATGGAAAATGTTGAAAACTAAAAATAAGTAAATAAATTTATTTTTTTAAAAAAAGAATTGTTTCCTTTTCTGTCTTTAGAAGTTCATTTCTGAGTTTTTCATCCCTCCTCAGCAGACTTCCCCTACAGAATTTCAGTTCACAGGATCCTATCTATCGTTCTGAAATCCTTGAAATCTGTTCTCTAGGGTTCCATGTCAGACTATGCCTGGATTTCATCTGCTTCTGTCCCAAAAGGGGCTCCACATCTGATGCAATATACTACTCAGAGCCTGAGGGTTTGGATAAACAATTACTTTACTAAACAGAGGTAGAAATGAGAATAGCTTCCCTCCATCTTCCAAATGTATGCCCTTCCAAAAATATACTCAGTGACCCCTCCCCCATCTCCTCAGGCAAAAGCAGCTCCCAAGGGGCTAAAAACTGGAAAATAATCCCATGGAGTGTCAGAAGCCTCCTGTTCAATACATAAAGTGGCCCCAGTGGCTTACATTCAGGTTTCAGATCAATCCCCCTGGGAATGAAAATAGCACAGAGTCTGTCTGTTTCATAGTATCCTAGCTCACAACATTGCTCAGGGGTGGGGGTGGGATAGAACAGAGTTAGCTCAAGCTGCCTTCAGTCTGCATTCTAGCATTCTGGCCCATACCTCTGTCATCAATTCTAGGAAGGAGTGGCCACTCCTCCCTAAGGTTTCCATCATTTTCACCAACCCTTTGGTGATAATCAGATCTAGAATAAGATTATAGAATTCCCCCTTGTTTGTTTCCCCATCTTTTGAAGGGTGAAATTAATAGTAAGGCAAGTCGAGAAGTCGTTTATTGCTCTGTTTTTAACAGAAAGAGGATTTCACTGAATGTTCATATAGTTGAAGTCTGCCATCACTACATCATGCCTCTCTGCCAGGCTTGTGATCTGTTTCCCAAACGTTCCATCCAACTCCTCTTTCCCAGGTGGTCTGTAATATACTCTGTTGACAAAAATCACTTTTGTATATTCCTCCTTTGATCTTTACCCAAATACTTTCCATTGTACTTCCCCTCTCTGATTCCTAGATACTCCATATTCACTCAAGAGTATGCCTTCTTAATATATGATGCTATACTCTGTTTCCTGTCCACCTGCCCCCACTTTACTATTCCTGTTTCTTTCAAATAAGTTATAGCCACCCACGGACACATTTTAGTCATAAATCTCATTTCTCCTAAGTCTTAGTAATGCCTGTGAGGTCAAATTTGCCTCATTGTTTTAGGACAAGCATCTTTTTGTTGTTGTTGTTGTCATTGTTAGCTTTCTCTTCTCCAAGTTAAATATTCCCCAGATGCTTTAGCCATTCTTTCAATACCATTTCCAGGATTCTCTACAGAAAGTGAAATCAAGATTATATTTGGACAAATGGAGCCAAACCTTTTGTTAATGTAGATCTTATTGAATTTGTTGGGACAATAGAACGTGGATGCCTTTATTTCTTTAGACTGATAATTTCCATCATACTTCTCCTATTTCAAGTTGTTTTAAAATATTTATTCATGATATCCTACAGGTGTATTATACATTATAAATTCTCCAAGTTACTTCTCCATCCATTATGTCAAAGAATCCTCATAAAACTGTGAGATGCATAGGACATGTCTTGTTGTTTTCATTTTCAGAGGGGGGAAATCAAGGTTGAGAGGAATGAGATGACTTGTTCAAACAACTGGTAAGTGGCAGAGCCAGGCTAAGATCCTACATCATTATCTTCCTTATCCCTCAAACTCACCCCTATTCCTAAGTTCCTTATTTCCAACAAGGAAACTACTATGTTGACTCCTCTCTCTCCTTCAACCCCTATGTCTAATCACTTGTCAAATCTTGTCAATTCTACCTATACAAAATATTTTTAATCTGTCCTCTTTACTTACAGGATTACCAGCCTAGCTCCAGCCTTCCATATTTCCCACCTGGACTATAGTAATGGTCTTCTAATTGGTCTCCTTGTGTCCAACCCTTCCTCCACACAGCTGCCAAAGTAATATTTTTATAGCATCAGTCTGTTCACAAACCTTTATTAGGTTCCTGTTGTCTCTAGCATAAAATATGAATTCTTCTGCTTGGCATTTAAATCCTTTACAACTTGGTTCTAGTTTTACTTTTCTAGACCTGTTACACATTACTATCCTTTATATGCTATACTATCCAGTTAAATGGTCTTACTTTCTCATCCTCACACACAGTATTTTCGTCATAGTGTTTTATACATAGTATTCACTTATTAAAGGCTTATTCATTCATTTCTCACCTCCATGCCTTTGCACAGTCTCTTCCCCATGCCTGTAATGTACTCCTTTCTCAGCTCTGCCTCTTAGAATCCCTAGATTCTTTCAAAGATGAGTTCAAGTGTCACTTCCTAGGTGAAACTCTTTCTGTAGCTGCTGGTTCCACCATGAAATTACCTCATATTTATTTTGTATTTTTTTGTGCAGACTTATATATGTGCATACTATCTCTACTTATAGATATAAGCCTAGCAAGTCATTGACAAAGCACCTGCTCTGTACCAGGCACTGCACTAAGTACTAGAGATACAAAGAAAGGCAAAAGACAGCCCTTGTCCTTATGGAGCTCTCAGTCTAATGGGAGAGACAATTTCGTTCACTTGAATAAACATTAGTTTTTAAAATGAAATAATATTTTATTTTTTCCAATTATAAATAAAAATAATTTTAGCATTCATTTAAAAAGACTTTTTGAATTCCAAATTTTCTTCCTCCTTCCCGCACCTGCCCCATCCCTGATATGGTAAGTAATTTGATATAGGTTATATATGTTCAACCATGAAAAACATGGAATAAACATTTTGTTTAAGTTGCTATTCTGGACAGGGGGATAGAATCAATCACTAGATCAATAAATGTTTATTAAGTGCTTTCCATGGGTCATGCACTGTACTAGGCAATGGAGCTTAATTGGAAATAAGGGACTATTGCAGTAATCTGGTAATGAGGATCTCAATGAAGGTGATGGTCATGTGGGTGGAGAGGAGGGGACAGATAAGCCAAGTGCTGTAGAGGCAGAATTACTGAGACTTGGTAAGTGGGACACATCTTTGAGGAGTCAAGGGTAACGCCAAGGCTGAGAAGCAAGATGACTGAAAAGCTGGTAATGCCCTCAACAGATATTCAGAAATCTGGAAGAGGAGTAGGTTTAATTCAGGGAAGATCACTAGCTCTCTTTGGGGTACATTGAGTTTGAGATTCTTTTAGGAAAGAAGACACAGTCCCTGCCCTCATAAAGCTTACAAGCTATGAAGTGTGGAAGGCAGGACAATGGAAATAAGACACAAGCCAGTGTTGAATTGGAAACAAGAGGAAAAACTGCAAAGAGGATTTTGGGTTGTCTTTGGAAAAGATTAGAAAACTCCACCAGTCAAAAGCACCTGCTTAATGTTGGTCCATAAATTTTCCTTGGAAATGGGGCTGCAGTTTCTCTTTCTTGTATTCAACTTAAGGCAAGAAGAACAGTTTGCAGTGTTCACACAGGCTCCTCTCACTGGGGCGACGTCTGCAAAAACCCATCAAGCACGAAGGGCTCCCCTAGTGTTTGACAACTCACTCCTTATGCTCACTAATTTTTCATTAAGAAGAATGACAAGAAAAGAGATAGCTGCTCAGTAATATTTCACCAATGGTGACATACTAAGATTAAAGATAGAGATACACATGGGGTATTATCTTTCCCTCCACAGTCTTCCCGCTCCTGTTTTCTTTCAGCAAACCCACATACCTCTAGAGATCCAAACATAGACAAATACACATGTGCACATGACACCTGGCACAGTTATACCCATATACATAGGTAAACAGACACATACACCCACGAAATGCATGTCCAGATACACAAAATACAAATACATACCTATACACATATATGACATGCACACACATGTGTATATAATACACAGGAACATATGAAGGGAGGAAGGAACCAGAGGGAGAGAGTATAGAAGAAAGGAAGGGAGGGAGGGAGGAAGGAAGGGAAGAAGAAAGACAGGAAGGAAGGAAAGAAGGAAGGAAGAGGAAGGAGGAAAGGAAGGAAGGGGAAGAGGAAGAGAGGGAGGGAATAAGGGAGAAAGGAAAGGAGGGAAGAAGGAAGGAAGAGAGGGAGGAAGAAAGAGAAGAAAGGAAACAAGGAAGAGAGGAAAAGAGGAAGGAAGGGAGGAAGAGAGGAAGAGAGGGAGGAAATAAGGAAGAAAGGAAGGGAGAGAAGAAGAAAGGAAAGAAGGAAGGAAGGAAGGAAAGAAGGAAACAAATGCCTTTACTAAGTGCCTACTATGTGCCAGGAACTGTGCTAAGAATTCTACAAATATTTTCTTGTTTGATCCTCATAACAACCTTGGGAGGTAAATGCTATTGTGATTCCCATTTTTCAGCTGAGGAAACTGGGGCATACAGAGGTTAAGAGACTTGCCCATGGTCACACAGCTGGCAAGTATCTGATACTGGCTTTGAGCTCAGGTCTTCTTGGCCCTAAGCCTAGTGCTACATGGATCTGTGATCTCATTGATTGGGATGTTCTCTCCAGTGATGTAGAACCCACCCATTCACATATTTTCCAGCAATGATACTCTTTTCCATGTCCTCCTGTAAGTTCAACAGAAAAGATCTATCCAATATAGTTGGGTGGTTGGGTGGATGCTTCCCCACTTTCTCCTGCTATCTGGATGATACCACTATGGAGCATTCAGCACTTCTACCTGCTTTCCCTTACCACATGACCAATCCATCTTTTTCAATCATACCTTACCATAATGACACCCTTTACTCCAATTCCCCTTTGGGGGTATTCATTGGTTTTACATTGAAACCTGTTCCTACCCACGTCTTCATTGTCCTCCATTGTGTAGCATTCATTTTAATTCTTTGGAGACCATCGTGTTCCATGTTGCATAGCCAAACAACACCACAGGTAGAAAATTGGTACTAAAAAGATGCATCTTTGTTTCTGGGATAAGTCTGGACTCACTTAAAGGAGCTTTGGAATTTCCTGAAGTCAGTCCAGACCACTTTCTTCCTGAGTACTCCATACAGTATACCCCAGGTACTAGGTTAGGTAAGAGAAAGATAAGTCCTTTGCCCTCATGAAGCTTAGTATCAGTTTGGAAAGACAAGATACACATGAAACAATTTGAGAACAGTACAAGGTCACTAAGGAGATCACAGACAAGAACTACAGAATGAGACTTTGGTGGAGCAGGGATCACAGGGGATGCTCAAGAAATATTTTTCAGAAGTGGGATGGAAGCCAGACGTTGAGGTATCTGTGATAGGTAGGACTTGAGTAGGGGTAGAAGAGAGAGGAGAGAATTTTAGTCAAGTGTTATGGTATGAGTAAGAGAGATAGAAATGCACAAGGTACCTTAAGGGGACAGTGAGTGAACAAAACCAGTTTTGCCCTAGGATCTGATTCAAGTCTCACCAATTGAAGAAATCTGTCCCGAGCAATTACAGCCCATATTGACCTCCCCCATGCCTTAAAGACTCCAGACTATTTTCTGAAGTTACCATGAAGGTATTGATCTTCCCCTAGAAGCCTTTCCCATTCAACCCTGGGACCAGCAAATCTTCTTTGAGTTCTTTCTATAGCATAATGTGCTTTTATGGTTCATTTGGGAAAGTTAAGCAGTATGACAGATAAGCAGGGCTACGTGGTCATGGCTTCATGTGGACCTGAGTGGGAAGATGGCCACTGGTGCCACCTCTCTCAGAAACAGCAGAACCATATGGTAATCGTTTCATACCTTCTCCCAGGGAGACAGGGTCTGAGGGCCCTCCCCCATGGGGAGGTCCATGACACTTCTTCCTCCTGAATGGACAACAGTGAAGTAAGAGGGGTCAAGGTACCCCCACCAATCTTTTATATGTACTCCCAGTTCTGGTTCAACAACCCATCACAAATCCATTTTTTTCACCTTCATAACTTCATTCACTTTCACCTTTCTGACTTCATTGCATGCATAGGTAGAAGAACTCTCCATTATACATCATCACCAGAGGACATTCAGCAGGAAGCTCATTAAACCTCTCTTTGTGGTTTGGTAGCAGGCAGAACATGGCTCATGTGCTCTGAGGACTCTGTTCCCATTGGCACTCTTGGATTACACTATCACCCTTGGGTCCTAAAATCCTGTTCTAGTCTGGGTGTGGCAAATGGCAGGAAACATGTGGGATATCAGCTAAAAGATCCCAATTTATATAGAAGCCATGGTACTCATGAAAGCAGTAGCCATTAAATTAGATGAAAACCAAGCAGTGGGGCTTGGATATATTTTTCATATTCTCTCTCCTTCCACTCTTCCCTAATTTTTGAGGGACTATGTCTATGAGGGAATAACTTTTTTCCTTTGGGTACATGAATCAGAATCATAGAGGATTAGAGCTGAGAGGAGACTTGGCAATCATAGGATCCTAGAAGGGATTGTAAAGGTCAGCAAGACCAACACCTTTCACTGTGCAGATGAAGAAACTGAAGCTGAGGGATGTTATGTGACTTGACCAAGGTCAAACAGGTATTGGAGGGTAATGAGTTTCCATCACTGGAGACCTTCCAGAAAAGGATGGTGACCCCTTGTTGGGGATGTTGTAGAAAGCATTCCTGTTCCAATATTGACTGGACTAGGATGACCTCTGCAATCTGTTACAACTCTGAGATTCTGGGTTATCATTCTATGATTCTACATAAATATTTGCACACATGACGTGTGCATGTGTGTGTGTGTGTGTGTGTGTGTGTGTAGGTGTGTGTAGGTGTGTGTAGGGTGTTAAGGAGGCCTAGAACCTCTGGTGTGAGGGCTTGCTTAGCCCTTTTCAGGATTGTTCATCCACCTTTGGTGTTCATCTTTTCAACCAGCTCCACCTCTGGCTCCAAGAAGCTATAGCATACACAGCAGTCACACCCCAGTGAATCGCCTTGGAAGATGGGCATAACTGGGTTGATGGTAACTGAGGGGCCTCAGACCTGTTGGTGAGTTAGGGCTATGTCTACCCCAAGCATGTGAAGGCCTCCCCCAGGTGATGGACTGATGAGAAAAACTTGTTCCAATGGCCATGATGGCTGAAGCAGGTGCTGCGGAGGGGTTAGAGTTCAAAAACTCCAAGGTTATCCACTGCATCCCAGGCCATTGCCAGTCATGTCTTGTCATTGGACTTTGATGACTCTGAAAGAAAGAGTGAGGCTGGCAACTTTGTACTACTCTTCCTCACTTAAATCCAATTCACACATAAGTTAAGACATCACTCTGTGATGTTATTGGTCCTCTCTGAAAATGAAAGATAAACAAATATATATTACACATATGTTTATATATAATATATACATATACATTATGCATATGCTTAGATGCAACACACACATATTACATATATGTTTATATGCAATATATAAAATAACATATATTTTATGTGTGATAAATGCACATATATACTTACATATATATCATATATCCACAGAGATATAAACTACATTTTACTTGAGAAAAATGAGTTTGCTCCTTTCAAGTAGTTTTCATGGAAGATTATTCTCTGAGAATTTGTCTGAAAAGCATTAATTGGTGGTTGGATTTGAATTTGATTTTTGCAACAGGAATGAGTGACTTAGGGGCATCCAGATACCTAAATGCTTTGTTCACATATTCTTGAAGAAGACTTCAATTATTCCTACAGTTTTATGTATGTGGAGCTAATATGGAAAGATCACTGGATTTGGAACTGAAGGATATAGAATTCAAGTCTCAATTCTTTTATTCACTTAACTATTCTGAGCCTCCATTTTCTCATCTATAAAATGGAGATTGGTTGGTTGGTTGTTATCCTTCATTTTTGAAGAGGACCAAAATGACATCACTATGCTAAAGTCCAGTTTCAGTGTGTCCTACTGACTGATCAGACCAACACGAGCTTGGAATACTCTACTGGGGCAGACACAAATAATCTGTGTGAACATTTGGGGTAGATTCTCCAAATTAGCGCATCCTGTGTTTTCTTTGAGCTGTTTCATTTCTGCTTTGCTCATAGAGCACAGTACCTTCTCTGATGCGAGCACTCCATGCTGAGCATTCCTGTGCCAGTGTCTCTCATGTCACACAATCAGTTCCAAAGTTCTTGAGAGACCTTGAGAGTGTCCTCGTATAGCTTTTTCTGACCACCATGTGAATGCTTGCTCTGTGTGAATTCTCCATAAAACAGTCTTTCTGGTAAGTGTATGTTTTGCATTTGAACAACATGGCCAGCCTATCGGAGTTGCCCTCTCTGAAGCAGAGTTTGAATGCTTAGCAGTTTAGTTTGACTAAGGACTCTGCCAGGTGATCTTCAGAATCTCCCTAAGACAATTCAAATGGAAGCAATTCAGTTTCCTGACATGGCACTGGTAGACAATCCAGGTTTCACTGGCATACAACAATGAGGTCGGCACAATGGCTCTATAAACCCTCTGTATAAAATGGAGATTGTAATATTTCAAATTGGTAGCTGTATATTTTTTAATAGAAGTCTTTGTGCTAGAGTATTATAAAAAGAATTGTACAATGTCCAAATGCAATCTAGTCTACTTTCTTTCTCTAATGAAACTTTAGGTCCTGATCACTTTCTACTTACAGCAACTATTCCCAAACACATGTACTGACAGATCAGCTCAACAGGCTGGTCATCCAACTACATGTCATAGTCTAGACCACTGGCCTCTTTCATCCGTGTAGTATATCTTGTACGGATTTTTAGGTTTTTTTTTTCTTTTGAGCAGTCTTGAGTCTCATTCAAGAGCCATTGTAATATTCTGGGTCCTGACACAATCAGCACAATGATATCCATAAATAGGAGCATCTGAACAACCTCCTCATTGAGGAGGTAAGCAAATGTCTTCCTGGTTTATTCTTTGTTTAATGCTAATAGTCACTGACTGGTATTATCTCTGTGGTTGAATCTTATAGCATCTGGACATCTGCCTGAGAGACTCCTTGCTGGAAGAGAGCCTTTAAAGCTTTATTTTGTTCCATTGAGGTAATTTTTTTGGGGGGTAGACATCAAACATTAATGACAGGCCCCTCTCTTCATGGAGCCAGCAGAATAGTAAGAGATACGCACAATTTGTACTCTAATTATTAAATTACTATAATGCAGATTAATCAATCAACAGGCATTTATTAAGCAAATACTATATTGGTCAAGTCATCTTCTCTCTACCTCAGTATTCTCATATGTAACTCCTTTCTATAGCTAAAATTATGTTTCTCTACTATAATATCTGTTTCATGGAAAGCTTCCCATGGATTCCAGTGTCATATGTTGACTACTCAGAATAATTGCTTTTTGGATTGCATGGGCTTGAATTTCTTACCCTAGTTTGAAAAAAAAAAAAGCAACATTCACCTTCAGTTTCTTTCCTGTGTGAGCCTAACTCCCAAAATATCACGACTGTGAGATCTGTAGCCTAGGAAACACTGCTTCACTCTCTCCCTCCCTCCCCCCAACCTTCCTATTCTGAACCCCCATGTTTCCCTCCCCTCATCCCTGGCCTACCTCTGCCCCATACTCAAACCTCCAAACATTTGTACTAAGGGAGTCAGGCTATTAGAGTAATTTACATAGTAATTAACAAGGTTCCACTTGCTTCCTCCCACAGCCAAAAAATAAATCTGTCTACATCCCTTAAGATTTTTCCAGTCCCCCAGGCCTTGCTTCAAAGAGTGGGAAGGGAAGGCATTTTGGGGCTCTTCCCCTTCCAAAGTCCCAGTTATGCTTCCTCAGGGCACGGGAAAACAACAAACATTGTTACAATCCCAGCTGGGAAGTATAATGAGGTCTGGGGGCAGGAGAATGCTTTGTGTGCTGTTGAGACCCTATATCCAGAGAAGGAAGGAATCAAATTCTTAGGGGTGTTCAGCCTGGTCACCCAGGGCACAAAGAGGGGAAGAGATAGGGAAATGTGTTCAGCCTGCCATCTCTGAGACCTTCTTAGAGTTCCCAAGAGCCCTTCTCATAGGCAGCTCTGAAGAAGGGGTCTGATATCCTTTTGACTCTTCTAAAAAGGGGCACCAGGCTCATATCCATTGTCATTATCAGGGTCTGCCAGATTTTTGCCATTGGTCTTCTTACCCACTTAGTGAAAAATAAATTTATGTCCTCTTCTCTGGGCCCTGGATCATACGTGAGGTCCGAGGGATTCCATTGTACCTTCAGGACCATGGGACTTTCCATCTGACTCCCAACTAATAAGAACTTTTTCAGAGCAGAGACTGTCTCATTGTTCTAATTGTGTATAGCCAGCATTCAGCACAGAGCCTGGTTCATAGTAAGCATTTCCTTAATAAATGCTTTTTTTCATTCATTCTACTTGAACCTCACCCTTATGACATGGAATTTGGCCTCTTCCAAGCTCAAGGAGACTGAGAAGGAAGAGAGAGCATCTATATCAACCTGTCTGTCTGGGCCTGCCCATTGCCCTCCCCAGTCTCGTGATTCTCCCAACCATGTTCCCGTGTCCAGCCTCTTGATTCTTTGGTGATACACTCTGGTTCTTAATATTTTTGATGCATCCTCATATGCTTTTAGAATTAGGAGGGACCTCAGAGATTACCCAGCTCAATATGCTCCCATTACAAGTGAAGAAAGAAGCCTGGGGTGGGGGGAGGCAAGCAGCTTCTTTAAGATAACATAGCTAATGGCACACTATTTGTGTTATTGCTGTTCTGTTGTTTCAGTTGTGTCTGACTCTTTGGGATCCCATTTGGATTTTTCTTGGCAAAGATACTGAAATAGTTGGCCATGTTCTTCTCCAGCTCATTTTACAGATGAGGAAATTGAGGCAAACAGCATGAAGTGACTTGCCCAGGGTCACACAGCTAATAAGTGTCTGAGGCCAGATTTGAACTCACAAAGATGAGTCTTCCAGACTCCAGGACGGGCATTCTATCCACTGCACCATCTAGCTGCCCCCAATGGAATACTATTTTGCCATAAGAAATGACAAAGAGAATGGGTTCAGAGAAATCTGAGAAGTCTTATATGAACTGATGCAAAGTGAAATGTGAAGAACCAGGAAAACAATGCGTAGGAGAACAATGTGATAAAGACCTTGAAAGACTTAAGATCCCTGATCAATGCAATGACTAGCCAAGGTTTTAGAAAACAAATAGTGGTGCATGCTACCAACTTCTTGACAGAGAGATGATGGATACAAGATATAGAATGAAATATAGATTTTTGGACATGGCCAATTTGGAAATTTGTTTTACTTGAATATGCATACTTGTTACAAGGATTTTCTTCCTTCCTTTCTTATATAGAGTGGGTGGGTAAGAAAAAGAAAAAAATAAATGCTTGTCAATTGAAAAATAAAATAAAATAAATAAGATTGCATAGTTAGTTGAAGAGCCAGGACTAAAACCCATGATTCCTTACTCCTAGTTGTGTGTTCTTTCTTCCATGCCATCATGTGATGCATAAGGCCTGAGAGCTTCCTACTTGGCATTAAAACTCATCTACAAACCACTCCTATGCTAATTATCTGAACTTTGCCGCTCCTCTCTAGTATTTTCTACTCTGATCAGACTCATCTTTCCATTGTTTTCCACATCAATCAGTCAGCATTTATTAAATACCTACAATGTACCAAGCACATATACTTGGTCATTTCTATATGCTAGGAGGCAGTGTGGTGTTGGGGTTAGAATTCTGGCTTTGACATTGGGTTCCAAGTCCACTTCTGATACATACTAGGCTGTGTGACCCTGGGTAAATCACTTAACTATTGACTGACCTTGGAAATTCTCTAAGACTATAAGTTACATAAGGGCAGCCAGACAGCACAGTGGATAGAGTGTTGGGCCTGGATTCAGGAAGACTCATCTTTGTGAGTTCAAATCTGGCCTCAGACACTTACTAGCTGGGTGACCCTGGGCTAGTCATTTAACCCTGTTTCCCTCAGTTTTCTCCTCTGTAAAAATGAGCTGGAGAAAGAAATGGCAAATCTCTCCAGTATCTCTGCCAAGAACACCCCAAACGGGATCACAAAAAGTTGGACATAACAGAACAATAACAAAACAAGTTGCATTTGCATACATGTACATGTGCACCTGTCATACATGCATATGTCTATTTTTTCATTCTATTTCTCTTTAACTTCTCTGTGAGGCTGGGAATGGGGAAGGAGCTGAGGGAAGCAGGAGGGATACTGAATGTGCACGGTGATTATCCTAGGGGCCAATGGGGTACAATACACACAGACATACACATATATACACATACACACATGCACAATACATATATATCCACACACTCAATGCATGTACACATATATACCCCTATATGAATGTACATTCATATATATGTGTGTGTCTATATATGCATCTATTTTAAACTTACCCAGAATAGTTAACATTTATAGCATTTTAAACTTTATGCACATTATCTTATTATATTCTTACAACAACTCTACAAGATAGGTGCTCTTACCATCCCTGTTTTGTGGACAAGGAAACGATTTAGTGGCTTGCCTACAGTCACACAGCTAAGAAGAAGCCGGCTTTGAACTTGGTTTAGATGTTCCTGACCCAAAGTCCATCATTCTCTCCACCAAACCATCTAACTGGTGGAAGGTAATGCCTTCCCTTTGACTGATTATGCTCTGCCTTTTGATTTATATAGAAGAGGATGTTAATATTCCCAGGGAAGGGCAAGAATGCCCTACATTCATGTTAGAAACAGTAAGGAGGTGAGGAGATGGACACTGCTTCCGAAACATATCTAAATAAGTACAATTCATCCTAACTGACATTGATTGGTGACCTTCAGAATCACAAAATGTCAGAAATGGAAGACACCTTACAGGTCATTTAGTCCCTAGGTGGTTCAATGGAAAGAGTACTGGGCCTGGAGTCAGGAAGACCTGAGTTTAAATCTGGCCTCAGACACTAACTAGCTGTGTAATCCTTGACCAGTTAATCAATCTCTGTGATCTGGGATTCTATAAACTGCTTGATGGAGAATAGAAAAGTGTGTGAGAAGAAATAGTATGTACCATAGCATGTATTAAGCTGCTTAAATTACCTGGTAAGGAGGGTCACTGTCTTCTCTACAATCCAGCTCCTCTTCCCTTTTCCATAAAGGGAAGCTTTCCCAACTGTAAAATGGGGACAATTATAGCACCTCCCTTCTAGGATTGTTGTGAGGATCAAATGAGATAATATTTGTAAAGCACTGCCCAGAATACAGCAGGTGCTTAATAAATGTTTGTTTCCTTCTTTCCATTCCTATTTTACAGAGGAAGAAATTGAACCCCAACAAGGGAAATGACTTGTCAAGGTTATCTAGCTACCAGAGGACAGTTTTAAGACTCAGACCCGCCTCTTCTGACTCCAAGCCCCCTGAGGTCTTTCTACTACATCAGTGGTTCTCAACCTTCCTAATGTCGCAACCCTTTAATACAGTTAGTTCCTCATGTTGTGGTGACCCCCAATCATAAAATTATTTTTGTTGCTACTTCATAACTGTAATTTTGCTACTGTTATGAATCATAATGTAAATATCTGATATGCAGGATGTATTTTCATTGTTACAAATTGAACATAATCCACAGGTTGAGAACTGCTGTACTACATCATAGGGAATCCAGCATTCAGAAAGTCTTTATGGAAAAGGGAAGAGGAGCTGGATTGTAGAGAAGACAGTGACCCTCCTTACTAGGTAATTTAAGCAGCTTAACACATGCTATGGTATATACTATTTCTTCTCACACACTTTTCTATTCTCCATCAAGCAGTTTATAGAATCCCAGATCACAATACTTTTGAGATCAGTTAATCCAAATCAGTCATTTTACAGCTAAAGAAACAGAGGCCCAGAAAAGTTCAAAGAGTTGTCCAAAGTCACAAAGCTAGTCATGGGGTGGGGGGTGCTGGGTAGAACTCAGGACTTCTGACTGCCCACCCTACACTCTTTTCACAACACCCTATTTATTATTTGTGAATTGAAAGGTTACCTGCCTAGCTCAAAGTACTGTTACAAGAAAAAAAAATGAGATAATGGATGCAAAAGGGCTTTTAAAAAAAAGGAATTACCAAGGCACGGGTAATTATCATTAGAAAGGTGTAACAGCTTCTCTGGGGTCCTTAAATTGGGATTTCACTTCATCCCTTTCAATGGGATCTACATCCCCAGTGTTCATGAGTCATGCTTTCCAACTGCTGCTATTTCAACATATCGCTTTCAGCCAACCTATTTTGCAGACCAAACTCCATAATGACAGATTATTTTCTTCCAGCCCTCAACTTGCAAAACCAAGAAAAGTATTTTAAACACGTAGCTCGGAATTATTCACAAGCTTAAACGTGTGGTTGCTTGGCATAGAAAGTGGATTTCTCAGCCAAGACTTTGGGACTGAGATTTCTTCTGCTCTGGTTTCTGCCTGAGCTTTGTTAGCTGAAGTTTTCCAACAGTATTAATATCCTTTAAAAAAAAATAGCTCCAAAACTCATTTCTGGGTCATGCAATTCCCCACAATTCCACTCCTTTGGCTGTTAGAAGATGGTCGTTAATCTGGCAGATTCAGTAGTATTTACATGTGTCTCCTGCTTAGCAGGGCTCTTTCAAAGTGCCAAGAGGTCCCAGAGAAAAGGACTTCTCAGCTGAAATGGGCTTTCAAAGGTCATCCAGTGCATTTCCCTGCTTCCAGGAAAGTCTTTTTTATAAATGAATTTTTATTTTTATTCTGAACTTAACCAAATAGAATGAACATTTACATATATACAATAGAACAGAAAAAAATGATTCTACATGAAACAGCAAATTTCTATTGTATACGGTTTGCTTTTCTTTCAAAATATATAAAAAGATCAACCTGTAGCTTTCAAAGCTATCCTATTTGTCTGGTCTTTTTTCTGGCTTTCCTTCTGTTCTTCTGTCCTCCATAAGAAAAGATGCCTCAATAACCTTCTTTCCTTCCTTCCTTTCTTTTTCTTTTTTCCTCTCTCTCTCTCCCTCCTTCCTTCCACTCTTCCTTCCTTTCTTCTTCTCCTCCTCCTCCTCCTTCTCCTCCTCCTCCTCCTCCTCCTCCTCCTTCTTCTTCTTCTTCTCTCTCTCTGTCCCCCTCCCTCCTTTTCTCTTTCTTTCCTATTCTATCCCAATCCTCCATCACCATACAACCACCAAAAGCTCCACAAAAAAAGGAAGAAAGAAAGGCAAAAGCCTTGTAATAAATACACATAGGCAAGCAGAACAAATTCCCATACTGGCCATGTTCAAAAACATAGTCTTGTTCTGCATCTTGAGTACATCACCTCTCTGTCAGTGGTCTTCTGGGAAGATCAGGGTAAACCTTCTCTAGCCTAGTCTGTTCCCGTTTTAAAATATTTTCTGATGGGGCAGGCTATTCCCTCATCTGTCTTAGCCATCTATTTCAAAGTCTCAGTGGTCCTCTCTATAAGAAAATGTTTCTTATTTCAAATGGAATTCCTCTTGCACTTACTTAAGCTCATTCCTTCTGTTTTTCTCCTCTGCAGAGAAAAAAGCAGTCAACCCACCTCTTCCATATCAGCCACAACTATAGTGACAATACCTTATATACAGGATCTGGAACAACTCAGGTGACAGGTTTAATGAAAATCAGACTACAAGCTTAAAACAAATCAAATTTCCTCTCTTTTTCCTTTCTTTCTATTTTTTTTAACTTCTGCATGAAGCTGGGAATGAGAGAGGCAGAAGAATTCTTAGTGAACACTGAGATTAGCCTAGAAGGAAGGGGGGGGTGGGGAGAATGGGAATACAACTAGACTTGGGAGTGAGAAGACCTGAGTTTGCTAGTTAACAAAACAGCTGGTGTTTATATAGCACATTAAGATTTACATGTGATCCCTCTGGGCTTACTTTCTCAATCCTACTTTCCACTGACAGGTTAGGTACCCCAAGAGTATATGACTACCTCTTCCCTCACCCTTCTAGGGGTAACTCTGAGTGGTTAAGGGTGGTATTCTAGCAGTCTTACCCATGAGTCCCCATCTGGTATGCTTCCTCACACGTACATATTAATTATCAATTAGCCAGTCAGAGTTAATTAGCTTTTTGATAGGGATATTTATTGAGATAGTATAGTAAGACCAGGTGATATAAAACATTTTCCCCAAACCAGAATACATTGTCCCATAAACTTAGTTCCTGGGGAAAGTGAGCTCAGAGTCAACTTTTGGCCAAAGTGTAATTCATGGATCCTGATAATTGATAGAAGTTCTGGTGAGAGCAATATAATATCCTAACCTTTCCCCCCTCTCTCTAGCTCTATACAGACTGAGAAAGTTTTCTTTTAAAAGGTATTCAAATCATCCTCAAGACTTAATTAACTCAGGGGATTAAAGACGAGCTATTGACATCACTTTTGGGCAGCTGAGTGCAAAACATCCTGGGGTGCTGGGGGGTGGGGGTGGGCAGAGAGCTTTGTTCAGCTAAATCAAACTTGTGGGTTCCTGAGCACCTATACCTGTTAAACATCCTTTTCTTACTATAGCTAAGTTTAAAAAAATTATTAAGTGTTGAATGACCTGGAAGCTTCTCATTTCATTCTCTTGAAATGTCCTTGACTCTGAGGGTTGATGCCATGGCTGCACTTTTTTCTAACCCAAAGAGGTCATGCTTCCTAAAGCTGCTTGTCTAATTTGTCCTCGGACCACTGCTGCTCCTGGGATACTGCTGCCATCCCTGAGGACTGTAATAGTAATCAGTTTAGCAAGATACTTAGCACTTAGTACTAAGTGCTAAGTGTGGACAGTACAAACTCTGTCCCACTGTTGAGAAGGCATGAACTCCCCTGTTGATGTGGAAGAAGGGGATTGGCTGAGGTGTGTACATAAGCAAGAATTCCAGAGACAGACAGAATTGGAATGCTGCCCCTGATGAAGGAAGAATTGTGGAGACTGAAGCCAGCTGAGAGAGAGAGAGAGGCAGAGAGAGAGAGAGAGAGAGAGAGAGAGAGAGAGAGTGTTTCTCTCCCAACATCTGGAAGCTGAGAACTGACTGAGAACTAAGATGGAGTTTTCCTGAGACCAGAATCTAGTGAAGGCCACCTGGAAGGCTGAGAGGGCTTGCCTGGAAGGCTGAGAGAGGGCTTGCCTGGAAGGCTGAGAGGGCTTGTCTGGAAGGCTGAGAGGGCTTGCCTGAAGAAGCATAACCAGGATAAGACTTTGTTTGTTCGTGGCTTGGCTGATCCTTGAGTTCCAGGCAAGAGAAGTGGTGAAGAGTTTGAGATGTGCTGGACCCTGTGAATTTCAGTGTGTGCCAGGGACTGCCCTGAGGACTGGAGAAGGACCTGGGAGCTGTCTACTTCTGAGGATTGGACAAGGACCTGGGAGCTGTCTGCTTCTGAATCCAGGTGACCGTTTGGTGGATTCAGTTAGGAGCTGGGACCTTGGAAGGGGATCCAGGGAATCAGAGAGACCACCCAGAGTCAAGATGAAGTA
>CM053589.1:90271219-90303471 GCA_028646515.1 Pseudochirops corinnae
AGGAAGGAAGGAAGGAAGGAAGGAAGAAAGGAAGGAAACCCAGGTCCTCTCACTGACCCCAAAGGGAAACACCTACTATGCGCTGGGCTAAGCACTTTACAAAAATTATCTCATTTAATCTTCATGACAGTCTTGGGAGGTAAGTATTATTATTATCTCCATTTTACTGATGAGGAAATCAAGTCAAATAAGGTTTAAGTGACTTGCCTGGGGCCTCCCAGCTAGCAAGTATCAAAGGCTGCCTTTGAACTCAGGGCTTCCTGACTCCAGGGTGGCACTCTATCTATGGGGCCACCTAACTTGAAGAACCTTAGAGATCATCTGGTCCTCTCACTTTACAGCTGAGCAAGATGAGACCCAGAAAAGTGGATAAATTTGCCCAAGATCACACAGCTACAAAATAGGGAAACCACAACTCAGGTGCTAGGATTTCTAGTCCAAAGCTGTTTCTACTACCCCACACTGCCTGCATTTCCATAATTAGAGATTTACTCTCTAGGGTTAAGGCATTGCTGTCTCCAAGAGTTTTCTTTAAAATGAGAAGACCCCTGGAAAGGTCTGCCTCAAGACTGACCCTTCTGCCTTGGTGAGAGTTATTCCCATTCCAGTTTGAATGGCACTTAAAGAGGATTTTGAAAATATCTTGGGATGCCTTTAGAACAGGGGTTCTTAACAAACTAGGGTCTGTGAACTTTAAAAAGATACATATTTTAATAAGTATTTCAAGATTCCCTATAATTTTATGTATTTGAGTGTATGCATTTAACAACATTCTTCTGAGAACAGGTTCATAGACTTCATCAAATTGACAAAGGGTTCTATCCATGACACACAAAAAAAGGTTTAATTAATTAAAACTTTAATTAAATATATTTTATTATAAAATATAATATAAATATATTAAATTTATTTTAATTAAATTAAACTGTGGCTTTAGAAAGTCCCCTAGTGGGGACATCTGAGCTGGTGAGGTCATCTGTTGGTACCTTGGCGAGTAGTTGGAGCTGTTAACTTAAGCTGAGTGTGTGTGAACAAGGAGAGTTGGCCCTCCATATATCAAAGAGCTAGACAGTGCCCAGGCAAAGGAAACTGCCAAGGAATTAGGTGCCTAGAACTAAGGAACCCCACCAGTGTCAGGCGAGACAAGGAACGTTATTCTTCATATGGGTTTAATAGCATATAATCATAGAATTATTCATCTAAGACTGGAAGGGGCCTGAGAGGTCATCTGGTTCAGAACTCTCCTTTGGTTGTTTTATAGAGGGGGAAACTCAATCTTAGATCGGAAAGTGACTTGTCTGAGATGGATTTAATGGTACAGTGAGAGGAAGAGGAGGGAGGAAGGCTCAAAATGTTAACTTTCACCATGAGCAGAAACATCTTCATGAACACTTATTAGGCACCTACTATGTATAGGACACATGTGCATAGGACAATACTCAAGTTTTTGGATACAAAGCTGAATCAGACAAGTTTTTGGGTTAGTTGAGATAATAGGTGATTGTTGTTTAGTCATTTTTTCAGTCATATCTGATTCTTCCTTATCCTATTTAGGGTTTTCTTTACAAAGATACTGGAGTGGTTTGTCATTTGCTTCTCAAGATCATTTTACAGATGAGGAAACTGAGGCAAAAAGAGTTAAGTGACTTGCTGTAATGTTAATGTGATACAAGATCTTCCTCACCCATTAACAGGCCTCAGGTGGAACCCATTAAGAGAAGCTTGCTTAGGTGAAGCTTGCTTATAGGTAGGCTTTCACACCTTTTGCTAATTTCTAATTAGGCACTGAGTCAAGAGGGTTGTGATGCCTTCTGGTTCTGAGAAGTGTACATACACACACACACACACACACACTCTCACTCTCTCTCTCTTTCTCTTTCTTGTTATTTTGCTTTGGGGGCTTGCTTATGAGAAGGATCTTGTGATTCTGTGGTTGAGATTCTGAGTGGTCTTATGTTCAGAGCTCCCCGACTACTCAGATGTAAAGGCTCTCTTGATTCAGGGATGTGTGTAAAGTGTATAGTTGATTCAGGCAGTCAGAGCCCTGTCTGTTGGTCTTTATTTCTTTGCTTGTATTCTCTCTGAAGTTCAGGGTGCTAACTTTTCTCCTGAATTAGTGAATGTAATAAAAAAGATTGTTGACCCCTTGAACAGCTATCTTTCCTAGTTAAGCAGATCTAAGAACCTGTGCTAGCGGTCATCCTGGGTGTGCTAGTGTGGTTGCTGCTATACTTGCCCAGGGTCACACAGCTAGGAAGTATCTGAGACCAGATCTGAACTCTGGAAAATGAGTCTTCTTGACTCCAGGCCTCATACTCTTATCCATTACACTGAGTAGCAGCCCCTAGTAGGTGATACACATATGAAAAGATAACAATACAGGGCCTGAATGCAAAATATCTAATCCTAACCCTCATGCTTGGATCATAAGCCATAGCTTTAGAATTCAAATGACCTCAGAAATTATCTACTCTGACCTATTCACTTTATAGATGAAAGAAATGATTAGCTTCATGTCCTTAGGCTAATCAGTAACCTCTCAGGGCCTCAGTTTCCCCATCTGTAAGGTGAATGAGCTAGAGTAGAAGATCTCTAAGGCTCCTCCTAGATCTTAATAACCTTTGATTCTCTTCATATGGTCAGTACAGACAGTAATTGCAATAGGAATTCAGAGGAAGAAGAAATTACCTGGAAGCCTGATCGGACAAGATGGTACTTGAACTAGAGAGAGGAGGCTGGGTAGGGAAAGTGGGTGGGCAGGAAGATGATTTAAAGAATGTAAACTCCTTGCGAGCAGGAATTATTCTGTTTTCACCTTTTTGTCTCTAGATCTAAGTACCAATGTCTTTTACATAATAGGCATCATAATCAATTAATGTTGAACTAACTCTGTCCGAAGTGGGACCAATTCAAAAGCAAAAACAACAGAAGAACCTCTTACCTGCGCTGTCATTCTCCTAGATATCTGGAGGAAAGGGCACAGGTCATAAATTTAGGCCTGAACAGGATCTTCCATGTCACCCAATCCAAACCTCTCACTTTACAGATCAGGACACTGAAGCAGAGAGAAGTCATGGTATTTGCTCAGCGTAATACATCTAATAAATACTTGATTCAGGATTCAAATCTGGATGTTTAGGACTCTGAGCTCAGTGCCCCAGTCACTATACCACATCACTTCGTCTTTTTATCTGATCTTTTGAGAAGGAAGAATTGAAGTACAGAACTCTGTTGACCTAGGAGAAGGATAGGGCTGGAGAAACAGGAGGAAGGAAGGCCAAATTCCTCGGAGGAAGCCTAAGAACCTGTTGCTAAACTGTGCTTCCTACGCTAGCCTCCCTGGGTAAGGGAGAGGATCTTCCTGAAGTAACCAGCATCCAGGTGATTTTCCAGGGTGAAAGTGACCTTTCAGGCCCACATTTTTTTGACCCTATTTTTTGTTTTGTTGTGTCTTGAAAGGGAAAGATATTTACTAATGCCACCTGAAATGTTCAATTCCAAATATTCTCTCGCCCTTTCTGGCATTTCATCTACTCTGAGGACTTTCGCTCTGAAAAACAAGGCTTGCCTGAATTTTCCAGATTCTTGGAGTTTCCTTTTCCTTCTTTTTTCTGTGTACAAAGTAGCCACCTCTGTCAGCAATTAATCATTTCTTTCGGGTGCCATTTCCTTAAGGCTCTTGCACTGAGCTTCAACTCCTAGGATTGTAAAGCTGAAAGGGCCTTTAGGGTCATCCCAAACAGTTTTCTGGTGCTTGCTGTTAGTGTGACCTTGAGCAAGTACCTCCCCAGGCCTTAATTTCAAAATTGTATCTCCTAGGGAAAGAAGTTGGCCCCTTTATGAGTGGGCCGTCTGGAGCTGAGACCAGGCTCTAAAACTGTGGGGGATCTGTCTGTAGCGATTATTAAGGAGAACAATTACATACAGATGGAGGGGAAGTACTAGGAAAGAGAAGGGGAGTTTACGAAGAATTAGTAAAACAGATATACAACTTGCAGTTGATTGGGGAAATGGCCATCACAGGTTTTGATGGAGACCTGAGGCATCCCCCCATCAAGAACTTCTTCTCTGGATACAAGGAAAGAAAACCTGAGGGTGGTCCCAGACACTTTGAAGTGTTAATAAGGTAATTTCTTTCACTTGAAAATTAGGATCTTATAGTAATACCCTGTTGGTGGAGTTGTGAATTGATCCATTCTGGAGATCAGTTTGGAACTATGCCCAAAGGGCTATAAAACCAGACATGCCCCTTGATCCATTTTTGTACATATAGATCCTTTTTCCTTTTTTATAATCTCTTTGGAATACAGACCTAGTAGTGGTATTGCTGATCTGCCTGGGTGGAGAGTTTCCACATCAGGAGTTCCTTACCCCATAGCTAGACTAGGGGTTCTTAACTTAGGGTCCATGAGCTTTTTAAAAATGTATTTCAATATGATAGAATTTCCTTGTAATCCTATGTATTTTATTTTATGTATTTAAAAATAATATTCTGAGGTGGGCTCTATAGGCTTCCCCAGACTGCCCAAGGAACCCACATCACAAAAACATTAAGAACCCCTGGTCTAAATAATACATTGTTGGTAGAATTGTGAACTAATTCAACCATCTTGGAGAACAATTTGAAACTATATCCAAAGGGCTACAAAACTGTACATGTCCTTTGACCCCAATACCATTAGTAGTCTGTATTCCAAAGAAATCAAAGAAAAGGGAAAAGGACCTATTTCTATAAAAATATTTGTAGCAGCTCTTTTTGTGGTGGCAAAGAATTGGAAATTGAAGGGATGCCCATCAGTTGGGGAATGACTGAATAAATTGTGATATATGGATGTAATGGAATACTGTTGTTCCGTAAGAAATGATAAGCAGGTGTACTTGAGAAAAAACCTGTAAAGTCGTATATGAACTGATGCTGAGTGAAGTGAGCAGAACCAGAACATTGCACACAGCAACAGCAATATTATATGATGATCAGCTGTGAATGACTTTGCTATTCTCAGCAATACAGGAAACCAAGATAATTTCAAAGGACTCATGATGAAAAAATGTTATCCACCTTCAGAGAAAGAACTGATAGAGACTGAATGCAGATCAAAGCATACTGTTTTTCACTTTCTGTATTTTTTGTGTATATTTTTCCCACTTTGGGTACATGTCTTCCTTCACAACATGATTAATATGATAATGTTTTCTGTAATTGAACATGTATAACATATCAAATTGCTTACTCTCTCAGAAAAGGGGAAGGTGAGGGTGGGTGGACCTCAAAATTTTTTTTAAATTATTGTTAAAATTATCTTTAAATGTAATTGGGGTAAAATAAAATATTATTTAAAAATAAAATTATGATTTTAATAACCCAGTAACCTGTGCTTCATTCTATATACACCTATGGCCATTGAGAAAATCAAACAACCATAGTGTACCAATGGAAAAAGCCCCTTTTCTGGAATCAAAAAACCAGTGTTCAAATCCTGTCTCTGATCATTAACCTCTCTAAGCCTCGGTTTCCTCATCTGTAAAACAAAAGGGTTGAATGAGATGGCCTCTGAAGTCCCTTCCAACTCTAGATCTATATCTAGTAGACCAATCCATTCATTTTTACAGCTGAGGAGTAAGTCAAAAGGTCACACTTGAGGACCTAGGTAGTAGCATGGGGCCTCCTGTAGGTGCCCCACCCAGTCTTATACCATACCTAATCCAGCTCCCTCCATTCTCAGTCTTATTTCTTAAAGTTCCAGCCAGAAAACCTCCCCTCAAACCAGGTTGATCTTCCATTAGTTCGACAAACATTGACTAACTATCTACTGTTTACTAAACACTGAGCTGTGGGCAGAGGATGCAACAACAAAGACCAAACAGTCCCTGCCCTCAAGAGACTTACATTTTCTGAAGAAACTCTGTCTTGATCCGCGTTCTCATTTCCTAGGTTTCGCTCTGGTTGTACCCAGTCCCCTCTAATTCTCTCCTCCTTCCCCCTTCCCCTTTTCCCACAAGAATCCTGTACACACCCACTCAGGTGCAACCTTCTCTGTGAAGCCTTCCATGGCCACCCCGGTCAACCATTATCTTCCAGAGCACTAACTCTCTACGTGAGGCAACATGGGTGTGGGTAGGATACTGACCTTGGAGTCAGGTAGTCATGAGTTCAAATCCCAATTCAGATGCTTTCTGACTATGTGTCCCTGAGGAAGCTTAACTTTACTGCACCTCAGTTTCTCTGTCTGTAAATACATGGGGTTAAAAATAGCGTAACTTTACAGGGGCTGTTGTAATGGTCAAATGAGATCATGTGTGCAAAGTGTTTTCCAAACCCTAAAGTGCTATGTAAATGTGAGCCACATTTGGCATTTATTTGTGAGCAAACTGCTGTATAATTTTAAGAAAAAAATGTCTGTTATATTTATGTGCATTTTAAAGTGCTCAAAAGAAAGTCCCCTTTTTAGAACAGAGTGTCAAAAGCAGGAACGAAGCGACACCATCAGCTGTAGTTAATAGGTGATCTATATGGGACAAATATGTGGAGGGGGCAGGGGGAGCAGTGAGTGCTGTGAAAGTCTGGCTGCCAGAGTAAACTCTCTTCAAATTGGAAAAAAGTAGTCACTGTGCAAGGAAACTTCGAATGTGATTCCAGTGTTTCTCTGTTTGGCTCGAGGAGAGACAGGACACATGGACTTGGTGGGTGGGGAGTGAGGGGAAAGGGACAAGCTGTTGAGTGGTGGGAGTTAAATCTAGGCAGCAGCAAAGTTTCTTCTTGGAAGGATTGAATTAGTAAGAGAAGCATGGAGAGAAGTAGAGAAAGCCACAAGGAAAGGCTTTTTAATCCAACCACCTACACCCTAAGGTACTGAAAGCCCTGAAAGATTACTGAGTTACTGTCAATAATCTTTGTAAAAGACAGAAGGACAAAAGGTCAAATTTCAAAAGAAAAGAAAGAGGATGGAGCCTGCAAATTATAGACCAATGAGTGTGATTTTTATTCCTAGCCAAGTTCTATAGCACATTATTAGAAGGATGTTTTGTGAACCTTTAGAAAGGGAGGCAGTGATCGTTAAAAGTCACCAGCAAGCCAGGCAAAACTAATTTCCTTTTTGGACAGGGTAACCCTGATTGGATGCAGGGTTTTTAACTTTTTCCACTTGAGACCCCTTTTCAGCAGCATTCATTGGCATTGCATGGTGTGACGACATGTACAGTGCAAAGTGCCCATGCTTTGTGTTCAGAACCAATACTGCAGTGAAGTTGTACAATACAACACTGGCAAGCCCTGCCAGAAACACTTTGGATTTGTTACACATTTGATTTTTAATTAATTTTTGGTTGTTGGGCATTCAGAAACCTTTTACTTTTGCCAAATTTTTCATGACCCCATATGGGATCATGACCCACAGTTTAAGAAGCCCTAGATAGAGCACTGGGCTTGGAATCAGGAATGTCCATCTTCATGAGTTCAAATCCAACCTTAGACACTAGCTGTGTGATCCTGGGCAAGTCATTTAACCCTGTTTCCCTCAGTTTCCTCATCCATTAAATGAGCTGGAGAAGGAAATGGCAAATCGGTTCAGTATCTTTGCCAAGAAAACCCCAAATGGGGTCATGAAAAGTCAGACATGACCGAAACAACTGCACAACAACAACAACAAACCCTGATTTGGAGATCGAGGTCATATTGTAGATACAGCATTTTGGCCAAATGTTTGACAGTCTCTAGTGCTATGGTTATAGAAAAGATGTGGAGAGATACGGACTAAATAGTAGTGACAAAACCCACTCAATTAGCCAACTTGGAGGTCTATAGTAAAGTATCCTAGGGACCTGTTCTTGTGCAACAGATTTTTTAAAATTTAAATGTCAGAATTAGATTCTACATAATTCTATAGTTTCCCCCCCCCAACTCTCTTATTTATTATGTTACACATCGTTCTTAACTTCATTTTATCTGCATATATGATAGGTATACCTTTGATAGCATCAACCAAATGACAAAAAGATCAAATAGTTCAGAATGGGAGCATCATGGCTTAGAAAGTAGCTTCTGATTGTGTAAGAAAAACCACCAAACTGTTTATATTCTCTCAGTGATCCCATTAAGTATATACCCTGAAGAGGGCAAAGAAAGAAAAAAGGAAAATTGGCCCCCTATGTATCAAAATCTTCATAGCAATATGTTTATGGTAGCAAATTAACTGCAAACAAAGAGGATGCCTATGGATTGAAGAATAACTGAACAGACTGTGGTATATGAATGTAGGGATAGGAAACAAACCTGAACTTTCAGGTCCCTATGCTTTTATCTATTAATTGAGCTTGGCGCCTCATCTGCAAAATGGGGACATAATCTCATTTACCGTAATTTGTTTGTAAAGAACATTGCAAACCTCAAAAATACTATTAAAATGCTAACTATTATTAACTATTGTATACTATCATTATTATTACTATAACATACTATTATAATTAGTTATTGACTATTATTATTATTTTATCTCTAAAGAAGATATTGGTAGGTTTTAGGTCCCTATGTGCCCATCCTGTAGTTCTTCCAACAAGACCACTCTTGAATGACCCCACTCTCTTCCACCTCCTGTATGAAAAGGTAGCACTAATTGCCAATGATGACAGTTCCCTGAGAGCAGATACACAGCTTGTTATCCAGGGTGCCTATGTCATCCTCAGAGTAGAAGAAGCCGTTGCCCATAGATGGGAAACAATGTTGAGCAGTACTATTAGGAGAAGAAGGTAGAAGATACTGTCCAATGTACTGATCTCAGCATGAGAGCAGTGGTAGAGTGCCTTGAGATTTCACAAACAAGTCCATATTCTAAGCCAGTGTTGCCCTTGGCTACCATAACTCTCCAATTAAGTCAAGTGTTTTTTTGATCGAGGTACTTAGAGCTTAGAGGGAAATAGCAACTAAGTGGCATGTCCAGAATCATAATTAGTAAGTGGCTGAGGCAGGAATGGACCTCAAGTCTTCCTGACTTACAAATCCTGTGCTTTATCCAAGTCAACACTAATGGATCTGGGTTCTATGAATCAGGAATGTATCCAAGTACAGTGCTCTCCATCCCCCATCTCCCACCCAGGTACTAGCCCTGTAGGTATGGGCAGTCCAATGTTATATCACCTCATACATAGCCACTGATCTCTTCTCTGTGGAGAATTGTTATATCCTTGATGAAATAACTGACCATTGAACCTAGACTTTGTGTTCCATGCTGTGATGTTAGGGAAAGACCCTTATGACATAGTATTCTAGAAAAGATGACATGGTGGCCCTGGGGCTTCAGAACGACCTTTCAATTTCCCAGGCATATCCCAGGATTACTTCAGCTACTGGCTTCAGCTACTGCGTGCTTAGCATGAAATATCTCTCCTCCTCATTCAGCTGGAAACACTGTAGACCATATCTCCATCCCAACAGACTACATTCATCTAAGGGAGCTTTCAGCCAATTTAAGAACATGGAACCTGCTGTAAGAAGGAAGGCTTTTTTGCATGGAACCTCAAGAATAACAGAATGAAGTAAGCAGAGTCAAGAAACAACATACACAATGACTACAACACACAAAGAATAACCATCACAAAGCAATCTAAAGTGACTTGTAAAATTACAAAGAATGAGCAAGGTCTCAAAGAAGAGATATGAGAAGACACCCTACACTCACTCATTCCTTTGCAAAGGTGAGAGGTCCATGAGAGTTGAGCATCACACATTTTCAAACTTTTTCAATGTATTTTTGCTAATTTTTTTCTCTTCTTCATTTTCTTTAAAAATATTATTTGTTATATGGGATGACTCTTTAAGGGAAGAGAGGGACAAGGATACTGAGAGAAATTTTGATAATGTAAAACAATTTTTAAATGAGTAAGATTTTATTTTTAAAATGGGAGGGGGGTGGGAAACCACTACCAGGCAGCCTGATTCAACTTAGTTGTAATGGTGCATTTGGTTCCAGAGGATATATGATGAAACATATTTACCTACTCTCAGCAGAAAGGTGGTAGATTCCAGGTATGAAATGTTGCATACACTGTCAGATAAGGTCACTTTATTGGTTGGTTTTACTTGATGTTTTTTCTTTAGTACCTGGGAGGATTCAATGCCATGGGAATAATATTAGAAAAATTGGTGGAGGGAGAGAGATATCAGGGAGATAGGGAAGCAGAGAAAAAGTGTATAAAAGAGAATGAGACAAAAGTAGAGAGCTGAAGTCTGAGAGACAGAGACAGAGACAGAGAGAGACAGAGAGAGACAGAGAAAGAGAGAGAGAACAGAGACAAAGGCAAGGAACACAAGGCAAGAATTTTCTCTACTTTCCATGGATTCCTAGGAAGGTCAGTGAGGATCTCAGCTTCTTGGTACCCAGGGGATTGGCTTTCATGGGGCCCAAGCATGTTAAGCCACACCTGAAGTGTGTGTTCTGAGCTCCTATAAACCTACCAAGAAGAAACCAAAGGAGGGTTGGAAATCCCTTTTAGAAGACACTTAAACTTTGACACTTCGGCAGATCCTTGATTCTGATTCACATGGATACTCCTTCCAGTCTGTATCTTCTTGCCCCATGCCTGTCTTGTCCATATCTTTCCATCAGTCACTCACAAATGAGGTTTCTCTTCTTAGTGATTACATCATAATGCTCAGACTGCCTATATTTTCTCTTATTATCACTAGTCCAGCCTACTTTTCTGATCATCTATGTCCTTGATCATATCTTTGATGCCAACAGCACTGGCTCTGCCTCCACCTCTGCCACCTGTCAGTCACATAGAAATATCAAATAGAAATGACAGGAGATGCAAAGCTTATTGAATTCATTTGAAACTACCAAATAGCTTCTCTTTGGCCCTCTGCCTGATTTCTTATAGGCCCTTCTTCCATCTAATTCAGGTCCAATGCTTGATTTCTATTAGGATCTGTACAAATGAATCATTAGCACGGTAAGTTTAAAGGTCTGGGTTTGGATCTATTAATGTGGTATAATTGGAAGAACATTGGATTTTAAACCAGGGGAATCTTGAGTTCAAATCCTGACTCTAACTTGCTACTTAAATAACAAAGAAGAAATCATTTAACCTCTCCAGGCCTCAATTTCCTCATCTGTACAATTGAGGGAAGTTGGGGGGTAGAGGGGAAATCAAAACCTTCCATTTCTAACTTCTATCATCCTCCATTTTGGGGTTCCTACTTTCACTTTCCCTATTTCTTTACCAGTTGATACTCTTCTATTTGCTGTTTCATTTATACTGAGAATGTTGTCTAGGTAGCCCGTCCCTGCTCCAAAAAGATAGCCTCATTTGGTGCCAAGACTTGCCCTCCCCATCTGACCCATTGATGGATTTGCTCATTAACAGGGTACAACCCAAGAAAAGATCAAAATTGTTATTGGCCATATTATGCTCTGGACAAGACGACAGCCTGCTGCCTTTAATGTCCTGGCTGTGGATAATTTCCTCCATTAGGATAATTTAAGGGACAGGATGTCAGTTAATATGCATATGCATAGGCTTGAGGATAGGCCTGGCCTCCAGATGATGGCAGCCCAGGCAATTAGCGCCTGGAGTCAGACTCCCTCAGCAGTCCTGACAGGAACATGCCAATCCATCAGCCCACAAACATTTAACTGGATTGCTTCTCCATGTCTTCCCGGACTGACTGGGGTCTGGGTAGCAAAACTAACCTAAATAAGATTAATCCCCCCATCTCAGTTTTGGTGGGCTCTGTGCTCTCAGTGCTGGGCCATTAGAGGGGGAGGAGACTGCTCCACCAGCAGGTGCTAACAAAGACAGCACGGTGGAATGGATAGATCACTAGCTTGTACCCAAGAATCTTGAGTTCAAAACTGAACGCAGACACTTAACAGCTAAGTGAGCCTGGGCAAACCACTTGACCTCAGCAACTCAGTTTCACAGTCTATAAAATGGAGAGAATAATACTTGAACTGCCTACTTCATTGAATTGTTGCGAGGAAAGTAATTTGCAAACACTAAAAAGTTATATACATGGAACTTAAACTTATTAAAGTTCATATATCCAGTCAGCCTTTACACTGTCCTTCTCATCTGTGTCTTGCCCACTCTCTTCATCAGTCAGCTAAAGCTCATAGACTCATAGAATGGTAAAGCTGGAAGGACCTGAGAGGTCATCTAGTCCAAACTCCTCATCTTACATGAAGGAAACTGAGGCCCAGAGAAGGTGAGTGATTTGCCTGAGGTCATACAGAGCTAAGACCGATTCCTAGGGTTAAGGCATTGACATTAGAAAGTACCTGTTAAAAATATACACATTACCTGAAACATTAACATGTAACAACCCCTAACACAATAGAAATTAACTTTTTAGCTCTCCTCTAGCACAGATAAGAGCCCAAAGGAGCAAAGATACAGGGGAAACATATTTTGATTGAGGAAGAGATGAAGAGAAAGGTTGAGGTCATGTGTTGTCACCTAGTGGGAGCTGCCATGATGGGGTGGGGGAAGGGTGTCAGGGCAACTAGATAACCCCATGGAAGAAAGACAAACCTTATCACTTGTCAGATTGGCTTTAATTGTACAGATGACAGGATTAGCCCTAGGAAGTGGACATCAAGATGTCTGTGCACAATTCAGGAATCATTCATCATGATGGACAGGCTTCTGATCCATCAAACTGACTGAAGAAAGATTCAGGACCAAAACTCTAAGAAATCGTTATCAGAGATTCTTTCTACTGAAGGTTATCTAGATTCTAGCCCAGAATCTTTCCCCTCACTATGCTGACATCCCTATTCTTTCCCAAAGGCTGAACACTGAACTTTGGTGGTTTTTACCTTTAAGTTCATTTTCACTTGCTTTCACCAGTATCCAAATGTTAAGGATGAAAAGTTGAAGACCTACCCATCTTGTACCTCTCCAGGATGATCCAAGGGCTAGCTCTTGGCAAAACTGAAGTTCTTTGAACCCCTTTCCTTCCCCCTTTCATGTTCCTCATAGTGCCACTGTTACAGAAGTCTAGTGACCTTATGGCAGGGGTTCTTAACCTTGTATTCACAAACCCACATACTTGAATAGATTTCAGGAAATATGAAAATGAGATGACAGAAGAATTATATCTTTATTTTCATTTAATTGATTTCCTTTGTAACACTATATATTTATTTTATGCATTTAAAAATATTACTTTGAGCAAGGGTTCATGGGCTTCATCAGATTACCAAAGGAATCTATGACACAGAAAAGACCTAAGAATCCCTATCTTTCATGAACTTGCTTTCCATCACCTCCAGTACCCACACTAGTCCTTCTGCCCTGAATCTATGTTTCAACCTTGCTCATAGTAATACCCTTTCAGAACTAGATAAATCTAACAAAAAAGATTGACAAAAAAGAAGTTCAGAACTTAAATAGATTTTTTTAAAAATTGAGATGTGATAGATCTTTGGAGATTACTGAAAGGAAATTTAAAGGAATACACATATTTCTCAACTATGCACAGCTCCTTCTGTAAGACAATTATGGTCCAGATACCTAAACCAGAGGGAGATAAAGCAAAGTGGGAAAGCTATCAACCATTATCTCTAATATTGCTAAATATTAGCAAAGAGGCTATAATGCTATAGAAAAAGATTATAGACTACTATCATGTTAGATATTACCAGGAACAATTTTAGGGAAACTACAAACCTAAAAGACTATATTAATATCAAAAATCAACAAAAATCATATGATTATATCAAAAGATGCAGAAAAAGCTTTCAGCAAAATGCAATTCCCCTTTATGTTAAGGAGAATAATTTAAAAGCATAAAATAAATATCCTGTTCTTTAATATGATAAATAGTATCTATCCAAAATCACGAGAAAGCATTTTCTCTTTCTAGAGAATCCTAAAGACTTTTCTTAGAAGATCAGCGGTAAAGCAAGAATATTGATTGTCACCACTATCTCATGGCATAATTCTAGAAATGCTAGCAATTTCAATAAGACAATAGCAATAAGACAAGATAAAGAAACTAAGAGACTAAACATAGAATTTCTAAACAAGAGCAAATAAAATTATGGATTTTTGCAGATGATATAATAATTTATTTAGAAAGCCCTAAAGATTCAATCAGTTTATTAAAATAATAACTTCATTAAAGCAATAGATTATAAAATAAACCCACAAAATCATCAACTTTGCTGTGTATTAACATCAAAATCCACAAGGAAGAGTTTTTAAAAAGAAATTACATTCAAAATAACTGCAATGAATATAAAATATTTGGAAGCTCACTACTAAGACTTACACAGAAATTCTATGAATACAATTACAAAACATTCTTTTACAGAAATCAAGATAATTGTTTGTATCCTCATGTCTTTCCTGGTTTCCTTCAAGTCCCAACCAAAGCTCTGTCTTCTACAGGAAGCCTTTCCCAACCCTTCTTAACCCCTCTTAACCAGTGCCTTTACATTGGAGAAGGAAATGGCAAACCACTCCAGTATCTTTGCCAGGAAAACCCCATGGATAGTATGGTCCATGGGGTCACAAAGAGTGGGATATGACTGAACAACCAATTATGGAATATGAATGTAATAGAATATTTTTTCCCGTAAGAAACAATAAAAGAGATTAATTCAGAAATACCTGGGAGAACTTGTATGAACTTATACAGAGTGAAGTGAGCAGAACCAGGAAAACACCTTATATAATGACTGCAACAATGTAAAAGGAGAATAATTGTTAAAGTCTTAAGAACTATGATCAATGCAATGACCAACCACAACTCTTAAAACACTGACAATGATTCATGCTTCCCACTTCTTGGCACAGAGATAATGAACTGTAGGTGCAAAATGAGACATTTTCTGACAAGGCTAGTAGGTTGATTTGTTTGTTTGACTGTACATATTGCAGAAGAGGCCTTTTGTTGTTTAGAGGGCAGATTATGGTGGGGGGGGAAGCAGGTTAGTAATGATATCAAAAAAGGAAAGAAAAGAATATCAATTAAACATTTAAAAACTCATAGAAGAAAGCAGGAGGAGGTTAAGAAGGAGACACAGAGGGGTAGCTAGGACTACAGTGAATAGGGCACTTGCCCTGGAGTCAGGAGGACCTGCGTTCAAATGTGGCCTCAGACACTTGACACTTACTAGTTATGTGACCTCGGGCAAGTCCCTTAACCCCAATTGCCCTGCCTTCCTCCCTCCAAAAAAGAAAAAGAAGGGGACACAGAAAAACAGTGATGCTATAACTATCATGTTAAATTGAACATATATTCCTCCTTCCTTCCCACATATAGGAATGTACACTGGACCTGTGATCCTTTGTTAGAAGAAGCTTCCTCTGCCTTGGCTCCTCTTCTGCAATGTACGGTCATATTGTTGTTGTTGATCCTTCATTTTTGAAGAGGATCAATGACATCATAGAGCGAGAGTTCCTCAAAGGGCTTAAATGCTTTGGCCAGGATCACAAAGTCGACATGTTGTAGGTGAGAACTGAATGCAAGGCTTCCTATCTTTGATGGTGGCTCTCCATCCCCTATGCCAAAAGGACTCTTCTATTCTCTATATATGGCAATGTTCATGTTTGTTGAAGTTTGTCCAATTCATAATTAAAATTCAAGAAAATTTTTAAAAATTTCTCCCATATCCATGTCCTCAAAATCTCACATGAATATGTTAGAATAAAGAAGGGCTCAGAAGGCATTGTCAAGAACACTCTTGTTCTTGATCATGTGGTAAAGCCATTTCTTCCCAAACTTGAGATATATGCAACCTAGGACCTGCAGTGGCCAACTACCACAAGAATTTCACTAGGAATGCATGCAAAACCGATGCCAGCACTAACAAGCAGGGAGAATCATTTAGGTCAACAGATTCCTCAGAATCACACTGCTCTACCATAATGAGGGTACACTTGCCTCCTTTCAAAACACTCAGCTCCATAGACCCAGTATAAAGGCCATTCTAACACCAGCACAGACTCATTGTTGGTGAGACTCCTGCAAACATCTTGGAGACCAAATCAGCCGCAAATGATGAGTTGCAGAAATAGCCATACCTCTCAAGCTAGCAATTCAGTGGTTAGTGTTTTATCCTAAAACAGGAATTAGCAATAAAAGGCCATATTATGGCCACACTAATGGAAAAGGGAAGGAAATACCTTTCTCAACAATGGCAATGGGGAAAAAATCGATACAAAAATAGGCGATTTGCACTCCTGATAACAGTGCAATAGATTGAAGAAGGGCTGAATAAATTATGCTATGTTAATGAAATTATACTCCATTATATATTTATTCACATACATACATATACACGCATATATGTATATGTGCATATGTATGTATTTGATGGAATGTTATACTATATATGTATATGTATATATTATATATATAATATATATAAGATGGAATGTTATACTTTCATGAAAGTGAGACATGAAGCACCCATGAAATATGGTAATATATACCTGAAGTGACGTAAAACAAGCTCGACAGCTGGAATACTAAAAGCACGACAACTAGACAAGGAAGGTTGAGGAAACTGAGGCCTGTGGAGGTTAAATGATCTGCCTAAAATCACACAGGTTCCATAAACTTCCGAGGCAGGATTCGAATTCAGGCCTTCAGACTCCAGAACAAGGGATCTTTCCATCCTTCCATGACTATCTGTTCTGGCTCGTGGTTTTAGGCATGTAATGAGCATGGGCATACCTGGCCCATGGGTGGTCTTTGCACGTGTATGTTATTATGTTTATTATTTTATTAAGTTTATAATTTTAAAATAAAATGCAATGCCTTCTTAACAGCCCAAAGTGTCTGGGCCCACCCTCAGGTTTCCTTGCCTTCCATACCCAGAATGAAGAAGCCCTCTATGGTGGGATGCCAGTGGTGGGATGGATGCCTCAGGTCTCCAACAAAACCTGTGATGGCCATTCCCCTCACCCCAATCAGCTGCAAGCTGTATAGCTGCCTTACTAATTCTCTGTGAGTTCCCCCTCCTCTTTCCTAATACTTCCCCTCCATCTGTATGTAATTGTTCTCCTTAATAATAGCTACAGACAGATCCCCCACAGTTTTAGAGCTTGGTCTCGGCTCCAGACAGCCCACTCTTAAAGGGGCCAATTCTTTTTCCAAGAAGATAAGCTTTGAAACTCTGTAACAGAACACAGCAAGACAGGCAAAGGAGTCCTGTCTCTCATACGTAATTGCTTTTTTAGCAGGAATTTTGTAAGCTCCTTGTGAACAGGGATTGGTTAGTTCCTTACACTCATGTCCCGGGCCCCTAGTTCAGTGCCTAGAACAATCATGGATGCCTAAAAAACGCTTGGAAATTTGTTTTACTTGACTAGGCAATTTGGAAAATTAGTCTTGTTTTTCTTTTTCCACCAATGAGTGTGGGGAAAAACTAAGAGAAAATAAATGCTTGTTAATTGAAAAAGAAATTTAATTTTAAAAGTGTCTGTTGATTGATCTCATTTTCTTAAACCAAAAGAATCAAGTTCAAATGACTGAATTCTAAACGTCAGAGGCAGGCTAGTGGCAGATTTTGTTCTTGTGGCTGTTGTTTATGGTTGGGATTTTTGTTGTTGTTGTTTAGGGACAAACAGAGTGGGGGAGGTCTTTCTGAATAGGAAATAGGGGCATTGCAGAGGGAGAGAAGAGCTATGAGTTTTTAATTTTCGGCAAGCCTCATTTATTTTGTTCAGACCCAGGGTTTTTCTGACCAGAAGGTGCTAATCATGAGGCCTAAAAGTTCCTCTTCCTGGAGTTGACCTTGAAAGATGGAGAGCAAATGGTTCCATGTCCTTCCCCTTTGTCTCAGCAGGGCAAAGACCAACAACTGTGACCCATACCCTCCCGCTCCAGCTCCCAGCCCTTTAAGGAAGTGACAGGTGCCTCTGAGATGCCTGGGGACATCAGCCTGAACTGACAGAATTGTCATCCGCAGGTGCTAGCAGCACCTACAGCAGTTTCAGAGCCAGAGGACTTGGGTTCATGTCACCTCTGCCATTTTCCTAGCTGGGTGGCATTGCGCAAGTCCCTCAAATCTCTTGGTGCCTCAGTTTCCTGAATTGTAAAATGAAAAGGTTGTTTTAGATGGCCCCTGGGTTCTCTTCTAGATCTATAAACTAATTTTCTTTGCCTTTCTGCCATCAGGAACAGATTCCATCTGCAGTGATAGTTGAACTGAAAAACTATCTGCTTAGCAAATAGTCCAAGGCATCTGGACCTTGTGTCATGGTGGGCTGGTCCCACCTTTGTTCTCTTGTGTACACCTGCTAGTCTCTACCACTGGTGTCAAACAAATGGAAAAGAGACCACTAATCTGTACTTAAGGATCCCTGCCAGTGGTATATTGACTTACTTTTAAAACATCATGTTATCTGTGTTTTATTGTATTTTTGTTTATTTTGCTAGATATTTCCCAGGTACATTTTAATCTGGTTCAGCCTCACTTGGGGGTATTGCTGGCCATGTGTTTTTCACCTCTGGTCTCTCCACATCTGGATTATTCTAGTCTTCTGCACCACCATCAAGGGAGAGGCACACAGACTTGGCGACAGAGAGAGTGAAAGCAGATGTGAACTGATAAACGTTTAGCAACCTGATCCTAGGAAACACACAACACACTTTTAAGCTTAATCTGCATCGTTAATATTTTCTCTATCACTTTCTTGAATTGAGACCACCAACCAAACAATAAATCAAGCCTTGATTTGTAGCATTTTCTTATGTCAGATACATAAATGCTCACACTGAAAATTTAACAACTGACTCTCCTCAGCAGGTCCATGCTTTCTCTAGCACTGGCCTAACCAAAATCATCAGAGATTCAATGGTTCTCACATACCCAAAGTGGAGCCAGAGATGTTTGACTCTGGTAATTGTACCAGAGTCTGGTAATTCAACGAGCTTGAATAATGAACAGTTTGCTGGATTCGTTCCTTTTCAGGATGCACACCTAATTCATCTTCTCCTTCCCTGTGGCCTCATTCTCTGATTGGCTGGTACCTCCTAGAACCAGGAGGATGCCCAGGCTGGCCTTGTCTTTATTCCTTTCTGAACTTTCTCTATCATGCCCCCTGCAGGCAGCCCCATCCTGAATCCCAGCCCCCCTCCTATGTGCTGTCTATGTTATGTGCATCCCCATTAGGATGTAAGCTCCTTGAAGGCAAGACCTGTTTCATTCTTTGTATCCCAAGAAACAAATATATTTTCTGACATATATTAAATGGTGCTTAATAAATGCTTGCTGATTATTCAATCACCCATTTCTGCTTTTCCTTCTGTTACAAACTAAATAGTACCATGCTATGATATCAAGGAATGACTATGTTACTTCTCTAGGTGTTCGTGGGGGAGCTCAGAGAGGAGGCACATTTTACAAAAGAACAAAGTGAAAAGTACAGGTGTAAACTGCTAACATTAAAGAACTTAGGCAGGGCCAGTGGGAGAGAGACCTTTGGATGGGGGGGGGGGGGTCCCTCTCAGTGCCCTTTAAACCCCACCATGAAGGTGACCTGTTCTACTGATGCCCAAGGCCAGGACTATCTGCACAAATCCCAAGCTAAAGAATAGGGGGAGGGTGTTGGGGAAAAAGAACCTCCTGGATGTTTCCTTCCAACCCTTTACACTCTTGAGTGTCAGAGAAGTACAGAAATTAAGGTCACTTAAAGTACTGAGCTTAAATACTTCCCCTACCAAATAAGGTAGAATCCTGCCTTACCTCCTACCAGTGCTGGCCCTCCATAGGGCCATCAGTCCTCTCCAATCTTCTCTCCTGCTGCCTTCTGAATGGCTCATCTAAGAGCCTCTTCTCTATTCCTCCTCCTCCTCCTAACCCCATGACTATTCCAACCACCAGGTTGCACCCCACCCACACCCCTGCCTTGGATGGAATGGCCTCCACTCTCCTCATGCCTCTCAAAGACGTCCTCATCCTCCAAGGTCTAAGTCAGATTTCACTTCTTCTGGGAAGCCTTCCCTGACCACTGTCAGCTTCCTTGATCTGCCTCCTATGAGCTCTTATAAATAACTGTCACCTGCAACTAGATTAGCACTTAATGACATTCTGTCTTCTCCAAGCAGTTCTTGTGTATACTGGTCTTATCTCCTGCTTGAGACTATATAGGCCTCAAAGACCAGAATGAGGAAGCATAAAGGATAGAGCATTGGACTTGGAATCAAGAAGGCCAAATTCAAATTCTACTTTGGATACTATCTGTGCAACCCTTGGAAGTGACCTACCCTCACTGAGCCTCAGTTTCTCCACTTGTAAAATAAAGACAATAGCAGTAGCTACCCCTCGCTTACCTCCTAACCACCACCTATCTGCCTTCCAAGGATCAAATGAGATAATATATGCAAACTTCAAAGCTCTCTATAAATATTTGTTGTTGCTTAGTCGTTTACAACTTTTCATGACCCTATTTTGGGGTTTTCTTACCAGAAATGCTGGAGTGGTTTACCGTTTCCTTCTTTAGCTCACTTTACAGATGAGGAAACTGAGACAAACATGGTTAAATGACTTACCCAGGGTCACACAACAAGTAAGCATCTAAAGCCAGATTTGAACTCAGGAAGATGAGTCTTCCTGATTCCAATCCCAGTGCTCTATCCACTGCGCCACCTAACTGCCCGATTTCACTTTAATATATTTCCTGAAGCTGAAACAACTTCTATCAATACAGGCTGACATCTTCTCTGTAGTTTATAATGATAGAGGATTGTCTGGGGTCACTGACATGTTTAGTGACTCATCTAGAGTTACGGAGTTGACGTGTGTTAGAGGTGAGACTTGAAGAGGAGCATTCCTGGCTCTGCGGCCAGTTTGTCATCTTCTCCAGCACATTGCCTCTCATTAATGTGCCTCTGTTATCTTGAGATTACTGGAAAATGATCCTTTGTGGGGGGTTTCACGGGAATTTCTCTATGAAAGTGTGAACTTGAACATTCAAGCTAAGGTTCTCCTTGGAGGGTATTGTGGTCATCTCCTTGTGATTAGGTCTCAGTAATTGGCTCCGGCTTCAAGAGATTGGAAAACTTTGTTTTGGACCTCTCAAAGGGAGTTTGGTCAAATCGGGCCTCCTCAGACACTTGACACACTTACTAGCTGTGTAACCTTGGGCAAGTCACTTAACCCCAATTGCCTTGCCTTTCCCTTCCAAAAAAAAAATGGGGGGGAATTTGGGTAAGGCAAAGTCAAGGAATTTTCCATGATGAAGTTTGTATGATTGTTTGTTTTTCAGGGAAAATAAGAGAACTGATCACAGAGATCCACCAGAATTGTAGTTGAGTTAAAAGCACACCTTGCATATCTACCCAACCTCCCAACTGGGAGTCACTATGGGACCTTTGGGAAGGCAAAGGGCAGGGAGACTATCCATTGGTTGCACTCTCACACATTCAGTCTGAAAGGTAACTGTGAGAGGCAGGGGGGAAGCCTGTCTGGAGAGGATGGAGCCACATGTCCTGCCTCCTGGAGAGAGGACAGGAAGGTTTCCCAGACGGCATGATCCTCTGCCCTTCTCTGCCCTTTCGTAACACCAGTGCCTTCCCTCTTAAAGTTATTTTCTATTTATCCTGTACATAGCTTGTATACACACACACACACACACACACACGGACACACACACACATTGTATATATTTGTTTGCCTGTTTTCTCCCCCACTTAACCAAACTCCCTGATATCCAGAAATGTCTTGTCCCTCTTTTTGTCTCCCCAGAGCTTAGCACAGTGGCTGGCACATATTAGGTCTTAATAAATGTTTATTGAATGAATGAATGAAAGGTGGGCAAGGCAGGCTAGGTCTTGTTATCCCCATTTTACAGAGTCTGAGTTTCCCCAAGGAAACTGAGTAGGGAGCAAAATCAGATAAAGACAGTGAATCCAGTCTATACAGGGTGACTAAAAATATTTGAATTTTTACAGATATTTACAAATATATTTGAATATTTATAACATATTGTACATTTATACAATTGTGCAATTATTCAATATATTGAATAGTTAAAAAATTTATTACTCAACAATTAGGATTTTTATGAATCTATTGTATAAAGGAGCTACCACAACTATTTCTATAATCTTGTAAGTCAAGAAATATGAGGGTTGATACATGTTCATGTATATAACCTAATTAATGAGTAATACATTTTTGAAAGTGTTCAATTCTTTTTTTAAATACCCTGTATAAATCTTAGGGTTCTGGATCATGGATTGCAAGCAATTCCTAGATCAAAATTTTAATCTATTTTCGTTCACATGCACCCCAATGTGAGCGAATTTCAGACCATTTTCTAAGAAGAGGTCTAATTAGGGAAAGAACACGAGCATCTCTGGGCAGTTGAATGGGAGAGGACATTAATGAGAGACTCGGGGCCCTCAGACTAACAGCCGAGTCACCATTTTGCCAAGGGTGTGTGCCTCTGCATTGGCAGCAGGAACCAATTGGGCCCTCTAAAAGAGGGAGAGCAATCCCCAGGTGACGCTAGGGCTGGGGGTTGTGGTCCATCTCTGCCTGAACTTGGATGGGGCTTTGGAAATGAGAGCAGTGCAAATATTAGTCTCTAGTTGCTATGGTCCAGGCAGGAATTGCCAAGTTTGCTAATAAAAGTCTCTAGCTGAATGTCAGCTTCTGGGTCTCTGCGCGTTCTGAAAACAGGCTTTTGTGTCTGTGGTTCACACCTTCCAGCTTCTTTCTGTTACAGGTTGCAAGGGGGAAAACATTGAGGTTAGACAGAGAGCTTTCTGGCAGAATGAGCCTGAAGTACACTCTAAAAGCCCCTTCTTCTCATTTTCACGTCCATCCGAGGAGCTGTCTGGAACGATGTGCCGTGGCCCTCCTCTATCATCCTTTCCCGAAATTCAGTGCAGTGAAAAGAGTTCCAGACTGGACATCATGAGACCGATGGTTTAGATTGAGGGTTGCCGTTATATTTATGTAGCCTTGAGTGACTGATTTGACCTTTCTGGGCCTCAGTTTCCTTATCTGTAAAATGAGAGCATTGGGTTAGGTGACTTCTAAGTTCTCTTCAGGATCAAGGAGTCTATGCTGCCTCTTCTTGGTAATTAGCTTCTGGGTCAGATCCGTCACAGAGACCCCAGATCAAGCAAATGCTAATCCTGCCCTTCCTACTCCAACTACTAGCTTATGCTGACATTGCTCCCCCTTTTCAGTTCACCTTTGTGCATTGTCTTTCCCCGTTAAACCATAAGCTCCCCGAGGATAGGAGCTTTCTTTTTGCTCATTTTTGTATCCCTGACACTTACTACAGTGCCTGGCAAACAGTAAGTGATTAATAAATGTATGTTTCTTTTCTTCATTCCTACAAAGTGCTTTCACAAACATTAGTTTTATCATTTGATCCTCTCACAAAAACTCTAGGAGGTGGGCAAGGCAGGGCAGGTATGGTTACCTCCATTTCACAGATAAGGAAACTGAGGATCAGAAAGGTAGTCTCTTCCCCAAGGTCAGGTAGCTAGTAAATGGTAGGTAGGCTTCATAAACAGTTCTACTGACTCCAAGTTCAACATGCCCTGACCTTCAGATGCCTCCCTTCTTGTTGGTGTAACGGGGAACCTCTCTGTATTTGTTTTCTTGTGTAGGGTGTTTGAACCATGCATCCAAGGACAGAGGAAAGACCCATTTGAAGCATGAGTAGACGAGGCAATTAGGCACATGGTATGACTTGAAGGGCATCAAAGGGTCCATTTACTCAGAATTATTTTCCCTAACAGATTTCTCAGCCATGTTTGCTGCTTAATTCTTCCTCACTAGCATCTCACTATAACTGGGACTTTGGTGTAATGAATATGAACCCTCTGCTCCAGTCAAAATGGTACAGTCACTTAAACAAGTTGACTATTAGCTGAGTGATCATGGGTAAGTTGCTTTTTACCTCTATTTGCAAACTGGAGGGGAGGGAGAGAAACAATACTTGTATTGCCTACCTCACAGTTTCGGAAACCTTCAAGCTTTATGTAACTGTGAATTGTTGTTTCACGCTTTCTCCCCTCCATGCCTTTACTCTTGTGGTGCCCCCACCTGGAATGCCATCCTTCATATCCAGACTTGATTTATTACTCGAGGTTTAGGTCACATCTAACTTCTTCCACTACCTCTTCTTGCAGCTCTTGATAACCCTCACATAGATTGTTGTGAAGAAATGAGATGACATGTAAAGCATCCTGCAAACGTTAAAGCACTATATTGAGAGCAGATAGTATTACTGTAATGTCTATTACTTTCTTCTGCCCCTCTCAACCAGTAATGAAACTTGTCAGGTGATGCTTCCCCTTTGACACCTGCCCTGTAACTGCAAGGGATGCCCTAAAGCTTTCTTATCTTGACAAGAAGCAGTTGGATTCCTTGCATCCAATTCAAATGTAATGCCAACCAAGGAACCCGACTCTACACAGTTCTTGCAGGTCTCTGACCTCGCCAAGGATTGCCTAGTAATCAGGAAAATAATGCTGAACAGTGTTGGCTGAAAACTATGGAAAATGACATTGGCACCAGATACCACAACCACAGATTGGCATTAGTTGCATTGATGGAGGAATTGCAGCATAAAATGTTAGCCACCAATCCCCTTGGTAAAGGTGCAGAGACCCTCAATAGAAGTCATGCACCAGAGGCCTTGCCCACTGGGAATCTTGCTCAGGACATAACTGAAAGTGACTGAGGACATATGGGCCTCTGGAAGAGGGATGCTCATGAGTTAGTGTTTTACACTTAACCTATTATTTTATACAAATTCTGTTGGGAGCCATATTTGTATTTTCTAACTTTTAAATAAAACATCTTTCTTTCTTGGAGCCTTGTGAATTTTGTGCTTTAAAGGGGAATTGGTGATGATACAGAGGACGCTATTAGACCATAAAGCTCCTGGATTGTTCAAGTGGGGTGTCAGAGAAGAATATGAGAACCTCTTACCTAAATGTTACACAATGACGTTCTCAGAGGCTACTGAGCTCTTTTAAAGCCATTTTCACCATAGTGAAGGGTCCTAGATGACTGCTCTTCTAAAATTTCTTCTGTCTGCTTTTTGTAGTTTTTCTGTCTCTTTCCACCATTGTTTCCTCAAACCTCCTTCCTCACCCTCACACCCTCATCCTAGGAGCTGGAGCATGGCCTGATAAAGTACTTTTTTGTGTATGATATTGAGAATTTAGGAGCGAATGTTACCTACCTTTGAAGAGCCCCCCAGTACAAACCAATCATCACTTCTATCCACGTGCCTTTTGTCTCTTGGTGTAGGAGATAGAATGCTGGATTTGGAGTAGGAGGACCTGAATTCAGGTCTTGACTCTGCTACCTCTGTGGACAAGTCACTTCTCTGAATCTGAACGCCTTATCCGTGAAATGAAGGTGTTGGAGGAGAGGACCTCTAAGGTTTCTTCCAACTCCAAAGCTATGATCCCATGATCCCTCAGCCGTACATGCTACACACTCTCCCGAGTACCTTGTCTACTCTCCCACCTTGCCTTCCAGGGGACTAGTCCTCAAAAGTAGCCTAACAGCTTCTCAAAGCAATGTCTGCCCCTCTACTTTCACAGCTCCCAGTGCAGGCTTCCCTCTTACACTTCTACATAGGGATTTGCCTCCTTTCTCAAAGGAGTAGAATACAAGCTCCTTGAAGGCAGGGATTTTTTAAAATTTATTTTTATTTTCTGTTTCGAATTTTCTTTCTCCTTCTGCCCATTGAGAAGGCAAGAAATACATACTTTTATTATACTTATGAAGTCACATGAAATAGATTTCTACATTGGGAGGGCAGGGACTTTATTGCTCTTGTTTTCACATCCCGCCTCCGCCCCTCCCAAAGCAGTGCCCAGCACTTAGTAGAAACTCAATAAGTAACGGTAAGAATGACAAAAGCTAACATTCACATAAGCATTTTACATGTTACCTAAATGCTCGTCGTGTGATTGATTGGCCCCCCTCTTTCTTTTGCCTTATTACCCTTCTGTAGGGAGCTATTCTGAACTAGCCATTACTGAGAAGCAGGATTATCTGATCTTGAAATTAGAGCTGAAAGGATCTTGGGCATCGTAAAGTCAGTCCACCTCTTCCCTCCAGTCTCCAGATTTGGAGAAATACCTTCTGGGCCGCTAGGTGGCGCCATAGTGCATAGAGCGCTGAGCTTGGAATCAGGAAGACTCATCATGAGTTCAAATTCAGCCTTAGACGCTTATTAGCTGTGTGACCCAAGGCAAATCGCTGAACCTGTTTTCATCAGTTTTCTCATCTGTAAAATGAGTCAGAAAGGGAAATGGCAAACCACTCCAATATCTCTGCTAAGAAAATCCAAAAATGGGGTCACATGTCTGAAACAACCCAATAACAAGGATGCCTTACTACCTTGGTCAAGTCACTTAATTTCTAGGAGCTTATTTTCTGATCTGTAAAAGGGGGGACGATAATGCTCACAGAGTCATTGTGAAAAAAGCACTTTGCACACTTCAGAGGGCTATCATAGGAAGAGTGGCCACATTGTTAGTTTGGCTAGGGGCAGATCTGTCAGTGAGCTTTGATTTGAGCTTTCTGGGAAATCTCACCATCCCTTCCTAAACCCAGATCTGATATCTAGCTGTATGACCCTAGGGAAGAAGACCCTTATCTAAGAGAATAAGTGTCAGAGCAGAGGCTCTTCTGGATTTGTACAGGCCATTCTCTCATGAGAAGTTACCTGCAATAAATTGATTAAATTAATTAATGAAATCACAGGTCCAGTCCAAAAAAAAAATGATGTGCTGAACTCAGGCCTAGGATTCTGGAGGCCTAAGCAGCTGTAGCCTTAGTTCTGTCACTAATGACAAGCTGTATTCATTTTCCTTCCTCGGGCCTCAATTTCCCCATTAAGTGTTGTCTCAATTCTCTACCCCTCTAATTTTAAAGACTGAGAATCTGCACAGTTTGAACAGAGGGACACCGTGACTCTGCTTGCCTTTGAATTCTGCCATCCCTCCATTCCAGGTCTCTTGCTAATGTAAGAGGGTTAGTTTAAGGTTATATTCTGTGTCACCCCCTGGGCCCAAGGGTGACACAGAACATGCCACCCTCAAGCTGACATGGGGTCTCAGCTTTCTCAGAGCCATTAGAGGCCTCTTTCTAGAGCTTAAACTAGAAAGGAAAGGGTTGCTTTGGGGGGTATGTTGTTTTTTTAAAGGCTAACCATTCCATGAAATCTCCATTTCTCGGGGCACACACTTGTTGTATTTTTTTTTTTTGCAATGCTTGACGTTAAGAGACAGAAACTGAGGAAGCCAGTGGTGGGCAGGGAGGAGAGAGTCAACTTCCTGTGATGTTTGTCTAGCAAGGAGACTCCCAGCTGAACCCCACAGGCTCTGAAGGCGACATGAAAGGGTTCTTGTGCTCTGAGCTGGGGCCCAAGGCCAGGCTCAGGCCTAGGCCCAGGCCCTACCAGCTTCTGCAGGGGAGATGATGTGATTTTACAGACAGGAAATCCGAGAGATTATGGGTGGGGTAGCAAATAGAAGACAAGAGAAACCTCAGAATGTCAGGAGAGACGCTGGTTATACGAAAAGGGCCTTCTGACATATTTGATGGAAAATCAGATAAGTGTCTGGGGCAGAATATACTTTATATTTCAAAGCAGGGGAAGAAACCAAGGGGAGGGATTGGTGGGGTAAGGGGGTGTGAAGAGCCAATTTCCAGACAGAAGCAGACAGTTACATAAGCAGCTACCTTTATAGGGCACAGGAGATGCCGATGAGACCAAGGATTTTCCCCCTCTGACCAGTCCTGTCTACTCTTTCAAACCCCTGGCTTTTGCTCTTCAAATATAAAACATTTCCACCTGGTGATGTCATAAATTCATTATGTCTCCACTATCCCTTAGCATTGTTGGCTCCAGGGAAAATAATAATGGCTAGCATTTATAAAGTGCTTTATGGTTTACAAAGTTCTTTACCTTTATTATCTCATTCCATTGTTAAAATCCCCATTTTACAAAGGAAGGAATTAAGGCAAACAGAAGCTAAATGACTTGCCCAGGGTCACACAGCTCATAAGTGGCTGAGGCCAGATTGGAACTCAGACCTTCTGGGCTCTCTATCCAGTATTCCATGTGCTTGCCTCAAATACAGTATCTAGTGAAGACCCTCACTTTAATGCCCAGCTGACTTCCTTGACATCACCTCTATGAAGCCTTCCCAAATTCACCCTTTTCTCATGATACTCTGAGCTCTTTTATTACAATTTGTCTCCTTTTCTACCTTTAAATTACTTACCTCTCCATTAATGAAATCACGGGTCCAGTCCAAAAAAAAAAAATGATCTGCTGACCTCAGGCCTGCGATTCTGGAGGCCTAAGCAGCTGTAGCCTTGGTTCTGCCACTAATGACAAGCTGTATGACCTTGGATGATTCATTTTCCTTCCTCGGGCCTCGATTTCCCCATTAAGTGTTGTTTCAATTCTCTACCCCTCTAATTTTAAAGACTGAGAATCTGCACAGTTTGAACAAAGGGACACCATGACTCTGCTTGCCTTTGGATTCTGGCATCCCTCCATTCCAGGTCTCTTGCTAATGTAAGAGGTTTAGTTTAGGGTCATGTTCTGTGTCACCCCCTGGGCCCAAGTGTGACACAGAACATGCTACCCTCAAGCTGACATGGGGTCTCAGCTTTCTCAGAGGCATTAGAGGCCTCTTTCTAGAGCTTAAACTAGAAAGGAAAGAGTTGCTTGGTGGGGGCAGGGGTAAGTTTTTTTAAAACTCATCTCAGTGTCCCCTTCATGCTCCATCAGTCTAAATAGGCCCAGTATCCTCAGCCTTCTAAGAATGTACCAAACAGGCTCCCACATCTATGCCGTCTCTTATGTTCCCCTCCGTTGGAGTGCCCTCCTCTTCTCCTCTACCTGTCTGTATTCTGTGGGGTCATGAAGCCCTCCCTGACTGATCTCCTGTTCTGCCTTGCCTGAACACTTGTAGCCTATACCTCAAAATTACCATCTTGCCATGTTATTCTGCTGTCTTCCAATGGGCTTCTTAAAGGCAACAAACAATCAGAAAACATTTGTCCATCACCTACTATTCTTCTGCCACCAGAGATGCAGAGGGATACAATCCTATCTCTGCTCTCAACGGGTTGCAACCTATACAGTGAAAAGACATAACCATTGACAAGAGAAGAGAACCACAATCCCCTCTGGGAGACAGAAATTTCCTGCCGCTCCTCTAATTAGTCCACACAGTTGCACTCCCTGACTTCTAAGGGGACTCTCTGGGGTCTGTGATTCTGCAGCATCTCATCATTTGGATTCTAACTCATAGTTCTTTGGATCATAGATCTGAAGCTGGAAAGGAAGCCAACTGGCCATTTTACAGCTGAAGAAACTGAGGCCTAAAGAGAGTAAATAACTTGCCCAAGGTCACACAGAGTTGTGAGAGACAGGGTTTGAAGCCAGACTCAATGACTGACTCCAGTCAATGGTTTTTTTTGACCATATCATGCTGCCTCCTAGTTGATACATACTGGTTCTAGACTGAAAAAAAAAAAACCTGGGTTCAGATCTTTTCTCTGATGCTTTCTACCTGTGTGACCTAGGCCGAGTGATATCACCTCTCTAGATCTCAGTTTCCTTATCTGTAAAATGAAGGAGCTGGACTCTAGTCCCTTCCAACTTTTTCTCCCATCTGCTTTGTTGCTATACTCTAAGAATCATGTGGTCTTTCCCTCTTACTGGTATCAAAAACCTATCTCCCTTAGCAGAATGTGAATTCCTTAAGAGAAGGAACTGTACTGCTCTTCTGCTAACCCCTAAGCTTAGCACCATGCTTTGTACATAGTTAGAGCTTTATAAATGCTCATTCATTCATGCTAGCTGTAATTCTAGCTTGAAGTCTGTGATCTTAGTTCTTAAACTTTACAGTCCCTGCAGGTACCTCTAAGGACCTCTGTCCCAGCTCCTGGAAGATCCAAATTCCATAGCCCTTCCCTTTTCCCAGGTAGAGGATTACACAGGATTTGGAAATCCCAAAGGCAGAGCCTCTCTAGGGAATGACATATTAGAGTCATTCTCCTGGCTAAGGGGCTGTACTACAGAAAACCCCTGGAACCTTAGGAGGAAGAGGAGGAGGCAGCTGAGTTCTGGGTGGAGGGGGGGAAAGGAGGGAGAGTAGCAAAATAAAATCAGTCAACTCTCACACAATGCAATAAACCATGGTATGAATTCCTGCCTCCTCATCCCTCAAGGGAGCTACAGAGGGGCAGCAAGCACACACCCAGTGTTGACTTTGGAGTTAAGAGACCTGGAATCACAGGCTCAAAAAAGAAAATCCCAGAATTGGAAGGAACCACCAAAGGCAATGAGTTCAGCTTGGATCTGAATAGTAATCTTCTCTGCCACATACCTAACAAGTGGCCATCCAGCCTTTGACTGAAAACCTCTAGTAAGAAGAAATCTATAGCTTTCTCAGGCAGCACATTTATTCTACTTTTAAATGGCTCTAATTATTTTCCCTATACCCAGCCAAAATCTGCCTTGAGGCCATTTCTTTACCCCCTTGCAAACTAGGTGCAGCCCTCTTCCATGTGACAGTCTTTCAAATACTAGAAGGCACCTATCATGCTCCCTACCAAAGTTTCCTTTCTATAGCAAGTTATGTCAACCAAACTTTTTGAATGATGAGGCTTCCAGTCTTCTTGACTTCCTTAAACACCACCCCAATCCCAGGCTACCCAGAACCCACCTTGAGTGGTTTGGGTGAGGAGCAACACGGCAGTTCACATTGTTTGGATAAGCTAGGAGTCACCCACTTGCAATCCTTCCTACGTTTTACGGGATCTTGCAATCTGCCCTGATACTTCATACTAAAGTTCTCTAGACCTTGCCATCTGCCCTGTTCCTATACCCTTCAGATCTCCAGGCATTGCCCTATGACCTACTGATATACTCTAAGAACCACTGGGCCTTGTCTCCATTCTTTAGCTAAACCAGGGATGGGGAAGATGCAGCCTCAAGGCTATATGTGGCCCTCTAGGTCCTTGAGTGCAGCCCTTTGAATCTAAAAGGATTCTGTCAAAGGACTGCACTTGAGGACCTAGAGGGCCACATGTGACCTCAAGGCTGCAGCTTCCCCATCCCTGCAGATAAATGTTTTTTCTTCTTTTAATTTTTATTTTATTTTTAATTTTTGGAACAAAACAAGCATTTCTATAACAGTATAATAAAAAAGATTGCACATGAAACTGCAAATCTATTGTGTACAACTTGTTATTCCTTTTAAATATGTAATAAAATTATCATGTACATTTCTTTCCCCCCAAGAAGGCTACCATTACACACAAACATGTACATCTACATATATATATGTGTATATCATATATATGTAAAATAATTCTATACATATCAGTTCTTTCTCTGGATACAGATAGTGCCTTCCTTCTTAAGTTCTTTGTAGTGAATTTGGATATTCATAATAATCAAAATTACTTATTCTCTCAAAACTGCTCTTAGAACAATATTGTTACTATGCACAATATTCTCTTGGTTCTGCTCATTTGCTCTTTATTATTTTGTGGAAATCTATCCATTTTTCTAAGGTCACCAACCTCATCATTTCTTAGCAGAGTTGTATTCCATCATAATCATATACCACAACATGTGCACTCATTCCCCAATTGATGGACATCCCCACAATTTCCAGGTTTTTGCCATCACAAAGAGAGCTGCTATAAATATTTTAGGACATATAGGCTTTTCCTCTTTTTCTCTAAACATCTTTGGAAATATACCTAGTAGTAGTGTTTCTGGGTCAAAGGGTATAGACAGTTGAATAATTCTTTGGGCATAATTCCAGATTGCTTTCCAAAATGGTTGGTTCAGTTCACAATTCCAACAACAATGAATTAGTGTCCCTATTTTTCCACACCCCCTTCAGTATTTGTTGCTTTCCCTTTCCATCATTTTAGCCAATCTGATAGCTGTAAAATAATATCTCAAGGTTGATTTAATTTGCATTTCTCTAATCAAGAATGATTTATATAATTTTTTCATATAACTATAACTTGTTTTGATTTCTTCATCTGAAAACTACCTGTTTATATCATTTTACCACTCACCAATTGGGGAATAACGTACATTCTTATAGGTTTTACAAAATTCTTTATATATTTAAGATATGAGACCTTTATCTGAGAAACTGTCTATAAAATTCTCCCCCAATTTTCTGCTGTCCTTTTGATCTTGGATACATTTGTTCTATTTATAAAAACAAGAACAAAAACAACCCTTTTTAATTTAATGTGATG
>CM053589.1:90303571-90318957 GCA_028646515.1 Pseudochirops corinnae
CTGGGTGCTGGAGATGCAAAAAGAGAAAAGCAACCTTCCCTCTGGAAGCCAACTACGAACAGGGGTGAGAACCAGCCAAGCTAATGGGAGAAAATCTCATCTGGGCTGTGGCTGCAGCTGCCTCTGGCCGCTAGGTGGCAGGGGTCATTGAGAAATGCTCTCTCTCAAACCAAGCTGAAAAGGCTTTAGAAGCCCTAAGCCTTGGGAAAGTCTGATTTGGTGGCTTGGGGAGCAGGGAGGAATTCCTGGGCACTCCAAGGGACTTTGGGAAAAGGGCTAGTGGTGAAGTGTGACCCGAATGGACACAGGAAAAGCTTGTTTATTGACTCTCCCCGTCCTTTCATCATTTGGTTTGTCATTGTTCAGTCATGTCTGCCTCTTCCTGGCAGAGTTTTGGGGTTTTCCTGGCAGAGATACTGGAGTGGTTTGCCATCTCTTTCTCCAGCTCATTTGACAGATGAGGAAACTGAGGCAAACAGAGTTAAGTGACTTGGCCAGAGTCACAATAGCTACTGTCTATCTTCCTGACTTCAAGCTTGGCACTCTATCTGCTGTGCCAACTAGCTGCTCCATCATTGGGTCAGGAGACCTTGGTTCAGGATCTATCTGCAGAGTGAGTAGGGCTATAGATAGTGTTTGAAGATGACTTGGAATTTTGAGAAGAAGGAACCGCTTTCTTCTACAAAAATATTCAGAGGGTTATGGACATTGTTTAATTCTACTTGTAAGAGTTTCTTTTAATGGAGCTTAAGTCAGTCAAGATTTTAATATTTCAATAAGAGATTCCTGCTTATTATCTGAGCTGAATACTCCCCCTTTCTCTATCGTACTGTTTCTCTAGAAAAGCCCCCCTTTTTTAACAGAGCTAACAGTGAACTTCAACCCTGATTACCATGAATGTGTTCATTGAAATGATACTTATCTGCTCAGTGAAACAAGATTTCAAATAAAAGTTCTTCTTCCAACACCCCTTTTCTACAGGCCAATGTCCACATCGCTGCTAAAACAATCTTTTTCTTCCTCTCTTTTTTGAGACTGGTCTCCCTATCTAGTGTAGGTTGGAAATGTGGTTCCATTCAGCATTGATCCCAGTACTGACCTACATGGAAGCTTTGATACTCTTCCAATTTTCTGATCCCTCTTTGGCATTCTGGTGATCTCTCTGTTGGGAGTGGGGCTCACCACATGGGTGCCCAACTTAGTTTGAGGACTGATCATCGTTAGCCCTACTACAGGCCTACGCCATTGTACTCCAACTAAAAAAAATATCCTCTTAAAGCATAAGTCTAATTCTATCACTTCCCTCCTGAAGGGAAGTTCAGTGGCTCCCTATTACCTATAAAATAAAATACAAACTCATCTGTAGCTGAATCACTTCACAGTTTGACTACAGCTCCCTTTTCTAGACTCCTTTCACATCATTCTCCTTCATTCATCTTGGGTTTTGGCCCTCCCATTTCTATTCCTTTGCATAGTTTTGTCCCTCATGTCACATCTCTCCCCTTCACCTCTTATCCTGGGTTTCTCGGAGGCTTAACTCATAAAGCACCTGTTACCTTACTTCCTCTGATCTCTTTCATTTTGTTAGGACCTTCTCCATCCTTAAAGAGCATCCTCTGTATAACTCACCAGGAAAGGGAAATTCAAGTGTGCTCCTTCATCATTATGTTGCTCCATAAAGCTATTTCTTAGTGTGTGTATGTGTGTGTGTACGTGTATGTGTGCGCAAGCACGTGCACATGCATGTGCTGGGTTGTGCTGGGTCCCTAGCGAAGCCTATAGACCCTTTCTCAGAATAATGGGTTTAAATGTCTAAAATGATGTATATAGGACACATCAAAGACCCAAAGATGGGGGCAGCTAATTGGCAAAGTAGATAGAGTGCTAGGCTTAAAGTCAGGAAGACAGACACTAGCTGTGTGACTCTGGGCAAGTCAATCCTGTTTGCCTGAGTTTCCTCATCTGTCAAATGAGCTAGAGAAGGAAATAGCAAACCACTCTAGTATCTTTGCCAAGAAAATCCCAAAAAGGGTCAGGAAAGAGGCAGACACGACTGAACAATGATAAACCAAATGATGAGGGGATTATAGAAGAAATATTGAATTGAATTTCAATTCAAGGCTATCATCTACCTTCTTTATTTGTGGGCACAAAGCCTTCGGCCCTTAATAAATGCTGATTGAAGTGGACTGTCACATCTATCAGGAGGTTGGGGTTTTCGAGTCTGATCATGGTAAGAAATGACAATCCCGACCCCATTCTTTATCAGTCTGTACAATTATTACGTCCTGGACTGGAATCAGTGAAACAGGAAGAACACGGAGAGAGTTGTTCCTGTTTCCATGTCTGACTTTCTGTGGAACCCTGGAACGGCTTTCATCGACTTCCTTTGCATCAGGGAGGCCCAGGCTCCAAATGACTTTGAGGAGTGAAGTGGGAGGGGAGGCATCTTCCAATCTTCTCTGACCCACCATCTTTTTTTCTGCCTCTCCCTCTCCCTCCAGCAGCAAACTGCTCCCTCTTCTGGCGGTTATCCAGCTCCTGGAAGTTGGCCACACGTTGTCAGACAAGGGCAGGTCATTTTCAAGACCTCTTCCTTCTCTCCCAGTTCTGCCATCCCATTAAAGCTCATTGCTCTATTTTACATGGAATTTTACCCAAGCAAGTTATGAGATAACTGGGCTTTGGGTGGGAAATGAACACAATCTAAGCCAGCAGCTCTTAACCTATAATCCATGAATTTGTTTTAAAAAATATTTTGATAACTGCATTTTGATATTTCAATATTGAAATTCAATTCAATATTTCTTCTATAATCCTGTATACATCATTTTAGACATTTAAGCCCATTATTCTGAGAAGGGGTCTATAGGGACCCTGGACACACACACACACACACACACACACACACACACACACAAGAGTTAAGAAACCCTGGAAGCTCTCTCTGCCCTAGATCTTTCTTGAACTGACTAGATCCCACGCTTCTCCTCTGCACCTGGCCCCTAGGGTTCCAGGCATTCTCCTTCTCTCCTTGACCAAAGTGTGGAAAAATCTCCTTTCCCCATAGTTCAGTTGACATAAAATTGGACTTTTTCCAAAGGAATTTTTACTAGGAAACCAAAGGAAAACACTCCCCCCTGCCCCACCCCGCCTGCTTCCCCTCCTCTTCCCCCACCCTCAACACACACAAGCATAGAACCAGTTTATAGAGCGCAGATTTCCAATGGTAACTGACTCACGTTTAGCCAAAGATTAACTCATGGGGTACAGTTGACAGGGTACCCTCTCCGAGTTGCTTCTCTGAGCCTCAGCCTTGTGGCCCTACACAAGTTCAGGCAGGAGCGGCAGGCCACAATATCCCACCATTAACAGTTTAGGATTGAGGGATATGGCAGGGTATTTTTTTTTTTCATCAGGAAAGGGTCTCAGCCACTTTTACTATTAAGAGTCATACTAGAAGCTCCACTCAGCAGTTTAATACCTAGAGTCATTTGCAGAGCTACAGAATGAAGGAATGGACCCATTTTGACCAGTTCTAGTTAATTAAAGGAAAAGATCTCCATAAAAAGAAAATTATTTAACCCCCTAATCCTAAACTCTATCCCATCTTCCCTTCGGTGGTTAGTGTTGATTAGCAATCAATCAACAGCATGTTTAAAGTACGCATTTCTATGGGTCCCGGAAGGGCAGATAAGTGGAGCAGCGGATGGAGTGTTGAACCTGGAGTTAGGAGGACCTGAGTTCAAATGTGACCACAGACATTTACTAGCTATGCAACCCTGGGCAAGTCACCTAACCTTGTTTGCCTCAGTTTCCTGTAAAATGAGCTGGAGAAGGAAGATGGCAAACCACCCCAGCATCTGTGCCAAGAGAACCCCAGACGGGGTCAGGGGGAATTGGGCACGACTGGAACGACTGAAACACAGCAAACGGATCAGTCAGCGTGCTTAGTGCTGGCCATCTGAAGGAAAAGGAAAAAAGAACACCCCCACCCCCAAAATGGCCCCTGCCTTCAAAGAGCCTCCACTGACAAAGCAAAAGAAGAGCAACCGCCTGGGGCAGCTAGGTGGCGTAGTGAATAGCGCACTGGCCCTGGAGTCAGGAGGACCTGAGTTCAAATCCAGCCTCAGACACTTAACACTCGCCGTGTGACCTTGGGGAAGTCACTTAACCCCAACTGCCCTGCCCTCCCCCCTCCAAAAAGACAAAAAAAAAGGAAAAGAAAGCAAACCCCCCCCCCAAAATGGCCCCTGCCTTCAAAGAGCTTCCATTGATGGTGCAAAAGAAGGGCAAACACCCCTCCACCCCCACCCCCAACCCACCCACCCTGCCCATGGCCTCTGTTTTCAAAGAGCTTCCATTCTAACGGGAGAGATAACTTAGACTTGGTTATGGGATTCGCAGGATTGTGCCATAACTCGAGAGACTCAAGTTTAAAAGCAAACAAAATGCTAATGTGACAGTCTTGGGGAGAAAGAAGACTGATTTTCATATAACCCCACCTTACTCAAACCTCCTCATTGGTTCCCTATTTCCCACCGCATCAAGTCCAGACCACTTTGCCCGTTGTTCAGGTCCCTCTGCAGTTTCTACATGACCTTGCCATCCATTTCCCTCACACTAAAGTCTTTCTCTGATGCCTCATCATGGCAAGCAGGTTGCCAGTGGGTTCTCAAAGGCTAGGTCAATGGGCTGCAGTTCTGGAAAGACTAAAAGTAATAAAAAATAATAGCAAGCATTTATTAAGCCCCTACTACATGTCAGGCACTGTGTTTAATGTTTTCAGAATACCTCATTTGATTTTCACAACAACCGGGGAGGTAGGTTCTATTGTCATCCCCCTTTTAACATCGAGGCTAAGGTTGAGAGCCTTGCCCAGAGTCACACAGCTAGTGCCTGAGATTGGACTCGAATTCAAGTCTTCCTGACTCCAGACCTAGCACTCATTCCCCTCCAAGCCCCTACCGAGCTTGGGGACAGATTCTGGGTCTGTTGTGGGAGAATTGGCCTAGCCAAGTCTAAAGCACTCATCACCAGGTTGGTTTGGAGTGACACTTTTTTTTAACCCAGCAACTCTCAGGAATCAATCATTCTAATCTTCACCAGTGAATGGAGGCCCTACATCAACCAGATTTCAAGTCTTTGAAGTATTCATTGCAAAGCCTTTCCCTGGTCCCCTATATGCCCCTCCAGCTTCAGTCAGGCCACCCAAATATTGATCCACAGACATATCATACTCCCTCCCATTCCTAACTTAATAGTGAGGAATTTAGGTTAGTAGAGTTGCTAGAGCTCTGCACCTCCAATCAAGTCCTGCTTCAGACACTTACTAGCTGTGGGACCCTGGGCAAGACTTTTAAACTCTGGGTGCCTCAGTTTCCTTATCTGTAAAATGGAAATAATAATAGCACACTACCTCATAGGATTGTTGTGGGGATAAAATGAGATACTTTTTGTGTGTTTAGCACAGTGCCTTGTATGCAATAAGCGCTTGATAAATGCTTATCTCTCCCCTCTCCCTACTTCCCAGATTAAAGTTAAAATGAGATAATATTAGTAAAGTACTTTGCAAACCTTAAAGCAGTGTATAAATATTTTTATTATTGAAGTGCCTCTTTATGAAGCATTTCCTGTCTCAGACAGGTACTAGCTGTGTAGCCTTGGTCAAGTCACTTAACTTCTGTTGGCCTCAGTTTCCTCATCTGTAAAATGAAGGTGTTGGACTTGCTGGCCTCTGAGGTCCCTCTCAGCAGTAGATGAATGATCTTTTGGTTATCCCCCTTCTCAAAGCCTTCCATGATTTTAAGTAGAACTTGATCCTAAAGGACTTCTTACCTACTTAGCACCACTACCTGCTCCCCTCTCTAAGATTCCACTTGGGAATCTTGTGGGAATTTGTTAGGTCACTCTATTCTATTCTACAGCCACAGATCACCCCTAAGACAAGTCAATCACCTTGAATTTTCATGGCCTTGGTCAGTATCTCCCTGGATATTCTCTCCTCATTCGATTTCCATAACACTTGCCATAACTTTTGTCTGCCTATTCCTCCTTAGCTCCTCCGGATGCTGGAGCATCGTCCTCTTCCTACCATTCATGAAGGTGTGAGGGTCCTCAAGATTCTGCTTTGGTCTCCCATCTCTTTATCCCATGGGGACCCCTTCCAAGGATACCCCCCTGTGTTCAATGATCATCCCTATACACATACCCAGGTTCTAAATCTATGCATCCTGCCCCAGTCTCTAAACTGGACTCCAGTTCTGAATGACCAACTACTTTCTAGAGCTCCCCACTTGAATGTCCAGTGAGCAATACAAACTGAACATGTCCCATATGGAACCCCTGATATCATCCCCCAGTCCCACCTGCCTCCATCTTTACTGAGAGCATCCCCATCCATCTAGACACTCAGATAAGCAACTCTGGAGTTAGCCTTGATTCTTCTCTTTCCCTCCACCCCTAGATCCAATCAGTCACTAGGGCTCATCAATCAACTCCACAGTCTGTCTGACATCGACCCCTTTTCTCCACATGTACAGCCTCAGTCTCGTTAAGATGCCGTTTACCTCTAGTTCCTGGGGTATTTCAACAGCCTCCTAAGTGACCTCCCTGACTCCAGTCTCTTCCTTCTCCAGTCTCTCAACACAACTGCCACATTAACATTCTAAAGCTCAAACTTGACCATAACATACTTCCCTACTCAAAAATTTTCAATAGTTTCCTAGTGGCTTCCAGGATAAAACAGAAAATTCTCAACCAGGAATTTAAAACTTCTCAGAATTTGACTTTCACTTAACTTTTCAGTTTTATGTCACTCCACACATATTCTAGTCAAACTGCTGCTTATTTCTTTTCCATGACTTTCCATCTCCTATCACCATTCATCAGCAATATCTTACAGAGGCCTTTCCCAATTCTCCCAGTCTCTACTACCCTACTTCTCTCTCTCTCTGTCTCTCTCTGTCTCTGTCTCTGTCTCTGTCTCTCCCTCCCTCTCTCTCTCTTTTTTCTTCCTTTGTCCTCTCTCCCTCTCTTTTCTCTCTTCTCTCTCACTCTTTCCCTCTCTCTCCTTCCTTCTCTCTCTCCTCTCACCCTCTCTTTCCTCTGTCTTCTCCCTCTCCCTCTCCCTCTCAATCATTTGTATTTGGCCATGTGCTTGTTACACTTTCATTACTGTTCAGTTGTTTGTCATGTCCAACTCTTCCCAACCCTTTGTGGTTTTTCTTGGCAAAAATACTGGGGTGAGTTGCTATTTTCTAGCTCATTTGCCAGATGAGGAAACCGAGGCAAACAGGGTGAAGTGACTTGCCCAGGGTCACACAGCTAGGAAGTATCTGGAGCCAGATTTGAACTCAGGAAGAGGAGTCTCCCTGACTCCAGGCCCAGCTCTCTGTCCGCCTATAAATGCCTTTTATTTACTTACCTATATATTTGTTATATCAGTTTCAGTAGAATGTAAGCCCTTTGCAAGCAGGACTTTCATATTTCTTTGTATCCTCTGTGCTTAGCTCAGTGCCTTGAGCATTGTAAGTGCTTAATAAATATTTGTGGATTTGAGTTGAATTGAGCAGAGACTGAATTAGAGAGTTAGAACGGTTCAGCATAATTCTAAGATAAATTGAACCCACTCTTTGGAGAACCGAAAGGACATGTCCCCTAGGACATGTGTCATTCAATGTCATCTTTGTATTAAAAATATTTTTGTTGGTTATACGTATGCCCCTTCATGTTTACAAACCAAACAGTAGCCTATCCTACTTTCCACCAGAGGGTTCCTGATATTAACCCAAATATCAAGCAGTTAATATCCCCAATAAAATACTAAAAAGAAATTTATTGGTGCTAATATGCTACATTACAAATCTTTAACCTCCCCTTTTGGTCCCATGAATCTGTCTAAATGAGTGGCTATATTTAAGGGGGTGGACAAAAGATTATCTCTTCATTTTTTTTGTCTCCCCTCCTAAATTCCTTAAGGCCTGGGACCACATGGTGTTGATAACTAGCGAGTAAAGAGTATTAGATTAAGAGCCAGTGGGTCTGGATTTGAATCTTAATTTGGCTATTCCCTGTGTGACATTGAGTCTCTCTTAACCTCTCTGGGCCTCTGTTTCTCATGTGTAAAATGAAGGGAGGTACTAGGTGGTTCCCAAGGCACTTCCAGCTCTAAAACCTATGATCCATGCTTTTTTCCCCTTGATACAAAGAATATTCTTTTACTCAGAGTCCAAACATCTAGTAAACTCATATACTCTGTGTGTACCTTCCTCCCACCCAGTCACATGCAACATCATCCAAGTTGCTAACATCATCCAAAGAGATTTCAAAGTGCCTTCTGAATGCTTGCAGAAAGCTTCAGAGATGCTCATACTCAGACTGTTAAGAACATTTGACCGCATCCTTATTCTTGATTTAATGTCTATAGAGTAATCTTCTATTAGAACAGACCAGGAACAAAATTATGAAGCAAATGGGTAGCACCCTCCAACCTCCCTTCTTCCTCCTCCAGATTCCTTCATTTCTTCCTGGGAATAATTCCCGGCATTCCTTATCTCCAGCCATCCTGATGAATATCTGGTCACTGGACCCAGATGGCCCTGGAGGAGAAAGTGAGGCTGGGGACCTTGCACAGCCCTGCCTCCCTCAAATCAAAGTCAACTTCACGTCATGTCATCATTTCCCTGATGCCGTGGTCCTCTTCGAAAACGAAGGACAAACACAAGAAGTCACCTCACTAGCTATTGGAGAGTAATGTAGACTAAATAAACTAATTCTGCTGAAGTGTTCACTAATCTGGTTTAAGGGATTACTCACGACAGGGATTTTTTTATTTTAACAGGGAACTTGCCAGGGTGAGTCAACGAATACCTATTGAGCTCTTATTATATTTCCAGGCACTGTGCTAAATATGTAGATATGTGTGTATACATACATGTATATGTGTGTTTATGTATGTATCTATGTGTACATGCACATGCATATACACATATATATCCTCATTTGACCCTCACAATAATAGTTAATGTTTATAATGCTTACAATGTGCTAAGACTTACACACAGCGCTTACACTATGCTAAGAGCTTCACAACCCTGAGAGGCAGGTGCTATTACTATTATACCCATTTTAGAAATGAGGAAACTGAGGCAGACAAAGGTTAGGTGACTTGCCCAGGGCCATTAAGCTAATAAACATCAGTGGGGAGACTTGAACCCAAGCCTTCCTAACTCCACTACACCAAGTTACCTCCCTCTATAGCCAGGACCTTATCCTTATTGGGACATGGACCTCTTTGGCAGCCTGGCGAAGCCTAGGGACCTCCTCTCAGAATAATAGTTTTAACTACATACATTAAAATACATGGAATTACAAAGAAAACAAATGATATTGAAATATAATTTTTGAAAAAAAAAGTGCACATGTATAACCTATATCTGATTGTTTACCATCTCAGGGCTGGGGGAGGAGAGGGAGGAAGGAAGAGAGAATTTGGACTCAAAACTTTTTTTGAAATGTTAAAAATTTGCTTTTTCCCTTCCAAAAAAAAAAGTTCAATATTGTTTAAATGTGTAATTGAGCAAGATGTTATATATATATATTTTTTAAAGTTCATGAATCCCAGTTCAAGAATCCTTGTCTATTGTCCAGTATAGACTGTAAGGGCTAGAATGGTCACAGAAAATCTCATCAAGTCAATGGGATTTGAGCTGGACCTTGAAGGCTATGGGTTAGCGGAGAATGCTCAGGTTTTTGAGTTAGAAGACCAAGGCACACGGTTTGGTTCTGTCTCTGTCCTAGTGGGTGACCTTGAAAGAGCAAACTCACTAGTTTTCCCTTGAAAACCTTTCCAACAAAACTTCTCTGGGCATCCCTGACTGGAGCTACTTTGCCAGGTGGCTTCTAATGGAAGGCAATTTGGCAGGCAGGTTATTTGATGCAAACAATTTTCCTGATAGGGCTCTGGTCTGGTACCATGCACTCCTTCCTGGAAAATACCCCTGGAAAGTGGGTTGTGATAAGCAGAATTTACAATGGTCATTAACAAGCACCCCAGGAGCCCTGAACTTGGAGATTCCCAGTGCTCCTGTGGGGAACTGACAGCTGGGGCTTCAAACAGGAAGGGAGAGGAAGGGGTCCGATAGCTGGGGTTTAAAAGCCTTTAGGCACTTAGAGAATTAGGGGCTGTATTTATTTTAAACCACTTGTCATTTCACAGGAGTAAGAAGCTCTTTTGTCCAAAGTAGATGAGTACCTGTCCTCAGATAGTTGCCTAGGACATTGAAAGGGGTAGTGACTTATCCAAGGTCACACAGCCATCAGCTCTCAGAGGCAGGATTTGAATCCAGGGTTTCATTATAGCAAGCTGCCTCTCAAAGGGGTTGTATATTAGAATGATAATAGCTTCTATGTATATAGGGCTTTAATGTTTAAAAAATATTACATTAATGGTGAAGTTGTGAACTGATCCAGTCATTCTGGAGAGCAATTTGGAACTATGCCCAAAGGACTATAAAAATGTACATGCCCATTGACGCAGCAATACCCCTGCTAGATCTACATCCCAAAGAGATTATACAAATGGGAAATGAACCTACATGTACAAAAATATTTATAGCAGTTCTTTTTGTGATGACAAAGAATTAGAAATTGAGGGAATGCCCATCAGTTGCGAAACGGCTGAACAAGTAGTAGTATATAAACATAATGGAATAAACACTATTGTGCTATAAGAAATGATGAACAGGCAGGCTTCAGAAAAACCTGGAAAGACCTGAATGAACTGATGCTGAGTGAGAGGAGCAGAACCAGGAGAACATTGTACACAGTAATAGCCACATTGTGCAAGGACTAACTCTGCTTAGACTTGGCTCTTCTTAGCAATGCAAGGATCTAAGACAACTCCAAAAGACTCGTGGTGGAAAATGCTGTTCACATCCAGAAAAAGAACTATGGACTCTGAATGCAGATGGAAGCATACTATGTGCTCCTCTCTCTGTCTCTCTCTCTCTCTGTCTCCCTGTCTTCTCTCTCTCTCTTTCTCTCTCTCTCTTTCTTTCTCTCTCTTCCTCTCTTCTTTCTCTCTCTCTCTCTCTCTCTCTCTCTCTGTCTCTCTGTCTCTCTGTCTCTTTCTGTCTCTCTTCTCTCTCTCTCTGTCTCTCTCTGTGTGTCTCTGTCTCTGTCTCTGTCTCTGTCTCTCTCTCTCTCTTCTCTCTCTCTCTCTCTCTCTCTCTTTCTCTCTCCTCTTTCTCTTTCTTCTTTCTCATGGTTTTTCCCATTGGTTCTAATTCTTCTTTACATGCCATCTTGGGGTGGGGGAAGAGAGAGATGGAGAGAAAATTTGGAACTCAAAATCTTATGGAAGTAAATGTTGAAAAATAAAAATTAAAAAGTGCCCTAAACTCCAAAAAAATTACATTAACTCATGTGATATATGTACCCTGCCCCTCCATCCTCACTTCCTCTCTTTATCTCTTTCTATATGAAGAAATCAAAAGGAGCATCCTTCCTTTCTCACCTAAAGCTATTCCCTGTAATATACAGCAACTATTATGAGATGAGGAAGATACAACACATTGTGAGTTAATGTTCTGGATTTCACCAACATTCCTCCTCCCAGGGATGTCTTGGTCATTGTTCTTTAACAGGTTATTCAATAGAAATTACTAGACTCCTTAGGGGGGCCTTTAAGTGGCTCATTGGATAGAGCACTGGACTTGGGATCACGAAATTCATCTTCATGAGCTCAAATCCAGCCTCAGACCTTTACGAGTTATGTGACCCTGGGCAAGTCACTTACCCCTGTTTGCCTCAGTTTCCTCATCTGTAAAATGACCTGGAGAAGGAAATAGCAAACCATTCCAGTATCTTTACTAAGAAAACCCCAAAATGGAGTCACAGAAAGTTACATATGAATAAACAACAGCAACAAAAGAATTTCTAGATGATCTATAGAATATTCAGTAGAATTCAACTCCTGAGTGACTGAAGTTGATTTCATGAGATGCTAGAGATTTGTTTGTTTGTTTTTTGTCTTTTTTTCCAAGGGGGGGGAGCAATTTGGGTTAAGTGACTTGCCCAAGGTCACACAGCCAGTAAGTGTCTGAGGTCAAATTTGAACTCAGGTCCCCCTGACTCCAAAGCTGGTACTCTATTCACTACACCACCTAGCTGCCCGGCTAGAAATTTTTGCTAATGCCCAAGGAGACAATTTGGCCTGCTACATATGCCCTACTTTCCCCTATTTTACACTCGTTTTTGCATTTTGAAATCCTTCAAAGCCCCAATCAAATACTTGTCTTCCTTTCTTGAAGCAGTTAGGTAGCTTAGTGCAGCACTGGATTTAGATGCATAAAAACCAGAATATAATTTCTGCCTTAGATGCTTATCAGCTGTGTGACCCTGAGCAAGTCACTTAACCTCTGCCTCAGTTTCCCCATCTTTAAAATCAGATCATATTATCTACCTCATAGGGTTGTTATGAGGATGAAATGAGACAACATATGTAAATGCATTATAAACCTTAAAGTACTACACAAATACTAGTTATTTTTAGTCTCTGCCCTTCCTAGGCAGAAGTGATCTGCCCACCCTTTAAAGAAAATTTAGTTCTCTTTCATAATTGTACTTTCTTACGTTATAGTTCTCTGTTTGCCTGTCTTATCTTCCCACTAAGTAAGCTCCAGGTGGGCAAGAGCTGTCTTTTGTATATTTTGCTATTTGTAGCACATGGCAGGAGCATACCAAAAGTTTATTGAATTGGATTATGGCTTTTTTTTTTTTTTGCATTGGCTTAATTTCCTGGCATTATGCCTTATCCATGATAGGCATATGTTTCCTAAACGAGGGAATAAATGAACGAATTAAGAATGATGGCACTTTATTTGGCATTTTCCTTCTGAAAAAGAACATCAGTGTTCAGACGAGATCAACCAGGACAAAAGGGCCATGAGTGGATGAGAGTCCTGGGGAGGGATGCTGGGCGGTAGACAGTGCTCAAGCGGGATGATAACAGAGAAACTGAGGAGTCCTCTCGTAAAAGGATTAGACTTTTTTGTCCTAGGGGGCAGACTCAGGTGGGACTCACAAAGAAGCCAATTTAGGCTTTATATAAGGAAAAACTTCCTAATAATTAGAGCTGTCTAAAAGTACAGTGAGCTGCCTCAGGAGACAACGCATTCCTCCCTCTCGCTAGAGAGCCATGGCCGTTTGTTGCATATTTTCCAGGAGGGATTCTTTGTCGGGTGTGGATTAGACTAGATGGCCCATACAAGGGTCCTTCCAAATCTAAAATCTGTGATTCTGTGTAATTAGTTTATGTTTCTAGTCAGCGAACATCTGACTTTCCTGAAAAGAGAACGGATGCTAATTTTCAATCAAACTGGATATATGAAAACTACAAATCTCCCCAAACCCAGCTACATTTGGGGAGCCTTGGTGGCAATTAGTTGATTTATAAGAGGATGCCATATCGAACTTTCTTTAAAGGCAGGCATTGGAAATGGAGTTTGATTTAGATAATTTTGTTGTTTGGGCTTTGGGGCAACGTTTCAAGGACCTGCCCGTGGCACAGGGCAAGGTCCACTTGCCACTAATAACCCCAGAGGGGAGCCATATGGCTCATGGAAGGAAGAAAAGAAATTCCATTTTGGCTGGAGGGACGGGAGGGAGATTAAGGCTATGTGGTCAGTATTCCTTCTCTTTTTGTCCCACTTATGAGTTGGTCCCAGATATAGTTCAGAAGCTTAATTCTAATTGTTTTTAGGCTTAATAAATTGGATCCTCAAACAAATTTATGGCTATACACAGGGAAAGGGGGGAAAAAAGTCCAGTTGTAAAGTATTTATTACACTTCCTTTGGAAATGATGACAGTCCTGCCGTGCGTGTTTTTATTCTTAGTCATCATCTTCCAACAGGGTTAGACAGCTCTGAGCTACAACTTCACTAGCTCAGCCAAATGAGAAAGTACAGATTTCAGGGGAAACCTCCCTGGATCAAATTTCATTCTGGACCTGAGGCATTGACTCTCTGGGTTCTTTCTCAACATGTGTTTCTGATGGAGAGTTTGACTTTGTTGTACCCAAATTCAAACTGCATGGGTAGGCCCGAAGGATGGGGGTGGGGGGAAGGGAGGGGTGTGAAGTGGAAGAGAATGGAAACAAGGACAAGAAGAAAAGATATTTTTAGAGGTTTAAACTTGTTTCAGGTATATAGGACCAGCTCAGAATGATTTGCCTTTCTGGCTTCCCTGTTCATTCCTAGATTCCAGAGCCATAACTAGGAATTTTTCACCTGGAGGAAAACAGTGAGTAGGGGGCACTAATGATGAGGAGGGGGGACAAGGAAGTGGGCAGTGAGGGCAGCATGAAGAGAATGGTATAGTCAACCTAGAAGAAGGATCAAAAAGTCCATACTGTGCCCCTTTGAAATAGCAGCAAGTAGAAAAAGGCCCAGGGAAAGGGAAGCTATAGCAACAGGACCCGGAGTGTGGCAGCCTAGGGCCAGGTGAGGGGGGGGAGCCAGGCCTCATGGTGACCTAATGTGGTCCCTGGATAATAGCTGGGAGGAGGCATGTGTATGCTCCCCACCTCAGATCAAGCTCCAGCCACCTTGTCCTAGTTATTGCTCTGCTAGAATCATGGAACCATAGGGCTGGAAAGGCACTCAAAGGTCAGCTAGTCCCAAATTCTCATTTCACAAGTGAGCAACTTGAAACCTAGAAAAGAAAAGTGACTTTCCCAAAGTCACACATTTATTCACAAAATTGGAATTGGACCCTAGTTCTCTTGATTCTGATCCAGTGCTCCAGTCGCAATGCTGAATTTAGCTGTTACTGTATTTCATTTTAAATTTTTAAAAATCTTATTTCTTTAAAAATTGTTAATAAATTAAAATTTTAGTTGTTACTATATTTCATTTTGTGTTTTTAAAAAACCTTAATTCTTTAAAAATTTATCTTAAAATGCAGACTAGACAGTAAGAGCATAAAGATCACAGCATTTTATTTTTTTTTTAAATTTTATTATAGTTTGCATCATTCATTTCCACAAGATTTTGAGTTACATATTTTCTCCCCCTCTTTCCCCCACCCACCACCCCAAAACAGCCATCACAGTGTGTCCCCCCTCCCCCGGTCTATTCTCTCCTATGTCACTTCTCAGTAGGGCAGGATGGATCTCCCAACCACAGTGCCTGTGTAACTCAAGTTCCAGTTGGGTGTAGGCAATAATAATAATAATAATTGCATATAGAGATAGAAAGTTACATATTCATAACATTTGATTATGGAACTCCAGATTCCAGATTCTTTCTCCTCCTCCCTCACCACCCATGGCCACTGGAAAGACAAGCAATCAAATACAGGCTGAACATGTGAAATTATGCA
>CM053589.1:90319457-90334738 GCA_028646515.1 Pseudochirops corinnae
TCACGCACTCTCTCCACTGTGCCACCTAGCTGTGCTAATAATAGCTAATAGCCAGCACTGACACAGTACATGAAGGTTTACAAGTGCTTTACAAATATTATCTCACTTAATCCGAACAACAATCCAGTAAGGTAGATGCTATTGTCCTCCCCATTTTGTAGATGGTGAAACTGAGGCCCAGAGAAATTAAGTGACTTCTCAAGAATAACACAGCTACTAAGTGTCTGAAGCTGGATTTGAACTTAGTTCTTCTCGACTCCAGACTCAGTGCTATATCCACCCAGCTGCCATTTAATATGCTTATTGATTAATTGATTTAGTAAGGTGTAAGCACTAAGAGGAAAGAGGCATTTTGAAGGGTTATATTCTTAGACTATAACTTTTTGAAGAACTGTATTATATTCAAATATATGAATATACACATTTTTTTCCAATTGATGCCAGAGATTTTATATTAATCTCATCTACACTGGTTTCTGGAAGTAGCTGGGTGGATAGAGTGAATAGAGCACCAGGCATGAAGTCAGGAAGACTCACCTTCATGAGTTCAAATTCGACCTCAGATATTTATTAGCTGTGTGACCCTGGGCAAGTCACTTAACCCTGTTTGCCTCAGTTTCCTCATCTGTAAAATGATCTGCAGAAGGAAATGTCAAACTACTCCAGTATCTTTGCCAAGAAAACCCCAAATCAGTTGGATGTGACTGAAAATGACTGAACAATAAATATTGGTCTATATATATTTTTATCATTTATTTTATACCATCATAAATACCACTAGATCAATAAATAAATATTTAATTGATATACAAAGACAATATAGTAGAAAGACCAAATTATTATTATTATTTCTTTTCTCTAGAAGACTTTTATTACTCCGTGTGTGTGTGTGTGTGTGTGTGTGTGTGTGTGTGTGTGTGTGTGATAAGAAATGGAAGGAAATGGAGGAATGAGAACTAGGTTTGATGCTCAGAAAACCTGGGTTCTAATCCATATTCTACTGTGTAACGTGGGGTAAATCACTTCATCTGTTTGGATGGGCCTCAGTTTTCTCATCTGTAAAATGAGTACATTTGGACTAGAGGATCTCAGGTACCACCTTTCGATTCTATATGGAATTTATGAGATTAGCAAAATTGTTACTTTGGGAAGTAAGAGAAGCCTGATCCTTAATGGTGAGGTAGGGGTATGGGACCAGGAGAAGAGGAGGGAGGAAAAAGGAAGTATGATAGCAACAAGGTGGAGGGAGAGGGGACACAACTAAGGGGAGGAAGTTCAGGGGAAGCACCCCAGCAGTATTCAGTGATGGGAGGGAGCAGTAGGGGTGGGTGATGGGGTGGAAGAAATTCAGGTCTGGATTCTATTCACTTCCAAGACTAGCTGGTTCATTAACTATGAATAGCCTTTACATCTAAATGAGAGGGGTAGCTAGATTTAATAGTGGATAGAGCACTGGCCCTAAAGTCAGGAGGACCTGAGTTCAAATATGGCCTCAGATACTTACTAGCTGTGTGACTCTAGGTAAGTCACTTAACCCCAATTGTCTCCAAAAAAAGAAAGAAAAAAGAAATATCTAAATGAGGTAAGTATACAGACAGGTACAGATTCATCCTGGTGAAAGCCAGCTGGAATGTGCCTCAAGGAGCCAATGGGAAGTTTAGGATGGTGTATCACACCCAGTCCTGTACTAGGTCCTGAGCAGCAGAGAGCAGGAGAAGGTAGGGTCTACCTTTGAGAAGCATGGGGAATATGACCCACACATGAAACAGTTACACAACAGAGAGAATTATACAAGTCAACAAAGAGTCAAAGGCTAACATTAATGTAATCCAAGGCCAAAGTGTATGGTATAGACAGGGACAGCCTGTAAAGGACAGACCACCCGCATGGCGCAATGGAAATAGAGCATACAGTGACACAAAGCCTTCTTTGGAAAATTAGAAGACCTGGGCTCAAATCCTGACACTGTCCCTTATTACCTATATGACTTTGGGTGAGTCCCTTCATTTCTGCAGGCCTCGGTGTTCCCAAGGTTACTGAGCTGTTCCCTGTGATAGCAGCTGGGTGGGGGTAGGGGAGGAGGAGACACTGTTATTCTCAAGACTCGGGTTACTTGCCGAATGGTAGCAATCTGTTGGAAGCTGGGAATGGTGATGGCAGGCATGACAACTTTGCTTGGCACACAGGCCATTTTCTTGGTTTAAACTGAATTGAACTCAATCCCATATTCTGCAGGAAAGCTTTTCTGGTCCCCCTCAATGATAGTGCCCTCCGTTTGAGATTCCCATCAATTTAGCCTGTATACATCTCATATGTACTTAGCTGCTTGATTAAAGACTCCCCCATTAGAATGTAAACTCCTTGAGGGCAAGAACTATGTTTACTTCTTTTGGACCCCTGCACTTACCTTACGGTTCCTAGCACAGGGTGCTTAATAAATGCTGTTGACTCAAGCAGAGTCAATCAAATCAACCTCCTGTGCGCCTCTGATGAAAAGCTATCCCTACCTGATGCCTAACGTCAGGAGACCTGAAAATCTGTTCCTATTAACCAAAAATTCTCTAGGACCAGGAGATTAGTCTGGGGTTTTCAGGTAAGAGTTGTTTGAAGCATAAGGAGATTTTAAAATTTTCTTGAAAAGATTAAGTTTTTGCTTTGCCCTCCCCTCCCATTTTTTAATTGCACACTAAAATTTGTCAACAAGGACTAAAACCCTGTTGTTTCTCCTTCCACTTCCTCTCTGAATTTCTTCCACCTCTTGGTTGTTTTTTGGTTTGTTTGTTTTTGAGGTTTTTTTGGTCAGGACCCAGGATTTCCTCAATGTGTGGAAACTCCCTCCACCTAGACAGATCCCTTAGAATCTTGGGGGGGATCAACGGCTTCCTGGGATCACCCGATCAGTCTATGCCAGAGGTAGGACCTCAATACAAATGTGCTTAGCTCAAATGTTGAGCTTCTGTCCACCGCTGTTACACCTCTTTCACCTACTCACCCACTCCCAGATTCCCTGGAGGTTTTACGGAGTTTGTAGAACCTGGATCCCAGCCCTACAGAGATCACTCGGACTTCAGTACCATCACCCCAAGCCCCTACTCCAGAGAAGAGAGTTTATTTGCCCTCGTAATTCTCAAAAAAAACAAACCGGGGTACAGGGAATGTGGAGAAGAGAAGTAACGGGATTTGGCAGGGCCCCAGACGCAAACCTTACCTGCTGTTGTGGCTGTGTCCAGGGCCTGGAGACTGCCCTGGACTGCGTTCTGATGGCGACTGACCCTTTCCCAGTCCCCTCCTCAAGCTTTGGTCTTGGGGTGACAGCACTTTTTCATTTATTCTGCTTTTGTGGTTTTGTCTTCAGACCTCCCTCCTGTCTTACTTTTCTCTTCCCTTCATCCAACTCTGTCCCCACCCAAGAGGCCGATCCTGTGTCACATTAATGTTCCCAGCTATCTGTCAACAACGATAACTAACACTTTTATAACGCTTTAAAGTTTGTAAAAAGCTTTTACGCACATTGTCTCTTCCTAGTTTCAAAACGACCTCATGAGGAAGGTGCTGTAGACAAAAAGTCTAGACCAATTTCTGCTTTTCCCTCAGTTTCCCATGGCATTTCTCTTCCTTCGGAGACAAGGGATGTACTAAGTACTCACTATTCAACAAAAACTATTGGAGAAAGGGCAATTAGGTGGTGCAATAGGAGGACCTGAGTTCAAATATGGCCTCAGACACTTGACACTTACTAGCTGTGTGACCTGGGCAAGTCACTTAACCCCATTGCATGGCAAAAAACAAAAGCTATTGGGAAAACTGGAAAGCAGTCTGGCAGAAATTAGATTTAGACCAGTGCACCGCACCGCATACTAAGATACATTCTTAGATATAAAAGGTTACGTCATAGCTAAATTAGAGGAACAAGAAAGAAAATATCTTTTGCAATTTGGGATGGGAAAGAGTTCATGTTTAAACAAGGGTGAGAGAGGATGAAAAAAGATAAAATGGACAATTTTGATTAAATTATTTTTTTCCTTTTTTACAAACAAAATCAACATAGTTAAGAATTAGAAGGAAAGCAGTTAACTGGGAAAAATCTCTGCAGCAAGTTTCTCTGATAAAGGTCTTATTTCTTAAATATATAAGAAATGATTCATATTTATAGGAAAAAGAGTCATTCCCTAACTGGTAGTTTAAGGATATGAACAGATGGTTCTCAATTCAAGCTCTCAATAGCTAAATGAAAAAATGTTCCAAATCCCTAGTTATCAGAAAAAATAAAAATTAAAGCAACCTTAAGTTTCCACCTTATACCCAACATATGAACAAAACTGACAAAAAAGAAAAATGACAAATATTGGAGGGACTTCAGGAAAACAGATGCATCAGTATACTGTTAGTGGGTTTGGGAAGTGACCCAACCATTTGGGGGGATTATTTAGAACTAAATCCCCAAATGTTATCAAACTGGGCATTCTTTTTGACCCAATTATACCACTACTAGTTCTATACCCCAAAGAGATCAAAGAAAGAGGGAAAGGACCCAGAATTAAATATGAATATATATATAAAATATATAAAATCTCCTTTTGCTATAGCAAAGAAATGCAAACTAAAGGAGTGCCCTTTAGTTAGAAGATGGCTGAACAAATTATAGCATGTGAATGTAATGTAATACTATTGTGCTATGAGAAAGGATGAAAGGGAGAGTTTCAGAAAAATGAGGGAAGACTTGCTTAAAGTGATTTGGAGTGAAATTAGCAGAGCCAAATGAACAGTTTAGAGAGAGTGTCCTAAAAGTCTTAATGTTGTTTTGATCTTCGTTGGCTAAAACCTCGCTAAGACTTCTTAGTTGTAATATAATGGTATGATACAATATTAATATACTACGATTATATAATTAGTATAATACAATAACAAGATCATTGTACAAATGAACAAATTTGAAAAAAATTAAGAACTATGATCAGCCACGATTCTACAAGGCTGACAATGAAACCTTCCACTCACCTCCCGCCAGAGAGGTGACGGACTGAATATTCAGAAGGAGGACGACATTTTTGGACGTGGCCAATGTGAGAATTTGTTTTGCTTGACTTTGTATATTTGTTGCAAGGGTTTTCTTTTTCTTTTTTTTCTGGTGGGGAGAAAGCTGAGAGGGAAGGAAAAAATGTTTATTAATAAGAAATAAAATTTAATAAAGAACACTCAGGGAAAAGATATTAAATGACAGTTTATTTGTTTTTTTTAAAGAATCAAGGGTTGCAAGTGGGGAGATAGTGTAATCTGCTGGAAGAAGTGTGGTGTTAAGAGTCAGAAGATTGGTTTCTGGTCAATCTGCCTAGATTCTATAGATACTGCCCTTGCCTTTCTCCATGACTTTGGGAAAATGGCTTCACCTCATTCTATCCCTAGAAGTCTATGATTTTAGAAGATCACTAAGATCCCCTCCACCTCCATCTTTCTGTTAGTCTTGTAGGAAAGAGATGTCCTAGTCTTTCCTATAGAACAAACAATTTTCCCAGCCATGGGATATCTTTGTGGCTACAATCATCTACCATGTTAGCTAACCCTTTTGGCTTCATGTCATCTGCTATTGTGATGAGGCTGCTATAGACGTACTCATCCAAGTCATTGTTTAATATGTTGGACAACATAGGAACAAGGGACATTTAGTCCAGGGCTCTCTACTAGAAACTTCTCTCCAAAATGATGTACACCCACTGATAACAATTCTTTCGGTCTAGACATTGAATCTAGACATGAATCTACCAAACTATCATCTAGTTCAGTACTTTTTAAACTTAAATTTAACCCTATATGGGGTCACAACCCACAGTTTAAAAAGCACTGAAGGGGTTGCAAGCAGAAAAAGTTGAAGGAGTCCTGGTTTACGTCTTTGTCTTGGCCACAAGGGTAGTCAAAATGCTTCAGTGAATAAGGCTCTACTATCTACTATCTGATCTAGCTATTCAGTTAAAAAAAAAAAGGAAATAAAATCAAACATGGAACAGAGAAAATAATGTTGCACTCTGCTACTTAATATCTATAGGACTTTGGCCAATCACTTTACTTCTCCAGTCCTCAGTTACCTCCTTTTAAAAATAGGGATTTCAACCTCTAAGGGTGCTTCTAACTCTAAAGGTATGGTCCTATGATCCTAATCTTGTATGAACTGTTCTTGATGAAGCCATGCAATTTCCCAGTAATGCTTGCCATTCTAAAGGCTCACAAAATTCCCTTTGGGGGAAGCTAGGTGGCGCAAGGAATAGAGCACAGGCCCTGGAGTCAGGAGGACCTGAGTTCAAATGTGTCCTCAGACACTTAACACTTACTAGTTACGTGACCTTGGGCAAGTCATTTAACCCCAATAGCCTTGCCTTTCCCCCTCTAAAAAGCAAATACACACACATACACACACACACACACACACACACATACACACACACATACACAACTTTGATAAAACATTCTAGAATTTTTCTAAGAATTAAAGATAAACTCACTATTGGATTGTTGGAAGAATTTATTGTCTTCCCTTTTCAAAAAAATTAGGGCAACCTGGGCAAAAAAAAAACAACAACCAACAAACAAACCTGGATTAGATGATGTCTAAATGTTTATCCCAGATCTAACATTCTATGAAAAGCAACAAATGAGTGGACGAAGAGAAGGGCCATTCAGGGTCATGGGTGGATGCCCAGGCGCTGGGACGACCTACTCAGAACCATGCAAGTGAAAGCCAGGAAAGTCTTTGTCCTCCCAATCACAGGCCACCTCGTCCAGGTCTCGGACAAGCCTCCTCATAAATAAAACCAAGCAGAACTGAAGTGCAGGACTGGACTAAATGACCCTTAGGTTATTCTAGAGGAACACAAAGGTCCTCTCTAGCTCTTTCATTCTGGGTTTGTAAGAAAGAAATGCCCTAACCTTTCCTGCAAACACACACACACACACACACACACACGGGCGCACACACACGCACACACACACACACATGCACACACACACGTGCACGCACACACACACACACACACACACACACACACACACACAACCTCTCCCCAAACTTGCTAAATGCTGCTCTGCAGAGAACTGTTGCTATGGACTTCAATGTAGAGCCAATGCTATCGTGGTTCTGGCAAAGTCCCTGTGGTGGTCTCTGTTAGAAAACAAGTATTTGTTCTCATCCCATAAGATAGACAGAAAGACAGAAAGACAGAGAGACAAAGAGAAGAGGTGACAGGAAGTGTGAGGGAAACAGAAAGAGAGAGAAAGGAGAGAGACAGAGACAGATGGAGAGACAGGAAGCAGAGACAGAGAGAAAGGAGACAGAGGGAGAGACAAAGGGAGGAGAAAGGAAAAACAAAGAAGAGATGAAGGAGAGAGATAGAAAACAGACAGAGGTGAGAAGAAAGAAAGGAGAGAAAGACAGAGAGGGGAGAGAGAGGAGGAAGAGAGAGAGAAAGGAGGGAGACAGAAACAGAGAGACAAAGAGGGGGAGAATGAAAAGAGAAAGGAGACAAAGAGAGGAGACAGAAACACAGCAAGACAGGGACAGAGAGAGGGAAAGGAAAGAGAGACAGAGAGGAGGGGAATGGAGAGAGAGAGAGAACATAGAAGTCCTCATTGAAGGTGTTCTATTAGACTTGCCCTGGGTGACTTTGTGAATGAGGGGAAATGTGCTTTTAGAGGCACCCTCCACCTCCCTTTCAGTCTCTCTACCTCCCTTTCAGCATCGTGCCCCTTGTCCTTTGGGCAGCAGCCCTTGCCCAGCCCTTTCAATCTCCAAGGGTTTATTTCTGGTCCCATTCCCAAAGGGCCTCATTATCAACTAAAATGTTGACTAAAATATAGTTGTAAGTATTTCTTTTGCATTTCCAGAGGGACTGCTTGCAGAAGAAAAGTTCTTAAGACCCTAAAAGGCAGTGAGAAAAGGAATTTTTGAGAATTGAGGGCCTTTTCCCCGTACACTTTAAACCAACCCAAAGAGACAGCCATTCCTACTTCAGGCTGTTCCCCACCTTGGGAACTCAGCTCCCAGGCTGCCTAGCTCCTGGGTCATCTAGGTTGCCAGTTCTCATCCTTCCCTGGCCCCTCTCAAGCAGCAGCACCCTGCAGGGCACAAACTCTGGAATTGGGGGCAAGTCATTTTTCCTACAACTTGGCAAAAAGGCTGACTGCCACAGTAATTTTCATTCTTTAAATAAACACAGGGCTGGGCATGTTATAATTATGCTCTGTGGATGGAAACTTTCTATGGGCAGGCAGACTTTCCAGGCCTTTGTCTGTCTACTTGTATGCTGTTGGGTGGGAAAGGGAAGCAGTTTTGAGGAGGCAGCAGGAAGGGTAAACCTTGATGGTGGGAAACAAAACCCTACCCTACTAGAGGACATGAATAATTCCCTCAGCACTGGGCATGTGGTCCCTTCTCTTTATAACGGTGGAAGAGCCTCTGAGGGTTTGTTTTCTCTAGTCTCTCTATAGCTCTGGCCAGGGTGTCCTAGTTCTGAGGGCTTTGTGAGTTATGGTCATTGTTACTATTACTATATACTACTACATTATTACTACCAAGAAAGACGTGCAAAAAAGATAGAAACAGAAAAAATAGAAACAGAAACAGGTGACATTCTTTTCCGTGAGTCCCGAGTTGTCCACTCCGTGAGCACCATGCCTGATGTGGGCTGTGACAAGCCCATTTGGTATCAGTGACCCAGGTTGCAATTATACCTGGGTGCCAAGTCCAAGGTTCCTACCATATCAAGGAAATTGCATCACGAGGCAGCCATGGTGCAGTGGCTAGAGTGCTATTGGCCTTGGGTTACAATCTTGCCTGAGACACTTACCAGCTGTTTGACGCTGGGCAAATCACTTCACCTCCCTGAAAGTCCACAAGATCTGCAAACTCTGTTAGCTCCTCTTGTAGATGCTGGTGACTATATGGAAAAGGCAGTGTTTGGTGCAAATCTGAATGGGGCCATGCCTCCCCCAAATCCCACTGTTGGTCCCTTACCTTTCTAGTACTCATGTCTTTGCTCATCTGGTACATGGGACAAATGCCCGTAGGACCTACCTGCTCCACCTGGTTGTTGTGAGGGTTAAATGAGACAATATATGTAAAGTACTTTGTAAACTCTAAATGGCCATATTATTGTCTTCTATACCTAAATATTCTTATCTCTATTTGTTGTTGTTCGGTTGTTTCAATTGTGCCTGACTCTTCATGACTCCATGGACCACAGCATGCCAGTACCATCCAGAGGATTTTCTGGGCAAAGATTCTAGAGTGTTTTGCCATTTTCTTCTCCAATGAATTAAGGCAAATAGAGGTTAAGTGACTTGCCCAGGGTCACACAGCTAGTGAGTGTCTGAGACTGAATTTGAACACAGGTCTTCCTAACTAAAGCCCCAAACTCTATCCACTGAACCATCTAGCTGCCTCACTAATAATATAAGAATCATCAATTAATTATGCTTAATTAATGCACAATTCTTCCTCCCGCTTCACCCCCAAACTGTAATAGCCCTAATGGAATAATAGCTAGTACTGGGGTACTCAGTGTTCAGAGACATTTAATGGTTTCCAGCCTACAGGGATCATTGGTAGGGATCCAAGGAATCCATAGGCCCACCAAGCATCGTCATTTCATAGGTTCATAGAATTATAGTTATCCTTTCTACATTACAACTTTCCCCATCATGGTTTCTATATATTGTGGGTTGAAATAGGAAATTAAATGGGAATTTGGGGGGAGTTTTGTAGGAGCTTCGGATGATGCTCAAAGGCCAGGAGATGATACAGAAAAAAATTTGGAAGCTCAGAAATGCATAAACTATATGTATAGTATTGTATAATATCAACATATTTTACCCTTTAATATTATCGCAATTCAGATTTATTCTCTGATAAAAAGGGAGGGGCAAAAAATGTCAGGTGGATTTTCTAGAGAGGTGGGGTTGGCACTGCTCCCTAACCCCCTCCATGTGGAAGGGTTATAGACTGTATAGACAGTCAGAAGATAGTGGTTTTGCTCTGGGAGTGAATATGTGAAGCATCTGTGACTTATGGTATGGAAACTCCCTAGACATCCTCAGAGAGCAAATATCTACAGCTCAAAACTGAGTAGATCACGAGACTATAGGATTATCTACTGAGGACTGGAAGGAAAACCATCAAATCCAATCCTCTTATTTTACAAATGAAGGAACAGATCAGAGACATTAAGTGACTTGTAAGTGGTAGATGTGAATTTGAACCCTGGTTCTCAGAATGCAAATCTAGTGCTCCGCTGTGCACAGCCACCTCTCCCGGGTAGATTATTCCCAGGGGTGTGGCCTGAAGTGCATGGAGATTGAGTGACTTGCTCAAGGTCTCCTCTCTAATAAGTATCTGAAGTGGAAATTGATGCAGATCTTCCCTACTCCTCCCCCAACCCTCTGTCCAAGACTCTGAGCTGACTCTAAGATCTTTATTTAACTCTACAAAATATGCATTTTAGTTTAGGATCATAAATAAGCAAGAATACCATCTGTAGATTGAATAAATCTGTCTGGCACAAATATGTAGGACAAGTTTTTAAAGGCAGATGCTGTTGCAATGAATAAAATTCAAATGCATTTTAAAGCATGACTTAATTCACAGAAACTTTTTATTTTCATACATTTAACTTTTTGTTATCATATGTTTTCTTGGTTAATGGATACTATTGCTATTAATAGCTAGCAAAGCACTTACAAATATGATCTCGTTTGTTCTTCACAACAGCCCTGGGCGGAAGTTTCTATCATTATCATTTTAAGATAAGGCAAAGGAGGCAGACACAAATTAAGTGACTTGTCCAAAGTCACACTTAAGTGCCTCAGGTTACATCTGAGCCCAAGCCTTCCTGCCTCGAGGTGCAGGGCTCTGTCCAGTGTGCCACTGTAGCACCAATTCAATATTCCCGGCACCCATGGTCACTATAAATATACCCACATGATACTAGATCACAAAATATAACAGACTCTCCATATAGAAGACAGAAGTAAAACATTTATTCAGACACCAGAAAGCCAAATCCCAACATCAGGAAATCAAATCCATTATAGAAATATGGAAGTTAATGCACCATAGTGTAGCAGAGAGCCACACTATCCATTAGCCTTCCCACAAACCAACACAAGACCAATATTTACTCATAAGCCTAGCTGTCTCCCTCAGAAGCATCCTCTCTTCCCAACCATCTAGCTTGCTCTGACTCCCAGCTTCCTGTGGGCTCTGCTCCACCCTTCAGCAAACTCCTCCTACCACAGGCTCCATGTGATTACATTGCCATTACCATTACAAAGACCCAGCTGCCTCTCTTATCATATTGGGGTTCCATGAAATATTTCCATGTTAAAAAGGGATTATTGCCCTCAGAAGCATTGGAAACTACATTATTCTATACATTCTAAAAGGCCTGTGTTGAAGAAGAAAGGGATACATTTTTCTTAGACATCCAACCCAAATCCTTCTGTATTGCCTTAATGACGGTAGAAGGGATGTTATTCAGTCATGTCCAGCTCTCTGTGACCCTATTTGGATTTTTCTTGGCAAAGATACTGGAGTGGTTTGCTTCTCCAGATCATTTTACAGATGAGGAAACTGAGGCAAACAGGGTTAAGTGGCTTGCCCAGGGTCATACTGGCAGAAAGGTATAGGCTTGTGATTTTGCTCATTTCCTGAATATGAACCTCATGTCTTTTTTTAAAGCCCCTCTTGCTGATATTCCTTTTCCTCTTCCCTCTCTGAGGGTATAATCCAACTGCCAGTTTTCTCCAAAGCCTGAGACAATCATGTTAATCCAGTGATCCCTAGAGATGCTGCAACTCTTCATCATTCTCCCAAAGAATATCATCATCATTACCATCATCCCTAATATTTCTATGGTGATAGGAGATTTAGAAAGTGCTTTGCATATATTGACTCATCTCATCTGAACCATTACATTCCCGAGTCATTTGGGCTCTTCCTAGTACTTGGATTGGTGGTTTGAAGAATGATCAGAAGATGAGGCCTATGAAAGACCTTTCCTGTAGTTCCTATAGCCTGTAGAAGTTGGGGAGGAGAGAGAAAGAGGAGGCAGCTATCTAAACCTCCTCAAGGGATGCAAATTGCAACCTGTTGGCACCTCATAGCAAAAAGAGGTCTTGCAGCTTTGAAAAGGCCATTGGAGTGTCCTGGAAGATGCACTGAATTTGCAGTCAAAGGTGGAGCTAAAACTAACATAGGAAGAATAGATGTCCTAGGGAAATAACATGGGATGGGGCATGCTTCACTCTGGGAGGAGGGAGAGGTAAGCTTCAGGCCCCACTCTTGGTCTCACGTCCTCATCTTCTTGAAGTATGCAGTGTAATTGCCCTGGATCCAAGTGCTTTTCTCTGGGTCATCCACCCTCACTAACTCCCTTGAGGATGAGGCCTAGACTCTGTGAGGGTCAGGCCGGCCCCTCCCCCAGTGCAACTACATGAACAGTCAGACTGTTCTCTGTACTTGTATTTGCCCTAGATACAGCCAGGGCTGGTTACAGCTCTAATCAGAAAATTAGGCTTTGAATTCCAGCTCTGCCATTCATTAGTTATAAAATCTGAGGTAAATCTATCTCCCTGAGCCTTACAGCTTTCATCTGCAAAATAGAGAAAATAACACTGCATGATAGGGTTTTAGGGTCGGAAAGGACCCTTAGGCCATGGAGTCCAATCGCCATTGGGAAAAAATAAGTCTCTACATCAACATACCCAATAAGTGATTATTCAGCCTTTACTTGAAGATAACTGGTGAAGAGAAACCCACAATGTGCTAGGATACCTCATTCTACTTTTGAGTAACTTTAATTGTTCAGAGGGGGCAGGTAGAAGGGACTGGAGTCAGGAAGACTCATCTTCATGAGTTCAAATCTGGCCTCAGACACTAGCTGTGTGACCTTGGGCAAGTCACTTAACCCTATTTGCCTCAGTTTCCTCATCTGTAAAATGAACTGGACAAGGAAATGGCAAACTACTCCAGTACCTTTGCCAAGAAAATTCCAAATGGGGTCACAAAGAGTTGGACATGACTGAAACAACCCAACAACAACAAATTATTGGAAGGTGCTTCTGAACATAAGACCTAAATTTGCCTCTTTTTCAATTTCTACCCATTGTTCCTAGCTCTGCTCTGTAAGGCCAAAGAGAGTCTAATTCCTCTTCCACATGATAGTCTTTCAAATACCTAGGGACAGATATCATGTACCCCCTAAGCCAGAGGTGGGGAATCTGCAGCCTCTAAGCCACTTGTGGACTTCTAGGTCCTCAAGGGCAGCACTTTGACTGAATCCAAACTTAGGTGTGAAGTTTGGATTCAGGCAAAGGCCTCTCTTGAAGACCTAGAAGGCCACATGTGGCTTTAAGGCTGCAAATTCCCCACCCCTGCCCTAAGCCCTTTTTTCTCTGGGCTAAATAGTGTCAGTTCCTTCAACTGATCCCATTATGGTCTGAATTTAAGGCCTTTCACCCTCCTGGTTGCCCTACTCTTTATGTTTTCCAGCTTCAGTACCTTCTCTGAGATGCAGTGCCCCACACAGAACACAATCCTCAGATTTGGTCTGATCAGAGTAGTATACACTGGGGTGACGACCTCCTGCTTCCTGGATGCTACATCTCTTGATGTGGCCCAGGGCCACATTAAGCATTTTTGGCTACTTTATCACACTGTTGAGGTCCATGGACCTTGCAATGCACTAGAATCCCTTGAGGCTGGCCATACAAGCTCTATCTTGTACTCTAAAGTCAATCTCTTAAAGCTAAATCTAGGATTTTACTGTTAGCCCAATCACATTTCATCTTTTTAGATTCGGCCCAATATTTTAACCTGTCAAGATCTTTTTGTTATCCAGTGCATCAAGTATTTCACCTAGTGGAGCATCATCTGAAAATGTGAGAAGCAAGTCATCTATGCTTCAAAATAGTCATTGATAAAACATGTACTCTCCACTGAAGATCTTCTTTCAAGTTAAGGTGAAACCATTGATGAGCCTCTCTTAGAATCTCACCATCCCCAGGGTGGCCAGAGAGGGGGCGGCTAGGTGGGTCTCATCATTCAATTAGTTCTGAATCTAATTGTGGTATTATCTAGGTCAGTGGTGGGATCCCCATGATCCTTTCAGGGGAGTCTGGGAGGTCAAAACCATTTCCACAATAACACTATGATCCTAATAAATAATGTGATAAATATGGAATTTAAAAATTTGATTTATAATATCATTAGGTATAATGAAAACTCTTTGTGAGGGAAAGGTCTTCAATAATTTTTAAGAGTGTAAAGGTGTCCTGAGACCAAAAAGTTTACAAAGTACTGGTCTAGACCCCAACTCCTCAGCCGTTTCTCAAAAATTGCATTAGATACTCTACCAAATGCTTTGCTAAAATCTAGTTAAGTCATATTTCCAGCATTCTCTTTATATATTAGTTTAATAATCCTGTCAAAAAGGAAGAGAGTGGGGAAACTTTGGGCCTCAAGGCCACGTGGAGCCTTCTAGGTCCTTGGGTGTTGCCTTTTGACTGAGTCCAAGTTGTACAGGACAAATCTTTTTAATGAGGGGATTTGTTCTGTGAAGTTTGGATTCAGTCAAAGGGCCACACTTAAGGACCTAGAGGGCCACATGGGGCCTCGAGCCCACAGGTTCCCCATCCCTGGTAGTGTGATCTATTCTTTTGTTTTCACTTCTTTTTTTTTGGAGGGGGGAAGGCAAGGCAATTGGGGTTAAGTGACTTGTCCAAGGTCACACAGCTAGTAAGTGTGTCAAGTGTCTGAGGCTGGATGTGAACTCAGGTCCTCCTGACTCCAGGGCCAGCGCTCTATTCACTGCCCTACCTAGCCACCCTAGTGTGACTTGTTCTTAACGAACCCCTACTGTGTCTTTGTCATCACTATGTCCTTATCTAGAAGTCCACTGACCAACTGTTTAATAACATTCTCCCTACCTCAAAGAGGTACTATCAGGATCATATGACATAATATATATAAAAAGTACTATATACATGGAATCATTATTTCTCATCATCCTTGCCTTTTCTTCAATTCTTTCTAGCCAAGTTCACCCAATTTACTAAGTAGCTAGTATGTATAAGTTCAAGAATAAAGGACAAACCCTGTGTGGAAGGCATTGAACTCGGCACGTATCTTGTCTGCTTCTCTACTTAACTTTTTTTTTTTAATTTTATTATAGTTTGCATCATTCATTTCCACAAGATTTTGAGTTACATATTTTCTCCCCCTCTTTCCCCCACCCACC
>CM053589.1:90335238-90371056 GCA_028646515.1 Pseudochirops corinnae
CAGAATGGGGTCAATCATTTCATATAGAAGAGGCAAGGGATAACTGTTACAACGGAGGGAAAGAACAGGAAGCCAAAAAGGGCTGAGGGATGGAATGACATACACTCTAAATTGGGTATCTTGGCCTACAGGAGTATAGGGGGGAAGGGGATGATAGGGGGGATGATGGAGGGAAGGGCAGGTTGGGGGGAAGGTTTGTTAGAAGTTACACTTCTGTGAAGGGACAGGGACAAAGTAGAGAATAGAACAAGGGGAGGGCAGGATAGAAAGGAGGGAAATATCATCAGTGTTACACAATATGTTCACTGTGGAGATGTTCTGCGTAATTACATATGTACAGCCTGTATTGAATTGCTTGTCTTTCCAGTGGGGGTGGGTGACAAGGGAGGAAGGGAAAAAATCTAGAATTTAAAGTTCTAAAATTATATGTTAAAAAATATGTATTCATTATTATTATTATTATTATTATTATTTACATGCAACTGGGAAATAAGATATACATTCACCAGGGTAGAGAGATCCATCTTGCTCTACCAGAAAGTCAGACGGGTGATGGGGGAGGATATAGGAGAGAGGAGATTGGGGGAAGGTGGTATACAATGGGATTGCTGTTTTGGGAGGGTGGGTAGGGGAAAGATGGGGAGAAAATTTGTAACTCAAAATCTTGTGGAAATCAATGATGTAAACTAAAAATAAAAAAAAAGTTTGACTGAACCATGTAGCATGTTTATAATGTTGAAAAAGTAGGTTGGAATCAGATTGTGGAGCATTTTCAATGCCAGATGCAAGAAAGACAGATTTATATTAGATCCCAAAGGAAGTCACCGAAGTCTACTGAGCAGGGGCTTGAGATGGTCAGGCCTACATTTAAGAAATATCACCTGCATCTGTGTGGTGGATAAATTGGAGAGAAGAGAAACTTGATGCGGGAAGACAAATTAGGAGTCTGTTGCAATCATTTGGTCAAAGGATGATGAAAGCCTGAACTCGGGTGGGGTAGTATTGGTATGAGTAGAGAGAAGGGGGTAGATTTAGATGTTTTGCAGATAGAATGGACAAGATTAAGCAACTAGTTGGATGTGTGGGGTGAGGGAGAATAAAGAATTGAGACTGACTCCAAGTTTGTGAACAGGGGTGTCTAGAACAATGGGTGGTTTCTTAGGAAAGATTAGACAAATGAATGGATTTGGAAGAAATGATAAATTGTATTTCAAATGTGAGTTTGATATCCCTATGGGACATCCAGTTTGAAGTGTCCCATAGGCAATTTGTGGTATGTGCCGGGAGCTCACAAGAGAGATTAGTGCTAGATATATAGATCTGGGAATCATCTATGTAAAGACAGTAATTAAACCACTAGGAGTTGATAGGGTGAAGATAAGAGAGCCCAAGACAGAACCTTGGTTTATATCCAGAGACAGAGGGTGGGATATCCAGAAAAGAACACTGAGGGGTGGTCAGACAGGTTGTAAATGATGAAATGAGGCAGGTAGAAGGTGTAAGAATGTGATCAGAGAGTAGAATTCCAAGGTTCAGTCTTGGAGCTGGTATAGTTCTATGTGATGGTAAGGTCTAAAGTGTGATCATGCCTACACCATGTGTGGTAGAATGAGATGGAGAAGGGAGACAAAGTGAGCCCATCCCAAAGATTTCAATGAAACATGGATACCATTCTTTGGAAGTGCATCTATAGGACCCCTCACTTCTAGGCATTCTGCTGCCTTGGTTGATGCTAGTTGTGGGACTTACAGACGGGTAAGAAAACTGTCATTTTTTAAAAAGACAGCTGAACATTACTAGCTCTGGAGAGCGTTATCTGACCTCATTGTGACTATGTTGTGGGGTATGAACAGACTCCTGCCAATTTGTTCCTCTGAGGTCTTGTAGTCCCCTGGCTGGGCTCCCTCTCCTACCCACCCACCCTCATCCAACACAGACATACACACATGTTTGCCCACTCTGTGAAAATTCTGAATAAACATTTGACCAGCCCTGGGCCTGCCCCTTCACCCTGGAACAACATAGCACCCATTGTTCCAAGAACAGACCCCTCTGTGCTAATGTCTTTTGTCCCTGACATTTCAGTATGGGTTTAGACAGGCTGGGGGACACCCCATGGCCTCCAGGCTCATTCTTGGTACAGTTAGAAAGAAGGCGCCAGAAGGTAGGGAGACAGGCCCATGGGGGTGGCAGGACCCAACAGCCAGGGCTCAGGGGTACAGTAGCCCTCCCTCTTGGAATAGGGGTAGACGGGCTGTCGCCAGGGAGGGCCTGAGCTGCCGCCTAGATATGCCCGCGTGGGCTTGGCCTGGGGGCCCCTGGGAAAGAAATACCCACGGGTCTGAATGACATTAGGCACTACAGCCTGGCAGGACTGACATGGGCTGTATTGTTCTGGGGTACAGGAACCCTTCAGGGCAGACAAGAAAGAGACTTTGGAGAATGCTCCAACCACAGAGATTTGAGGACTGTGCCTCCCTTCTTTGCCATTATGCCCGGAGATAAAGCCGGCGACAGCAGTTGATAAAGCGTCTGTCAGAAGCTTTTTGGCCTGGACAGACTCTTCTGTTCAAAGCTGTTCCCAAAGGGGAAACAAGGCCTGGAATGTCACAGGGACATTCTTGAGATGTTTTCCCCTCTTTCTGGGGTCTCTGCCTGTCCCAGGGCCCTGGATTCAGTAGGGACAGAGGAAAAAGAGAACAAGGCCCCAGGTCTCTTTCCAGGCCTTACTCGTGGTAGACAGTAATGCAGCAGGGTCAAGATTTACTTTAATCAAAACTGTAAAAAACCCAGCAATTTTTGCTTGATTTGCAGATTTGTCAACTCCCTTTCAGAACTCTTTGTATTCTCCTAACTTCCCTCTGTGAGCCTTTAGCTTCCGTGATCTGAAGTCACCTCACTGTAAATCTTTCTTGGGTTCCCAAGATTCTTTATATTTTAAGCAACCATTAAAAGGGAGAGAGGAAGCCAAAGAAATGAGTTCTTCATAGCAAAATTTCCAGTTCTGTGGACTGTAGTGGTTAAGGAAATAATAATAAAGCAGGCTGGGGGCGTATAGACGAATAGAATATTAGAACCAGAAGGGACGTTAAAGATCGGATAATCTAATTCAGCCCCTTCAATTTTCAGATGCAGATTCTGAGGCCCAGAGAGAAGTGATTGGCTCAAGGTCACATAGCCAGTAAGGGCTAGGATTTGAAGCTGGATCTTTTTACTTTCAACCCAGTGTTCTTCATTCCTCCACAAATCCTTCAAACCATAATAGAAAGCCCCCCCACCCTCATCCTGTCCTCTCTATGTATGAGGTCAGCTAGCAAAGAGGCCTTGGCAAAATCATGACATCTGTGAAGTCTGTGTAACCCTAGTTTAAATAGGCTGACAGAGATTTTAGACACTATTTCTTTAAGAGGGAAGAGAATCTTGGGGAACTGTAGTTTAATAGGCATTCTGAAGAGAGTTAACTGTCACATTAAGAGATACTGAGTGAGACTAGGAGAAAAATGACCAAAACGAACCTCTTCCCAAGAGATTGGGTTAACTATCATCTTTGGTGGGGGGGGCCAGGGGGTAGTCAGAGAGAGAAGAGAGACCTTTTTGAGAGGATTGAGATTAATTCTTACCCTCTAGAGAAGATACGTTGTAGAGAATAATAGCCTGATGAGAATTCTTGAGAGAATTTGACCACCATCTTGAGAGGGCTGATGGGTGGAGATGTGGTTTCAGTGCCTGTGGAGAATCAGAATTTGCAATTGATAGAGGTGACTCCAGCTGTGATCTTTCTCATAGATAAAACCATTGTTGAAATATTTAAATAGGTCCTTGTTTGTTACACTGTCAATAAATTGTACAGTCAGTAAAACTGATGCTAATTTGATAAGCCTCTGAGCCTCCTGGCTTTGAGAGAAAGAGAGAGGGGAAAGAAAGCCTATGGGAAAAGCAGTTTCTATTTTATTTATAAACTGGGTTATGAACTGATTGCTAATTGATTAATGAAATATTTTATGTGTTTCTTGTAATTTATGAAGGAATATCAGAACAGAAGAATATCCTTTACAAAGTCCTACCCCTATCCCAGCCAGATATTGTTAAGATATTGGACTTCTTGAGTTAGAGTCCTTTACACCTCCTAAACTTAACAGGACCAAAATCGAATTCATTATCTTTCACCCCAAACTCTCCCCTCTTCCAAATATCCCTATCACTGTCCCAGCCCTACCAGCCCTACCAACCTCCTAGTCTACCAGGCTGACACTCTAGGTGTCCATCCCTGACATTCTCTTCACTCTGTCACCTCCCATATCCAATCGATGGTCAAGACCTGTCCACTCTACCTTCACAACACTTTTCTTCCCTAACATTTCTTTCTTTTTTTTTTTTTTTGCTTCTTTTTGGAGGGGGGAAGGCAGGGCAATTGAGGTTAAGTAAATTGCCGAAGGTCACACAGCTAGTAAGTGTTAAGTGTCTGAGGCCAAATTTGAACCCAGGTCTTCCTGACTTTAGGGCCAGTGCTCTATTCACTGCGCCACCTAGCCACCCCCTTCCCTAACATTTCCATCATGCTGCTATAAACCTTCATCACCTTACATCTAGAATATTGATTTTTTTTAAAATTTTTATTTTGTTTTATATAATTAATTAATTAATTTTTAGTTTCTAGCATTCACTTCCAAAGATTTTGAGTTTTGAATTTTATCCCCCTCCTTCTCCTGCCCCCTCCCCAAGATGGCATGCAATCTAATATAGGCTCTACTTATACATTCATATTAAACATATTTTCACATTAGTCATGATGTAAAGCAGAATTAAAACTAACGGGAGGAACCACAAGAAAGGCAGCAAAAGAAAAGAAGAGCAAAAAGTATGCTTCCATCTGCATTCACATCTGGAATATTGAAATAGTCTTCTAGTTGATCTGCTGGAAGTCTTTCCCCACTCCAATCTACTCAGTTGTCAAATGGATCTTCTTAAAGTGCAAGTCTGACCATTTCTCCCTCTACTCCCCATCCCTTATTCAATCAACTCCAGTGATTCACTAGTATCACCAGGATCAAATATAAAATCTTCCATTTGATATTCAAAGACTTTAATAACTGTTATGGGAATCTGAAGATCTTCCCTGCCCCTAGGCCCTTTGCGAAAGTGGCTTAAGTGGCTCTGAGTATCTCCTCTGATTTGAAAGTATACTCTGCCCCCTAATAGGCTGAATGTGGTCACATGGATAAAATGTGGCAGGAGGCTTGTTCTTCAGGAATGCCCACCCTTATTACTTTGTGATTGGGCAGCCAGTCAAGAGGGCTGTGACATTCTCCTATCCAGGAGAAGGCTATATATACCCTGATGTGAGATTTTGCTTTGGGGCTCACTTTGAGAAGAGTTGTGTGATTTGGCCAGACGAGACTCTGGGAAGCTGTTGAGAGCCCCTCCTTTCTCCTCCCTCCCCCCTTTGAAAAACCCAGATGTTGGTGCTTCCCTCTCTGGTAACTGAATAGGTATGGATATAATGGTCAGATGGTTAGAAACCCATCTGATGATTTGTTTCTTTGTCCACTTGTAACTTCTGCTTGTTAACTTGTGTTTGTATTCTGTTTGCATTCTCTAAAGTTCAGGGTGGTGACTTTTCCCCCTGAACTAGGTAAATGACATCTGTTTGATTGATTGAAGTGAGATTGTTAACCCATTTTGAGTTGCTTTCTTTCAGAAAAGCAAATCTAAGAACCTGTGCTAGCAGCCACCCTGGGTATACTAGGGTGCTTGTTGATACAATAACCTACCCTCCTCCTAACTTTCCAAGCTTCTTATACCTGACTCACCCCCAAATAACGTGCCCCCAAGTAATCCAGTAACACTGACCCACTTGCTATTCCTTGAACAAGGAAGTCCATGTCCCACATTTGGGCATTTTTACTTGCTGTTCCTGTCCCTGCGATTCTCTCCCTCTTCATCTCTGCCATCCTAGCTTTTCTTGGCTTCCTTTAAGTCTCAGCTAAAGTCTCACCTTCTACATAAAGCCTTTCCCAATTATAATAATCCCTTCTCTTGGAGAATATCCCCAATTTATCCAGTGTATATCTTATGTGTACATAGGTGTTTGTGTGTTGCCTTCCCCATTAGACTTTGAGCTCCCTGAGGGCAGGGACTATCTTTTGCCTTTCTTTGTATCCCTGGCACAAATCACAAACTTAATGAATGCTTATTAACTATCTGATCAACTGATTTGCTCTATTGCGTCATTGTGGTGTGGAAGTGACTCCAGATTCTGCCCATGTAGTACAAAGTCCAGAAGTTTCTACCAAGTTGAAAAGGCTTCCAGGATGGCCCTGGTAATAGACCAAATCTGTTTCCTTAGGACTAATCTAGCTAATTCTGGAAAGGCACACTACTAATAGGCTGGACATCTGTCACTGAAATTATTTTGGCTATGGCAACCCATAATACAAAGAAAAAATTTTAAATAATACTGTCTTGTGCTTTTCCAGGGACGAGGACAAAGTGGTAGAAAAGGAGGCAGAAGGTAATAAGAATTACACAATTTTTAGACTCAACAAACTTCAGTTTGAGCATTGATACTCTACATTTGACAGCCTTGTCCAGTTACCAGTGAGTGTACATGTTACTGGAGGAGCTAAATTTTATCCATTATTATAGTCTTACTATAAATGAAACCAGAAGAAAGAAGGAAAATATGTCTAAATAAAGGTTGGCTCACAGGTACTCCTTGGAGAAGTAGTTAAAAAAAAAAGGGGAGCTGATTGTGTGGGTTTTATTGTATGCCCAGAAGCCATAAGAAGCATTATTTCTTGAAACATTTGGTCATCACATATTGCAATATTAATGATAAGAATTAGAAAAAAAAAAAAAAAGACCACCACCATGAAATAAGTGTACCTTCTACATCAAATTCAGTTGCTGAGGACAAAGTGATAGAAAAATTCTTTATAGAACATGGTAATTTTATAGAACATCCAACTGTCAACATACATTCTGATATGTAGTGACCTCAAAATAAAGATGATAAAAGGTGATGATGGAGTAAAATATTTGGAAAAGTATGACTTAAGAAAAAGAAATGAGAGCTGTCTCATTAGAGTAAATCTACTCTAAGTAAATAGATTTGTACCAAAGTTTTATGCCTCTATATCATGAATACTTTCATTTTTTAAAAAATTGAGAGCTAGATGCTGGACATGGTGAGGGCCAAATAACACCAGATAGAGTTAAATAGATTTTTACAGACAGTTAAAGAGTTGTTGACTTGAGAGTTATCCATAATTGAGTTGTCTTCACTCACTAGGGGTAAGATCAGACTTTGTGAAGAAGGAGGAAAAGGAAAAGAGAAGAAAAATATGAAGAAAATAATTGCATTTTTTTAAATAATAAAAATAAAGTCTAAGAAAAATGATGGTTAATTATGAGCAGAATAATCTAGTAAAACAGAGAAATATGGGGCAGCTAAGTGATGCAGTGAATAGAGCACCAACCCTGGAGCCAGGAGGACCTGAGTTCAAATTCAGTCTCAGACACTTGACAGTTAACTAACTGTGTGAGCATAGTCAAGTCACTTAACCCCAATTGCCTTGCCTTCCCCTTCCAAAATAAATAAATGAAATAAAATGGAGAAATAAAGGATAAAACCAATTATAAGAAAGTATCAAGATCTTCAACTGAGCAAAATCATCCCAAGGATATGAAGATGACATAGTACTGATTACAGTGATCTCTAGGACATTAGAGTCTCTTTAAAGAGATCTATAATCACTCAAAGGAATTTGGCTTATTCATCTATGTGGGAAAGATCAATTGGATGATGAATGTCTTTTTCCCAGGTTTCAATATTTGTTGTCTGACCATATATGACCAATATTCACAGATGGACCATGATTTGAAAACTAGCAGAATGAGTTGGATTGCTTTCAGGAAATTGTAAAGTTCTTTTCCTAACTCCAAGCTTTCTATGAAAGCAAAGGCCCATCTTTACAATACTAACAATTTATCACTGTTACTCTATGGATGTGAGCCAAACTATCTCCAAAGAAGTCCAGAGCAGCATCACACAGGGGGCAAATAGATAGATGTATGGTAGATGAGAGTAGGCTGTGACATAACCAATGAGAAACCATGCAGAAGAGTAGCAGTAAAAGATGTCATCAAGGAATTATGTAACAGAAAGAGAAGACAGGCTGTTCATGTATCAAGAGCAAAGCTGGGGAAGGGCCTTGAGTTCATGTTTTATGATGATTGTTTGAAGGAACTGAGCATGTTTAACTTAGCCTGGAGAAGAGAAAACTCAGTGAGGAGATGATAGCTGCTATCGAGTATCGAAAGCCCCAAAGTGGAATGGACTGGCTTGAGAGGTGAGAGGTTGCCCTTCCTTGGAGATCTTCAAAGAGGAGATTGGATGACCCCTTGTCAATTTGATTATAGTGATGATTCCATTCATGTATGGATTAGCCAGGATGACCGCTGATAGACTCTCTGTCCCTTCTGACTCTCAGATTCCATGATTCTGAGCTCACCTTAGAACTCAGGGAAAGAATTAATAAGGAAAAGAGTCAGTAACAGGCAGAGAGGAGTGAAGGTTGAAGTGGTTGTCAATACTACATATGTTATTGTTTATCCTTCATGTTCAAAGAGGACCAATGGCACCATAGGTGATGTCTTCACTTGCAAATAAATTGGATTTAAGTAAAGCAGAGTAGTACAAAGTCATTAGCCTCATTCTCTATTCTCTATTCCTGAGTTACCAAAGTTCAGTGGTAAGACAAAAGTCAGGACAATTGGCCATGCCTGGGATGCAGTAGATGACCTTGGGGTCTTTGGTGCTTGACCAGGTTCTAAGCACTCAACAGCACCTACTTCAGACACTCATGGCCACTGGAACAAACTGTTCTCATCCACCCATTCTGCCGGGGGAAGACTTTACATGCTTGGGTTAGACATCTTCCTAAGTCATCAATGGGTGTGAGCCTGTCAGTTACCCTCAACTTGGTTTGGCCATGTGCCAAGATGGTTTACCAGGGTATGGCTATTGCAAGTGCTACAACTTCTTGGAGCCACAAGTGAGAGTTGGGTAAAAGGTAGACCCCAAAGATGGATGAGCAGCCCTGAAAAAAGACTCAGCAAGCCCTCATGCCAGAAATGCTGGTCCTCTTTAATACTCCATTCAATCCAACTAACCTCATCTAGGTTACACATGGTTTCATCTCCAAAGTTTGCTATAACTCTCTTTAGCACACTCCAGCCCTCCAATTCCATTCCACTTTTCCCTCTCAGATACCTCCCTCTTCCCTGATATACTCAGTATTCACCTGCTCTCTCCCTCTCCTGCCTTACTCTCAAGAAATTGTCTGAAACTTAATTACACTGAGGTGTACCTCATTGGAGTTTCTCTTGCCTTCCCCTTGCCACAAGGAGAAAGGGTTCCAGGATAAAACATTTGCATGAGGCTATTAGGTAGCAACAGGCAGAGGTAGATGGGTGGGTACTCAGCTAATTTGGTAGTTGCTAAGAAAACAAACTTGAATTGTTGATTGAACAGGAGATGACTGTCTTTTATTACTTTGCTTTGTTTTGCTCGGAGGGACCTTCCCCCAGGTTTCTGATACTATCTAAAGGGAAGCAAATTTTGCAAGGTTGGGTTTAGTGTTAGGAAAGTATTCTCTCAGCTTTAAGGATCTTCAGAGGGCAAGAATGGAAAGAACTCAGTGTCAGAAGTGAAGAATGGGGGTATTTGTAGGTTTTGGTGAAGAATGGATGGTATTAAGATAAGACAGTGAGAGAGAAAGACCAAGATCATTGGGCACTAGAGTTGGGCTGTTAGTCCTAAGGGGAATGTCACTGTCAAGCCATGGAAAGCCTGGGAGCAGCAAGAGGGTACAGAGCACTTTCAAAGTTGGACGACAGTTCCAACTTGTAAAAGCAGTCCTGCAAAGCTATCTCCTTCTTCCTAGGTAAGCATTCAACACATGAAGTGGCACCTGATCTACAGTATCATGGTTAAAACATAAAGGTCAAGTCAAAGATGGATTTTCTCTTACTTAATTCTGTTTTTCCCTCAAAATCACAAGTCCTTATTAACCCATCTAAATATAAACACTATCTGGTTTTATGATTCTTTTAAATAAATGCCCTGTGTGAAAAATAATATGAATTTTATATTTCTACTCATATTCATGTGTTTGTATTTCTTTCAATTTTATTTAAATCTTATTCTAAATTGACTGTCTTACTCACCAGTCTTCAATTGTTCTCAGTCACTGCTTAATCTTACCCTGGTTTTGTCTCAATCTGGAATAAAATGCAACTTTATAAATTCCTTTGAACTTTCATTGGTGTTTAACTCTCTGGGGCTTTGACCCCACCTGCCATCCTCCCCATCACATCCACCAAATCCTTCCACACTTAGCTAATTCCCACCTCAGAAGCCTGTAACCTTCGATGCCTTCTCTTTCCAACTTCTTCCAGTTACCCAATTCATGCCCTATGCAATCTCTCCCCCACCACCAAAGTCAGAACTAACATTAATAGCTACTTCCACGATGTCAAAATGCCCTCATCCTTTCTTAAATCGTGATTTTAGCCACTATAGCCCAGAACCATCTCTATAAAATGTAATGGGATGTAATGGAAAGAGGTTCCAGAAACACGGTGTCTGGTCATGGTTCTGCCATGGGGAACTTGAGCTAGTTTCTTCCCCTCTCCAGGACTCAAGGTTCTCATCTATAGCATAAAATCAGACCAAGTAATCTCTAAGGTCCCTTCCAGTTCTAACATTCTATGAATCTCTATTCCTAGGGTCAATTTTCCAACATCTTTGATCAACTGTCAAAGTACTCAGGGTTCTTGTATCATTTCCCTTCCATGGATAGAATGAGAAAGAGTAAAATCATGGCTAGTGTTTGCCAACATAACTCCTAGGAGACCTGTTGTTTCTTCGAATCAGATGGCAGTAATTTTCCCCACCTGACCTGTCTCTTAACCCTGGCTCTTTGTCCTGGGGAGCTAGAGCTGATGTTTACTGTTTAATTCCCATCTATGTACACTGTCTACTTACTAAGGACAAGTCCCCTGGAGTTTTACAGCTTGGCCTCTGACACAGACCATGCTCTTTTAAGGGAGCTTGGTGTGATCAAATCCCACACCACATCACAACCAAACTTTTGAAAAATTCATTTGAGCAGCCTTTTAAACACAGTTTAAAAGTGATTTCTCCACAGAGGAAGAAAAAGGAAGGGGTTGCCAAAGGGAACGTCAGTCTTAGATTATAGCTCCCAAAGGGTAGGAAATGGATCTTCAGGAGCGGGCTTTGCAGTTGTATGGTCCCCAGAATAATTCCCACCAGTGCCTCCAATAGACTTTTCTGAATAGAGGTGAGGATGATAAATTATCAAGGAGCGAACCATAGTAGAACCTAGTAGAAGAGGGCATAGATAATGTCATCTTGGACATTGCTGGCCAGATGGCCCTTCACAAAAATTGTGAAGAGAAGGTTTGTTTGTTTTTTTTAATCACCCCCCAGGAGCATTTCCACAGGCTTCCCTCCCTCCCTCCCTTGCCTGAGCTCTGCTGACTTTCTGTGTGACCCTCAGTACATTAGTCAGTCAACAGGCATTTAGCAAACATTTATTATGTTCTAGGAACTGTGCAAAATGTTGGAGATATAAAGAGAATCTGAAAAAAGTATTTGCTCTCAAGAAGCATACATTCTAACGGGAGAGACAATAAACAAATATCGTATATATTTGTATATTATATTTGTATATTCAAGATATACAGAGAGTATGGAAAAGTAGTCTGAAAGAAGAAATCATTCCTCTGAGCCTTGGTTTCTCACCTGTAAAAAAAAGATCATCAATGGGGCCAGGAAGGGAAGCAGATCAGCCAAACAACCCTACAGATGTTTCAGTCGCAGTACAAGGCCCATGAAAAATGAGCCACTCTGCATTCTAGAATCTCCCACATCAGATCTCAAATATCTTTACTTCTTCATGCTTTGCAACCTGAAATCCAGTAAGTTGCCACATTAAATGATGGTAAAGACTATAATTTTCCCCATCGTGGAGCAAAAGGAAAGAGAAAACAAACAACTGAATAAACCTCTGGATTCCAACAGCAACGAATCATCTGGACTGAGCCACCAGTTTGGCAGGGACAACTGTCTCCGTTGGTTGTCATGAAACCCAGCAGTGGATGCAGGACTGACTGAGGGCCAAGGCCGAGACGAGGCTGCTTTCTCTCTTCTCAGGGGTGGCCGATCTGTTTACTCTGCCTCAACCCCCATAAGCAGACCTGGAAGGCTGCCCCCTCATTATCTCCTAGGGTACCACCTTCTTCTCCTTCTGTCGTTTCTTCCTGTCCCCCTCCTTCTCAAACAATTTATTTCCTTCCCTTCAATCAAGGCCTGCCTCAAAACTCCCTTTCCTCCAGAAAGTCTTCACTGATTGATCTCTTTCTATGTTCTTTTTTTTAACCTAGTTATAACCTAGAACACAGGAATGCTTACCTTCTTCCTCTGCCTTCCCCTGCCCCCATCCTATCCGCCACATATTACAAAGAAGTCAAAGGGAAAACTATCTTTTCCTTATTACTTATGGTCCACAGAGTTTTCAGATCTTCCTGGTTCATTAGATGACTTTCTTTTCCCTCCCCTCTACTCCCTTTCTATCGCAGGGGGACCAAGGAAGCAACCCAGAGTCTCTGACCAGGGGCAAGAACCTATGTTTCCTCCCTTATAGAGCCAAAGAAGACCTGTCCAGAACCATGAGAAGTGCTCCAAATCCAACCCACCACATTAAAGAGAACTCACTGGTGTGGCACAAATTGCTTTCTTCCTGTCAAACCCATGAGATAGGTATTACCATACCTATTTACCATATTTTATAATGGTAGAGAGCCTGCTAAGGTGGATAAAATGCTAGACTTGGAGTCAGGAAGACCTGAGTTCAAATCCTACATCTGTGGGGTAGTAGGAAGGTCATCTAATCTCTCATCTCTTTGAGATTCTAAGTTAGAAAGTGGTTCAGGATCTGCATTGATGCAGGGAGTTTCTATACCAGGAGTTCCCTATCCTGAGTTGTTGCCTGTCTAGGCCCACTCCCTCTATCCTCCATCCCGAAAGATGTGTATAAAATTTATCAGAGAGATCAAGCAAAGTGACAGCGATTACTCATGACCCAGATCATCTTCTTTTTTCAATAACATTTTATGCAATTACACATAAAGACAATTTTTAACATTCACTTTTTAATATCAAATTTAGAGTTTCAAATGTTCTCCCTCCCTTCCTCCTTCCCTCCTCTCCCTACTCCCTGAAATGGTAAGCAATTTGATACAGGTTATATATGTGCAATCATGTAAAACTTATTTCCATATTAGTCACATTGTAAAAGAAAAAACAGGACAAAAGGAAAAACCATGAGAAAAATAAAGAAAGTGTAACTAGAATGCTCCGGTCTGTATTCAGATTCCATCAGTTCTTTCTCTAGATGTGGACAGTATTTTCCATTATGAGTCCTCTGGATTTGTCTTGGATCATTGTATTGCTGAGAAGAGCTAAGTCAGTCACAGCTGATCATTATACAATGTTGCTGTTACTGTGAACAATGTTCTCCTGGTTCTGTTCACTTCACTTTATATCAGTTCATGTAAATTTTTCCGGGTTTTTCTGAAACCCACCTTCTCACCATTTCTTATAGCACAATATTATTCCATTACATTCATGTACCACAACTTTTTTAGACCTTCCCCAATTGGTATGAGCCAGATTTTCTAAATCAAGCCCCGTGCTCTTTCCTCTAACATCAAATTGCCTTTCATACAGAAGAATGGCAAGTTATTCTCCAGAGCCTGCCATGGTGTATAAGCCTGTCATCCTTGCTGCTGAGAAGCTAAAACTGCTGGATCATTTGGGCTTTGGAGTACTGAACTGAAATGGATTAAGCCTATCTGTACCAAGTCCATCATCACTATGGCTAGCATCTCTGATCCAAGCCAATTTTCTGCCTCCTGGGAAGCATACTGGATCTGGTCTCAGAAAACCTGGGTTCTAATCCTGCCTCTGATGCTTGCTGTGTGTGACCTTGGGTCTCAATTTCTTCATCTATAAAAAGAGTTGGACTCTAAGATCCCTCTGAGCTCTAAATCCTTGAACCCTTCTCCAAGTAACATGATGATCATGCTATTACATCCTCCAGCCAGTTAACTGACAGACTTGTGGTCCAGAACTACTGAGAGCCCCCAGGAACCAGGACATTAGGAAGATGGGAAGGGTCCAGAGAGCAGCTACTCAAGGACCCTTCAGGTGGGACTCTGGGAAGAAAATATAGGAGAGAACTGGCTGAAGAGGAGATTATGGGTAAAGCCCAAAGAACCGGGAAGATGGAGTGAGGTGAGGGGGATAAGCAAGAGACATGAGAACCCAAAGAAACTTGGCTATTGGAGAATGAAATCCAGGACCATCTGACTTCTAACACGCATAAGTGTCGGTCTCTAATGGTGCTGGTAGGATTTAAACCATTGAGGGAAATGATTGACATTGGCACTAACAAAATGAGAAGAGAAAAACTAGAAATTTAGTTTTCTACGGCTGCCTCATACTAATTAGAATCATTTCTAGAAGATACTTAGCATTTATGCCTAATTACTAGACTGATTACAAGGGTGATCATACACAAACAGGTAGGCAACAAGCATTTATTAAGCACTGACTAAATTCGGGTGCTAGGGAAACAAAGCATAAAAAAATACAGTCCTGCCCTCAAGGTGCTTACATTTTAATCATAGAATTTAGAGTTGGAAAGTATCTTAAAGTTCAACCCCCTCAATATACAAATGTGGTGATTGTAATTTAATGTGATTTAACACTTGTAGGCATTAATTGACTTGCCCTGGGTCACCCAAGGCAGAGCTAGTCAGACCTAACTTCACATCCATGGTCTTGCATACATCTACACTACTTTTCCCAGGAGTCTATCAATATGTTTATTTGCTTACAGCCTTGGAATCCAGGGTAATGGAATCTAGAATGGTGCCCTGGGACAGGGATAGGGAGGGGGCGTGGGGAGGTGCTGTAATCATAGAGGATCAGTCAGGCCTGACAGTGTGACAACCTCAAAGGCAGATGTTGCTGCTGCCGCTGCTGCTGCTCTGCCAACACAACTTGATCCAGATGAAGCCACGGGAAGGCAGCAAAAAAAATCTTAGGTCCTTTGCCATTTGGATCTGGCCATTGGCACTGATGGCCCTGTGGGTGAATGGGATAATTTAGCTCCTTGTGGCATGGATTGAAGAGCCAACAGGCACAGAACCCCTCTCCTTTCCTCACTTGCTGATTCATTTTGTAGGATGTAAGTGACTGGGGCTCATGACACATAAGCGAAGGGTGGTAGTGGTCTGTATTCAGGTGTTGAGCCTTAGACCTCGTTAGTACAGTCAACAAACAGATGACTTCATCTAGAGTCAGAAAAAAACCTCCAGGAGTTTTGCTTTGTTCTATGACCTTGGCCAAGTCATTCTCCTCTTTGAGCCTCGTGTTCCTTTCCAGCTCAAAGTCTATGATCCTATGATCTGTAAAATCAAGTGTCTGGATCAGTCTCAGGATCCTTGCAGCTCTAAGTCCTAGGCCTTGCTCCTCCTAAGAAACAAGCACCGATTTCTGTTTCTCATTAGGTCTACATTTCTTTGTCCCTACCCGAAGGGAAAAAATGTTGGGGGTGGGAGTGGAAAGAAGGAGTCCATAAAAGCTGCCGTGACTCTAAATTCCCTCCCCCCACTTCCCTCTTGATTTCTGATATTTATTAACCAGAGGACAAAGTTTTTCACTCCCCAAGGAGAGATTAAATACAAATGCTCTTGGGAAAGGGTCTGTATGTTAGGCCCATAGTGAGGATCTTTCCTGATGTGAGTCCAGAAAAAGTACATCACAAAGGGGCTCTAGGGTAACAGCGCTATTTCCTGCAGATCTGACCTCGACCTGTGCATCTGATCTTCAGAGCTCCAGGTGAATGTGCTCAATCCCTCATTACTGAGAAAGAGGGTTCACTTGGAGGCGTCGCCCAGGATACTCAGGGCTCCTCCTACTCCTTGTTATTCCAAGGCTCTGTGCTAAAATCACTTTCATTAAGTCATTGAATATTTAAGCACTGAAGGTAAAGAAAAGTCAAAGTGAGACACAATCCTTGCCCTCATGGAGCCTAGAATCCAGAAACAGACACAGCACAAATACATGGAATTTTAATATACATCATTACATGTTAAATGCATTAGAGAGGGACAAAAGAAAGGCTAAGGCGACTTCTTCCTTGGACATCATGTGGCTCCGTGGTTTACTCCTCTCTGATCTACTTATCGTGTAATTCTACATATCATGAGGACATGAGATGAGAACTCCAAGTGTTTAAATCCTGACCTAACACCGAAACTAATTATGTGACCTTGGGCATGTCACCTGACTGCTTTTCCAAGTCTATGTTTTCTCACTTGAGAAATGTTGTTGTTCTTGTTCAATAATGACCTAGTTTGGCGTTTTCTTGGGAAAGATACTGGAGTGGTTTGCTATTTCCTTTCTCCAGCTCATTTTTGAGAGGAGGAAACTGAGGTAAACAGGATGAAGTGACTTGCCCAGGGTCACCCAGCTAGTAAGTGTCTGAGTCCAGATTTGAACTCAGGAAGAGGAGTCTTACTGACTCTAAGCCAGACATTCTATCCAGTGTGTCACCTGTCTGCCCTCATGTTATGCCTCACTTGATATTAATAACCAGAAAAGTATATGTATCAAGGAATCTTGTATCACTTTAAAATATGCATGAGAGGCATTAAAATTACACTTTGCTTTACCAAGTCAAATACATTTTTTTATAATCAGTAAAAAATAAATGCTGTGAGACATTGTATTCTCTATAATCCAGGGATGAGGAACCTGGGGCCTTGAGGACAAATATGGGCCCTCTAGGTCCTCAAGTGTGGCCGTTGACTGAATTCAAACTTCACAGAACAAGTTTGGATTCCATCAAAGAGCTGCACTTGAGGACCTAGAGGTGCACATGTGGCCTCGAGGCTGTAGGTTCCCCATCCCTACTCTATACCTTTCCATGGGTTACCTGTGAAGATGTGGCCTACCATAGAAAATAATTTCTGAAAACTTATCTGCTATTATTTTCATTAAATATACCCTTCATACACAGGAAATAGGGACTAGGCTTATAAGGGATTTACCAGGTGAAGAAACTCCTACCAAGGTTGGCACCTTCTCTGCTACTTCAGGAGTTACCCAGAGCACCAAGGAACTAAAGGATTTGCCCAGGATCACATAGGGAAATAGCAGAGATAATATTCAAAGCCAGTCTATATTAGAAGTGACACTTGAACTTAGGTCTTTTTAGTCTCAAGAGCAGCTCTCTACCCACTAAGCCATAGTGTCTCTTACCCTTAATTTATCTGTAGGTCATTATCATAAATTTCTTATAGAATTGACAAAGTAGATTGATAATGGCCCCTTGTCCTCTGAGTTGCCTTTTTTTTGTAATAAATGATTTTTCTAGCCATTTCCTATCTTCTCTGCTTTCAGATATTTCAAGAATTGATCCATTCAACACTTTCAAAATGATCACTTCCAGCACTGGTTTCTTTGTTGTGTCTTTGGTCTGGCCCAGTTGCTTGTCCCAATTTCATATTTTTAAATTCCATTCCACTTTCTTAAAATAAAAACAAATAACAATAAATCAGAGACTGATGTATTGAGTTCAAATGAAGTCATTCCATGGTCTTCACTACATTCAGTCACTAAAGTGATTTTCCTAAAATGCAGGTCTAATCATATCTCATACACACACACACACACACACACACACACACACACACACACTCAGTAAACTCTAGTGGCTTCCTATTGCCTCCAGGAGCAGACACAAAATGCTGTTTGGAATTCACAGCCCTTCATAGCCTAGCCCCCTCCTACCTTTCCAGTTCTCTAACATGTCTTCTTCCATCCAGTTGATGGGGCACAGGCTCTAGGAGACCCCTTGAACTCTGATTGAATCTTCCCACTTGATGAGGCATTTGCCTGAGGCCATAACCCTCTCTTTACAGCTAGGCCTAAATCTCTTACTCTTACTAGCCTAGCCCTCCATTGTCCAGCTACTTCCCACCCTTGATCCTATCAAAATATCCCTATCCAAATCTGTTACCCTTAAACTAGTCTAGCCCTTCGTGGTCTGTCATCTCCAGGTAGTCTTCAGCTATTTCCCACCCTTAATCTCATTACTGGAATGTGACCTCATTTGACTTCTCCTCAAGACCCCCCCCAAACTCCTCCTCTGGACCACTCCTAGAACCCTCCCACAATCTTTCTGCATATAAACTCTATCTTGCCTCCATGAGGTGGTGGAGAATTATGTAGCACATACTCACTCTGTGACAGATTATTCTGGCCTGCTTTTCCAACACAAGAGTCACATATACTTGGGCTCCTTAAGAGTCTACTCATTAAGATGAACCTTTAATGAACTTTGCTTTACTTTGGCTGAGAGAAAATTTAAGTCAAATTCATTTGGCAGGATCCGGCATGTTGGTATTTTGGGGTCTCAAGCACCCCTAACTCTTAAACCTCAATACAGTGACACTGGACTACTGACTGTTCCAGGAATAAGACACTCCATCTCTTCACTTTGGGCGTCCTTCTCTGGCTGTTCCTCATGCCTGGAAAGCTCTTCCTCCTCTGCTTCAACTGCTATCTTTTCCCTCTTTTTGTATCCCTAGTGATCAGTGCAGTGCCTGGCACATAACAAGCACTTAATAAATGTTTATGGATTGACTGAAATAAATCACTGTGAAAATGTTGGTAAATTAAGATCCTTGAGGGCAGAGCCCTTTTGTGTGTCTTCTTTGTCCCCAGTAGCTGGCACAGCACCTAACATGTAGTTCGTATTTAATGCATGCTTATTGAATTAAATCGAATTTTCTGTCAGTGTGTTGCCCTCCGGCCAGTCTCATCCATAAACCTTCTTTGGATGGTCTGGTTTAGTTGAGTCTCACATTAAGCTTCATTTTCCTCTCTACTCTCTTTACTATTTTTGTGAAGTGATGATGTTGCTTATTCTTCCTCATCAGGTCCCATAACTTTATGCAAATTCGTTTTTCTTCCAAACAGGTTTTGCCATGTTTCTCTGTGTGGCAAGAAGATCAAGTCTTTGCTGGTTGTGGTTTCAGGGCTCTTCTGGCCTCCTCCTTGTGGTAATTGCTTTACAACAATTAAACTCAAGTAGGATTTGATAATGATCAGGTTTTTTTCCCCTTTATCCAATTCCTCTGTGTGTGTGTGTGTGTGTGTGTGTGTGTGTGTGTATGCCAATACTTTATTTTAACAGGTCAAGTAAGAGCTTTAATAGCTTCTTCTCATTGTTATCATTCCTTCTAACTGGGTGCGGGTTTTCACATTTGTTCTGACTAGCTGATGGTCTCCTGCACATAAAAAAGCTAATTGATATGACACCTGACCAGTTCAGATAGCATCCATCTCAGTTTTTGTGGTTTTGGTGCTCAACATGTCTGGTGCTGGGGCCTCTAAGTCACCTGCGAGCCTTTGGCCTCTTTCATTTCTCAATCCTGAACCCTATTTTCCAACATAATTTCCACTGTCCCTCTTTCACTTTGAAGTCATTAACTAGCAGCTTCTTCACAGACTTTCTTTGCTTCCTTGCTGTCTGTAGCAGATGTTGCTGCAGAAGCTTCAACTCCCTTCCTCTCCTAGTCATTGGCATGGATATTCCTCCCGCTTCTGCACCAAGAGCTCCTTGAGAGCAGGCATTTTCTTTTTTCTTCTCTGTCATCTCAGTGCCTAGCATAGTGCTAAAAGCACTTAATGAATGTTCAGTGGGGGGTGGGGGGAGAGAATGAGTGAAAATTGAAAGGATAGTAAATGACGTTTATCTTGACAACTTGACCTGCTTGACAAAGTGAGGTGAAATTTAGCTTCCATCATGTGGAGCAATAGAAAGAGGGTTGGAATTGGAGGCAAAAAACATAGCTTCAAAGCCTTAATGCATCCCCTGCCCTGAGATTTCGGGCAAGTTTTATAACTTTCCTGAGCCTCAGTTTCCTCAGCTGTAAAATGAGGGAGTCAGTGTTGATGATCTCTGGGGTCCCTTCCAATACTAGGTCTCTGATAGGGATGCTTAACTGTGACTGTGTCATGGACCCCAAAGGTGAAGCTTATAAGCTCCCTCCTCAGAATAATGTTTTTTAAGTGGGTAAAATGAACCACGAAGACTTACAAAGGGATGAATCATAATTATAATGAAATACAGATATATGTGTATATGCACATAGGTGCATATGCATGCATATGTTTGTGTATACATGTATGTACATGTGTGTATACACACATACACAATTGTGTATAAATGTGTACAATACAAATACACAAAATATACACACTTATAAGTGTGGGCATATGTTTAAAGTTCACAAACTCTAGATTCAGGGCCCTGTATACAACCGTCTGCCTGTCACCCTGCATGGGTGATTTGGGGCAGGTGATTTAACCTCTCAGCCTCTAATTTCTCACTGATAAAGAGGGGTGCTGGACTGTCAGTCATCAGATCAGGGCTTCTTAAACTTTTTCCACTCGTGACGCCTTCTCACATTTCCAGTGTTCTTTGGCGCTGCATGGTGAACCAGAACCAAGGCTGCAGTGAAGTTACAAGATGAAACACAGGCAAAGCACTGCCAGGAACACCTCAGATTCATTACTCATTTGATTTTGAATTCATTTTGGGTTGTTGTATGTTCAGAAGCCATATGGGGTCTTGACCCACAGTTTAAGAAGTGCCACAGTTGGAGGTGGCTAGGTGGTGCAGTGAATAGAGCACCAGTCCTAGAGTAAAGAGAACCTGAGTTCAAATCCAGCCTCGCACACTTAACACAAAAACTAGCTGTGTGAACTTGGGCAAGTCACTTAACCCCAATTGCCCTACCTTCCCCCCTCCAAAAAGCAAAAATAAAAAAGAAGCACCACAGTAGATGACCTCTTAGATTGCTTCTGGTTTTTCAATCTACCTCGCTCCTTTGTGGACCTCTTACTTCCATCCAGTGCCCTCACTACCTTTCCCAGATGCCCAGGGTCCCTACTTAAGCCCAAGGAAGCTGGAAAGGGGCCTCAGATAGCAGCTGGCTCAAAACCTTCATTTTATAGATGATCCATTTTTCTCCCATTCACGTAGGCCCCATTACAGTATGAGAGCGTGGGCTACCTCTATGGGTAAGAGAAAGAAGGAAAAGGTCATAGAGAGGGAGGCCGGGTTGGCATCCCTCCTCCAGGCCGGCAGCCATGGTGCGGTTGTATTTGCCACGCCCTTTGCATGGCCCCGTTGGTGAATTCCTTCTCCCCGGCCACCACCACCCTGCCCCTTTTGTTTCATTTTCCGCCCTGTAACCACAGTGTCTCTAGTCTCAGTGCCTTCCCAGAAGTTCATCCCTCCACTGACATTACAGAGCTCATCCATGCCAAGGGCTAATTCCTCAGCAAATTCTTTCCCTCTGTTAATTACAGGCGAAACATGGTTCACTCTTCTTGACCCCATCTGCCATGTCAAGCAGCCTCTCCTCCTCCTCCCCGAAGCTGCGTGGAGCCAGCACGACTCCCAACCCCACACACATCTCCAGGCACAAATATTTGTAAGTTGTCTGAAAAGCTGCAAGGGTCAGCTATAACCTTGCAATTTGCCCCTCTCTGTACTTACCCTGATAACAGGTTCGTTTGGGGGAGTAATTACTGGGCTGGAGAGTTCATCAGAGGAGAGGCCCTGTCTCGTGCTCCTTAAAACAAGGGGTTTATTGTTACAGTGTCATTCACTAGGAATTTTTTTTTCTTCTCCAGTCTCAAAGAAAAAAATAATAATTAGGCAACTGAGAAGCAAGCAGCAGAGAGGGCGAGGGACCCTGCTGGACTTTTGTACTGGCCGTTGGTTGGAGCAGCAAGGTGTTCCAGCACGATAGAGGAGTTTGAGCTTGAGCTGGGAGCCAGACTCTTAAGAAGGAAGGCTTTTGATGTGGCTTCCTTAACTGAGAAGACTTCCTTCAACCAGTCAAATGGTTGGCCTAATCCTGACCATCCCTCAGTCTCTCAACTCCCAGATATTCACTTAACTTTAGTGATGGACGACGTAACCTTACTCCCCCCTTCCCAGTTCGACCTTCTCCAACACAGATTACATCCTAGTCCTTTATTTTAATAAAACCTCCATTAATCCAATTGCTTGAGGAATGGGGAATTCTGGGTAATAGAGAAGTCTGGGTAATGAAGTTTTTTGGTTAAATAAAATCAATAAACATTTATTAAACACCTACTGTGTGCCAGGCACTACGCTAAGGTTAAAGGAGGGCTAGCTAGGCTATATCCAGTTGTCCTGATCCATACCTGGCCACTGAACCCAGATGGGACAGGAGGAGAAAGTGAGGCTGGTGACTTTGCACAGCCTTCCTCACTTAAATCTGATTCATTTGAAAATCATGGCATCACCTCCCTGATGTCACCATCCTCTTCCAGAGCAAAGGACAAACAACAAAGGAGGGCTAACTTTAAAATTCTTGTGTCAGCTCGTGTTGTAACAGCCCTTATTTTTCCAAAGCATTCTAAAGTGTCTTCTGGCATAAACGAACAGGTAGTATTGACAGTCACATTCTGGGGATTCTCAAGTTCACCCTGGCAGCCCAAATGTAATCCCTACCCCACAATATTACTTTTTTCACTGGCTTCAAAATCCAAAGGCAACTCTATGAACTGTTGGGGGGATCAGGTTCCCTTCCCTGAAGGCTCCTAACCTCCTAGGCAAGCCTGCGCCTGGGATGGCAGATAAGAGGAGAGGACCTTCTGTTTGTTCTTCTTCCCTTTGGTACCAGGTCTTGTGAGATCTCAAAAGGCAGTTGGCACCTTCCTTTTTTCAGGCCCACAAGCAGCAGGATAGGAGCTACCAGAAAAGTTGTGACTGCAAAAGTGGCACAAGCAAAAAGACCAATGGAAGACAAATCACTCCTTTTGGATGCAAGCTCAATTTCAGCTTAAAACAAATCTACGGAAATGGAAAGCAAGGCTAGGTTAACAAAGAACGCATAGGCTTCTATGATCTTAAGTTTCTTTGCCAAGACCTCATAATCATTGGCGATATTTTTAGGTTCCTCCAGGAAGTGTCACGTGTGCCCACATATTTTTGTTATTCAGTCATGTCCAATGATTAGTGACCCTATTTGGGTCTACTACTGCAGTGGTTTGCTGTCCCTTCTCCAGCTCACTTGACAGATGAGGAAACTGAGGCAAACAGGGTTAAGTGACCTGCCCAGGGTCACACAGCTAGTAAATGTCTGAGTCTGGATTTGAGCTCAGGAAGATGAGTCTTTCTGCCTCTCAACCAAACATTATCCCCTGTACCACCTAGCAGTCCCATGTGCCTACACAAATCACCAGAAACCTATAGTTATCATCCATTTTGATAAGTCTTGGGGGGTTTTCTGTTATGTCTTGAATACATATGCCCTGGGAAAACAGAAGAGCTCTGAATTGTTACCAGGTTAACAAATAGCTGCCTCAGTACCCCTGAGCAGGGAATCACCAACCATTACTACTCTTTTTCTTCCTTGGGACTCTTACTCGATGATCTACTACCTGAAATCTGGGACTTCATAGTCATTCTACTATGTCAAGATTTTTTCCTCCCTCCTCTTCACAAAGAGTCTCAAATTGTTTTTAAGCTCTTAGTGTACGTTTCCTTTCTTTTCTGTGTAATATTCTTCCACTCTCCAATATCCTAACAAGGGTCAAGTCTCCCTTCTCTAGCTCAGATTCTCTTTTTCCCCCCCACTGAAGGCTCAGTTGTTTCGTTTAGGAACATGTCATTAGCCCAGACAGCCTGGACTATGGAGAGGTATTATCAAGCCACTCACCTTGTCAATCAATCAATAATCATTTATTGGTGTTGTTTAGGTTGGTTTTTGGTTTTTTTTTTTTTTTTTTTTTTTTCAGTTTTTTTCAGTCATGTCCAACTCTTTGTGACTCCTTTTAGGGTTTTCTTGGCAAAGATACTGGAACAGTTTGCCAGCTCATTTTTCAGGAGAAAACTGAGGAAAACAGGAATAAGTAACTTGCAAAGGCCACACAGCTAACAAGTGAACTCAGGAAGAGAAATCTTTCTGATTTCAGGCCTGGTACTCTATTCACTGTACTCTAAGTAACTACTATGTGTCAGGCACTAGGCTTATAAAAAGAGGTGAAAGACAGCTCCTGCCCTGGAGGAGCTTACAATCTACTAGGGGGATCAACAAACAAACATATCCAAAGCCAGCTAGCTACAGGATAAATAGGAAGTCATTAAAAGAGAGAAAGTGCTGGAATTACGACAGGTTTCGGGAAGTTTTACTGTAGAAAGTGAGAGACAAGAATACCCTTGGAACACAGAGACCAGTCGCTCAGCTGTGACAGAAAAATAAATATTGTACATTCGATGGAAGTGATTGCATAATTTTCCTTCCTCTCCACAATGGTTGAGATTTTGAACCTTATATTTCTGAACTAGCTGTGGGTGCTTACAAACCTCAAACCCTAATCACTTAGATAAAATTTTTACAGCAAATTATCACCTCTTAAACATTCAACCACTTTCCATAATCTCAGCTGCACCACAGCCACACCCACCTCCCCATCAGCCTCAGACCAAAACCCCGTTTATTTCACCCTTGTCCCACCTAACAATCTGCTTTATTAATTTGCTTTGTCTTCTCCTTGTCCTTTCATTTATTTCTTCTTACTTGTCTTGCTCTTGTTTCCCATCTCCCTTCTCCTGTACCTTCTTAAGTCTTTGGGTTCTACTCCCTAATTCTTTTTAGCCCTCCTTAATTCTTATATAACCTTCTTAATTCTTCCAGAAGTATGTAGGTTGGATCCGACTGAGCGAGCCCAAATTACTGACAAAATTTTGCCTCTTTTTGTTCTTGCTATATTTCAGTCAGAACTAGTCATATGACCTTGGTATCCAAAGGCTATGGCTGAATCTTCCTTTGACAACTGTGAGAATCCAACAGTTCTGCTGATCACCTATTTGACTTTGGGAAAGTTTTTTTTTTAATTATTAGTTTATGTATTTTTAGTTTTCAATGTTCACTTCCATAAGTTTTAAATTTTCTCCCCCTTCCCTCCCTTCCACCTCCCCAAGAGGGCATGCAATCCAATATGGGCTCCACATATACATTCCTATAAAATATTTTCACATTAGTCATGTTGTATAGGAAAATAGAGCAAATGGGAGAAACCGTGAGAAAGAAAAACAGAAAACAAAACAAAAACAGAAAACAGTCTGCTTTAATCTGCATTCAGACTCCATAGTTCTTTCTCTGTATGTGAATGGTATTTTCCATCATGAGTCTTTTGGAATTGTTTTAGGTCCTTGCATTGCTTAGAAAAGCTAAGTCTATCAAAATCAGTCATCACAGACCGTGGCTGTTTCTGGGTACAATGTTCTGCTCACATCACTCAGCATCAGTTCATATAAATCTTTCCAGGTTTTTCTGAAGTCTGCCTGTTCAGCTTTTCTTATAGCACAATAGTATTCCATTACCTTCATATACCACAACTTGTTCAGCCATTCCCCAATTGATGGGCATCCCCTCAATGTCCAATTCTTGGCCACCACAAAATGAGCTGCTATAAATATTTTTGTACATCTGGGTCCTTTTCCCATTTTTATGATCTCTTTGGGATACAGCCCTAAGTTTCTATTTTTTTATTTTTTTATTTTTATTTATTTATTTATTTACCTCACTGGGTCTCTATTCTGGACTTGGAGTTGGAAAGACCTAACTTTGAATCTTGACTCAGATACTTTAGTTTTGTGATTCCAGGAAACTCACTTAACAGTTCTGTGCCTCACTTTCCTCATCTGTAAAATGGGATGATAATAGTATCTATCTCACAGGGTGGTAAAGATTGAGTACGATCACATATGTAACTAACTATACAAATGGCAGACAATATAATTATTATAAAATGAAAATGGTTAAATGTGATGGCCTCTAAGGTCCCTTCGATGTTTTTGAGATCCTGTGATGCCAGAGATATCAGTCAGCAAATAGTTTGGGAGCATCTGCTAAGGGTTCAGCACTATGGAAGAGAATATAGAGAAATATAAGACACAGTCTCTGCTCTTAAAGAAATTACAATCTATTTGAAGTCACAAGCTAAGTGGAGCCATGATGAATTAGGGACTCTAGAGATTCAGAGGAGGGAGTGATCATTGTGGACTGGAGCAGTGAGTTAGAAAGGGGAAGGTCAGTAGAGGGAGGGGGGTTTAAACTGTCCCAGTGTATCATAGGACTGAGAACTGAAAGGCACCTCAGAAATCATCTAGAGCACCCCCCTGAATTTTGAGCCCAGAGGAAAAAAATGACTTGCCCAAGGTCACTCAGGTAGTTGCTGAGACTCCAAGTTTAGTGCCTTACACTACACTATAATGCCCTGGAGGATGGGTATTGATCACATAAGTGAAGAAAAGATGGAGAAGGCAGTCAGTTGGAGGAAACATCATTAGCCAAGACAGGAAGCATGAGCAGAATGTGAAACTCCATTAAAGCATCCATTAGCCTTTCTTGTTTGATTCATTATGATTTCATCATGGATAGAGGGCAGGGCCTAGAGTCAGGAGACCTGAGTTCAAATTTGGCCTCAGATACTTAATAGCTGTGTGACCCTGTTCAGGTCACTTCACCCTCAATTTCCTCATCTATAAAATGAGAAGGAAATGGTAAACCATTCCAGTATCTTTGCCAAGAAAACCCCAAACAGGAGTCACAAAGAGTTGTAAATGATTGAATAACAGCAGTTCTGAATCTGTCACTCCTGTCACTTTTATTTTTTCATGTTACCTGTGCTTCAGTGAAAAAAAAAGCAGTGAATTTGTAGTCAGACAACCTAGATTCAGATCCTGGCAATGATCTTTGGGAAATCTCTTCTCTCTGTGCGCCTCATTTTTCTCAGCAATCAAACTGGGGGCTGGACTAAATCACCTAGGAAATCTTTTCCACTTCCAGAACCCTGAGAGTTCTTTTCCTAAATACATCAATGTTCACTAGATTCATTTCCTGTTGTTTTATGGATATGTTTCTTAATCTTAGTGAGCCTCAGTTTCTCCATCTATAAAATGGGGTTAAATAACTGCCAAAACAACCAAGAACAAGTAAAATTATGGCTGGATCAGAGCTCCCAAGAACTTTGTAATCTCCATAAGTATCCGTGGGCCGTGGAGAGTAAATTATCCCTTGATCATCATTGGTAGGAGGCATTGGTGTGACCCAAGGAAAAGCTTGAAAAATGTATCCTATGTGTATTATTGCTTGCTAGAGGCTGTAAGGTCTTCACTGTAACAGGTGATTTGACCGGTCACAAACAAAATAATTCACATATCATGACCGGTGATACTTTCTGGAATTCAAAATATTTGCTTTAATAAAAAGTCATATTTTTTTCAAAGTTCCTCACTATGTTATCTGACTCCTCCCTCTGGGGCATAGTACCCAATTTAGTTGGTCTATCCCTAGGTCCAGCTCTGTCCTTGATAAATGTTGTTTGGGGCAGGGCAGTGTTGTTTTGTTTGAATGAAGATGCTACTGATATAGTCAAGGCAGAGGAGAGGAGGTTGGCTTCAAATATCCTTTCTGGAAAGCTAAGAGTCATACTGACAATTGTGGAGAGAGAATGTCAGAGCAAAGCAGGTGTCCTTAGAGAGAGACACTTAACTCCAGGACCTCATTTTTCCAGGACCTGTCCCTGGAATTTGGATGTGATCCCATAAATGTATCAGGCCTTGAGGGAGGGTGTCAATCTCCACTCCTTCTACGATTCTCTGACCAAGCAGGTTTCAGTCATTATCATTAATCCTGAAGCTCTGTGTGGTCTGGGAAGAAAAATGGGAAAATCTGTCTGCACATCTGGATCTGTTTGTGTTTATGTCTGGATTGTTGCCCTCTAAGAAATGTTTATGTCCCTATCTCCTTTCCGGGTTTCAAAGGCTGGTCTCCTGTCCACATGGGGATGGTGGATGGTACCTGGGCCTGAGCTCCAAGCGGCCAGACTTCAAGGTCTTGTCCTGACTTGCCACCAAGGAAATTTTTTTCCTCTTTCCCCTTTCCCTGGACTCCAGGTTTTCATCTATGACACCATGAGATGATCAGGCCTGCTTCTTCCCAGGACATCGTAATGAATCATCCTTCCCATAACCACATGAGAAACAACAGCTCACATCTCTACGGAATCCCCAACTAGGGCCTCCAAACTCAGCTGGGTGCATCCCAAACAGGGAAGACCACTGGGTGATTATGTTAGGGGCTCACACTGGTGCATTCTTCGCTTGGGAAAGAACAAACCATCTCCAGCAAAATGTGCTTCCTTCTCCAGCAAGTTAAGATACCTTCCCTCTTTGAGGTTTGGACAGGCACCAAATATATTAAGAAAAATTGAGGGTGAGTTTCCTATTCGAGTTGAATCACAATCACTTTCACCCACCTCACATTTTTTTAAAGCTGTTAGCGCAGTACCTGGAACATTGTAGGTGCTGTATAAATGCTTATTTCCTGATTTCTATATGTAAAATATGGCATAGTGGAAAGAAAGTTAGATTTAAGCTCCCAGGCCTTAAAGCTTCATCCCTATTCTTTGACTTACATGACCTTCCAGAGATCAAAATCTTTATCTCTAAAAATGGTGGAGACAGGCTAGAGAAACAAGGGTGGAATTGGAGAAGATGACGTTGAAGGTGCCTGCCAGAAATCCTACAATCCCAAAGGGACCTCCATTGAAAATCAGGTGGGAAGAGTTCTCAATTTGAAAAAATGTGACAACTAGGTCCTAATTAGTGGGAATAATGAATTCTGTGAAGTGGTTGCAATATTTGAATTTGCACTGCATACTTTCATTGGGCTGGAACCAATTACCATGCTTTAAATAATGTACACTGGAAAAAGCATGGAACCACTTTTCTGGGCCTCACCTTCCTCCTCTGTCAAAGAGGGATAATTGTACCACCCCATCTATCTCATGGGGTTTCCATGGGTATATGAGAAAGTACTTTGCAAAGTTAATATATAAGAGGTTCTGCTCTCTTAACCTAAGGAAATATGGAACAGGGGTATTATCTGATTTATTGAGGTGGGGGCAGGGGGCAGTGTACATTTTCCAACTGAATGGGATCTTGGGGGTTGGACAATGGTTTCCCCAGTCATCCAAGGGAACTGGTTCTTTTGTAAGACTCAAGCCCACTGGGGCCACTTCCCTCCCCAACTTAATGAGTCTGCCAGGGGCAGAGAAATGGGTGAGGCGGGTGTGGCCCAGGTGTTGTGGGGCAATCAGAAAGGGGCCTCCCGACATCCATTGAGCAAGACACCCCTTCTGAAGAGTTTCTTTCCCTACCCCTTTAAACACACCCCATGTCCCCTGCCCTCCCAACCCTCTCCACCCTGACAGATGGATTTAAGTTTACGCCACTAAATCATTCTCCAGCCCAACAACATGGGGCCCCACTGATGAACAGTAATTTCAGAACATGCCTTAACGAAAGCAATTAATGGCTGATGAACACCAGCAAGGGACTGTGGTGGAAGGTTCCTCTGGGAACATTCCTTAACACAAGTCCTATCTGAGCCTGACGGCTCTTTGGAGGTATCCATTTAGGTTGAAGGGCAGTGTGGGATAGCAGTAAACATGCTGAACTTAGAATCAGGAAGGCTTTGGGTCAAACTCTAACTTTGACATTTTCTGTGTGACAATGAGATCTTAAACTCTTGAGGCTTAAAGTAAAGATAATAAGGGCCTGAAATATATACCTCATAAAGGTGTTGTGAGGTGCAAATGAAGTAATGTAGCACTATTGGACAGATTTTAAAGTGCTCCATAAGTGGTAGTTACTATTTCAGAGGTCTGCTGGTTTAGCCAAGTTGGCATAAGAGTCCAGAGAGGCTTGGCCCTCCAGCTGGGCACTTGAGCTGCCCTTCATCAGCTCATGAGCCTCCTGACTCCCAGCCATCCCTGAACCTCCTCTGCCCTATGTCCTTTCACCTCTTAACTAATCACTAGGAATTTGTGACACTTTTCATCACTTTATAGTAATTTCACTAGAGTGACTGTGATGAACTTAGAAGACACATGACAGATCAATTTGTCCAACTTTTTACTCATTAGGAAATGGGGATCAGAGAAATTTAGTGATTTGTCCAAGATTGAAGAAACAACTTTCTTTTCCCCAAACCAGAAGAGAAAAGGATTTGGGCAGCTGCCCACCTCAGCAACCTCTGCTCCTTTTCTTGTCAATTTCTGATCAGAAAGGAGCAATTTTCCCTTCAGTGGAGTCCCTTTATTAGATAGTTGATGGCTGAATTTTTAAAAATTGATTCACTACCTGCATCTAGTATGTTTTCCTTATTGCATATTTTATACAATAATTTTATGCATATGTTTTTCATTGTATATCTTAAATATTATTTTCCTTTAAAAGCCATCTCATTTTAGGGGTCAGTCAGTCAACAAGCTGATAGCAAGCATTTATTAAGTGCTTACTAGTAGGCACTGCGTTAGATGCTGGAAATATAAATGCCCAGAAAAAGAAAAGCAGTCCCTGCCACCTGGGAACTTACATTCTAATGAGAGAAGACAACACATAAAAGGAAGATGAGGAGTGTTGGAGGAGGGAGTTATGCTTCAGATGGGAACATGATTGAGAAGTCCAAGGTGCAGCTTAGTGAGAAGTGATGGCTGGTCTGGGTGTCCTCCTTAAATACAGGCAGGTTCTAGGAGGACCCATGCAGGCAAATGAAGGGGCCTCGGGGTGAGAGTACTGCAAAGGTTCTGGGATGAAGTGGTTCCTGTGGCATGATGGAGAAGTCTGTTGTGCGGCCTGTTTTCTTTCTTTCCTAATTCATGCCACTAACAGGCATCACCAGAGGTACAGTTTATATTCAGTCTGATTGGGTATACAGAATAACCTATATCTGTGGAGCCAAAGGGTACAAAATAGGGTGTATCTCTCTTGCTTGGGCCTCTTTGAGGCAGCTGCTTAAATTTGAGACTTAAAGATCATAGGCAGAAAGGGGAATAGAAGGGTCACATGCAGAGGGCTGAGGTCAGGCTGGGAAAAACCTGCCCAGACCAAAAGGGGGCCCCTGTAGCCAGTGACCTAGATAGAATTGGGGGCCAAGAAAGTCGCAGTGTATGCATCATCACAAGGCAACAGGCCACAACATGATACTATAGGACTGGCCAGACCTGGTTGATGCTTTACTGAACTGCAAGTTCAACACAGGTCAACAATGGACACAACTGCTAGAAAAGCAAACACGATTCTAGGCTACAAAGAGAAGTATCATGTTCGGCGTGAGGGCATCCATCGAATTCTGAGTTAGCTCCATGCCTCAGGTGGATACAGAAGCCAGACCTGCCATCAGGATAAATCCAAGTTCAAATCTGGTCTCAGACACTTACTTGCTATGTGATCCAGGGCAAATCACTTAACTGCTGTCTGCCTCAGTTTCCTTAACTGTAAAATGAAAATGGTGATAATAATAGTGCCTATCTCCCAGGGTTGTTGTGAGGATTTAAAGGAGAATATTGGTAAAGTGCTTAACATAATGCCTGGCATGCAATAGGCACTATATAAATATTATCTATTATTATTGTTCTGCATCTGGAGCCTGATGTTCATTTCTGGGTGATATTCAATGGATTGGAGAGCATTAAGATGCAGGTGACCAGGATGGTAAGAGGGCAAGAGACCATGCCACACAAAGGGATTAGGGATGTTTACCAGGAAGAAGAAAAAACCTGAGAAGGACAGCAGCTGTCTTCAAGTATTTGAAGGGCCGTTTGAAGAACGGAGATTCAACTGTTCTACTTGGTCCCAGAGGACAGAACTAGGAGCAGTGTGAATCTATAGAGAGGCAGGTTTAGCCTAAATAACTTCATAACAATCAGAGCCATTAAAAGTAAAATTGGCTGCCTCTGGAAGTAATGAGTTCCTCCTCCCTGGAGAATTGTGAGCCTTAATGTTCGCTTACCAGGCATGGCAGAGAGGATTCCTATTCAAACATGGATGGGCCCAGAAGGTCTCTGCAGGAGGTAGGTGCCTTCCAGTGCTGAGATTCTGAGCTTCCAAGATCCAACCAACATTAGAATCTAGAGTCCATGGAGATCAACAAGAGACTGGGCCACGGAGGGTGGGTAAATCAGAGAAGGAGCCTGAGCATTGCCGAATGAAGGCAGGCAGGAATTGGCTTGGCCTCAGAGTTTTTATAGAATGTCTATGGTAGTAGCAACCAATCCCTGTTTGACTAACCTTGGCTGAGCAGGTAATTGGGAACACTTGGCCAAGATGGAGGGACTGAGGCAAGCAGCAGCTTCTAACAGGCGCACCCTGAAATCTCCATGGGAGGTAAACTGTGCACCTCCACCAAGTTTATCCAGCTGGGCAAGGAGAATGGGCCTTAACACTAGCATGAATGTTTTCCCTTGTAAGGTGCCCATTTCTCTCTGAGGTAACAAAAAGGGGAGCAGAAATAGAAGAGGGACAACCTACACACTCACAAAGGGGTAAGGAAAACTGTCACCTAAGCAGATGTCACTGTTTGTGAAACAGGCATCTGAGATCCTTGAAGCCCAGGGTCCTTATCGTTGGCACTAAACTGCTCTGTCTAGTTTGAAGTGAAAGGGATGGGGGGATTCCAGGCCCAGCCCTACTCCTGTTTGGAATGCTGACCTGGTACTTAACATTCCTCAGGACAGAGTTTCCGCTCTTCATTGTTCTCTTCTAGCCCCTGGCCCAGGGAGACCACCCAGCAGAGTCATTAGCAGAGGGGGCCAGGTACATCTTCCCTCCTCCAGGTGGTTTTTAATCTATTCCCACAAAATAAGAGGTTTTATAGCTTTAGTTGTTTTTTTTTTTCCATTTCTCTCTCTCTCCCTCTCTCTCTCTCTCTCTCTTTCTCTCTCTGTCTCTCTGTCTCTCCCTCTCTCTCCCCTTCTCTCTCTCTTTCTCTCTCTCTCTCTCTCTCTCTCTCTCTCTCTCTCTCTCTCTCTCTCTCTCTCTTTCTCCCTCCCCATACCTAGAATACTAGGGTGGGAGAAATCTTGGAGATTATCCAGTCCCACAAGGCTCTCACCCCTTCTTTAGGATAGGGAACTAGAAATAAATTCAGTTGGCATGTGTCTGATGGCTAGTCCTTCTGTCTTTATTCCTCTAGTTCTGGTGTAATAATAATTAAGAAGAATGTGCTTTGAAGTTTCCAAAGTGCTTTATATGTACTACCTTATTCTATCTTCCCAACCCTGTGAGGTCAGTGCCATCCCTATCCCCATTTCACAGATGTGTTCTCCATGTGTGGGCTCTAGGACACCACAGACTTGACCCTGGACCAATACAGGCCCCTGTGAACACCTCCTCCTCCTCCTCCACCCCTACTCACCACAGAGATTACCCAAAGGAAGAAAAACTCTGGCCTGTACACATATTCCACCTTTCTCCTGCCCTCACTCTAATCACACATTCTCTTCAACCCCATGTATAAGCCAGTCTGAGTAATAATAAACTAACTCCCCCATCCTACTATTTACCTCTCTTACATATTAGTAAATGAAGGTGATAGAAAAACAATTTCACCCCCCTAAAGAAGACACTTTTTGGAAAACTAAGTGTTCATTACAATTCTGTCCCATACTTGAATCCCTAGTGCCCCCCTGGCATGTGCCTAGAACACAGGAGGTGCTAAAAAAAAATGATTGATTGATTGGAGTACTCCAGCAAAAGTGTCATTTACACTCAGCCCCACCCAATTCAGCTATACTCCATAGCCTTGGCCCTATGGGAGCATTCCAGCATGATGTTCTACATGTCATCCAAGGGTGCACTTATGCTGTCTTCAGTCCTCATGCCCCACAGCAGACTCACTCTCCCTATTGAGCTACTTCTCATTTTCCAGATGAGGAAAAGTGAAACTCAGAGAAATGAAGCAAATTGCTAATTAGTAGCAGAGATAAAATCAGAACTCAGGTTTCATAGCCCCTCTCCCACCCCACCCCAAGTTTATAACCTTCCCTCCTGAGAGATGGTTATTTTGTGTAAGAAATTCAATTGAGTAGGTCTATGTCAAGTGACATCTGACCCACTTCTTTTGCAGAAGTGAAAGCAATGAGAAAAATCAAAGAAAGTACATTATCACAGCTAAGGTGATACTCCCAGAGTGAAGGCTACTTCTCAATGAATTAGAATGCATTCCCTGTAATCCACTTTGAGGAGAAAGAACCAAATTACAAGAAAACAAGCTGATATAAGAACTACATTTTTCATCATTTCCAGACTGAGACCTGGGATGTCTAACATAGACATACTCAAAGTATAGAGAAGAACCCAGAAGGTGTTGTCAATGATACAGCTGTTAATGATACCATGGCATCATCACACAGAGTCATTGTTACCTAGTCCTTTGGCTAAGACCTCAGGCATCTTGCAGCACAGTCCAATGATCAAGATGTTGTCAATGACATGCACAACACAAGGAAACACAAACACATGAGAAAAATCACCAAATTCCCTAAAACTGCTCTTCACTTGGCTTTTTGTTTCTTGTCCTCTCCTAATACATTTAGCTCTAAAGTCTAGTGTAAAACCTAGTTTTGGGAATATCGTCCCAGAGCCCTGAACTCTCTTTATTTTTTTTTTTAATGGAAAAAGACATATTTAATGTTACGTTATACTTGGATATCATCATATTGTGGTGTCTGGTAAAGAATTTACCATTTTGGCTGCGTCTATTCCAAAACTACATTTCTAACAATTATTATTTGGCACCTAATGCTTCCATATTTCTCTTTTAGATACCTAACACATGAGAGTAAAAACTGAGTAGAAATAAATAAGATAAGATAATTTGTGATACTTCTGGCATAATATGATCAGAAGATCTGGGCTGGACCAATAATACCTGGGTTTTACTTCCTGATTCAAGGTGGTAGTCAGGTCTCTGTCAGTAAAAAAATAAATGAGGGGGAAAAAAAAAAAATATATATATATACACACATGGTAGGTAATTTATATATATAAATTACCTACTGTGTTCCAGACAGAGTTGTAAGTGTAAGAATACAAGTATAAAAGTGAGATAGCCCTGACTCTTAAGCCTAAATTCAAACTCTAAACCTAATTCTGAGCTGGCAGTGACAAGACAATAATAATACACAACAGATGGACAGCCCCGAGTTTTTTTCCTGGTGTCCTCTCAATGTCAAGAGGAATCAAAAAGGCACTCTAGCACACTGAACAGACCCCCAGTGATGAGTTAATGGTAAGACTCCTTTACCTCAATGAAGCTTAAATTCAATAAGTGAGGATTTTTATGCCCTTAGGTGACCAGGAAGGTAAAGGAAGTCAAGCACTGGGGACAGCTTTGTCACCTTTTAGGAAAACTTACAGAATAAATCCTTTTATTAAGGGGATTTGTTCTGTGAAGTTTGGATTCTGTCAAAGGGCCACACTTGAGGACCTAGAGAGCCACCTGTGACCTCAAGGCCAAAGGCTCTCCACACCTGGCCTAGAGTTTGGCCAATGTCATCCCCTTCATCTTAACTTTTGTCCTGCCTCTGGACTCTGATGACTCAGGGAGAGAGAGTGAGGCTGACGACTGTGTCTCACTTAAATTTAATTCATGAGACAAATCAAGACATCACTGGCGATGTCATTGGTCCCCTTCAAAAACAAAAGATAAACAACAATTTGCATATGTTTATATGTGTGTATATATTTTATTATAT
>CM053589.1:90377812-90413110 GCA_028646515.1 Pseudochirops corinnae
AAAAAGATCCCAAAAAGAAAACACCTAGGAATATCATAGCCAAATTCCAGAGTTCCCAGACCAAAGAGAAAATATTACAAGCAGACAGGAAGAAATAATTTTAGTATTGTGAAAACACAATCAGGATAACACAAGATCTAGCAACTTCTACATTAAGGGATCAAAGGGCTTGGAATATGATATTCCAGAGGTCAAAGGAACTAGGATTAAAACCAAGAATCACCTACCCAGCAAAACTGAGTATAATGCTTCAGGAGAAAATATGGTCATTCAATGAAATAGAAGACTTTCAAACATTCTTTTTTTTTTAATAGTTGACTTTTTTTTTATTAACACATATACATTTACTTGTTTTCTGGCTTGTTGAAGCAGTAGGTTAGACAACACTTGCCACAATAATGTCTGTCAAAATGGCTAGCCATAAAGACTCCAGCACCACATTCATCAGAAGAGCACTCTCATCATAGGCGGCTAATCTTGCCATTCTCATCAACCTTGTAGTACTTCAGAACAGCAAGCTTAACCTTCTTTCTCTTATGCTTGTTCTTTTTGGGAGTGGTGTAAGACTTCTTTATCCTCTTCTTGGCACCACCACAAAACGTCAGAACAAGGTAAAGGGTAGATTCCTTCTGAATGTTGTAGTCAGACAAAGTACGTCCATCTTCCAGTTGCTTGCCCGCAAAAATCAATCTTTGTTGATCAGGTGGAATACCTTCCTTATCTTGTATCTTGGACTTGACATTTTCAATAATATCAGACAGTTCAACCTCAAAGGTGATGGTCTTCCCTGTCAAAGTCTTCACAAAAATCTGCATCATGGCACTGGGTCCACCCAATGATGGCGGATCCAAAAGACTTTAAGCATTCTTCAAGAAAAATCCAGAGCTGAACAGAAAATTTGACTTTCAAATACAAGAAGCAAGAGAAGCTTGAGAAGGTAAACAGGGAAAAGAAGTCATAAGGAACTTATTAAAGTTGAACTATTTACATTCCTACATGGAAAAATTATAATTGTAACTCATGAGACTTTTCTCAGTATGAGGATAGTTGAAGGGAATATATATGTATACATACACATATATATGTATGTATAGGAGGGTATATGTGTATATAGATATATATGAGAGAGTGGGCATATATATGTTCATGTATACATAGACAGAGGGCACAGGATCAGTTGAATAGGAAGGGATGATATCTAAAAAATAAAATTAAGAGGTGAGAGGAATATATAATGAGAGAAGGAGAAGGGGAGAGATAGATTAGGGTAAATTATCTCATATAAAAGAGACAAGAGAAAACTGTTACAATAGAGGGGAAGAACAGGAAAGCGAAAGGGAATGGGTCAACCTTATTCTCTTTGAATTTGGCTTAAGGAGGGAATAACACACATGCTCATTTGGGGATCTTATCCTACAGGAAAGTAGAGATGGAGGGGATAATAGCGGGGAGCATAGAAGGGAGGGAAAATTGGGGGAGAGGGTAGTTAGAAGCACACACTTTTGAAAAGGGATAGTGTCAAAGTCGAAAACAGAGTAAGTGGGGGGCAGGATAGAATGGAGGGAAATATAGTTAGTCTTTCACAATATATCTACTATGGAAAGTTTTGCATAACTACACACATATAACCTATATTGAATTGCTTATCTTCCCAGTGGAGGCAGGTGAGGAGGGAAGAAGGGAAAGAATCTGGAAATCAAAGTTTTAAAGACAGATGTTTAAAAAAAATGTTTTTTACATACAACTGGGAAATAAGATACACAGGCACTAGGGTATAGAAATCCATCTTGCCCTACTAGAAAGTTAGGGGGCGGATGGGGGAGGATATAAGAGAGAGAGCAGATTGGGAGAAGGGGTATTCAGTAGGCTTACTATTTTGGAGTCGGGGGTAGAGGAAAGACAGGAAGAAAATTTGTAACTAAAAAAAAATAAAGAATATTACTACCACCACTATCACTACTACTACCATGACCACTACTACCACCACCACTACTACTACTACCAATACTACTACTACTACTACTATTGCTACTACTACTACTACTAACTACTAACTACTACTATTACAAAGCTAGGTGGCACAGTAGATAGAGTGCTAGACCTGGAGTCAGGAAGATTCATTTTTCTGAGTTCTGGCCTCAGCCACTTAGTAGCTGTGTGACCTTGGGTAAGTCACTTCACCCTATTTACCTCAGTTTCCTCATCTATCAGATGAGCTAGAGAAGGGAATGGCAGACCACTGCAGTAGCTTTGCCAAGAAAACCCCAAATGAGATCACAAAGAGTTGGACAGGACATGCTTGAAACAACTGAATAGCAACAAAAAAATGGTTTGTGGAATGCATTAGTGATGAGACATTGGTAATTGTCTAGTTGAGTACCTTAGCTCCTTCAAAGGGTGGGAAGTTCAGTCGTTACTCTTACCTGCTTCTCAGAGCTGCTCTAATGTTTAGGCATTCCAAATCTGGAGTGTGTGTGTGTGTGTGTGTGTGTGTGTGTGCGCCTATTGCATATGAAGCACTTAGTAAATTCTTGTGATTGTGGTCATGGTTTATTGTTTCCTCCTCTAGGACTCAGTTTCCTAAGCTGTAAAATGAAGAGACCAGATGACATGGCCTCTAAGGTTTCTTCATCTCTAAACCCATGATCCTTTGATCCTAGAATCTACTTGGGTGAGATGATATGTGCTTGGTAGACAGTTTGCTATATAAGCCAGTATGGTGTTGTGTGAAAAAATATAGGATGTGGAATAAGAGGAATTGAGTTCCTGAGGGAACCCTATTTGGGAAGATTATTTCTGTCCTCTGGGCTTCGATTTCCTCAGCTGTAAATTGAGGGGTTGGACCAGATGGCCCCCAAGCTTTTTCCTGCTCTAAATCCTATGATTCTATGTTGAGTGGCCTCCTTTCCCCCATTCTTTTGCCAATCCTCCACCAACCAGTATCTAGAATAGCCTTGACCTTGTAGGGTGCATGCACTTTCTTACTGGGATCCCAGTCCAGTTGCTTGTCACTCCTGATTCAGGCTTTTATCCTCCTTGCCCAGTTATTTAAAGGGGTCAGAGTGGGAATGGGAGCATTGGTCTCAGGGTAGGTGGGTGTAAAGCTAGACTAGATCCCAAGTGCTTTCTCTGTGCCTGTGACTCTCTCTGGAGTGAATTTCAGTAATCTGTGTTTCTGCCCTCATGAAGTAACCTATTCTTTTATCAATCATTCATTTATTCAGTCAATCAGTCCCCAAGCATTTTATTAAGGGCTTACTTTGTGCTAAGGGCTAGAGACACAAAGAATGGCCAAAACCCTCCCTGCCCTCAAGGAGCTCACATTTTAATGAGAAAAGCAACATATAAATTAATAAGTATAAACAAGATCTGGTCCATTACCAGTCTCTTGACTTATGTCTTGCCACTGGACTCCAAATTACTCTGGAGGAGGGAGTAAGTCTGATGATTTTGCAGAGCTCTGCCTCACTTAAATCTGACTTACTTGCAATTCAGATATCACCCTCCTGATGTCATTAGTCTTCTTCAGGAAGGAAGGATGACCAGCAATACACAAGATGTACACAGAATCTATGAAAGGTGATCTAAAGGAGGAAGGCACTAGCAACTGGGAAGACCAGGAAAGGCCTCCTGCACAAGGTGGAATTTAAACTGAATCTTAAAGGAAGCTGGGGAAGGGAAGAAGGAAAGGTGAAGAGAGAAAGCAGTCCAGGTGTAGGGGACAGCCAGAGCGAAAACACAGAGATGGGGAATAGTAGGACACACACCACCATAGAGTTCATAGAAGGGAGTAAAGTATGAGAAACCTGGCCATGCTTTTTCTTCAAGTATGAACCTTTTCCATGGATTTCCATAAATTTGACACAGGGAGTTTACCCAACATGCCAAGGTCCTACCTCTCATCCTTTTGACATTACATAAATACTTACGGAGTACAAAGGTTGCCTATTGATCATTCATCACTCTATTTAAAATCACATATTTTTTCTGTGGGGAATAATAGCTAACTATTAATTAAATGATAGTTATATAGCACCTACTATGTGCTAGTCAATGTGTTAAGCACTTCATAAATATCTCATTTGATCCTCACAACAACCCTAGGAGGAAGGTGCTATTGTTATTTCCAGTTTAAGGTGGGGAACCTGAGGCAAACAGGTTAAGCGACTTGTCCAGAGTCACACAGCTAGTGCACATTTGAACTCGAGTCTTCCCGACTCCAGACCCAGCACTTCATCTACAGCACCACCTAGCTGTCTATAAGGACGATGCCATCTTTACACTGTTTATCCTGAGCAACTCCTGTTTAAAATATGTTGCAGCCTGTTCACTGTCATCCTCATGCATTCAGTCAATAAGCACTGTGCTAATTATAACACTCACTGACTGTGTGATCCTGGACAAGTCACTTAATTTCTCGGGGTCACTCCATTTCTTTGCTCCAGGCATTTTCTCTGGCTATTCCCCCAGACCAGGAATGCTCTCCCTCCTCATCTCCACCTTCTGTTTGCCCTGGCTTCCTTCAAGTCTTGGCTAAAATTCCACAGTCTACAGGAAGCCTTTACCAATTTTCCTTAATACAAACATGTTCCCTCCACTGATTATTTCCTATTTTTCCTGGACATAGCTTGTTTGTACACAATCATTTGTCTTCCCCATTAGACTGTGAGCTCCTGGAGAGCATGGACTGTCTTTTACCTTTTTATGTACCCCTACTGCTTAGCACAGTGCCTGGAATATAGTAGGTGCTTAATAATTCATAATAAATAATAAAAATAATAATTACTGCCTAATTGATCTATGTGATTCTCTAAGACTGTAAATTGTAGGGGCAGCTAGGTGGTGCAGTGAATAGAGCACAGCCAGGAGGATCTGAGTTCAAATTCGACCTCAGACACAAAACTAGCCGTGTGACCTTGGGCAAGTCACTTAACCCCAATTGCCACACCTTCCCCCCTCCAAAAAGAAAAAAAAAACTGTAAATTGTAGAGAAGGTGCTGATCTTCACGGGTAGGAGTTCTCCACCTTCAGCTTCCCAATCACAAATTCACAATCTGCCAGGTACTGTACCCCACCCTTGCTGTTTGGTAGATCTTCAATTTCAATCTTCAGGCACTACATTATTTCATGACACACAGCTATACAGATCACCAGAAGAATCTTGGCATTAAAAAGATGGGCCTCTGTTGGAGAGAGAAGCTTGGGGACAATATAGTTTCCCAAGGGCAGTCCAGCCTACCTTCTCCTCCTCTCTGCTTAGTTCTAGGCCTAGCTCATTGTTCATTATATAGGAGTCCTTTTTTATGTATGTTTGTTACTAATTTAATGGTTCCCCTGATGGTCCATGTGCCGGGTAGTTTGCTTACTAATGAATTAGGAATTGCCCAGATACCATGGGCTTCAGGTTGGTCATTAAATATATCTCTTTACAGAGAAAAAAATGCTTCTTTGTTTTGTAGAGTTCAGCTTCCAGGCTTTTTGTGTCCAAGGGTCAAAGATCTCAGGAGTTCAGGTCCTTAAATATTTAGAATATAGAAGACTTGTTAACAGATTGCCTCTTGGGGGAAGCTGAGAGTCCCAGAATTCTAAGCTGGAGAATTTAGAGATCATAATCCTGGTTCCAGGTAATGCAAGCATGGTCCCTCAGAAGAAAATAAGCCATCCAGCTCCAGAGAGGGATCAGGGAGACTCTAGAACAATGCCGATCCCTTAAACCTAGAAGGACTCATCTAGATAGTGATTGCTTATAATTTGAACTCAGGTCTTCCTCATTACGAGTGTCTGTTCGTTATGCCAACCAGCTGTCTTTTTTTCAATAGTTTGCTAATGGGCTCCATATCTCTCCCCATTCCAATCCATCCTCAATTCACTTGTTGAATTGAGTGATTTTCCTAAAATGCAAGTTTAACCATGTCACACCCAACTCAATAAATTCCAGTGGCTCTTTAACTTCCAGTATCAAATTTAAGATTCTCTGTTGGACAGTTAAAGCTCTTCATAACTTAACTTCTTTCTGCCTTTATAGTCTTGTACTTCACCTCTCTCCACACAGTCTATTATCTAGCTACACTGACCTAGTTGCTGTTTCTGGCACAGGACATCCTTCTCCCATTCCTATGACTTTTCACTGGCTATCCCCATGCCTGGAATGTTTTCCTTCCTCGTTTCCAGTTCCTGGCTTACCTGGTTTTCTTTAACACTCACCTCAAATCTCTCTTTCTAGGAGGCTTCTCTCTCTCTCTTTTTAATCATGGCTTTCAGGTAATCTAATAATTCTCAAATTATCTCTCCTTGATCTATTTTCCAGGCCAGTTGTTTTTCTGATAAGATATTTCACACTTTCCTCTATTTTTTTTTCAGTCTTTTAACTTTATTTTGGTCATTTTTGATGTCTCAGGGAGTCATTAGCTTCTCTTTGACCAATTCTAACTTTTAAAGAATTATTTTCTTCAGTGAACTTTTGTATCTTTTACCAATTGTATGATTCTGATTCTTAAGGAATTATTTTCTTCAATATTTTTTGTACTTCTTTAACCAAGCTATTAACTCTTTTGTCATAATGTTCTTGCATTGCTCTCATTTCTTTTCCCAATTTTTCCTCTACTGCTCTTATCTGATTTTTCAAAATATTTTTTATTGCTTTAAAAAAAAAAAAAAATCACTCTTCTAGTAATTCTTGTTGGGTTTGTGCCCTATCTATATTTTTCTTTGATGCTTTGCTTATAGAGGTTTTCAAGGAATTGTCTTCTTCTGAGTTAGTCTTGAGCTTCCCTATCACCATTATAGTTTTTTATAGTCAGGTTCTCTTTTTGTTATTTGCTCATTTTCCAGCCTATTTCTTAATTTCCGACTTTATGTTAAAGTTGGGCTCTGCTCACCTCCAGGGGAGTGGGTATGAGTGTCTCAAGCTTTAGCCATTTATGCCCTGATGTTTTCACAGTTGTTGCTTCCAGGGTGGTGTGATCCAGAGAGAGGTGTAGTCACTACCCTCCTAGTTTACACTATGGTCCTAACTGAAGTAGGTTTCCTTCTTTCTCAATACCATAACACCTTTCCACCCTGGAACTACAACTAGTACCTAGGAAGGGCCTCTTTTTCTTCTCAACTACAAGTGCTTTTCTTGAATCTTTTTGAATATGTGATCTAATACTGTGTAATGGGTAACTGCTATCCAGAACTATGTAACGGGCAATGGGATTACCCTAGAGCACCCAGTCCTGCTAACTAGTGCTAGTTCAGGAATTTTCTGTAATCTCTTTCTTACCAGCAGTTCAATCCCCTTATCAACTCTGGGCACTGAGTTCTCCTAGGACAGCTGCTGCCACTGCTGTTGCTATTGCCACCTCTGCCTCTAAGGCTCATAGCTGCTGTCCTATAGCTGCTGTTGCTCCTGGCCAGCCTCTCCCCCCTCCCCCCATATCTGAAGACCTCACTCTCTGATATCCTAAGTTGTCCTGGGCTAGAAAAATGACTCATTTTCTTTAGTTGGTATGCCACTTAGAATTTGATTTGACATGCTTTTTAAAGTTATTTAGAGAGTAATGTTAGGAAGGCTCTGGGGAAAAATGCTTTCCTTACTCTGCCACCTTGGCTCTATTTCCATCTCAGGTGTTTCTCACTCCCTCTCCCCTCCACACTCCTGCCCATTTCCTTCCTTCCAATTGTAATATGTGTGTGTGTGTGTGTGAATGTATATGCATGTATATGTGCATACATATATATCTTGTATGTGCATAATTATCTGTGTGTTGTCTCCTCCATTAGAATGTGAGCTCCTTGGGAACGGAAACCCTTGTTTTTGCCTTTTATCATGTCCCCCTAGCTTTGTTGCTGAGCCCTTTCAGTCATGTCCAACTCTCTGTGATCCCATTTGGGATTTTCTTGGCAAAGATACCAGAGTGATTTACCATTTTATTCTCCAACTCATTTTTCAGAGGAGAAAACTGAGGCAAAGAGGGTTAAGTGACTTGCCTAGGGTCACACAGCTAGTAAATGCCTAAGGACAGATTTGAGCTCATTCCAAGTCCACTTTGCCACCTAGCTGCCCTACCCCCACCCCAGTTCAGCAGAGTGCTAAGATTTATTGTTGTTATTGTTTCTTTTATTCTCAAAGAGGACCATGACATCAGGAAGGTGATATCATGACTTGCAAGTGAATTAGATTTAAGTGAGGCGGGGCTGTGCAAGGTCACCAGCCTCACTTTCTCCTACAGAACCATCTGGGTCCAGTGGCAAGATAAAGACCAAGACAACTGGAGATGGTCCCAGATGCAGGGGGAGACCTTGGCCTTTTTAAGCTAAAATCATTCCAAGTTCTCAGTTTGTCTGAGGCAATGCCCATTCGGTGATTAAGACAAGGTAAGAAACGAGGGGAAAAAATGCCTTTTTAAGTCAAGGTCTTTCCCAGGTCTGAGTTTGTCTGAGGCAATGTCACTTAACCCTGTTTGCCTCAATTTCCTCGTCATCAAATAAGCTGGAGAAAGAAGGAAATGGCAAATCATTCCAGTATCTTTGCTAAGAAAACCTTAAATGGGGTCACAAAGAAGCAGTCTCAACTGAAACAACTGAACAACCATTGAAGACGCTCCCCCTCCCTTCCCCTGCCCAAATCTCTAAATCCTGGACCTTACATCAATAAAAGACTTCACTGCACATTGGTGACAGTTCTGGCTACTTCACATAGCGGGGAATACACATGTGGAATTCATTTTCAGGTGGTACAGGCAGAAAATAGAGGAAAGGGAGAGGGTAGGGTAAGGAAAAAAAAAATTAATACCGAAATGAGAAACACTAACCAGCCAGAAATGTGCTGGCTAATAAGGCAGGCCTGAGAAGGGCCTAGTGCTTTCTTTCTTCCTTCCTTTCCTCCATTTCCCCTTCCATCCCTGTTAGAAGTGGACAGTCCATCTGGTGCCAAGTGTAAACTCTACATAAATATTCCCTCGGGGACTCCAACCTTATGTTGAATGTTGCTGTCCAAAGACTGTGTTTACAGCTTAGCTTAGAAAACAGGAATCAATACCAGGAGACAGAATAGACTGTGAGTCTTGGCCTAGGGAACACTACAGAGCCATCATCCTGGCTGTTTTTGGAATAGTAACATTTCCAGGATAGCTTCACACATGCAAAAAATAAGATCATCAGACAGTATGTCAAAAAGTCCTCCCCAGGGACAAGGGGCTCTCCAAAGTCCTTTTTGTTGTTTGGTCACGTCTGACTCTTTGTGATCCCATTTGGGGTTCTCTTGGCAAAGGTAATGGAATGGCTTACCATTTTCTTCTCATTTTACAGATGGAGAAACTGAGGCAAGCAGGATTAAGTGACTTGCACAGGGTTGAACAGCTAGTAAGTGTCTGAAGCCAGATTTGAGCATAACAATAAAAAGATAGTTCAAAAGTCAAGGAAATGAGCAATATACTAAATCATATCAATAAGGAAAAGCAACATAAATCTCATAATTATATCAATAGACAGAGAAAATCTGTAATAAAATACAGCATTTATTTAATATTTGGTCTCAGGACCCCTTTACATTCTAAAAATGATTAAGGATCCCAAGGAATTTTGTTTGTATGGTTATATCAACTGCTATTTAAGGTATTAGAAGTTAAAATGGGTAAAATTTAAAAATATTTATTAATTCATCTGAAATAATAATAAACCAATTATATGTTGACGTAAATAAAATATTTTTATGAAAAATAACTATATTTCCCCAAAAACATTTTGGTGAAAAGAATGGCATTGTTTTACATTTTTGCAGCTCTAATGTCCAATTTAAGAGAAGACAGCTAGATTCTCATATCTGCTTCTTTATTCAGTCTGTTGTGATATATACTTTTAGCTGAAGCATATGAAGAAAAAAATGAGGAGTGACTAGGTGGTGCAGTGAATAGAGCACTGGCCCTGGAGTCAGGAGGACTTGAGTTCAAATCCGACCTCAAACACTTGATCACACTTACTAGCCATGTGACCTTGAGCAAGTCATTTAACCCTGATTGCGCTGCCTTCCCCCTTCAAAAAGAAAAAAGAAAAAATGACCTCACATAGGTAGGTAGGTAGGTGGGAAAGGGAGGAGGATTTTAATAGCTTTTGGATAATTGTGGACATTCTTCTTTGACACCATACCAAAACTAACAAGTAGTAGTTTCTTGAAGGTTAGTTAATGGTTAGTCATCTTGACTCTTGCCTTCTCACTGGACTCCAGTGACTCTGGAGGAGAGAGTGAGGCTGACAGCTTTGTGTAGGTCTGCCTCACTTAGATCTAATTCATTCACAAGTCAAGGTATCACTTTCATGATGTCATTGATCCCCTTCAAGAAATGAAGGATGAACAACAACAACAATATAATGTGGAATCAGAAATAGCCACATCAACGAACTTTTGATTCTCTGTTACATTAAAATCCATTAGTCTATCCTGCACTGAGAATGGATCTTTTACTCATGTATGACTTTATAACATCATACATTGGTCATTTTTAAAATAGTTCACTGAACTAGAGGGATCTTCCAAGTATTAACACATTTCATTACTCAAAATGAAAAAAGTAACCCTCCCAAATTCATTAGTATCACCATCCAATCTCATCAGAAAAATCTCTAAGTACTGGGAAGCTAGCAAGCTCCCAGTGGCACATGCAAGTTTTCCAAAATTCTAATTTTCTCTCGAAGGCTCAAATTTTATCATTTAGCAACCAATAGTTGTTTTCTTTGAATTGATGGAGTCACTTCATTTGTTTTCAAGAAAATGTCTGTCAATATCCACATCTGAATAATCATACTTTGACTATCAGGCATTCTTCCAAGTAAAAATGGTGTTCCATGAAAAAAGGCACTAGTTCAGCTTGCAATTCAAACAATCCCACAAATGTTTCATGGAGACAACCACCGTATTTCAGCATGCAGTAGAAATACTGCTTTGTACTTCACATTTCATCACACAGAATATAAAAAAGTTGATGGGGAGGGAGTGGAAGGATAGGGAGGAACTCCAGAACTCAGAATCTTATGCAGATGAATGTTGAAAACGAAAAACAAGTAAACAAATTTTTAAAAAATAATATCAAAAAGGCCTGTAATCAAGGAAGGAGATTTAATTTAAAAAATTACTTTAAAAACTGTTACTTCATCAAAGACATGCTTAAATGAAAATGGTATTTTTTTTTTTACTACAAATGCATGGTGGTAAATAAGACAATGACCGCTGGGTAGTTTGACGCCTTTGCCTTGATTCCTGCTAAGGTGCCCGCAGCTTCACCCACCATTGTTTTCGCACCATCAGTGCTAGTGTGGACACAGTTGTTCCAAGACAAAACATGAGATTCAAAAAAGTTATTCAACACGCTGAATATTTCAACACCACTTGTGCTTGTTGCCAAACATTCACATAAAAGATATTTTTGATGCTTAAGTGGTGCTGATACCAGACAAATAAAAGCAAAACAGCAGGTCCAGCCTTGCCTATAGATTTGTCCATTTATAAAGGAAAAGAACAATTCTGCAGACAAGATTATTAATTCAGTCTTCATGTTTACAGCTAATCTTTAATGCACAGGTCATGTCGCCTCTGGAAAACTCCATTATATATTCTTGATAAGAATGAGAGTGAAAAAAGCAGATAATATTATATATTATATATATATATAACACATATATACATATGTATATGTGTATATATTTATTGTGTATGTATATGTATATGTGTGTATACATACACACACATATAGTAGGTCAATAATTTTTACCTCAGATCACCTGAAAGAGAAATGGGTCCACAGAATACACTTTGAGAACTACTCATTTAGAGTTTGATGGTCAGTTCTGGGCATGTTATTAAGTTTGAGAGTTAGAAGGACAACCACAATGGTGAAAGACTTTGAGAGTATCATGATAATTGAGTATCAATTGAAAGAACTGGGGACATTTAGTCTGGTAATAGAGTAGGTAGGTGACTTCAAATCTAGCCTCAGACTTACTAGCTGTGTGGCCCTGGACAAGTCACTTAACCCTATTTGCCTCAGTTTCTTCATCTAGAAAATGAGTTGGAGAAGGAAATGGCAAGTCATTCTGGTATCTTTGCCAAGAAAACTTCAAATGGGGTAATGAAGAGTCAGACACTACTAAACAATAGTCTAGTGATAAGAAGATGGTGGGAAGGGGCAGTGCATCATGTCTGTCTTTAAGTACTTGAAGGATTGTCCCCTGGAAGAAATATTAGGAGCAATGAATTTAAGAGGCAAATTTAAGCTTCATACAAGGAAAAACCTTTGGATCAAAGTGGTTTGGAATGCTTCACAAGGTAATGGGTTGTTCCTTGCTAGAGATCTTCAAGCAAAGGCAGCAGGCACCAGCGTATTTGTCAGGAATTGATCTATTCATTAATGGAGCAACAAGTAAAATTGATGTTAGGGAAGGGATTCCTAATCAGGTATGCATTGAACTAGAAAGCCTTTGAGTGAGACCTGTTCCTGTTCTGAGCTTCCACTCCTCTGTGTATCCCCTGTGCCAAAAGCCCATTGGTAGGAGACTCTCTCCTTGTTGCTAGATGAAGGCCCTCACCCACTGAGGGGAGGGCAGAACTGGAGAGCTTCAGTCTTCTTTGGGAACTCTCAAGCAGGAGTCTCCCTTTGGGACTCTGACTTCTCCAGTCTGTTGCTACATCTGTAACTAAGCCTGTTCTAAGCAATTCAGGGGCAGAATCCTGTGTGCTGTGAGAGATGTGTCCTACATATAGCATGGGAGCTTCATTGTGCTCCTTGTTGTTGATCAGTTGTTTCAGTCATGTCTAATTCTTCATGACCCCATTTGGAGTTTTCTTGTAAGGATATTGGAGCAGTTTGTCATTTCCTTCTCCAGTTCATTTTACAGATGAGGAAACTGAGGCAAACAGAGTTAAGTGACTTGCCTAAGGTCAAACAAATAGTAAGTGTCTGGGGCCAGATTTGAACTCACAAAGATAAGTTTTCCTGACTCCAGGCTTCTGAGTCACTTAGCTGCCCCAGATTGTCCTTAAAGGGAGACAAAATAGGCATCTTTAACCTCTTTCCTCCCTCCACCCTCTCCACCCCATCCCCTACTCTACTCCAAAGGAAATTTTAATTCCTGCTAGAAGGGAAAGCAGAAAGTTGGGGTTAAAAGTTTAGCCCGGGGTAGTGAACCTGCGCCTTGAGGCCACATGGGGCCCTCTAGATCCTCAAGAGCAGCCCATTGACTGAATCCAAGCCTCACAGAACAAATCCCTTTAATAAAAGGATTTGTTCTGTAAAACTTGGACTCAGTCAAAAGGCCACACTCAAGGATCTAGAAGGCCACACGTATCCTGGAGGCCTCAGGTTCATAACCCCTGGTTTAGCCATTTTGCTCTCCTCAGAGAGGAGTGTGGGCTAGAATTATATGTATCTACTCCCATAAATATTATTAGTATAGGGAAGGTGATTTTCAGGTTCAAGTTAATTTCTAAACATTGCTTCATTAATATAGGGAGTGGGGAAAGTTAGGACCCCGAGCTTTATTTCTAAGGTTTTATCCCTTCCCACCAAATAACAGCTCCACAATGAACACACATTTAACCAAATCAAATAGGAAAAAAACAAAAAGCAGAGAAAGCATAGCAGAATATATTCCAGACAATACAAAGTGAAGAAACTCTTCCATTGGGAGCAAGATAACTCAACTCAACAGAGAGTGAGAATGAGAGACAGACAAAGACAGAGAGAAGCTGGGATCTCACCCAAGGAGAAGTGCCCCTAAGCCTAGTATAGCAAGCTGGGAATAGGGACAAGATGGAGACTACCAGTTCCTCTCACGTAAGATTCTTCCTAGAGTCTTTTCCTTCAGCAATCTGAAGTGAGATTGGTATCTTTCATCTTCTCTCTTGAAGGTAGAATCCAGAAGAACCCAAAGCAACTGCAGAGCCCAAAGTAACTTGGAAAAAAAAGACAACTGGATGAAGACTGGAGGTGTTTTCTCTCTCTGTTCTTCCTCTGTCTCTCCATCTCTCTATCTCTTTCTGTCTCTGTCTCTGCCTCTCTCTTTCTGTTTCTCTCTCACCAATTCCATCCCACCCTTAACAAAGATGTGGGACATTGATCTCTCCTAGTAAGGACAGAATCCTGTACCAATGGGCTCTGGGACTGGGGTTATATGAGAAATAAATGTGCCCCCAACCCACATCCTGTAGGGGTCAGCTAAACGGAGATAAACACAAGATTTTTGTCTGTCTCTTGAGATTTTCCCAGATCCTCCCCATCATGTCTCATAATTGACTCTTCTCTGATATCTGCTCTGAGTTTGAGGGCCCCTGCGGCAGCTGAAGATAAAAATCATTATTATTATCTATGAATATTTGGCAAATGAATGAATAAATGAAAATTCTAGTTCTACACATTATGCCTTTTGCTTTCCTAGGAACCAATACTTGACTCTCACTTCAACCCCGCCAATTAAAATCCACATGCCCAGGTGCTGTCTGCAGATGCATAGGTAGCAAAATCTGATGGTATAGCAAGTGCAGTCCTGGAGCTTCCTGTAGGTCTGTCCTGGGAAGTTCTACCTCCTGCCTCCCAGAGGCTGAATAGACCCAGGGGGAGTAAAAAGGAAGGGGACTGGGAGTAAGTGAATAAAAGACAGGAAGAAGAAAGGAGAGGAACCACCAGAGAGGGAAAAACAAATCACTTAAAATCTGGGGAACTGTGGGCTTTTGACAGGAACTCCTTTAGGCCTAGGTAAGATATGCAGAGCAGAGCAAGGTTCCCTGGGCTGAGCTGTAGCATATAGCATTCAGGTCTCAGGAACACAGAAGGTCAGCTATTCCTGAGAGTGCCCCTTTGGGATAACCAGTGCCCTCTAGGAAACTGGCCACAAGACTATAAATCACAACTGAACTTATGTTCCTTTGAAAATCTGCACAGAATTCACAGAATCTGGGACTAGGGCTGAAGAGAGAATTGGGCTTCTTGACTGAAAAAAAAAGAAAGAAGAATGCCTAGGTTGAATCCACCAGGGGTCACTGTCATGGCAGAAAATAATCCTGGAAAATAATTGTCAAAAAAAAAAACCACATAGAATGGAGCAGCAGAAACCAAAAACAAAGACTATCATCAATTTGAGACTGAAAGGGACCTCTGAGACCTTCTAATCTAATCCTCCTCATTTTGTAGTTGATAAAAATTAAGGCCCAAAGAGCTTTGTTCACAGACCTAAAATCTAGTAAGAGACAGAGCCAGGATTTGAACCCAAGTGTTCTGCCTCTAAATGCACTGTTCTTTCTACTTTGCCATTATTGTTCAAGAGAAATTACCCCAAAGAAGCCATCAGGAAGGGAAAAAAATCCGATATATTCCAAAATATTTATAGCAGCACTTTTTGTGATAGCTAAGAATTGAAAAAGTAGATGCCCATTGATGAGGGAATGTCTAAACAAATTGTGGTATATGAATGTAACAGAATATTTCTGCTCTGTAAGAAGTGATGTGTGTGATGAGTACAGAGAAGCCTGGGAGGATCTTTATGAACTGATGCAGAGTAAAGTAAGCAGAGCTAGGAAAATAATAGACACAAAACTACAACAGTGGAAATGTGACGAGAAAATACATCAGAAAATCAAAAGTAAATGTGACAAAATATTAAAGATCAAGTGGAACTCAAAAGACGAGATTTAAGTAGACACCCGCAACACACCCACCCCTTCCTGGAGGTGGAAGGTCTCCAAGTGTTACGCATTGCACATGTTTTTGGATTTTCTGAATGTATTGATAAGTTGTGCTGACTTTTTTTTTTCTCTCTAGAAAAGAAGAAAAATGCACTCTTTCTCATAAAGGATGGCTCTCAGGGCAGGGGAGGGGGAGAAACTAACTAACATGGTAATGTAAGAAGCAGAAAACATTAATAAAAACTATTTTTAAGATAAATATCACTGCAGGGTTTTGTGGAGCTCAATACTCAAATATTTCATTAGATCTCATCGATATTGATATTCTCTCCATTGATGCATGTCATAACTTATCCACACCTTCTTATTCTATGTAATTCTAGTTGATGTTCCCCCATAGATCCTACAAAGAGTCTTATCAACATTCTGAAGATCTTCCCCTAGTTCTTTTTATTTTTGTAAGTACTGGTTAAAATATTCAGTCTGTCCGTATGTAATCCTTTGTTCTTGACAGGTGGCTTACTTACTCCCCCTTCCAATAGTATATTTCTTAGATTATATTCCATTTCTTCTAACATTCTCATTGTTGGAAATATGCTACAACCTATTTTGAGGACCATATGTTTATAATGTACTGGGTATGTCTATGTTTATCAGGTCACCCTGAAATTTAGATTCTTCTGAGATTCTCCAAGGTTCACAACTACACAATATCACCAAAAATTTGGAGCTTGTAAAAAATAGAAAGGCTTCAGGTACATTCCCAGTGATGTAATAAGTCTGCTGTCCAAGCATCAGAGTATAGGTAGGCTTACCACTAGGCATAGCAGCCTATGAAACAAAGAAAAATTAAATATGGCCAACAGTCCTACAGTGACCCCCTTCCAATTCCACATTGATGGTTATGGAGTGGCACAAAATAAGGCAGATAGTCCTAAGAATCACAGTGTTTAGAATGTCTGTAAATACTATCTTAACTACTGGTATACAAAATAGAAGATCTTTGACCAATGATCAATGAACTGGCATATTCACTTCTAGCCGTTCTCATCATTTTCCCCATTCAGGAATATTATATTTATGAACTGATGCAGAGTAAAGTAAGCAGAGCTAGGAAGATAATAGACACAAAACTACAACAGTGGAAATGTGACAAGAAAATACACCAGAAAATCAAAAGTAAATGTGACAAAATATTAAAGATCAAGTGAAACTCAAAAGACGAGATTTAAGTAGACACCCCCAACACACCCACCCCTTCCTGGAGGTCTCCTAGGACACTAGGCTCTGAAATTTCATTTGATTTTGCCTGGAGCCACTCTTCCATGGCACTCCTAGGCCATCTGTCAGACATGCCACTTGACTTCCTACCTCAACTGTTTTATGTGTTGTCTTCCCCCAACAGAATGAAAGTTTCTTGTGGGTAGGGACTGTCTCTCTTGCTTTTGTTTGTGTCCTCAGTGCTTATCATAGTGACATATATGTACTTAAATGCTCTCTCTTGTTCTCTTTCTCTCTCTCTGTCTCTTTCTCTCTGTCTGTCTGTCTCTCTCTCTCTCTCTCTCTCTCTGTCAGTGCTGGATTTGGAGTCAGAGAAACCAGGGTTCAGAATCTTGTCTCTGACCCTTACTCGTTATGTGACCTCAGGCCTCAGTTTCTACATATATAAAACAAGAGGGTTGGACTAAATGATCTCCAAGGTCCCTTCCAGCTCTAAATTTAATATATACTCTTTCAACATTGTTCTTAGAAATCACGTGATAAATGAAACTAAAAACAACAGGAATTTGTAGCCAAATGGAAGGATGTTTCACAGATTCTCCTGGGAAGTGAAAAGAAGTTGTAAGAGATCCTTTCATCATGAGCCCAAAGGCAATAAGGAGATGTCTCCCAGCACTTGGCCATATCTTCTTGCTGATTCATATGCTTATCTTGTCATCATAACCCTTCCTGAGGTCAGGTTCATTCCTTTGCTTCACTTTTCAGTCCAGAAAAGTCATTGCCCAAGGGAACCCGAATGAACCAAGAAAGTAAAACATAACTTCTCTGCCCCTCTGGACAGGTCAATTTCTTTCTAAATAGCAACCAAAATATTGTGACCAACTCCAGAAAATCTTCCTATGTTACTCCTAGGTTTATCACTATAGAATAGATTCTCCATAATGGGCAGGGTACCCTGGAAGAGGGAGTTTCCTCCTCCAGGGAGTTCCCTATACCAGTGAAATCACAAGTCCAATCTCTACTCCTATCCCATGTCTATCTCTTAAGAAATCTTGAATGACTTTGATATATGGCTGGGGAGATACCTTGTTATAAAAGGTCCTATAAGAGGATGTTTTGTTCTTTTGAATAAAATGGTAGGAGGTGAAGTCTCCCAGATGCTTCTATTTGTGAATGACACTATGTTGTTCAAACCAATTTTTAGAACACTTCAGAGCCTCCTAGAAGATATCTACAATCATTCAATGGAGTTTGGTCTGACCATCCACAGAGAAAATACGAAGTGGATGAAAAATATTTATTACCCACATTACAACATGAATTTTGGTACATAGCCTGTAAAATTTCTTCTCTAGTTTGTGTATCTGGGACATATAACACAGATGAACAAGTTTTGTCCAGGGTTGAATAGGAGGAGGAAAACAGGCTGGATTGCCTTTGAGAAATTACAGAGCTCCTTTAATGGTTTCGAGCTTCCCATAAAAGCAAAGAACCATATTTTCCACACAAACATTTTATTGGCATTGCTTTTTATCATAGAGACATGGAATACAACAATCTCTGAAGAATTTTAAAAAATGATTACACAGAAGGCAATGGAGAAGAGCATGGAAAGTGTGAGTAGACTACTACATATGACTAATAAAGATCTCTTATGAAGAAAAGGAATAAAAGATGTCATTAGGGAATTAATTATATGATAGTGGGCTGGTCATGTGGTGAGAGAGAGATGACAAGTGGACAGCCAGGATGTTCCATTAGCACTGTTGTGAAGTCAGAAGAAAATAAGGAAGGCCCCCAATACCATGCAGTGACCTTATGTAGGAATATGTACAAAAGTTAGACAGGACAGGCAGGCATGAATGGGTTACTGTCTGTATTATTAGGAGGAATTTTGAATTCGGGGGATCACAAATCCCACCAGAAGGTAACTGACAGAGAGGAGATTTAAATCAAAGTCCTCTGCCTCCAAATCCAGAGTTCTCTATACCACAATGAGCCCTCCTCTGCAACAAATTAAAAAATATAACATCCAAAGGCAGAGTCCAGGTTTCTGGAAACCAAAAATTAACTCTCCCCTTTATATTTTTCTCTCTCCACTTCATTCCTATTTTGATATACACACATACGTAAACAATGCACACATTTATGTGTATGTATAAATATCTAAATACATTTAATGTGTATATACATACTGATCTTCCCGGCTTCCTTTAAGTCCCAACTAAAATGGCGCCTTCTACAGGAGTCCATCCCTCGTCCTCTTAATTCCAGTGCATTCCCTCTTTAATTATCTCTTATTTATATAGTTTGCTTTATACATATATTGGTTTGCATGTTGTTTCCTAATTAGATTGTAAGCTCCTTGAGGGCAGGGAATGTCTTTTGAATCTTTTGGTATTCCTAGTACCTAGCACAGTATGCCTGGAACATTGTAGGTGCTTGATAAATACTTATTGATTGATATGCATAAGTGACTTCCTATCCCAACCCAGGCTAATCTTTTGCACTCTATTCTTTACCCTACCATGACTACACACACACACACACACACACACACACACACACACACGCACACACACACACTCCAGATTTGGAATGCCTAAACATTAGAGCAGCTCTGAGAAGCAGGTAAGAGTAACTGCTGAACTTCCCACCCTTTGAAGGAGCTAAGGTACCCAACTAGACAATTACCAGTGTCTCATCACTAATTCATTCCACAAACCATTTATTTGTTGCTATTCAGTTGTTTCAATCATGTCCAACTCTTTGTGACCCCATTTGGAATTTTCTTGGCAAAGATACTGGAGTGGTTTTGCCATTTCCTTCTCCAGCTTGTTTGACAGATGAGAAAACTGAGGTAAACAGGGTTAAGTGATTTGCCCAGGATCACACAGCTACTAAATGTCTGAGACAAGATTTGAACTCAGGAAGATGAATATTCCTAACTCCAGGTCTGGTACTCAATCGACTATACACCTGGCTGTTCAGCCATTTATTAAGTGCCTACTGTATGCCAGGTCCTGTCCCTCCCCTAAAGGAACTGGTACTTTACCTTTGCAGGGAAGGGTGCTGCCTACAGGGACAAACAAATTCAAAGTAATATTGGGGGAGGGGGTCTAACAACTGGAGGGAATCAGGAAAAATGGCATGTAGAAGGTGTCGCTGGAGATTCATGAAGGAAACTAGGATTCTAAGAGATGATGGTGAAGAGAAGATGCATTCCAGGCATTTAGGGACAATCTTAATGCAGAAAGATTAAGAAACTTGCTTTTATAAGGGCTCCTCTACCCCTCAAATCTACCAGATTGACCTCTACCCTATACCAAAATACATGGAATTCTGTCTGGATGGGAGTGCTGCAGGGAAAGGAGATGTGGACAGCCACTGAGTAACAGGAATACAGTTATCGCTTCCACTTTGCAACTTTCCCCATCGATACATCATGGATTGGCACAATTGAGAAAACCGCAGACACACACAAGGGTCAGCAAATGACACAGAAAAAGTTTGGAAACTCAGAAATGCATAACATATATGAACAGTATTGTATAATATCAACATATTTTATCTTTTAATACTGTAAACACTCCATAAAAGAAAAAGAAAAAAATCCAGACTTCTCTGGTATGAAGAGAAGGCCAAAAAATTTTACTCAGATTTTACAGATTGGGAACTTCGAGATGTGGAAGTGACAACTTTACACTGGCCTCCTGGGTCAAAGGAACTTCAGTCAGCCTAAACAGAGGCCTAGGCAAGAGGAATTTTCCTAGTTCATTATTTTGGTTAAGGATGGCCCATATAGGATGGATAGGTTAGGAGAGAGGTAATTGAATGAAAAACACAGGGCACCCTTTCACTTACAGGGCTTCCAGAAGAGTTATCCCAAGTTCAAAGTGCTCCTTGGGACCACATCTACACAAAACTATAGCCCATGAGCCCTGACCAATGTGTTTACCTCTATTCAGCCAGAAGACAGTTAGTTTAAAGCAAAGGCATTTAATGAAATAGCATGATAAGAAAAGTCTCGATACAACATTTCTCCCCAAAACATAGGGTACACTCAGTGCTATCAGTGAGGATCTCTTCTATAGAGATCGTGCCTGAAGAGTCCATATGCAGGGAATGTGTGTGGACAGGATATATGTGTAAAGGGTCAACTTGTAATTCTGATCCTGTAGGACCACCAGCATCTTCTGGTAATATAATCTCTCTGCTCTCACTGGACTTCTGATTATAGCATCTCCACTGGGTACATTGCTCCAGTAGCCCTTGATGGTTTAATGTTGACCACAAGGCTCATAAGTCTAAACTGAGAATGCGTTACTGGTTTTGTGGTGGCCATTTTGCAGTTATCTCTACTATAGGGTCTGCTGGGCTTTGCTCCATTGATCTTATGGTGGCTAGTGACGACTGGGCATGTAGTCTCAACCAAGAGTTGCTACCTGCTACCCAATTCTGGACTCACTTCTTAAGAGCCACCCATTTTCCATCTCTACTCCAGTCTAATAGTAATACCAAGGCAAGAATCTCTCCCAGATAAGGGGAGGCTGATGGATTTTTAGTCATAGACAACCACACCCAACTATCCAAAGCCAAGCAAAGTGCCCCCAGGCTAAGATTAAATCTTTTCAAGCAGTAAATCTCAGCAGAGATAAGATCTAATTTAGTTTAGGCATTTCCAAGATCCTCTCTGGTTTAGCATGCAAATGAATTTGAACAAGAACAAAAGGGAAGCTAAGTAGGTGAAGCCATTGTTCTCTACCTACCCAGCCTAAATTCCTCCCTTTATTATGCATATCTTTCGGCTCCCGAAATCCTTGGATTTCATGACATGTGACTTGCCTAGAGTCCGCAGGGTTAGTTCATGGCAGAGTCCAAACTAGAATCCAAGTCTTTTGATTACTAGTCTGAAATCTTTCCATGTCTGGGCTTTACAACTCTATGTTCATGTGTGTGAGTGTTTTGTGGGAGCTGGGATTAAAGTGTTGGATTGTGTGTGTTGTGGTTTGTCCTTTGTTCTCAAAGAGGACCATGACATCAGGAAGATGATGCCATGACTTGCAAGTGAATTGGATTTCAGTGACATACAGATGAAGCAAAAAGTATATCTATGTATGGTTAGAGTGACCTTGTCACTGATGAGGTACAGGCTCTGGGAACCCCCTTGAACTCTGACTGAATTTTCCCATTTGATGAGGCATTTGCCTGAGGCCATAAACCTTTCACTGTGGCTGGCCCAAACCTCTGTTACTAGCCTAGCCCTCCTTTGTCCAGAAACTTCCCACCCTTGATCCTCCCAAACCCTCCATTGTCTCATCTCCAGGTAGCCTCCAGCTACTTCTCACCTTATTCTCTCATCACTGGAGTCTGACCTCATTTGATTCCTCCTGAAGACCCTCCCCAAACTCCTCCTTTAGACCATCCCTAAAATCCTCCCACAACCTTTCTGTATATAAGACTCCATCTTGCCTCCATCAGATGTGAGAGTGCCCGAGAACGCTCTAGTGCAGGCTGTTTCTGTGTCATATTATTCTGGCGTGCTTGTGTCCGGTACAAGCATCACTGATAGGGAGGCTCCTTAAGAGCCTACCTATTAAGACAAATCTTTAATAAACTTTGCTTTTCTTTGGCTGAGAGAAGACTGGAGTCGAATGCATTCAGCACGACCTGGCGTGTTGGTATTTTGGGGTCTCAAGCACCCCTAACCCTATACCTCAATATTTTATGCTTCCCTTACCTTATCATCATGATCAATTGTCATTCATCAAAAATAGATTCATTGTTGTTGATTTTTACATTCATATACAAGGCTCTGTGCTTCCATTTGTGGGGGACTCAAGGAAAAACACAGATACCTACCCTCCAGTTTATCCTCCATTTTCCACTTTAGACTTTCTACCTTATGAGAGGTTTTTTGTTGTTAAGACCTATGATTTCAGAACTTCCAGTGTGGACACTCCTTCTAATAGCAGCAGGTATCTTTAGAGCAAAGCCTTAATCGAAGAAGCTTCTCAAAGTATAGTCTTTGAATACATAAACTACAAAGTTCTGTGACTGCATTTTTGAGGAAGTGTGGTATAGTGGAAAGAATACAATGAAATTGGAATCATGGGACTTGAGTTCCAATCTCAGCTCTCCCACTTGCCTCTTGTGTGATTTGGGGCCTCAGTTTCCTTTATAAAATGTGAGGGTAAATTAGATTGTAATCTCCTTGAGGGCACATTGTCATTTACCTCTTTTTGCATCCCCACCTATGCACGATGCCTGTTACATAGAGGGGCCATTTCCAGTTGTCCAGATCTATATCTTGCTACTGGACCCAGATGGCTCCTGAGGAGAAGATGAGGGAGGCTGGTGACTACACAGCCCTGCCTCACTTAAAACCAATTCACTTGCAAGTCATGGCATCACCTTCCTGATGACATCTTTGTCCTCTTTGAGAACCATGGACAAACAACAACCTGTGAATAGTCTGAGCTGCCCCACTGAGGATCCAATTGGCCAGTTCTAGTTGGGCAACGCTACTCCTTCCTTCCTTCCTTCCTTCCTTCCTTCCTTCCTTCCTTCCTTCCTTCCTTCTTCCTTCCTTTCTTCCTTCTTTCCTTCCTTCCTTCCCTCCTCTCCCTTCCTTTCCCTTCTCTTACCTTTCCTTCTCTTCTCTTTTTTTTTCCCCTTCCCTCCTTTCTCTCCCTCTTTCTTTCCCTCTGTCCACATAGGGTATCATACCATAACCTGTGGGCATTCTGCGCTTAGAAATATAAATTTTGACAGCTGAAACCTAGCAAGATATTTTGGAGTTTATGAGCTAGATTTCTTTCTTAAAGACCATGCCTTAAACCCAATTCACTCTGTCTCTCATTGATTGGCCAACAATAGGTCTTAGCCCAAGTCCCCTTAGTGGTCATTGTTTGGGCCCTGATGCCTCTGAAGGAGAAAGTGAGGCTGGTGACTCTATACAGCCCTCCCTCACTTAAATCCAATTCACTTGCAAGTCATGGGATGATGTCATGGTCCTCCTTGAGAATGAAGGACAAACAGCAACATAGTAGCTAAGTAGACTCTTAATAAATGTTTGTGAATTGATTGAGATTGGTCAGCCAGATGACAAAATTGATAGAATCAGAAATTCAAAATTCATGAATTTGTGAATTCAAATCTGGCCTCAAACACTTCCTAGCTATGTGACCTTGGGCAAGTCATTTATTCTTGTTTGCCTCAATTTCCTCATCTGTAAAATGAGCTAGAGAAGAAAATGGCAAACCTCTCCACTATCTTTGCAACAACAACAAAAAAATCCCCAAAGGGATCACAGTCAGACATAGGCTGAAAAACAACTTAAGAGCAACAACAAAAGCACTGCTAAATTCTGGGCAGACAAAGGACGAAAAACAGCATTTATCATACGCCAGGCCGCCTGCTGAACACTAGGACTGGAGGTCCTTCTAGGGTCCTTTCTGGTCTTAGGTCAGATTGCTAACTCATCTGTAATTCCTAACTTTGGAGAGTTCCCTGGGGGTATGAGGATATAGAGATTTGTTCATGATCACACAGCAAGTACATGTCATATCCAGCCCTTCCTAACCCCACTGCTAACCCTTTATCTATTACACTGGTCCACCTTTTATGGATTACCCGTACTAGGTTTTAATCTCTCTTCACTCAGAATGTCTGTGTTTCCTATAACTTGTTATTTGCTCCAGGAACACAAACTCACTTAAATATTCTCATCACAAGAATATAGGGAAGTGTGTCTGCTGCTCCAATCCAACCCGTACTCCAAACTAAACATAAGTAATATCTGAATTATCTCATTGTATTCAATGGAGATATAGTCCTGGGACTTAGTACTATGAATCATTCTAGGTATAAGTTCAGCCTGTACTTACTAACTATATAACTTAGGTTAAGTCATTCCATCTCTGTGAGTTTCCTCATCTGTAAAATGGGGATGAAAATATTTATACTATCTCTTCTACAGAGTTTCCAAGAGGAAAGCATTTTGTAAACTATGAAACCTGAGCTATGTCATGGCCCATCCCCTGTGGATGGTGTGGATTACTGGACCCGCATTCTACAAATAAGCAGATCCATAGCTAGCTTTATTTGTACTTGGAAGAAGTTGCTCTGAGCTCAATCTCAATTTAGTTGACTGATGAGAGTGGGAGATGTAAGGGCAAGCAGAGACATAGGCACACTGGTGGGAGAAGCCACCTGGAGTTAGGGTAGAGAAAGCAATTCAGAGCTCAGCCAAGAAGTTCACCTGGAGAATGTTTAGGAGAAGAGCCATCAGTCATCTGGTAGCTTCTTATTTTAACTATTCTTGTTAATTAAGTAATAATAATCCTAAGTGTTAAGCGCAATGTTTTCTATGCTGCTAAAGAACTGAAAGGGTTGTTGGTAGCTTTTATAAGTTTTAGGGACCCTGGTACAAAGCCCTAGTGACCTTGCCCTAGTAACTGCATAGTGACCTATGATTCCAGGGTGGTTTTTGGAGATGGGACAGAAAGAGAATGAATGAAAGCAGAAGTTGTCTTCTCTCCCAGAACAATCCTTCACTCAACATAGGCAAGACAGGAAGTGGTCATTTCCAAGACAACAAGAAAAATAATTATCTAAAACGTCCAAGTTAGTGTCTCTGTCCTTCTTCCTCAAGATTGTTTTCTAGCCCATACACTCATACCCCTGTTAGCCTTTACATTTTTGTAGGGCAAATATTCTTCCTTTTCAGGGAGATCATGTGTGTTCTTGTAATTGGGCTGTGGTTTCATTTCCAAGCTCCAAAGTAGAATCCACCAGAGTTTCAAATATCCCCCACAACCTCAACCAAGGACACACTGAGCATGCCCAAGAGAAAATGGTTTCATCTGTTGTGAGTTAGGTAGCAGTTCCAGGGCCCTGACTGAGCCTTCTAGTCACCATTAGGATGGAGGGAGTAGCTTTTCTCTGCTGGTTCTCCTCCAATTGTTTATTGCTATTATCACAAAAATCTTAAAATTGGGAGGGTCGGTGGAAATCCTCTAAGCCAGTCCCTTCATTTTATGGGGAAGGAAACTGAGGCCCCAGTGTGATTTGGCTGAAGTCACACCATAAGTCAGTGGCAGCTGAGCAGAAACCCAGACCTCCTGGCCCTCTGACCAGTGCTCTTTCTGCTACAACATACAGACTCTTTCATGTCTGGCAAACGCTTAAGAAAAATGATAAAGCACTATGGTCTCTTCACCATTTATTCCACCTCCTCCTTAAATGGAGCCTCCAGCAGCATGCTGAAAAGGAGCAGCCATCATACTTGGCATTTCAGGGAAAGGGATCAGAAACAAAGCAGAAGCAATCCTTTGTGATTCATGTGATGTGAAGAGAAGCTGGGATGGGGACAAATGGTTTTTGGAAGTGAGTTGAAAGAAGCTTAGCTTGTGTTTCTGAAACATTCAAATGCCACCTCAAAAAAAAGAGAGGTGGAAAATTTCCTCAAACTTGATCTGATGCAGAGCAAAGCAAGCAGAACCAGGAGAATAACCACAATAATACCAAGAAAAAACAGAATTGAAAGACTTCAGAACTCCTGTCTATGTAGTGACCAATCCTGACATCAGAGGACTGGCAATGAAACATGCTTCCTTATTCTTAGCAGAAAGGTGGTAGGTGATAGGTATAGAATGAGGCATACACCGTCAGATTTGGCTAATGTGTTCATTTATTCTGTTTAAGTCTACTACTTTGTTATATAGAAGGAAAGATTCTATCGGTGGCAGTCTAGGGTTGGAGGGAGGTGTGATTGGAAATTTGTTGTTGCTTTTTAGTCATGTCTGTTTCTTTGTGACCCCATTTGACGTAATCTTTGGCAGAGATACTGGAGTGGTTTGCCATTTCCTTCTTCAGCTCATTTTACAGCTAAGGAAACCAAAGCAAATAGGGTTAAGTGACTTGCCCAGGGTCACACAGCCAGCAGGTACCTGAGGTAAGATTTTAATTCAGGTCTTCCTGACTCCAGAACTAGCACTCTACCACTGAATCGCCTAGCTAGCCCTCACTGCAAAAATAACATTATTGTTTTTTGAAAGAGAATCAGTAAAATAAAATATGATTTTTTGGAGTTTTTAAAAAAACTTGTCAAAACCAGTGCTTACCCATCTAAAAAAAATTTTCCCTAGATATCCGATTTTCTTAAAAATTGTCTTCTTTTTATAGATATCAGTGAACTAAAGGCCTATAAAGGTCCTAGGAACATTTTCAAAGTAAGACTCAGTTTGCCTGTAGTTACTGTCCTACTTCAATTCCTGCCCTTCTCTATGATGTTCTCATGCCCCCCCCCTTCCAGACAAACATTATTCTCATGCCCCCCTCTGAATATGTACCCCTCCCCACCACTGCAGTTCCCACACCTGGGCCATTTTCTCAGGTTTCCAACAGGTATTAGGGCAAAACATAGCTGGATGATATATTTGGTATCAAACAGAAATTCCTTCTCTGTCTCCAAGGGTTCCTTGTCTTCTTCTCAGCACTATCTCATGTGGTAGGTGTTGTGGGAGGTTGTGTCCTCTGCCTTCTTCTCTGTCTATTCTTTCTCCTTCACCAATGCCATTTACTCTCACGGTTTTAATGATCACCCCTACACAAACGATTTGCCAGTTTTTTCAGCAGCTTCTTCTCTGATCTCCAGACCTACATTTCCATCTCTAGGCCATCTCCACCTGGATGTCCCACTCTCACCCTCAAGTCAGCATATCCCAAGCCATGGATGTTACCTTTCCTCTGCGTCTGCTCCTCCTGACTTCACTATGGTTCCACCATTCACCCAGGCTCCCACATGTGCAATCGTACTCTTATCTTCGACTGCTCTCTACCCCCACCTGAATCTTTGGGTCCTAGCAGAAATTTGGTGGTTGCTAATAAATCTTTTCTAGTTCTTTGTTTCTCTTTGGGAAGATTCTATTATTTGATAACTTATTATGAAGAACCTCTATTACCTCTCTGGAAGATCTGGAAGCTGCTCTTTTCTACCCTGATCTAACCATCTTAAACCAAAGATTTAAAAAAAACTGTTTCAGATGGGAAATGAAACTAGAGACTATGCAGCAAAGTCAGAGTCATAGAAATTTAAAACTCTATTGGACTTTAGAGACCACTTATCCATGTTCTCATTTTACAAGTGAGGAAACTGAGGCCCAAAGAGGGAAAAATTGCTTTCCCAAGGTTATACAATTGGTTAGTGGCAGAGAGAGAGTGAAACCCAGGACTCTTGACTTTCCCAAGTGAAAAAGTGGGGCTAACCTCCAGTTCTGGACACATTGTTCAACTGGCAACTGGGCATCAGTAGAGACGGGGAAAACATCCAGAGACAAATAGCCATCATTTCAAAAGGAACAAGTTCTACTCTCGGGAGACTGCAAAACTGGCCACAAAGTCCTAGCAGAGATTATGGTCTAGCTGTCCTCCCCCCCCCGGAGGCCTTCATGCCAAGGGACCAAATGAAGTATTTGGAATGCCTGGCAAAGGATGCTTGGAGAGACAGGGAATTTAGCTAAGCATGTTGCTTAGGAGAAAACACACTACATTCCCTGTCTTGTCAAGGGCAGGGATTGTTTTTCCCTCCCTTGAGTCTTTTCCCACTCGAATCCATCATCTACTCAGCTACCAAAATGATTTTCCTAAAATGCTTGTCTGATCGCATCATTCCCCTGCTCAATAAACTCCAGTGGTTCCCTATTACCTCCAGGATTAAATACAAAATTCTCTGGTTAGTATTTAAAGCTCTTCATAACCTGACTCCTTACCTTTCCTCCAAGTACTATATTACTCAGCTCCCAGGGGCTAATTGCTGTTCCTCAAATTGGACAGTTTACCTCCACTCTCCTTGCCTTTTTACTGGCTATGCTCTATGCATGTGCAATGCTCTCCCTCCTTATCTCTACCCCCTATCTTCCCTGGCCTCCAGATTCAGCTCAATTCCCACCTTCTAAAAGAAGTCTTTCCTCTTCCTCCCAACTGCTAGAGCCTTTCCTCTAAGATAGCCTTCCATTATGCACACACACACACACCCCACATATATACACATTTATATGTGGAAATATTTACATTTATACAAGCATATGTATATTAATATATGTATATATGTACACATATATTACTCATATCCTATTATTTATATATGATATGATATACATATAGTTAAGGGCAGGGCAGGTAAGGGAAGGGAAGGAAAGGAAGCATTGGGCATGAAAGGGGTGCTCGTTGTTTGGGGAAGAACTAAACAAATTATAGTATATGAATACAATAGAATATTGTATCAAAAATGGCAGAATAATAATTATAATGACCAAATTTATCCCCAAAGAAGAGATGAGAAAATATATCTCCTTTCCTTCTTTGCAGAGATGGGGGCCTATGGGTATGGAACAATGTATTTATTGGTAGACTCATTGAGTGGGGGAGGGGTAAGAGATATATTCAGAAACAAAGATGATAAGAAAATAAATGATATTCTGATATTCAATAAAAATGAAAAGAAGGAGTAAAAAAAAGAATCAATGGACAAGCTCTTTCCAGAAGCAATAATGGCATTGATTTAATTCCTGTTTCCAAAGTAAGATGTAGAAAGCAAGGATGGGTGGAAAGGAGATGGCCCAAACAAATAGTGAGACAGAATGTGAAGCATGATCTGGGGCCTGAGACCCAGTAGAATAAGTCTTATATATTAGTCTTAGAGTGTTACCTGAGGTTTGGAGAGGTTGTGACTTGTTCATGGTCACACAGTTTGTAAGAATCAGAAGAAGGATTTGAACCAAGGTCTTTCTACTGCCTCTCATATTGTCTGATAGTCTTCTCTAATTTGCACCTCTAATTTCATTATAGCCTGGCTGTCCCCAGGGTGTAGCATAAGACTGCCATTGTATGACTCTAAGGGAGGCAGAATAAACATCTTTAGTCTCTTCTCCTCTCACTCTTGTCCAAGTGAGAATTTATTTCCTGCCAAGAGAAAAAGTAGGAAGTTGAGTCCAGAAGTTTAGCCACTCTGCTCTCCTGAGAGAGAGGGAGCACCAGGCTAGAATTTTATCTATCTGCTCTTATAAATATTTTTCATCTGGGAGATGTAGTTTTCAGGTTCAAACTGAATTTTGGATCACTGTTCATTAATGGGTAAAAGCAGACACAAGCTTTATCTCCAAGGCCTGATTCTCTTCCTACCAACAACTAGTTGCACAACAAACACACACATAGCAAGTAGCAAACAAACCTATTTATCCTAGTCAATAGCAAAAAAGAAATGAAGAAAAGTATACATATGAAAATATATACCAGACAATACAGAGTGATGGAGCTCTCCCATTGAGTTTCAGATAAATTCAACTCAACCAAGAGAGTCTCAGATTTGACCCAAAGGAGGAATTCCCCAAAGTTTCTAGTGTAGCAAGCTGGAGATAGGGACAAGATGGAGACTTCCAATTCTTCTTATATATGCTTCTTCCTTGAATCATTTTTCCCTTTGGCAACCTGAAACGAGACTGGCATAGTCCTTCTTCTCTCTTGAAGTTAAAGGCCAGAAGTGTCTGAAGAGATTGTAAAGCTGGAAAAGACTGGTGTAACCAAAGAGCTCTACTTTCTTCTGCTTTCACCAACTCCGCCCTGCCCTTCATGAAAGCATGGGGCATTAGTCTTCACCAATGAGGAAAGAGTCCCACACCAGCGGGCTTTGGGACTCTGGTTACAGGATCATGGCATCACAGAACTGGAAGGAACCTTAGAGAGTATCTAATCCCACTTTTTTTAATGGTTAATTTTACAAAAGAGAAAACTGAAGCTCCATGGAGTTACAGTGAACCAAGAATGGAACCAAGAGTGGAGTCAAGGTGTAGGGATCAGTGTGAGTCCAAAAGCACCTGTGGTGCTGAGGGTCACAGCCCAGGTGCTAAGGTCACACAGAAGTCCTATGAGACCTCTTGCCTGATGAGCAGCTGCTGAGATGACTGGCTCAGCCTGTCCTCCATTGGTCCATCCCTCCAGCTCATGAGGAGATCATGCTTTAATCATGTTACCTTTAGCGTATATAAGGAGGATGCTACAATATAATAGGGGACAGCTGCTGTACACTTCCCTGCCCCTGGTCTCTTCAGTTCCTCCTGAGAATACAGCCTAAGGCTGGCCCTTAGGCCACTGAGTTAAGAAGCTGATGCAACATCAAGGCCTCCTAACTCTTGGGCTAATGTTTCTGACACTGCATGCAAATATATAAGGTTGTTGTTACTATTGGTATAGGCTGGTCATGCTTTAGGCAAATGCAATGCATGAAATCTGAATTTTAGGAAATGGCTCTGTCACAGATGAGCTTTTGTTTTACAAAGGGATCCTTTTGCTTTCAGAAGGATTTAATACCTGGTTCTTTTGCTTTTAAGGTGGTTTCAATTTCTCAAAATTTGACTTAAATACAACTTTTCAGGAACACATATGTTGCATATTATCTTGGGGATTATTATTGTGGGCTATCAGAAGGCAAGCACTAGCTCTGCGTAATTCTCTGTACTGTGTTTAGCAGAAGAACCCACAGAATTAGGTGTATTTATTGCATTTATTTATTCATTTATATTTTTTAATATTTATTTATATATATATGTTTATATGTATTTATTTATTAATAAGAATATTTGTTGTTGCTGGGAAAAGTACAGTCTATCACTTTGAAGAGTCTCCATAAAGTACATGGCACAAGACTGGTACTTCCATTGCCCCTGTCCTCCAGAAGCTAACAATCTATTGGGGAATTAGAATAAGGCAAGATATACAATAATAATAATAAAAATAGTAATATTGATTATGATGATGATGATAATAGTGATGGAGATGACAATGGTTATGGGAATGGCAACAATAATTATAACAATATTGTAATGGCCACAACAATAATAATAATAACATTAATATTTAATTAATATTTTAAAGCTTAAAAAACATGTTTCTCCCAAGTCTATGAGTTAAATACAATAGAATATCTGGAGAAAGAATACTTTTACACTGTCCCAAAAACAATGCAAAAATCAGGGTGTTTTTACTTTTTTGTTGCTGGCTGATTTAGTTAAGAAAAAAGCTAGGAATGTGGGCCAGGGTGGAGGAAAATGACTTCTCCTTCCTCTTAGTTTTCTCTCTGGCTCACCTTCATTTGCTTACAAATCAGGGAGGATTTGGGGGTGGGGGGAGGGGGGTCCATAACCGTAAATCAGGGAGGATCTCAGGGCATGGAAGAACCTCGTAAGTCAGTTAAAAAAATACCTGGAGCTGACAGTGACTCATATCATGAGCTCCTTATTGCAAAATTCAGACTTAAATTGAAGAAAGTAGGGAAAACCATTAGACCTTATGAAGTAGAAGTTATGAATAGATTTAAGGGATTAGATCTGGTAGACAGTGCCTGAAGAACTTTGGACAGAGATTTGCAGAATTGTACAGGAGACAGCAATAAAAAACATCCCAAATTAAAAGAGGAACAAGAAAGCAAAACAGCTATCTGGTGAGGCTATACAAATTACTGACTAAAGAAGGAAAGCAGAATGCAAAGGAGAAAGGGAACAATGTGCCCACTTGAATGCAGAATTCCAGAGAATAACAAGGAGAGATAAAAAGGTTTCTTAAATGAGCAATGCAAAGAAATAGAAGAAAACAACAGAATAGGGAAGACAAATCTTTTCATGAAAATTAGAGATATCAACTGAACATTTCATGCAAAAATGGGCATGATAAAAGACAAAAATGGCAGGAACTTAACAGAAACAGAAGAGATTAAGAAGAGGTAGCAAGAATATACAGAAGAACTATACAAGAAAGATCTTAATATCACCTATAACCACGATGGTATGGTACTGATCTAGAACCATACATCCTTAATGAACTCAAGTGGGTCTTAGGAAGGCCCTTATTGTTAACAATAACACTAGCAGAGGTGATGGAATTTCAGCTGAGGGATTTAAAATCCTGAAAGACGAAGCTGTTACAGTATTGTACTCAATATGCCAGCAATTTGGAGAATTTAGTGGTGACCATTGGATTGGAAAAGATTGTTTTACATCCTAATACTAAAGAATGTTCAAATTACCAAACAATTGTGCTTATTTCACATGCCAGCAAGGTTATGCTTAAAATTCCGCAAGCTAGGCTTCAACGGTATGTGAACTGAGAATTACCAGAAGTATAGACTTGTCTTCAAAAAGGCAAAGGAACTAGAGACCAAATTGCCAACATTCACTGAGTTATGGAGAAAGCAAGAGAGTTCCAGAAAAACATCCACTTCTGCTTCATTGACTACACTAAAGTCTTTGACTGTGTGGATCACAACAAAATGTGGCAAGTCCTCAGAGAGATGGGAATACAGATTATCTTACTCATCTTCTAATGAACCTGTATGTGGGTCAAGAAGCAACTGTCAGAACCAAACGTGGAACAACTGATTGGTTTAAGATAGAGAAAAGAGTATGGCAACTACTGTCACCTTAATTATTTAACTTATATGGAGAGTACATTATACAAAATGCTAGACTGGAGAATCAAAAGCTGAAATTAAAGTTGCTGAGAGATATATCAATAACCTCAGATGTGCAGATGATACTACTCTGATGGCAGATTTGATGAGGGTAAAACAGGAGGGTGTAAAAGCTTGCTTGAAGCTTAATATTAAAAAGTCAAAAATTGTGGCAACTGGTCCTATCAATTTCTGGCAAATAGAGGGAGAAGAAATGGAAATAGTGTCAGATTTTATACTCTTGAGCTCAAAGATCACAGCAGACAACAACTATAGCCATGAAATTAAAACACTCGTTCCTTGGAAGGAAAGCTATGGCAAATCTGAACAACATACTAAAAGGCAGAGACGTCATCTTGCCAACAAAATCCAGCTATGGTTTTTCCCATGTATGACTGTGAGAGTTGGATTGTAAGGAAATCTGAGTACTGCAGAATTAATGCTTTCAAGTTGTGGTGCTGGAGAAGACTTTTGAGAGTCCCTTGGGCAGGAAGGAGGTCAAATTAGTCAACACTTAAAGAAATTAATTGGAAGGACAAATAGTGAAACTGAAGCTTAAATACTTTGGCAACATAACAAAAAGACAGGACTTGTTGGAAAAGACCCTGATGTTGGGAAATATTGAAGTCAAAAGAAGAAGGGGGTGGCAAAGGATGAGATGGATAGATAATGTAATGGAAACAACAAGCATGAGCTTGGACAGACTGAGTGACAGTGAAGGACAGAAGGACTTGGTGTACTATGGTCCACGGGGTCATGAGGAGTCAGACATTAGTGAACAAATGAAGTACCTAGCAAAGGGGATGGTACATAATAAGCTCTCAAAAAAGCTCTCAAGCTTTTTTAATTGAATGCCCATTTTATACTCAAGTAAATCAAGACTTGGAGAAGTAAAATTACTTTCCTATAAGTGAAGGTGGGAAGATTCACACTGAGATCTCCTAACACCGAGTTTCTATCTATTCCATCTACTATGCCATGTTCTGAATGAAATCAGTCTCTGTACTGAGTGAGTAGGTAAGGATTAACTTGTTCAGAAAATTAGCCACTTCTGATTCTAGTGGGTGGATCCAGTGGTTTGCTGGTGTCAGTTCCAACTGGCTTTCAGGAGTCAATTATTAAATTTTCAAGATAAGCATCCATACTTCAGAAATTGGCTAATCAGGACTTGATTTATTCTTTTGTTGATAGTCTAGATTTTTAAAAGTGGTGGGAAAATGCTAATGATATAGATTAAACTGAAAAGTGTGTCATTCACACTTATTCTTTTTGGACAGTTGGTGGTTAAACACCACCAGTATACCCCTACTTAAGGTCATTGAGCTCAACCCTCTTATTTTTATAGATAATGAAACTGAAGCCCAGAAGGCTGAATGGTTTTTACAGGGTCACATAGCTAGCAAGTTATCTGAGAGTTCAAATCCCAGTCTTCTTGATTCCCAAGTGTAGGATTCTGTCCACTATGGCATGCTGTCTTAGGGTAGAGCCCTAACATGGCTCCAATTTGGGCATGAAACTTTCTCAGTGATGAGCCATACGTATGACAGAACGATTTGCACATACACTTAAAGGGGCTATTTATTTCATAGTCAGAGCATAGCAAAAAGTAGAGACTAGCTGCTGTGTTTTGGTGAAAGCACCCAGTAGCTTTGCAGGTGAAGTTTCCAAAAAATTAAAGAGAACATATCTCTCCCCACCTACCAGGCTTTCTTCCTTCCCCCATTAATCCTTTCCCTTTCTACATCACCTCCTACTACTACCAAAGGAAACACGTTAGAATGGAGACATAAGCTATAAATAATTGCATACCCTTTGACCCAGCAATACCACTGTTGGGATTATATCCCAAAGAGATTACAGAAGTGGGAAAAGGTCCCATATGTGCAAAAATATTTATTGCAGCTCTCTTTGTGGTTGCAAA
>CM053589.1:90413610-90448833 GCA_028646515.1 Pseudochirops corinnae
TCCTTCCTTCCTTCCTTCTTTCCTCTTTCCTTCCTTCCTAACTTCCTTCTTTCCTTCCTTCCTTATTTCCTCCTTCCTTCTTTCCTCCTTCCTTCGTCCCTCCCTTCCTTCCTTCCTAACTTCCTTATTTTCTTCCTCCCTTCCTTCCTTTCTCCTTCCTTCCTTCCTTCTTTCTTTCCTCCTTCCTTCCTTCCTTCTTTTCTCCTTCCTTCCTTTGTTCTTTCCTTCCTTCCTTTCTTTGCTCATTCTGGGACATGCAATCTGTCTGTAAACCCATATTTGAAATCTTTTTAACTTAGGAGCACCAACTAGTTTTTATTCTGTCAGCATAGCTTATAAAAACCCAGGTTTACCTTCACACAGTGATGTGGCATTGGAGTAGAGATTTTTGAGATAAAAAGTGCTAAATAAATGTGACTTATTTTTATTTATCATAATAGGTGAATTCTATCTTTCTTGAAGAAAGAAAATGCTTCAGACAGCAGCTGCCCAGTCTCTCTCCAAAGTTCTCCCCTTTCCAATACTCTTCCAATTTTCCTGATTTCATTAGTGAGACTGGTCTCAATGAGGTGTTAATAGACTTGAATACCTCTCTTTTACATCTGCAACTCAGCCTCCCTTTAACAAGCACATTGTGCCTAGCCTTAGAGAAGTCTCCAGACAAGGGCACCAGCAGCCAGAGAGGCACGGGTGTGGCTCCATAGTCAGTTGAAGGCAAGAGATTTTGAATTCACAAATCAGAAGGTCTTCCTCTATTTCATTATTTTCTCAGCCTTTGAAAATTAATAATCCACCCACGATAACTCTCTACTAACCAGAACATTTTAATGTTAGTACTAACATTGAGTTGACAAAGGTAACATGGCATGGTGGGTCAAATTCTGGACTTGGATTCCGGAAGCCCTGGGTTCATGTCTCCCACCTCAGACACTGACTAGCTGTGTGACTCTAGGCAAGTCACTGAATCTCTTTATGCCTCTGTTTAGTCAATTGTAAAATGAGAGGGCTGGGTTCAATAGCTTTTAAGGTCCCTTTCAACTCTACATCTAAGATACTATGACCCTGTAAGTCATTTTTCCTCCTAGTGTTTCACACAACTTGAACAATTGTTGACTGGCTTTGGCTGTCCTCCATAATGGTCATTAGGATGATGGGCCTCCAAAAGCTCTTCCTTAGTTTACAGATGAGGAAACTGAGACCCAAGGAAGTAATGTATGGACATAGCCAGTGTTTTCCAGCCAGCTGTCCTGAATAACATATTAGTTATGTTCAATTTTGTTTTGTGCCAACAGTTGGGAGAAGAGGTTTGATGGGGAAGGAGGTGGAATCTATTGGTTCAAATGAGGTTTTTGGATTCTTTGTGGATGTCAGTTTTCCATGCTCTCCCAGTCTCCTTGACCATGGAAAATTCTAAGAACAAACTCCTCTCTGAGCCCTTCATTTCTTCCTTGAAGGTGCTGCCTAGTCTCTAACTTGGATTCCCCCCTTTTATCAAAACCCCAGTCCCTCCCCCTGACACACCACACACACACACACACACACACACACACACAAATGGTCTAGAAATCGAGACTGGAAGCTAAAGATGTCTGAGGGGAGAAAACACAATTCTGTCCCCTTGGGGTGGGTGGGTGTCTGACTGACTACATCTGGCAAACACCAAAGCAGTTATAAATCGACAGTGGAAATTACCAAGTTATTTAGCAGTTTTGGCTTTTAAAATAAAACAAGCCATTATAAATGGTCTGATGATTTTTAACTTTAAAAAAATGCATCAGGGACAGATGCCAACATCCTCCCCTACTCTTCCCCCTTCACACACACACACACACACACACACACACACACACACACACACACACACACACACACACCCCTGTTCCCAGTGCCTGCCTTGTACTGGCAGTCTAAGAAGTAGTCTAAGAATGACAGAAAGGGTTTGTCATTTACTTGTTGGGTGGGTTTTTTTTTTTCATGTTTTGAGAGAAAAATTCTCTGCTACAGGGTTAGGCCTCGGTATTAGAGCTAAGCAGTTGGAATTCCCTAAGGGAATAGGACTTACAACCCCCTGAAAATCAGGATTACAACAACGAGAAATCTGACAGACCCTTCACCACTGGGGCACCAATGGCGCCACTCTGGTTTTATGGGATCTGATGTGGTTTTCAATGTTCGTTTACTTTATATTTTCTTCCACAAAAGGAAGGATTATTAAGAAATCAAAATAGTCATCCATCAGAAATAGGAATGGCAGGCATCAATTTCCTCTCAGCCAGAGAGAGAGAGATTGTTATTTCCTAATTGTCTGTTTCTAATAAACAGATTTAGAAAACATCAAAATAATATATTTTAGTCAATTCAAGTTCACTAAAGTTTAGGAACAAATTTTAGGGTATATACTTTTAAAAATATGCCCCCTTCAACTTTCATGATTAGAAATGTTTATTTGATTTCTTTAAAAACATATTAATGAAAATGTGACTCATCGGGTATATATATGTATATTTATGGGTGTGAGTGTATGTGTAGATATAGACATAGTAATTAAATGGCAATGATTCTCAAAGTGTGGTTTTAGGATCCCTGGGGGTCCTTAAAATCATTTCAGGATAAAATTTTCATAATAACATTTAAGCATTTGGATTTCTAATACAATAAATATTGACAGCTATCACCCACACAAACAAAAGCTCTTTGGGGTCCTCAATAATTTTTAAGAGTGAAGGAGTCTTGAGACCAGAAAGTTTGAGAACTACTTGTGTAGTTGTTGGAGTGCTGGACTGGAGTTAGGAAGACCTGAGTTTTAATCCTGCTTCAGTTGATAACTGTGTGACCCTGGAAAAGTCACTTAAACTTTCTCACTTTTTGTTTCCTTACCTATAAAACAGGAATAATGACAGCTCCTACTTCACAGGGCTGTGGTGAGTGGTAAATGAGATAATATACCTAATTTGTTGTTGTTCAGTTGGTTTCAGTTACGTCCAATTCTTTGTGACCCCTTTGAGGGTTTTCTTGGCAGAGATACTGAAGTGGTTTGCCATTTCCTTCTCTAGCTCATTTTACAGATGAGGAAACTGAGTCAGATAAGGCTAAGTGACTTACCCAGGGTCACACAGCTAGTAAGTGTCTGAGGCTGGATCTGAATTCATGTTGTCCTGAGTCTATGTCTGGCGCTCTATCCACTATGCCACCAAAGCTACCTAAAGTGCTTTGCAAATCCTGAAATGGCTGGATATCTAGCTGTTATTATGTGCATGTACTTAATAATAATAATAATAATAATTGACATTTTTATAACTGATTTCAAGTTAGACAAATTCCTTAGCTCCCTTGTTCTGTTTTAGCTTCCCAACAATCCTTTTAGGGAAGGATTCTAGGTATTGTGATAAGACCTAAGATTTCTTTGGAATAGGAACTCCCAGGGAAAAAAATCCCTCTTCCAATGTAGATCTGTGTTTCCCCTCAACTTAGAGTTTGAAAAGAATTGTGTAGAGCACAGGAATAAAACAAGCTACCCCAGCTAAGTGCTGCAAGACTCCTGAGCTGGGCCTGAACCAGATTAAGATGTAAATAGAAAATATTTAACAAAATAAATAAAAATATAATAAGATACAGATAATACTACATTTTAAAACTAAGTCAGTCTGCAGCCCACAAAGGCGATTTTTGCCGTTGTTATTTCGTCATTTCATTTGTATCTGACTCTTTGTGACCCTATTTGGGGTTTTCTTAGCAAAGATACTGTAGTGATTTGTCATTTCTTTCTCCCACTCATTTTTTATAGATGAGGAAACTGAGGCAAACAGCCTTTAGTGATTTGTCCAGGGTCACACAACTAGGAAGTATCAGAGACTGAATTTGAACTCAGGTCTTCCTGATTCCAGGCCTGGTGCTCTATCCACTGAGCCACCTAGCTACCCTAAATTAAGTGTATTTTTTCCAAAAACAGCTACATGTAACAAGCCCTTTTGACAATACAATATTTCATATTTCATAGAACAAAAGACTTAGAACCAAAAGGGTTCTCAGAGGCCATCTAGACCAGATCCCTCATTTTGTAGATAATTATGTATTACATATTTACAAACTCTATGTGCATATATAATATACACACATGTAATATATATACACACATATTATTTGTATGTGTATATGTGTGCGCGCACAAATAGAGATATAGATAATAAACATTAACTGCCATTATTGTTGTTGTTATATATTACCAAGCTAGACCGTCAACACCCCACCTCGAATTAGCAGGGGCATGTACTCTAGCACCCCTTTATTCCTTTGTAATGTTTCCTTTTTTCTCCATGCCTTTGGTGTGTATTTTCTTTTCTTTTTCTTTTTTTTTCTTTTTGGAGGGGCAAGTGGGGTTAAGTGACTTGTCCAAGGTCACGTGGCTAGTTTTTGTGTTAAGTGTCTGAGGCTACATTTGAACTCAGGTCCTCCTGACTCCCGGGCCAGTGCTCTATTCATTGAGCCACCCAGCTGCCCCCTGGTGTGTATTTTCTCGCTCTGAGTAAGGAAGGTGAGAGACTGAGAGCTCCGTGAGAGAGCAAAGACTGTTTTGTGCCTTTCCTTGTATCCCTAGCCCTTAGCATAGTGCTCAGCACATATTAGGAGCTTAATAATAAAAGTCTGTTGACTGTAAGACACAGTCATGCAGAGGCCAGGTCTCAGCCAGGCTTCCTCTGGAGTCTGAACAGCATCCCATCCTCAGACTGGGCAGGCAAGGAGACCAGCCTCCCTTCCTGAACCACACACAACCCTCTCTTCCCCCCCCACAACCCCCTCTCCTCAAGGACCAGGAGGGAATCAGCTCTCAGTAACTTCCAGGTCCCACTTCTGGAAATCACTCTAACTTATTTACATTGTTTCTCGAGCTTCCTGTGCCTGAGTCATAGGGAGCTCTGGGTGGTCTGAGGGAAACCATAGGTACAAGTTTTACAACTAGGGTGCCATTGCGGGGGGAGGTGTGAAAGGGGGAGAGGGGAAGGAGAGAAGCATGTGGGGAGCCAGGGAGAAACGAAGATGAGTTCTAGCTCTGCCTCTGACAGCTTGTAGTGTCTTAGGTTGTTTCCATGCTGACCTCCAGTACCATCATCTCTAAAATGAGAGGTTTGGGTCAAGATGACTAAGGGACCTTCTTGGTCCTTATGTTCCTTCCAAATTTCTACAGTACTGTGCAGTGATCAACCACGATTAACTTGGCTCTTCTCAGCAATACAATGGTCCAAGACAACTCCAAAAGACTCATGATGGGAAATGCTGTCCACATCCAGAGAAAGAACCATGGAGTCTGAATGCAGATCGAAGCAGACTTTTTTCACTTTTTGTTTTTCTTTCACAAACTATAATTCTTTTTTTAACATGACTAATGTGGAAATAGGTTTTACAAGACTGCACATATATAACCTATCTCGAATTGCTTACCTTCTCAAGGAGGAGGAAGTGAGAAAAATTGGAACTTAAAATTTTATAAAAAATGAATGTTAAAAATTGTCTTTACATGTAATTGGATGAAATAAAATCCTATTAAAAAACAGACAAAAAACAGAACAAAGGAGTCTATATTTTTCCAATAGTATTGGTTTCCCCAAGGGTAGAAAATGGAGTCTGTTTCTAAGCAGGTGTGTTCCTAGGCTAAGTGAGTAAATTAACAGTTTAAATCACTGACTCACATGTAAAGACAATTAGGGTTGAGTGTGGTCTAAGGAGATAGAAGAGCACAGTAGAAAGATGGCTGAAGAGGACCTGAATTCAAATCCTGACTGCTCCTTACTACTGGAATGATGTTGGGTAAGTCATTTAGCTACACAGATCTCAGTTTCCTCATTTGCAAAATGAAAGGGATGGTATTGATGACTTTTAAGTTCCCTTCCAACTTTAAATTTATGAACTTTCTCTGTGTTCAGACTTCAAGAAGAGCTGACTCAGTTTTAGATTTCTACTGGGCTTGCTGATAACACAACATAGTGTCAAAAACCTCATAGGAAGCACCAAAAGGAGCTTTTAGGGGACCAAAAAAAAAATCAAAACCCTGATACATGGTTTATAGGGGCAGCTAGGTGGCACAGTGGATAGCACACTGACCCTGGAGTCAGGAGGATCTGAGTTCAGATAAGGCCTCAAACACTTACTAGTGGGCAAGTCACTTAACCCTGACTTCTCCACCCATCCCCTCACCCCTCCAAAAAAGAGAGCTGGTCTGTCAACATCTAGAAAGGAAAACAGCCAGCACAAAGAGCTAGCTACGGTGGCTTTGTCAAAAACACAGCACAGATTTGTGGAGGGAGGGGGGAAGAGGTTGTGATAGTGAAGGGGGAAAAAAGAGAGAAGAGAGGAAAGCAAAGAACATTAATGAAACATTTAAAATCTACATTAAGGAGACCAGAGGGAGTTTCACAACAGGGCACAGGCAGTGCAGGACCATACTGAATGGAATGTATGTGTGGATAAGTTATATGACACAGATTCAAGGTTTCATGTAGAGTTCCCATTTTCTGACCCTATGTGTATGGAATTGTTCCTATCTGATTTCTGACACAATCTTTTTTTTTTTAAAGATTAAAAAGAGAAAAAAAGTAGAAACAGCAGTGGATTTTAGACCTTCAAAAAAAGGTCAAGTCATGTCCTTTTTTAACAAGGTTATGAGGCTTGCAGATCATGGTAATATATGGCCACTGAATACCTGAATTTCAGTTAAGCATTTGACAGTCTTTATTGCTAAACTTTCAGAGATGAAGGAAGGAGTCGATTCCCTTTTCGGTCCTTGTATCCAGCACAGGGCCTGGAACAGAGTAAGTGCTTAAGAAATCCTGGGTTGATTGATAGGTGATAGTTCAGCCAGCTGTATTTGGAACCGGTTGAATGACTAGGCTCAAAGAGTAGTCACTGCTGTTCAGTCTTTTCCAGGTGTCTGACTATTTGTGACCCCATTTGGGGTTTTCTTGGCAAAGATACTGGAGTGTTTTGCCATTTCCTTTTCCAGCTCATTTTACAGATCAGGAACTGAGGCAAACAGGGTTAAGTGATCTGCCCAGGGTTACAAAGGTAATATCTGAGACTATATTTAAACTCAGGTCTTCCTGAGTCCAGGCCTGGCGCTCTATTCACTGAGCCACCTACCTGCCCACAGAGTAGTAATGGTCAAGATCAACTCTGAAAGATCTGTTCATGAGCTGATTCTATTAAGTATTTTTATCAATGAATTGGATGGAGGCATAAAATGTGTAAACATCATAAAGCTAAGAGTAACAGCAAACACATGAAATAGCTGTCAGGATTCAGAAAGATCTTGATGGCCTGGATAGTAAGCGAACTGTAATCAAACTGGGGCTCATAAGCCAAGTCTGGTCTGCTACTATTTTTGTACAGCTAAGTGAGTTAAGAATGTTTTTATGTTTTAAAATAAAGTTTTATTGTATTTTAAAATGTAAAAATCATTCTTAGCCCATGGGCCATAGTTTGCCCATGCCTGGCCCTAGAACAATAGCTACAAGATGAAATTTAATGGTGATAAATTTAAAGTGCCACAGTTGGGTTCAAAAAATCAAGTGTATTGGATAGCGGACATATGGCTAACTAAAAGTTCATATGAAAAATAACTGAAGACTTTATTTTTTTTATTAATTTTTTTTTTGGAGGGGGAAAGCAAGGCAGTTGGGGTTAAGTGACTTGCCCAAGGTCATACAACTAGCAGGGTGTGTCAAGTGTCTGAGGCTGAATTTGAACTCAGGTCCTGACTCCAGGGCCCATGCTCTATTCACTACACCATCTAGCTGTCCCATAACTGAAGATTTTAGCAAACTAAGTTCAATATGAATCAACTGTATGTTACTGGCAACCAAAAAAAATAAGATAATGCCCATTTTGGGCTATATTAAGAGAAGTATAGTCTGGAACAAGGGATGTCACTAGCCTCTTCCATAGAAAGACCACATCTAGAGTCTAAGCACACAAGAGTGTTAGTTTCTGATTGCCTCATTTTAGGAAAAGTACTGACAAACAAGCATCCAGAAGAGGGGAGGTAGGATGACCCACTGCCAGAAGTTCAACTGAAGATATTTAGTCTGAAAAGACTTATGGGAAAAATGATAGCTGTCATGTGAAAGAGAAGTTAGAAATGTTCTTTGACGACAAAGGGCAGAGCCAGAAACAATTGGTCGGAAGTTAGAGAGTAGATTTTGGGTTGATAAGGGGAGAAATCTTCCTAATAATTAATTAGCACTGTCTGTAATTTGGATGTATTGTCTTGGAAGGACCCTTAGCTCATTACCACAAACACCAGTAGAGGTCTTCAGTCAAAATCTAAATGTTGACTGCTCAGCTGTGAGGAGGGGATTGCTGTTTAGGGTTGAAGGAGCTTTAAGCATCTCCTAATTCTGAAATGCTGTAACTTTTGTGATCAAGCCATTGTAAGTGGAACAAGAAGGAACTACGGAAATCAATCACTCCATCCCTTCATTTTACAAATGAGGAATGGACCAGAGAGGCCTGTGGCCTGTACACAGCCTCAGTGGTGGAATTGGAAAGATACACAGCCTCTGGATATCTCCATTATATTTGGTGGTCTTTCATACAGAAGATTCTTTAAAAAGGGAAGGTATTTTATCTAGGAGGAACCTGTATCATCCAAGAGCGCATGCTTAGGCCAAAGTCAATTTCCCAGGCCAAGAAAACAGCTAGCCAAATTGATGGCACAATAATCTGTTGTCATGTAGACAGACATGTGCAGTATACACATACACACACACACAATATGTAACTGCTATACATGTAAAACTAGCTAACACACCCACTGTGCCAAGCACTTCACAAGCATTATCCCATTCGATCCTCACAACAACCCTGGGAGCTAGGTGCTATTACTATCCCCCTTTTACAGGTAAGGAAACTATGGCAAACAGAGGTTAAATGATTCACCCAAGGTCACACAGTGTCTAGAGCAGATTTGAACTCAGGTATTCCAGATTCCTGGCAGCATTCTGTCCACTGAGTCACATAACACACACATCATCTCCCCCCCCATATATACACATATGCATATACATATATATGTGCACATCCTACATATATAGTAAATTTGCACTCTGTTTCTGTGTGTGTGTGTGTGTGTGTGTCTCTAACCATCTATCTACCTGATTCCCCCCCACCCTCCTGTTTCCTCCTTATTTCTTTCATTCCTTGATAAAGGATGAGCTTAGGTTTCCAAAGCTTGCTTTTGTTTACCACCTAGAATCTGGGGCATTAAAAACTGAAAAAAAGGAGGATATTTGCATAGGCAGGGTCTGCACCTTTAGCAGACTGGGGCAACAACAAAAGTTTAAATCCATTCTTCCAACTCTCAGGATTCTTTGTGGTCATCTGAGCCAACCTTCCAACTGCCGCAGGAATTCTCTTGACGTCATCACCAGAGGATGGTCAACCAAACTGTTTTTAATAGGGATAGGGCTTGGAACTGTAATTTTATTTGGTACAGGGAATTTCCAGGTGAGGAAACACCCGCTACCAATGCAGATCAGCACCTCCTCCACAACTTACAGTCTTGAGTCTTTGCTTTAATGCTTCCGGTGATGATGAGCAGGAGGAAGATATGACAAACCACCCCAGTATCCATTCCAAGAAAACCCCAAATGGAGTCAGAGTCAGATACACCTGAAAAACAACTGAACAAAATATGGCAGGCTCACTACTCTGTGACACAGACTATGCTGCCACTGCTAGTTTACAAAAAGCTTCCCCTCTTTGAGCTACAATTTGTCTGATTCTTGTTCAGTCGTTTTGCAGTCATGCCCAACTCTGTGTAATGTCATTTGGAGTTTTCTTGGCAAAGACACTGGAGTAGATTGTTGTTTTCTTCTCCAGCTCATTTGACAGGTGAGGAAACTGAGGCAGACAGAAGTTAAGTGAGTCAACCAGGCTCACCCAGCTAGTAAGTACCTGAGGTCAGATTTGAACTCAGGAAGATGAGACTTCCTGACTTCAGGTCTGGTATTCTATCCATTGAACCCCTAGCTGCCCCCAAACAAAATGCTGCTGTTTCCCAATTCAAGCTGCAAATCCCAAACCAAGTAATTCCCCCTCTTACTTTCATCGTTATAATTGCCTTCCTTGGAAGGCAAAGACAAGATTGGGTGCCAGGCACATGGGCTCGATCCCAATTCCAAAAAGCTACCCGGAGGAAGCTGAGACGTCCGCAAAAAGAAAGTTAGGTATGGCGGGTGTAGCTATTGCCTAACACCTCCCCTTGTTTGGCCAAAGCTCTGGTTGACTAGACATGAACCACACATGATGGTGATATTTATGATGTTACAGTTTGCTTTTTCTGAGCATGTCAAGGAGCCCAAGAGTCCACATGAACAGATTCTAGAGAGGCAAATACACCAAGGATGTAGCTGGGCCCTGTCCCTTAAAATGCATTTGCAAGAAATAGAAAGCAACAATGGGCATGACCAGCAGACTGGACAAGATCATTGGTAAACTCTTTTCCAGAGTCACATCCTGGGTTTTCAAGCATCTTACTTGAGCTTGGCACCTACAATCTTATCTTCATACCAGGGTGGGTCACCAAATTTATATGTGCCTCATCATTCCAGCTGAACCAAGTAATCTAGGGTTTGTCACTTGCCTGTTATTCTTTGGGGCAAATATTTTCTGCCAGAAAGAGAACCTGGAACCAACACCCTCAACATGCCTCCAGTGCCCATAGCAGCTTTCTATTCTCATGACCAACTCATGTTACTGGAGTCTGACCTTGCTTTGCATCCTAGAAGTCCTGAGAGGTAATGGGACAAAGGTGTGACTCAATGGTCATTCACTTCATAGCCAGGGAAACTGGCATGGGTTACCTTGGTTCCCAGACTAACACACTTGGATCATTCTGATGGTGAGAATGCTGCCTGATGGGAAAATATAAGCAAACGACTTCAGTCACAACTACTCTGTCTTAGACCTGATCCAGAGAGGTTTACTTTCTTGTGTTTGGGAGGGGGGGGATAGTATGGATATTCCCTCCCCAAACTATCCCTATTATATCCCTTCTAAAGGAGCCGTAAGTGACATAGAGAGGAACTGATGTACTCTGGTATCTGAGAAATTACAATGGATGAAAAGTAGCTGCAGTCTGATCTGAGAGTTGGCCTTTGGGTTTTTCCTATAGGTGTTGAAAATATGCCCAGGGAAACCAGGTGCCCCCAACAGCTGTTTGCAGATTCAGTCAATGTTACCTGTCAGCTCATTCTTCACTCCCGAGAGCCATTTGAGGGATGAAATGGAAAAGTAGACATAAAAAAGTTTTTAAAAGGGTACCATTTAACTATGATTAGTTTTATGTATCTCGAATTTCAGGTTTTATGTAAATTTTATGGACATTTATGTCAATGGATGTTCTCTGAGAATAGATGCCATGTTTTCTTCTCTACCCCATACCCTTACTAGGGAAGAAACTCAGAGTCTCTTTTGTTCTGGTCTGAAATTTAAGTTCTATTCCTCTCCTCAGAGAAGTTTACCAGGTGGACAGAGTGCTGGGTCTGGAGTCAGTAAGATCCGAGTTCAAATTTGGCCTCAGACACTAGCTGTGTGACCCTGGGCAAGTCACTGAATCTATATGCCTGTTTTCTCAACTGTAAAATGGGGACACTAATAGCACCTACTTTCCAGGGTTGTTTTAAGGATCAAATGAAGGGTTTTGAAAATTACTTTGCAAACTTTAAAATGCATATAAATGCTAGCTTATAGTATCATCATTACTGGTTTTTATCCCACTACGAAAAAAAAATGAAATGAAGCTTCCAAATTGTTTTAGGGTTTCACTGAAGCAATCCGAACCCTCCTGATTTTAGAGTTGATGGGGACACTCAGAAATGGTCTAATATAACCTCCTTATTTTATGGTAGAGGAAAAAGAGGTCCAGAGAGATTATGTGACTTATTCAAGGCTACACAGCTAATAAGTATTAGAACTGGGATTTCTATCCATGGGTCCTCCCCCTTTAAATGCAGTGCTCTCTTCATAACATCCCATCACCACTCAATTTTTGTCTGTCTTAAGAAAAAAAAAGGGAGGGGGGCAGCTAGGTGGTACAGTGAATACAGCACCGGCCCTGGAATCAGGAGGACCTGAGTTTAAATCCAGCCTCAGACACTTGACACACTTAGCAGCTGTGTGACCTTGGGCAAGTCACTTAACCCCAACTGTCTTGCTTTCCCCCTTCAAAAAAGAAAAAAGAAAGACTGTGGAGAAAATTTATAATGCGAATACTTTATTATCAATGAGTGACTGGTATTAGCTTTTTGTCTGGGTATTAATAATATTTCAAAAACCATACACCAAACCCAGGCTTTTTACCTAGTTCTGCTGTATCATTTTTTTTAAAAAAATCTGTATTGAAAGAATTATATATAAGCCAAAGTGCGTTTTCATTTCTTTGTCCATATACACATTGCACCATACATAAATAATTACATTGTAAAATGACTCCATCATTACAAGTATAATATATATTTCCATATAATATATAAAACTTTATATTAAATCTAGGTAGATGATATTTGGGGTAGTCTGTGGGGTTTTTGTCTTTTCTCTGTCTCCCTCCCAGGGGCTCTTCCTTGTCTAAGCTTTCCCTGCTGGAGGCCAATTGTTATCTGTTGTTGCTGAGTAAAATCTCAAGCCAACAAGGGCAAGAGGTGATGAACTGTCTGGAGTAGCAGGGCCCCCAGCCCTTGGCAAAACTGATCCGTACGCTGTTGGGATCATAGGGACCATCGGCATAATCCAGTTCCGTGGCGTGCTGCTGGAGGAAGCAAGACTTCTCAAAATCAAACACTTTGATGGAGTACCCTGGCATCACCTTGCGCACGATTAGAGTCCGACAGCTGGGAATGTCCAGTGTTGGGGAGTTGACAAAGATGGGGTGCTCACCCCGGTTATACGCCCATACGCCATCAGGCTCCTTGCTCAGGAAGATTCCATAGCCAATCTTGTTGCGGGTCCTCCTGACTGTCTCACTCCTGTGCTCGAGGTTGAGCTGTCCAAGGCAGAAGCCATTTCCTTGAGGTAGGTCATAGAAGATGCTGACGGACTGTTCATACACCGTATACAGGCGGCCCACTCGGGTCCGATGCTCCCAGTAAGCAACGTTACACCAATGGCTCTGCTTCATGGTGTCGGGAGACATGCTGGCATCTGTGAAGACAAAATAAATAAAGTCGCTCATAGACTGGGAATATTTAGAGGGAAATCAACCCAGCAAGTCTTTTCTTGGTGTGTATATTATATAGTCTCTCTACCACCTATACACCTGCCCCCAGGGATGCAAGGAAATATAAGACAGCATTTGTTCCACTGCTCAGCTGAGTACAAGAATGCCAGGCTGCTAAGAGTTGGTTCTTGGTTACAAGGACTATTGTTCCAACCTAAATTTTAAGGCTTCTTTTCAGAATTTCTGTGATCCTTCTGAAGGACTGATATTAAAGGTAAGAAGGTTTACCTGGACTATATAGAATGGTGCTATGATGCTGCAGCTGACATGGACACTAGTCCCCATCTTTGGGGATATCCAGCAATGAAGGCGTCACAGTCTGCTTTCCAAGGGGCTAGGAAGGACTAGTCTACCTGAGGTTTATGTATCACATCCCCTCTCTGGGTCTCAGTTTCCTCATTGGAAAAATGGAAGTGTTGGACCAGATAATCTCTAAGGACCCTTCCACCTTAAAGGATTTTTTTTCTGTGTACCTATGATCTAATGGATGATCCCAACTTAATGGTGACTATTCTCCAAAAAGGCAGTTACCCTTCCCAGCCTGACTCTCTAAGACACAACTCAAGCAAGGCACCAAACTAGAAAAGGATATTGTTAAAATAAATGCATGAAACTATAAATGTGTCACCCTAAAAAAATGACCTAGGAAGCCTAAGCAAACCTTCTCCTTTCCTTCCTGCACACTCAAAGCATAGCTCTATAAACATAACATTAATGTACTTGTAAGCATAACCTGTCCAAATCTTTTCTGGAGTACTGTGCATGAATAAAAGATAAGGCAAGGTACACCAGTCTTCAGGAGCTTTCACTCTAACTGGTTAAAATAAACAAAAAATAACAGATAATAAAAGATGGACAATGCTTATTTTTGTGACAGACTACGAATGTTAAAATCGTTTCAGAGGGGAAGAAACATCAGTTAGCTTAGAATGGCATGTCCATGGAAGGCCTCATCATGGATAAGGTGAGAAGTGCTAAGTGCTAGAAGGCATGGGTAAAGCATTTTAGTATAAAAGAAAAAATTATCAACTAGTAAAGGATTGAAAACATTGCCTCTGCCATAGCTGAATATTTTGATGCCTGAAAGGAATAAAAAACAGAACTTTGGTTTCATAAAAACTGTTTCTAACACACACACACACACACACACACACACACACACACACACAGAAGAGCGTGTATGTATGTATGTATGAATGAAAAAACAGGGTTTTAAGATTTGAGCAGTTCTAGAAAGAAAATGAGCCGTGAGAGACATGTATGTATATATGTGTATGTATGTATGTATATATCTATGTGAACAGTTTGATGGTTTAAAGGAATAGGGAAAGACTTTTTATTTGCTCAAAATTGGGAAAAATGTGAGTATGAAGAAACAATTTCAATGACGCGAAATAAAATGCTGAACTATGTGGAGAATTTAAGAGTTTCATAGAACTATGGTCATTTGTTTCATCTGCATAGAATTATTTTACAATTTAAGAGGGTAAAACTTTAGAAAATGAGATATTGGGGCAACTAGGTGGTGCAGTGAATACAGCACTGGCCCTGGAGTCAGGAGAACCTGAGTTCAAATCCAGCCTCAGACACTTAACACTTACTAGCCGTGTGACTTTGGGCAAGTCTCTTAACCTCAAATGCCCTGCCTTCCCCCCTCCAAAAAGCAAAAAAACAAACAAAATTTTTAAAAATGAGATATTATTAAATCGATAGTTGAAGGATGGCTTTTAAAAGGTAAGTCACTGAATGCCAGGAGACTGATTTATGCCAACGAAAAATCTAGAAAACAGGTAGAATTTAGAGAGAAGGCAGAATTTAGAGACTGATGAACCTGGCCAGAGAAGCAGACTCAATAGGTGGTGAAGAGACCAGAAGCAGGAAGTTAGCTGAGAGGATTTGACTAGGTGATTTCTGATTGGTTGGAAATGATTCCACCTCACTGAAAAAGAGCTTCAGTTCCAGCTCCTGATCTTCAGCATCTATAGGAGCCTAGGAATCTGAAGTCTCTACGATGTATCTCTTGCCTGTTTCTGTTCCCTCCACCCACGTACATACGTACATATATGCACACACACATCTAATGGCAAAAGAGAGAAAATCAGATTTTTATAACTGCTGTATGAGAAGAGTTTCTGAGATTTAAGTGGATGTTACAGAATTCTGATAAGTAAAGAGTAGGCTAAACTTGTTTGCCCTGCTCTGGCCAATTCGAACTATTCTGCTACAATTTGATTGGACAAAACCACATCCTGGTAAGTGAAATGGTGGGGACAGTTGAGTTGCATTGGCCAGAGATAGCCTGCCTACCTTTTAAGAAAGACTGTAAATTAAAGAGAGCTTATAAATACTGAACAGCAGAAGAGAGGAGAGAAGAAAGGAGGAGAGGGGAGGGGAGGGAAAGGGAGAGGAAATTTGCCCAGCTGGGGAACAGGGAGGACCATGAGATAATCAGGAAGCAGAGGAAACAGCTCTGCATGTCTAGATTCCTAAATGTACGTATGACATCAAGTCCAGAGTTGTGAGTTAAACTGAGAACATGCCTGTTCTCTCCTTAACTTCACTCTCCCCCAACAGATACTGAACATATTGGTAAGAGGATGTGACTCAGGTTTATAGATGGATTGCGATGTTTCACACACTTGCTTTAATATAAATATCTATGATGCTCTTCTTTCTGGGCTATCCTTAAAACTTGAAAGTATCATTATTATGAGTTACTGGTTTGTTTGTAAATGGAAACACATCAGAAGGGGCTCAAAAGCTAAAGTCATGAGTTAGTCTAAGTGCATATGTGAGGGTGTATTCCCCTCAACAGGGTTTAGCCCTAGAACCCTGAAGAGAATTTGAGTGTGACAGCATGGTATTTTTCTGGGAACTTGGACCAGTCAGTATAAGAGCAGGTTGGAGTAAGTATGCTAACTCAAATAGCAAGCAGGTGACATGTAAAGAGTCTGAGGTACCACAGTGGATACAGACACCTTTTTCCTGGTGTTATATGTGCCTTAAGGAATGAAGAGAATCTAAATGCATAGGGGCTCCAGGGAAGACATTCCCAATACACTCAGGCATGGGGGCAAAAGTAAAGGATGATAAAAAGGAACCCTCAGAACAGCCACTCTGCCATCAAGAACTTCTTTGCTTTGGGTACCCTGTGAAGCCAGGTCATGGATCAAACAAGTACATGTGCTCTCTGGTTCGCTATCTGCCAAAACCGTCAAGACCATTATCTTCATGTGAAATGACTGCTCTAGGAGGAGAGAACCTGGCACAGCGGCTGGGGGTGGGGTGGAGAATTTGATGCAGCCAACAACAGAAGGGAAGAGATTTAACGGATGCTGCAAAATAAAAATCCACTCCTTAAATCATTTGGGTTTCCCTGGTCCATATGCTGTCCACCAGCTTTCAAGTCCATGCCTGGCTAAGGATTGATTACATTTCTATTGTCAACTCTAATTATTCTCTGAATAAAGGTGGGTAAGCTTAGTTCAGACAGTCTTTATTGCCTGTCATAAATGATACATGTGAAATTCAAACACATTCAAGTTTAAATTTCAGGGAACAGCAGGGACCTGGACTCAGTCAATATTTTCATATACTGACCTCTTGTAGGCAAAGGATTGGGTCTTAAGCTAACAAAATCACTATCCTTCACAAAAGAAATACAAACAGGGAGTTCGTTAATGAAAATGCTAACTGTCCTTCCCTAGCTTCAAAAAAGAAATTCAGGACAAGTTCAGAATGCCAATGAGTAATCTTCTTTGCTGGCTAACCCTAAAAAACTCTCCAGCCCTAGGCATCATCAAGAAGAACGCATTATTTGTGCACATTTTTGTACAAAAGAGGATTATACCAGCAGAGGCCTTTGCTGCTCAGAAGTTACATTTTAATGTGGATCTCCCAACCTCCCAAGTCTGAAGTCCAAATGTAACGAGATTTCTGCTCTATTGAGATGACCTCTGTTCAAACAGTACTCAGTTACAAGTTCTTTTCTCCAAGGAAAGGAACCCTAAGGGGAGGAGAGGGGTGGGTACTGAGTCAAAATTTAAACCCTGCACCAAAATGGTTTGGGGCATGGGAGAACAGGAAGTAATCACCCCCTAACCTTCCTCTTTCTTCCCTCCCACCCTCACAGTCATGAGGCCTCCCTACCAAGAGACTGGGTCTGGAGTCACAGAACCTGATTTTCTGCTACCTAACCACAAATACATACACAAACACACATATCAGTCCTCTATGGGAGAACGAAATAAACATTTATATGGTACCTACAGTGTGCCAGGCACTGTACTAAACACTTTTACAAATATCTCATTTGAATTCCCATTTTACAGACAAGGAACCTGAGGCAAGCAGAAGGTAAGGGACTTGCCCAGGATTATACAACTCGTGTCTAAAGTTGAATTTGAACTCAGGTCTTGCTGGCTCCAGGCTGAGTGATCTACCCACTATGCCACCAGCTGCTTCTTTGCTAGAAGATGTTCAAGCAGAGGGTGATTTTCTGCTCTGGGTCCCTTGGCACATAACAGAATTATTTGTTGACAAAACTACAAAATCAGCTTTTATGGGTGCCCGTGACTAAATGAACAACCAACACAATTAAATGAACAACCAAAAATCTAACAGGGAAAAGGCTGCCAATGACTTCATTCATTATCCAACAAGGAGGACTCTTCCTCTTTTCTCCTCCGTAAGGCCTGACCCTGCCTTTCACTTCCTCCGCACAAAATATGCCCAACATTCTTGTTCTGGCCAGGCATCCCGGAGTTACAAAGATTCGGCAAGGGAGCTTGGCATCTGAGTAAAGCTTATGCTCAGCCTGGCATTAAGGTCCCTGACAACAGATCACCAGACTCTGTCCTGTTGACCTCCATGCCTTCATGCCATCAAGTCTGATTAACTCACCTACCGGGTGATGCCATTATTTTGCTTCAGAGACTCTATTGCCGGATTTAAACCTCCAGCTGACAGCTCCCAAGGCTTTTCTTTCTCAAATAGCGCTGGAGGGGAAAGAGGCCACTCCTTCTTCTTCTCCTCCTCCATTATGGAAGGACTGAATTGAGCTACACTGTAGGAATGTTTCAAAAGAACTTGTACAGTTGCAGCTCCTGTTAAAAGTTGGGGCAATTAGACTGGGAGAATACTATGCCAAGACCAAATGTGTGGGCGGCTGGGGAACACCCCAACCTCAAGCCCCAGACTCTGGAAAAGCAAGTGGTTATTGTTTCCGGTCAGGACCAACCACATGGCACCACACTAGAAACCTTACCAAGCTGGGGAAGTGTCTCTCAACTCTTCACATTCATCCATTCTATTGAAGGCTGGGGAGAGGGAGTATTGGGGAAGGATGTCCCTATATCAACACAGTCAAGGATCCCTGTGCCATACCAAGCCACCTATGGTTCAGTCTCTAGTTCAATAAGCAAGTATTGTGGTAGGAGCTTGGAGGTACATGTACACAAAAATAAGAGACTAGAGGGCAAAAAAGTAGTCTCCCCATCACTCTTCATCTCTCACTCACTCTTATGCTTAGAAATCTAAATGGAAAGGGAGGTAACGGTAACAACCGATATTTTAAAGCTTTTGTAGGTGGTGTAAAAATAAAGGATGTCAATATAAAAATATTGTTTAAAAAGATATCTCCCTCAAAAAAAATTTTAAAAAAGCTTTACAAATATTATTTTAGTTGAGCCTTGCTCACAACAATCCTATAAAGTTAGTTCTGCAGGTACAAACATTCCCATTTTACAGATGAATAAACACTGAAGCACGTTAAAGTGACTTGCTCACAGTCACACACAGCTCACTGTAACAAGAGGTAAGTGTGTCAGATGAGTGGTACAGGCAGTAAAAGCTGGTCAGAAAGTAAAGGTTCCTTTGGACCTTGGGGGTATGTGTATGAAAAGACTTTATGAATCATAAATTCACAGTTCTAGAGCAGGAAGAGGCCCAAGAGGCCATCTAATCCAATTCCCTCATTTTACAGATGAGTAACAGAGGCCCAGAGATTTGATTAGTAGCACAGGAAGGATTTGAACCCAGGTCCGGATATGCAAAACTAGAGCTCAGGTTTCCCACCCAGTACCCTTTCTCACCCCTTTGAGCTGGATTAAAGGAGGCAGCACGGTACAATGGAAAGGGTCTAGAGGCGGGGTCAAGGGATCTAGCTCAATGATCCGATTGTTCCACATCTAACCAAGCTAAGCATTTATTAAACCCTTACTGTATGCCAGGCACTGTGCTAGAATACATATACAAGGAAAAATCAAAGTAGTCCCTGCCCTCGAGGAGCTTACATTCTAATGGAAGAAGACAACATATAAAAGGAAGAAGGGATGGGAGGAGAGAAGATACTCAAGCTGTGACATAGGGGAGAAAGAAGTTTGAAGAGGCAGGAATAGAACTTGAAGAGGAATGAGAGGGAGCACAAAATGATTAGCCGGGCCATTCCTTAAAATGGAAACTCTAGAAGGAACTGACCAATCATAGATCCAAAGTCAGAAGGGACCTGGATGACCTGAAATTCCGATCTCAGCCTTTTATTGATGAAGAAGTCAAGGTTTGGAAAGGCTGCTCACAGTCACCACTACTGACCCCTTCCCAAGGATAATATCCCATCCAGGGGGGGTTTAATGACAGGTCTTCCTGACTCCAAGTTCACTGTCCTATCCACTTTACTGTGTGTCTTTCTGATGCTATAACCACTAGTCTCATTTCCACCCCAAAGGCCACGATTCTGAAACCATCACATCTCTCCTCAAGGGCAGCTAGATGGTGCACTGGATAGAGCACCAGACCTGAAATCAGGAAGACTCATAGTCGTAAGTTCAAATCTCAGACATTTCCTAGTTGTGTGATCCTGGGCAAGTTATGTAAGCCCGTTAGCCTGGGTTTCCTCTTCTGGAAAATGAGCTGGAAAAGGAAACAGCAAACCACTTCAGTATCCACGCCAAGAAACCCCAAATGGGATCATGAAGAGCTGGACAAGACTGAGCAACCACAACAACAACAAGATGAGAAATGGAGATCTGGAAGATTTTAAGGGGGCTGCCCCATTTCCAATTCAGCACTGCTTCCTTGGCTGGCAGCTGGGCCTGAAGGATAGATGCTTATTGGAGACACCAAGGGAGCATGGCTAGCTGAGTCCATCCCCTCCATCCTCAAGTCCTACACGGGAGGAGAAGGCCTTGGAGGGAGCATGCCTGTTAGGCAGGGACCCAGCAATGAAACACTGGACTTTTCCAGCATCACAATCTTGAAGTTTCCTAGACAGGCCCAAAGAGAAATATAGTGACTTATCCAAGGTCGCCTAGTTCAACAGTAACAGTGGCAAGCCTAGGACCCATGAAATCTGTGCTTTCTATCTGTAGATAGGCCAGCAGGTTGATGCTGAGAAAGGGCTGACTGCCAAAGATCTCTGTCCCTAAGTGGCTGCCCAATTGCCCTTCTTGTGAGACCAGCCATCTCCCATCGCCATCAACCTAATTAAGAACTAGCTACTTAATAGCAAATAAATCCTGTAGTCAGACCTGAATGAGCAACATCAAAGGTGAACAGATTCTGACCGAAAACTCCCAGTCACCAGCCACTGACCATAGCCTGGCCTTGTTTCCTTATCTACTTCTGAGTCCTGGGCCTAGTTTCCTAGGATCTGAATTTCCTTATTTTTATTAAGAGAACCGCCATCCCTCCAGTCCCTGAGGTTTCCAGTGTTGGAAGCAAGTCATTCTCAACTCTTTACTCTCCCTCACCCCACCCACCCATATCCAAACAGTTACCAAGTCTTCTAGATTCTATCCCCAAATATCACTGGAAGCCATTGGCCATGGTTCAGACTGGACATCCTTCTGTTGTGTCTCTCTTACTCTGGCTGCCTTCCATGCCTAAAATGTCCTCCTCACCTTCATCTCTTAGAATGCTGACCTTCAAAATTGAGCTCGAATGCCACCTCTTACCTGTGACTTTATTCCATACTTCAGGGCTGCCTCCTTAATCCCAACCTAAATTACCGTATATCTACCATAGGTTTTGTAGGGATTTGTGTATATTTGTTGTCAGTGTGCGGTCATTTAGTTACATCCAACTCCTCCTGAACCTACCTGGGGTTTTTCTTGACAAAGATACCAGAGTGGTTTGCCATTTCCTTTTGCAGCTCATTTTCCAGATGAGGAAACTGAGGCAAACAGGCTTACATGACTTGCCCAAGGTCACACAGCTAGTAAATGTCTTAGGCCAGATCTGAACTCAGAGATGAGTCTTCCTGATTCCACATCTGGCACTTCATCCCCTGAGTCACCTAGCTGCCCCTAGCACATAGCAGGTACTTAATGATAAATGCTTTTTCCTTGACTAACTGATTGACCACCGTAAATCAGTAAGGGACCTTAGCTACCATCATGCCTAACTCCTCTGTTTTACAGATGGGAAATAAAACTGAGAATGCAACAGGCAAAGTGATTTTTCTAAGATCATGGAGAGAGAGTTAGCAGAGTGAAGCCATCTGACTTCTCATACAAGCTCTCTTCCCACTAGACCACACTTGGTCTTTTTTCTTCCCCTCATGGTAGTGCCCACTGAGGAATATTGACTTTTGAGACCAGAAAATGAAGATTCTTTCTTCCCAAGACTCAACTGATTTTAAGGGAAGAAAACCTTCTTCACCACTGCTAGGAAGGTATCTGGAGAGTGACCAAGGGAATAGGGATAAGGGAAAGAACAGACAGTGTATCTGCTCCTTGAGAGAGGATTGGGGGCAGAAGGGCAGGGATGGGCAATAAAAGAATGGCTGTCTTGGGTTTGGGGGAATACTAGAGTTTTTCATGGCTATGCTATGACAGGAAGGATACAGACGTGGATGGGGAGGCAGTGTAACAACAGACAAAGGAGGAATAGAATCTTGGACAGCTGTCAAGGTTCATCTTTCCATTCATTCAGTGTCCACTGTCCAATGCCCTGGAACCCAATGGCAATAGAGAAATCTTTTTAAGGTACAACAGGGGAAAAAAGTGATTCTAGAGTCAGAGAGATTGAGTTCAAATCCTGCTTTCGGATATTCATGACCCTAGGCAAGTGACTCCCCAATTCTCAGTTTCCTCATCTGGACAATAGGTGAGGTGGATTAGACAGAAGGCTTCTGAGGCCCCATGGAGTTCTAGATGTATGGTCCTGTGACTGACCCTGATTCACCTCAGCCTCCATGACTACAATCAGAAACATACGACTAGGAAAATCTGCCAAAACTCCAAGGGACCCTGGAGATGATTAAGTTCACCCTTTTTATTTTACAGCTGAAGAAATGAAGCCCAAGGTGGGGAATGACTTACCCAGTCATGGAAGACAGCATGGAACAGAACACAAACCTCCTGACTCTTAGGTCTAGAACTTCATTAACATAACTCTCCCTGTCTCAAGTTGGTGGTGGCTGCAATAATGCTGAAGGCCCTTACTCCAGGTTAGAATTCAAGGGAACTGGTGATATTTTGAACTTCAAGGAAAGGAGGGGAAGTAAAGTCTTTCCCAATACTAAGCAGGCAGCCCCTCGTCCAAAAGGGCCATGTTGAGTGTCTGGAACCCAGAAGAGGAATGACGTCTCAGGCAACATCTTACATTCCTTCCAGGAGAGGGCAGTCAGGCAAAGGAACCAGGACCCCCTCTCTTTCCCTTACCAAGCAACCAGTCTGGTATGGCCAGGGATGAAGGAGAAAGAAACTCAACCCAAACAATGGGATTGCATGCCCAGGAACAATCTCATCTCTAATCGTTGGAATTCTTTCCTCTCTGGGTGCTCTTGGTCTTCTGGGATCAGAAAGAAAAAAAAAAGTTGAGATCAGACATTTTGTGGGGGGCTCGGGAACAAAAAGGCAGCTAATTTTTGAGGGGAGAGGGTAAGGGAGAAAAAGATAAATATGCTTTCTGATTCAGCAACTTTCTGTCAAAAAAAGAAAAGAACACCCCCACTTCCCTCATGAGCTCCCCCTCCTAAGTGTTAAAAGCAGGCTCTGCAGAGGGGTTAGTGCTAAGCATTTCTTGGCCTCCTTTTGTTCGCCTTTAGCCAAACTGCTCTGGCTTTAATGCATCCCATGGTATGAACCACAAGTCTGCTCCAATTAAAAGTCTCCTCTAGTCCAGCATTCAGAGGAAGCGGCATTACAATTTCTCCTCGTCTCTGGGTGTCCAGTTGGATTCAGTTTCTATTCCACATTAGACATTTTCTCCTCTGACTTACAGACCCAGATGCCAGCAAGACAGGAATGGGTTAAGTTTCGATTCACCTGCAGAGTCTGGCTGATCCTGTGGAAGCAACATGTGCTGAATGAGTCAGTCCACAGAGGGAGACCCCTTTGGAGTTTTCTGCTTACAAACACTGGCGATAGGGAAATACCCCTGGCACTTTGCAAGGGTAGAGGGAGTACTGGGTGGGGGGGGGGATAACAGAGGTTAATATCAAGGAAAAAATCATAAAATCATACCATGTTAGAACTGGAAGACGACTTAAGGTCATCAACCCTTTCATTTCCCAGTGGAAGAATCTGGGGCCCCAAGAGATTAAATGACTTAGCCAATAAGGTCACATGGCTTGTTAGTGGCTGAGCAAAGAGGTGACCTCCAGGGCCAACTTTCCAGTTCAACCCCCCTCAGAAGGCCATGCTCCATGATCTCTGCTTTCCCCATCCTATATAAAGCTCCATTTAATACCCAAAGGAGGCTCTCCCTCATGCTTATAACATCAAGTTCCAGGAGATTTCGGCAAGTTTTTCATCTGAAGCCTGGTAGTAATTATGAGGTCCTGTATCAGTTTAACCCAACACCCCTTTAAAAGCCCTTTTTGCCCATTAGATAAGCAGTTTTTGTTATCATAAAGGGAGAAAAAAACAGGAAAAGAATTACCATTTAACCCTATACTATCTTTATACATAATCTAGAAAATCAGCTTTAGATCTGGCAGCAAGAAAAATGAAGGTCGGGTGAGCTGCTTTCCCCACCTCCACCCCCTTTTTTAGAGGGGAAGGGAGGCCAGCTCTTTATTCTCCCTAGCTCATTATGCTCAGTAAAACCAAAGGAATGCAGGGGTGGGGTGTGGGGTGGGGAGAAGACCCAAGAAATGCTAATGGCCACAAGTGAGGAACTCTCCTCTCCAGAATTCCTTCCTTCCAGAGCCTAGAATGGCCCTGATGAGGGTTTCCCTTTTTTTTTTTCCCACCTCCCCCTCTTCACACAACCCTTCCTCCCCCAGCACCTTTGGCTCAGGGAGGAAGCTGAGATTTCAAGAGGAACTTCCTAATCAGTCATTATATCATAGATGGGGCCACCCGATTTGCTGCCTTCCACAGAGTGAACCCAATTCCATCTCTGCCACTGGTCTCAGTCTTGGTAGTCATTAGGATGGAACCCACCCCTCTAAGAAAACAATTCACACAGTAGGTGGGAGTGCTCCCTTCTTTCAAGTGCATCCAGAAAGAAGGGGGGGGGGGAGTATTGTACATAAAGAAAAGGGGTGAAAAAAGACAGAGAACCAAACGGGGGTGGGGGGGTGGGGGTGGAGGCACCTGAGGCGATGATTCCAGAGACCTGTGATGGAGAAGATTTGAGTTTCTTCTTCAAGAAAACTTGAAGAAGTTTTCTTCATCAAACCCAGTCCTTAACAAAAGAGGAAACTAATGGATCACCCAAGATCACAATATTGATCAACTATAAAACCAGGATTAGAATTCTGGCTGCCTGATTCCCAGTCCAATGCTTTTAGTAACACCAGTGGTATGAGTGGTCTTTCTAATATCCATCCAGAAGTGCCTTTTATATAGTCTATTAATCTTCTAGATTAAAACATCCTCATCCTACTCCAACCAATCCTTCACACAGCTGCCAAAAATCATTTTCCAAATACATAAATCTGACCATGTCATTCCCTAAGCTCAAAGAGCTACTTATTAAATTAGATCATTTATGAAAAGTGTATTGCAAACCCTAAAACATTATGTAAATAATCACGATTATTATTAATACCAAAAGCATAAAAATGCAAACTCTTGAATCAATTCAAATCAACCTTTAAGCTGTTATTTCACTCTTTCCTTCCTTCAGGTTTATGGCTGTCAAACTAGATCCTTCAACCCCCCTCTCTGATATCCAGAAGGCAACCTTCCACAAGTAGATTGAGTGTGTTCTCCACCGCCATGTCTTCCCCATACCTCTCTGACCCAACTTCCCTTCCTCCAAAGATCTCCTTTTGAGATACGCTCCATCACCTTCTGTAGAGCACTGTAGTTATCTGTGTAACCAAATACTGCATAATAATAATAATGGCTAGAATTTTAGTTTGCAAAGCGCTTTACAAATATTAACTCATTTGACTGTCCAGAACAACCCTGGGAAGGTTTGTTATTATTCCCATTTTACAGATGAAGAAACAGGTGGAGAGGGGTTAAGTAACTTGCCCAGGGTCACACAGCTAAGAAGTGTCTGAAGCAGGATTTTAATTCAGATCTTCCCAGACTCCAAGTCCAATGCTCTATCCATTTTTATCCAAAGTGCTGTCATTTCTGTTTATCTTTGCTATCCCAATTCAGCACCTTGCAAAGTACCTAGCACATAGAATATATGCACTGAATAAATGTTTAAATACGGAGAATGAGGACAGACTGGTTGGAGGCTGGAGAAAATACTGAGACTTATAGGAGGTTCTCAAGGAATGAGACAATTATCTGGGGGCAAATTCTGGGCTTAAATGCTACTTTTTAAAACTTTTTCATTTAGTAGCTGTGGTACTTTATGCAAATAACCTCTTGTTGTGACTCCATTTTTCTCATCTCATCCATGACCCCAGATCAGAGGCACTTAACCTTTTCCTGTGTAATGGATTCCTTTAGCAATCTGGTGAAGCTTTAGGGACTCCCCTTATTGGAATAATGTCTTTATAATTGAAAGAAATTTCACTTACAGGTTAGTGAAAATAAATATCTATCCAAGTTCACAGACCCTCTGAAATTTCTGGGTCATAAATCCTAGTTTAATAATTGTTGGTATTGATAATTTGGTGTGTATATAAGTACAAAAAGGCATGAAGGATACATGTGTTCAAATATGTATTCTAGGGAAAGTTTGTGTGGGTTTTTGGGGGGGGGGGGAGGGGAATCTAGGACTAGGGGGGAGGGGTATGAATCGAAGTAAAAAATTCAGTCCAGTCTGTGGTCCAAAAGGAAATACAGGAAGGCAGCTAGAAAAGCTAATATGTGGGCCTCTGGAAAAGTTCTCAACAGAGTTCGAAGGAAGAAGCAGCGCCTGCTTCCCAGAACACAGCCCCACTTTCCCCAATCTCCCAACCAATCAAAGTAACTGCCTGAAACGTAGGTGGGTTCGGTTTCCATTCTTTTATCTTCCAGCGTATTCAAACAAATCCTGAAAAGATGAACTCATCTTGCAAGTCTGACATAAAACAAGCGCTCTCTCCAGCCCCTAATACAGAGGGCCTGCTCAGTGTCTCATCCAGAGCCAAGTATTAGTTTCGCCTGGAGCTATTAGGTTCTACCACTCAGCAGACAGCAGGGGTGACCCCGCAGAAAGCAATCCAGTGTGCAAGTTTAGACTAAAGATCTCCGTGCCTTCTCCTCCGGGCCAAAGCCGGTAACTTCCCAGGCTTGGTCAGTTTCATTTCCCCGGCAGGGGACCAGGTCCGTTTCTCCCACCAAGCGAGGGCCGTTCCATTTTCCCTCGGAGGAAGAAGGTTGTTCTCCTCCCCCAGACCTTAGGCCTCCAGTGGTAGCGGCCACCTTTTTAACAACTCTCTCTCTCCACAGGCAGCTACAACTTATGACAGCCACATTTAGCCTGGCGTCAGAGCTATCTCCTCCATCAAAGCCAACTTTATCGATCAGCCTCTCCACCAGAAACTCTGGCTCATGTTTACTTGTGGCTCGTTCCTTGCAAGTCCCCATTTCCTCTGTTTTCAGAACTGCCCCTCGGCAGGCACATCCAAAAGAAAACTCAAACAATTTTAAGATTAAAAAACGAGATAGGAAACAAGACAGAGAATTCAAACCAGACCCTGGAAAGAAATCAGGGCAGTGGAGTGCGGGCGATGGGGGTGGGAGTGGGGGGGGAAGTGAGAAGGGAAAGAAGGTGATCAAACCCGTGCCATTTGAGGAAGGTTCAAGTAATGCTGAGTAGCTTATAAAATCTGCCCCCCCATTTTAGAGAAGGACCACATTTGTAAAAACAAAGGGCTTTGAACTTTGCTCCCATTCGATGTACTCTTTTATCACTGAGTCAAACTTCAGAATTCATTTTCATAAACAATGACCTCCTTGGATGGCCTTAATTTTAAACTCCCACCCCAAGCCCCAAAGTTTTAAAAAGAATATTATTCCTGCAAGATAATACCTGCCATAGTAGAAACTAGCATAGCTTTAAAAGAAGGGAGACTAAAATCTGTGTAAGTTTCCAAAACACTGGAAAAGTGAGATAGTCAATTTCCAAGATTTGAAGAGTGAGCAGGCAGGCACACACACACACACAAGACCAGGTTTTCATTATTTCATACAAACATTTATTAAGAACCTACTGTGTCCAGAACATTGTTAGCCATAGTCAAGATATAAAATTTGGTAAAGGTCACTTCCCTTGTAATAGATTACAGCCCAGGAGGAGAAATACACTTATATAATGCACACAACATTACATGAAAGGTGCATTAGGTGAACAAACCAATGCACCTCATGGTAGGGTGGAGGAATTAGGCTTCTGAGGAGAAAGAGGGAAGTAAAACTCATTTACAGAAGACAGGTTGTTGTTTTTTTTAATTGGGAAAGATGATTTCTTTTTCAAGCAAAACAAGTGACACTCCCCACCCCTAATCTTCACAATTCTTAACTATGGTTAAGGATGGTTAGATTAATGATGCTGACCTCAGAGTGCCAGTGAGTACCAGTATAAATTTAAAACTATTTTACATAGTTTGCATGCCCACTATCATAAATACCAATTTTTAAAGCTCTGACTTCCTAGGTAAATCCAACCCTTCCTCCACTCTGCCCCACCCCAACACTACCCACCACACAGTGATCTAAAACAATCCCTTTTTAAGGGCTCTGATAAAAGCCATTTTTGCTTGTGTGTGTTTCTTTTTCTTTTGAGGTGCAGGGATACTGATTTGTGGCAGATGGCAGTATCTTGCAAAGAAAACTCAGACAGACTCTGGGCATATGAAAAACTCCAGACTCCCAGGGTCAAGATAATTCATGGTACTTCAGTGAAGTTTTTACCAGGAGGCGACTTGGTTTAATGGAAAGAATGCTGGACCTGGAGTAAATAGGCCTGGGATCAAATCCCTAGCTTGTGACTTGGGGCCTGTCAATTCAATTCTCCCAAATATCAATGTCCATGTCTGTAAAATGGGAATAATAATACTTACACTACTTACTCCACAGAGTTGTCTTGAAGAAAACAATTAACACTTTAAAGAATTATTTTTTTTTTTAAGTCTAGCTTAGGAAACTCCTAGTGATAAACCTCCAAGAAAGGTACCTGGTAGTCTTAGAGCAGCTTGGGGTCAACCCAGAAGTTAAGTGACTTGGACAGGGTCATACAGCTAATAAATGTCTGAAGGCAGATTTTAACTCAGGAAGATGAGTCTTCCTGACTCCTGGCCTAGCACTCTATGCATTGCACTATCTAGTAGACTTCAGTTCAAATCCTGTCTCAGATGCTTATTGGCTGTATGATCCTAGACAAGTCACTTGACCTCTCTCAGCCTCAGTTCCTCATCTATAAAATGGGAAAAATAATAATACCTAGACTATTGTGAGGATCAAATGAGATTATATAGGTAAAGCACTTTGCAAACCATAAGGCACTATAATAAATGCTAGATATTATTCAATTGTAAAATGGAGAATTTAGTGCTACCTACTCCCAGGGTTGTTTAGAAGTTCACCTGAGATAATATGGTACAGCATTTAGGACAGTGTCTGGTACACAGCAGGCGGTTAATCAATGCTTATTTCTTTCTTCTCATTATTAGCCACGTAGATGAGCCCTGCTTACAGTAAAAAGTAGTCATCTATACATGGAAATGTTTTTACATTAAGAGTCCTGAAAAGCTGGGAAGGGAAGCATGGTTACGTAAAGGACATAGTCAATGAACAATCCTTCTCTAATATGAATAATCTGGGGCAGCTAGGAAGTGCAGTGGATAGAACGATGGACCTGGAGTCAGGAAGATACACCTTCATGAGTTCAAATGCAGCCTCAGACACTTACTAGGCTGTGTGACCCTGAGCAAGTCACTTTACCCCATTTGCCTCCGTTTCCTATCTGGAAAATGAGCTGGAGAAGGAAATGGCAAACCATTCCAGTATCTTTGCCAAGAAAACCCCAGAATGGAATCGTGAAAAATTGCACATGACTGAACAACAATAAAAATATGAATAATCAGTCTCAGAGCTGCTTTGTAAACCCAGGATTTCCAAACACTGGTTTTTCTTAAAGCAAGGCTTACCTATACAGATATAGTAGCAACATTTCTGGTACAAATACTTATAACTTATAATAAATACAGAGCTAATAGTCACTGGAGAGATCAATGTAATTGAAGATTAAAAGCTAATATTTGCTGGGGGAGATCATGGTAAGGCAAGATTAAACCCTTCCCTACAAGAATGCTGCAAAATCTGGTAGAATCTCACCCAGATGTTGCAAACATAGGTAGGCTGTTTCATGACTGTCCTGTGAGATATACATCCCAAGGCACTTCTACCTCAATGGCCATTTGGCAAAGAGTTAGCTATTCTGATTGGGGGGGAGGAGTGATGGAGAAAAATAGGAAAAAGGATTAATTCAACAGGGCTCCTGATCTAAGTCAGGCAGGACACCCACTCTGTTTCTGGCCAAGGACCTAACTTAGTCTTGGATTTGCACCAACGACCCTGGATGACACACCTCAACCCTATTTGAGAGATTCTGGCTCCTGGGGTGGAAGGAAGCCTGGTTTGGTTCCCACAGTCTATTCGCCCCCATGTCAGGAAAAGGTCTCTAAGAAACTCATCTAGACTAAGCATCAGGAGAATCACGTGGCAACACAAAGGGGCCCAGCACTGAGTTTAAGTAATAGTTCTATACATATTAAAAGAACTGCTCAGCAAATGACTAATTAGCCTAATTAGCCTGCTCCTCTCTCTCTCTCTCTCTCTCTCTCTCTCTCTCTCTCTCTCTCTCTCTCTCTCTTTCACACACACACACACACACACACACACACACACACACGCACGAGATGCATAAAGATGAATGTAAGTTAATGTCCACAGCGCAGGAAGATGATTTTGATTTGTCCATTAGGTTCTAGTTAGTTTCTCTTTCCAAGGCTAATTATTTAAGGAAGGAGACTTAGTCTCATTAACCCTGAAGAAAATCAATTTCCTGGAGTCATTCTTAAATCTCTTACAAATTCTAGAAAACAGTGGTACCAAAACTCGTCATGATACGAGAACCTTGGTTATAGCCTTAGTAAGTTCCTACTATTTGCCAATCACTCTGCTAGGCACAATGGACACAATAATAGCTGCCTGAAATCACTCAGAGAGCAGCTGAGCTATGGAGTCTAGCAAATTACACATGTATAAAAGTTTTTTGTTTTTTCCTGGAGAATCTTTCTGCTGCATTCAATTAATAGATTCATCAGGTAACTGCCATCCTTCTCTGCTTCACTTTGCTTGCACCTGGACCAGAGTTTAAATATCACTAAATGTCTTCTCAGCCTGTTCTAAATCCTTCTGCAAGGATGCTGTTCTCTGAGTGCAACAGGAGTGGGTGCAGGGACATGGTGGGGAGGGGGAGGGGTTCCAGGTGGGGATCAATGTAAATGTTTAATGCAGAGGCTCCATTCAGAGGGTTAGAAAACTCCTTTGTCACTGCTCCCAAGGGTGTGACTAACTTGCAGCTCTTCCACTGAGGCTGGCCAGCACAAATCAGCTGAGGACCAAAGCCCTTGCCCTCCGAAAGTCAGTATGTCCACATTCCTTGAGCATATGCCCAAGACAGAATACACCGAGGATCCAGGATAATTCAAGTTAATAAATCATTTCCATTGTGAATTTCCCTTTTAGCCACAGCAAAGTCAAACTTTTCCTTCCCCTCACTGTTAACCATTCTTTGTTCACTTTATCTCAGGACTGCTTCCGGCTGGCATGGGGCCAGCTCTCAATTATTAATTAATCTAGGAGGCGCAGGTTGCATTCCTGGCCACCCTAACCACTTCCTACTTGGGCTGGGAACTTCTCCTGCCAAGTCTTTTTAGTTACATCAAGCGTGTTACAATATCTCAGCCCTATCTCGTGGCCACAAAGGACATTTAAAATAAAACGTTAAAAATAACAACAAAAAATTCCAGATACCTCAAAGATTCCCACTGTCTCCAGCAGATACATGAAACCCTAAGTGAGTGAGTGCAGGGCCCACCCTGCACGCTGGAGAGAGGAGCAACAATCTGGCTCGTGTAAGCGTAACTAATGCGGGTCAGGGAGGCCTTGAGATGTCTTTGGTGAGCTCTGGCTGCTGGGATTGAGGAAGGCACTCACCTTTTCAATTTTTTATTAATACTAATTCCTGCAAAGAAGGGGGCCCAAGAAACTTAATAAGAGACTCTGAGAAGGGGTTTTCAGGTAAAAGCTAAGAAAGGGTAATTGTTAACCTGCCTACAGAACAGAAGGGATGAGATGTGTCCAGTGGATGCTTCAGCACGGGGCTGGACGTCCAGCGGGAATCATTCACAAATCCTTTGGTGGGTAATGATGATAACGGAATCTACACAGGGGGAAAAAATCAAGGGAGCCATGATTTAGGCTGAGCAGCTCAACAAATCATGCTGCCCATGAGCAGAGCTAAGAGCTCTCTATGCATCTTACAACGTGTATAAGAGTGTATGGTATCACTGCTACGACTACATATCCCCTAATTAACTATTGGGGGGTGGGAATGAGGGAGAAACTGTGACTTAGCAAACTTATTAAATTTGTTCCTAGTTAGTTTAAATAAGGGCTTCTGACTCCTCAACTCTGAAAGTGAATTCACTGAGTCTAATTCCCTGATGTGACATGAAAAAAGAACCGGGAAATTTAATCACCCCTGTGAAATCAGAGCACACTTTTACTTATTAAGGGTGACAATCAAGGCAGAAACCTTGACTTAATTCGAAGTCTGACTAGAAACATAATTCGTGAATTTGCTATGTTAGTCCCTCCCTTAAATTGTTACTTTTGTCACATTAAAAGCAAAACAACTTAATCTTAACGTTAACTCCCCTCCCCCAGGGCTAATATTGATACTGACTGGATAATCTCCCCATCAACCAATTGCCCCACTGAAGGGCTAAAATACAACAATGGGGGAGGAAGGGGTGCGCAGGCAGAGTTTGATGAAAACATTAAAGCAGTCCCCTGGATCAATGAAAAGCAACTTAAGTGCCCAACCAAAGAAGGCAGAGTATATGGCTCTATTACTCTAATACGCCATCCAAATGACTTTTCATCTGCCTTAAAGCAGATGAGTTTCTTCTTCAGCGCATTCAGCCAGATGCAAGCTGATGCTGCCAATTCTGGTGTTTCCTTGGGGGTGGGGGGGTTTGAACCCCAAGCAGATACTCTGCCCATAGGTAAAAACCTTACACATCAACCACAGGAGGTGAGTTGACCTGAGGGGGTTGAACACTGTTGTCTCGGATAATTACCAATCAGCCCAGTTACACTGCTGTCTTCTCCAACGAGGATGTGCACTTTTGGTACTGGCGAGGTTTGGGTATATGTTGTTTCATCTTAAAAGTTTATAGGATTGGTTATTATGGTAAATGTGTAGTCAAAGAGGCTGTCCCTTGACTCACTTCTTAAAGAGGCCTATTCACTGAATGGGCATTACCTCACTCTAAGTGAGAACCTGAAAAGACTTAGCCTAAAAGTGCCAGCATCTCCCATTGCATCCTAGGCCATCTCCAGTCGTCCTGATGAATATCTGGCCCCTGGACCCAAATGGCTCTGGAGGAGTAAGTGAGGCTGGTGACCTTGCACAGCCTACCTCCCTCAAATCTAATTCAACTGCAAGTCATGTCATCATCTCCCTGACATCATGGTCCTCTTTGAGAATGAAGGACAAACACAAACAACAACAATTCAGTCGTATCCAACTGATTCTTTGTGATCTCATCTGGGGTTTTCCTGGGAAAGATTCTACAGTGGTTTACTATTTCCTTCTCCAGCTCATCTGACAGATGAGGAAACTGAAACAAACAGGGTGACTTGCCCAGCATCACACAGCTAGTAAGTATCCAAAGCTGAATGTGAACTCAGGAAGACAAATCTTCCTGATTTCAGGGCCAGCACTGCGTTGCCCAGCTGCCCTATGCTATGTATATGTCCTGAGGGGGCAAAGATGGTTGCAATGAGAGATAGGGTGTTAAACTGTGTGGGTTATGGGCGCACCAGTGAAGGAGGGTCTCATCAAGAGATTTTGAAATCAGTCCTCCCTACCCTAAATATAAAACTAGGACAGGAAGGTTTTTGATCCTGGGATGCAAAAAAATAAATAAATAAAGGCTGCATGAGGCCCTACAGTTGGTAAGCATCAACTAGTCAGAAATAGTGAGAATGACAAAGACTCAATGAATAGTTCTCCCAAGCTAAGAAGCCAGCTTTAGTTGGAAGACTTAGAGGAAGTTCAAGTTAGGAGCCAGAAAGGGTAGAGGAGAGTTCTCAAAGGTACAGTCAAAGAAACACTGATGAGGCAGGGTGGTGTGCGACACTGTGATGGTAACGGAACAAGGAAACCTAAGTACAATTCCCAGTTCTGTCTGACTAGTGACCTCATTTTTCCCTTCTGTAAGATGGGAATAAATATTTGCCTATCACACTTTGCAGGGCTGCAGTGAAAAAGAAGAAATGTTAACTATGTCCCAGGCCACTCTCTTAAGACTTAGAGGCTACAGAACAGTAGAGCATCTGCATGGGCAGCATTTTCTTAATGAAAGTTCCACCTCTGTCTTCCCAGCCCCACCAAAAGCTGCTTGTTTTGGGGGGAGGAGGGGTCTGAGTCAGTACTAAGGAGGTGATGCGTCTTCCTATGATGGTCATTCTGTTCTTTGTCACCTTAGATTTGGGTTCCAAGTGACTCTTCCTGCAGAATAAACCAGAGGTTTCAGGTTCACAGGGTTCTGAGCTTAGCCTATAGACCCCCAAATCCCAATGTCCAGAGCTGGAAGGACTTGTAATACCTCTGTCCACCTCTGTCCTCCTAGTTTTGAAAGACCAGTCATCAGGACCTCTGAGGTCAATATGCCAGCAGAAGGGTCCTGCCCTACAGAGGCCTTGATCTGGTTCTGCTTCTTTCTTTTCCTTGGACAGTTTGACATTTTCTGGACGGGAGAGACACTGACAGCACCCGATGGATGATGGAAATTGCCCTGGAGGGGGATTCAAGTTGCTGAATAAGGACCCTTTGCCCTTTTGCTTTGAACAGCTTTTCTTCAGATGGCTTATCTTTTTTTCCCACATGAAGGCCTTCCCTGGAATGAGGGAAATGAGTAGGGGGAGGAAATTCTCCCCCCACCCCAGAAGCTCCTTCATACCCCTCTTTAAGCAATTAATTGTTATGGCCTGAGCCTCTGTAATTAAACACTAGAACTGGGGAGCAAAAAGGAAACTGGGGGGAGGGAGTAGGGAGAGTTCAAGACTACAAAAAGAGAGAGAGAACCTCATTTGGCGATTTTCTTGGCAAAGATACTGGTTTGTTATTTCCTTCTCTAGCTCATTCTCCAGATGAGGAAATTGGGGCAAATAGGGTTAAATTACTTGCCCAGGGTCACACAGCTAGTAAGTGTCTGAAGGGAGATTTGAATTCAGGAAGATGAGTCTTCCTGATTCCCAGCCTAGTGCTCTATCTACTGGGCCATCTAGCTGCCTCCATCTCCAGGTAGGATTTAGATATTA
>CM053589.1:90455400-90489887 GCA_028646515.1 Pseudochirops corinnae
TTATACATTGACTTGATTCAATGCAAGGGAATGAATATTGCATGACTTTCTCCACTCAGCCAAAAACTCAACACGCCACCCCTCCCCCTGATTTTTCTTTGTTCTTTTTTCAACCCAGAACTGCCTGTCATTTACCTCTAAATGGATTCAGAAAGAAAATACTGACCAAAATGGGGCCATCTCTTCCATTCGGGTTTGTTTTTCCTTTTAACACAAGCACACCTCATTCTGCACCGAGCTCTTGCTCCTTTTGAATATATACGTGTGTATGAAATAATGCTGTGATGATGCTGGATAATAATGACAGCTGACATTTATATAGTGCCTACTCTGTGCCAGGCACTGTGCTAAGGGCTTCATAAATACTGTCTCATTTGATCCTCACAACAACCTTGGGAGGCACTTGCTATTATTCTCTCCATTGTATGGATGAAAAAACTGAGGCAGACAGACTTTAGCTGACTTGCTGAGCACTTGGCTTCCTATGATCAATGCAGATTCTTCCTCAGACCCTTCCTGGCTTTAGGACATCCCCCACCCAAGCCTTTTCACGTTTAATCTGAAGAACACAAAGGTAGCTCTGTGCTAGCATCTTTGCTCCCATTTCACAGATGAAACAAGCTCACCAATTCCTTCAGACAGAAGAGAGTTAGACCTCCCTGAACTCGGATGCACCTAGAACACACTCATCACAGAACCAAGGGAATGGATGGGGGCTTAGAGATTATCTTGATCAACCACCCCCTCCCCAAAGATACGGTCAAACTGGCCTTTTTCACTATTCCTGGAACATACACGATTCCATCTCCAATCTCCATGCCTCTGTCCTGGTCAGTGCCCATGTTTGGAATGCAGTCCCTACACCTCATCCTTAAGGCAGCTTGAGTGCCACCTTCTCCACGAAGCCTGTCTATGTATGTATGCATACATATATACATATATGTACACATACACGCACACACACAAACAGGGTGTTCCAAAAGTCTTAGTGAGGTTTTAAGCTTTAATAGTTATAACTAAGCTTCTGTACTAAGATTTCGATCTCCCTCTATATATGTATACAACTTTTTATTTCTAAACTATAATTTTATGTGTGTATATATACACACACCACACCCACCTATTACCTCTAGACTCAACCAAATTCAAATTCCAGTGTGACATTCCAGACCCCTTCCTAAGCTAAGGCCCACCTATCTTTCTGGCCTTATCAGCTAGAGTTAAGTCTCCTTCCTGCAACCTCTAGTCCAGCCCAGCTGACTTTCTCCATCATCTCCATGCCTTTCACACTGGCTGACCACCCCCAACTTATCAAACATTTTACTCTAACAACACAAACTGACATATATCAAAATCAGGTTTGCTTTAAGCAAGGGCCCACCTACCTACATCCTCTAACACTAATCAACAGGAACCTTCCCCTGCCTTTCCCCAATCCAAAGCCCCCTAATATGCATGCAAAACAACTCTCCCAGGTAACTAAGCATTTCTAATTCAATACAATCCTCGGCCCACTCCTCTTTCGTACTTCCCCAGGCCCACAAACTCACTTAAAGAAAGCCTAATCCCCAGTGCCCAGACTGAGCCGAGCTGCTGCATTCAGCTCAGTAGCCCTGCCAAGACTCCCTTCATTTGCACTCAGAAAACATTCCTACAATGAGGGTGGGTGTGTATACAGAATGCAAGGCTGAGGCTGGTCATTAAGAAACCTCTGGCCAAGCACTCAATCAGAGGAACTCTCTCACTAGGAAAGGCCTTTCTCTCTCTCACTCTCTCTCACTCTCTCTCTCTCTCTCTCTCTGGCTCAAACTCTCTTGTCTGCTTCCCTCCTCAAGGAAGAATTTCCTATACCTTCAGGAGCAGGACACACCCCATAATGTAGGCACGTCAGTGGGAGAAAAGTGCACTTAAGAGTGGACCCCTAGGACTCCCGCATATTTTTTCCATCATTTCCCTCCCCTCAAAATCCTAAAAGTATTAGCTAAGCAGGATATAAAATCCTAGATTTACAGCTGGAAGGAACCTCAGGGGTCAGACAATCTGACCCCTTCTTTCACAAATGAGGAACCTAGGTCTAGGCAGAGATGACACTTAAACCCAGGTGTTCTTGATTCTAAATCTTTCTAAATTTTCTTCCCACTTATACCATGTGTAGCTGAAAGAGGAAGTTGAGTCCTGGGGGAATGGGCATTACCCTATAATCTATGTTGGGGCTCAGGAGGATGTAAATTGGGCTCCAGAGCTCGCCCTGGATAGACAGAGCATCTATTTAAGGTACAAGATGCTCTGGCCTGAGAGTGACTACACTACTCTTGGCAAGGAAAACAATCAGAGAAATACTAGGAAGTGGGGTGGAGAACCCCAAACCTAAAATATCCACCATCTCTATATTCCGTATCTTTCTGTAAATATTATGCTCGCAAAGGGATACAAGCCAGAAAATCCTAGATCTACTCTATCCTAACCCTTCAGGCCACATTCCTGCCACTATAAAGTTAGCTGGGTGATTTCAAGAATGTCACTTTGCCTCTGATGGGCCTGATTTTGTCTTCTTTAAAAGAGATTAAGGTATAAGCCTCTACCAGTTTCTAAGCCTTAGGTAAGTCTCAATTCTAAAAATTTTTGTCATTTCTTATTTAAAGGGGAGGGGGAAGGGAAAAGAGCTGAAAACAAATATTTCCAGAGGATGGGAGTAAACAATGCTGCTGGCATGACTGAGCCGCCAGTTACTGAACGAGAATCCGGAGACTGTTAAAAATAGGAGAAGAAAAAGCACAGTCCACATATTTTGCAAAGCTAAGTTAAATCAACATCTGCAAAAAATATCCCCATTAAACGGAATAGCAGGATTTCATTAAGTAAATTGCAAGTTGGCAAAAATTCTGAAAGAAAGGGAAAAAAAGCCACAGGCTGGCTTGTAATTTAAACCTTATTTTAACTGTGACAGCCTGACTGCAAAGGGCTGCATTTCCAAGCTAAAGGAAAAAAATAAAATAAAATCTAAGAAAACTGCCTCCCCATACTCCCAAGCACCCCACCCCCCCTCCAACTTTGGAAGATCCACAATATTTTCAGTAATTATAATGTTACCTAGAGTTTTCCCATGGATATAACAACACACCAAAAAAATAGAAGGGAGGAAAAAGTGAACATTCAGACAAAGTCACCATTGTCACCTCTAATTAGGCTTTTACCAAAATGGCTTAAAGCACAGAACTCTGAGAATATTTTCCTTCCTCCTGGAGGCCCCACTACTTTTACCCAACTGTGGGTTCCCCTGGCCCTCTGCCCACAGAGAAGGGCCCAGGGCCTGGCTTCCCTGAGTCAGAGATATTACACCTGACTTACTATGATCAATGAAGATTCTTCTTTAGACCCTTCCTGGTTTTAGGGCACACCCCATCCCCCAAAGCCTTTTCATCTTTAATCTGAAGAACACAAAGGCAGCTCTGTGCTGGCATCTTTGCTCCCGTTTCACAGATGAAACAAGCTCACCAATTCCTTCAGACAGAAGAGAGTTGGACCTCCCTGAACTCCAGATGCACCTAGAACGCACTCATCACAGAGCCAAGGGAATGGACGGGGCTTAGAGATTATCTTGATCAACCACCCAATGATCCAGTGAAACTGGCCTTTTTCAGTATTCCTCACACAAAGGATTCCATCTCCAATCTCCAGACCTTTGTCCTGGTCAGTGTTTGGAATGCAGTCCCTACACTGCATTCTTAAAACAGCTTGAGTGCCACCTAATCCATGAAGCCTGTCCAGCTGCTACTTTAAATGTCCCCTCCTCTCCCTGCAGAATTTTTACGTTGAATTTATTGTGCCTCTATTTTGTCCACATTATTTAAGAGTACATAGTTCTCCCTGGTAGAATATAAAGTCCCTGAGCTTATATTCTTTTTTTTTTTTTTTTTTTTGCTTTTTGGAGGGCAATTGGGGTTAAGAGACTTGCCCAAGGTCACAGGGCTACTAAGTGGGTCAAGTGTCTGAGGCCGGATTTGAACTCAGGTCCTCCTGACTCCAGGGCTGGCTCTCTATTCACATTTAGCTGCCCTGGGAGCTTATATTCTTCTAGAAAAACAACTCTGAGGTACCACCTCACACCTATCAGATTAGTTAATATGACAAAAATAAAAGAAAAATGATAAATGTTGGAAGGGATAGAATTTGGAACTCAAAACTTTAACAAAAACATGTTAAAAAATCTGTAGTTGTGACTGTGGTCTTTGCTAAGATCAGAATTCTTAAGTCTTTCGCAGTTGTTTTCTTTTACAGTATTGTAGTCATTATATAAATTATTCTCCTGGTTCTGTTCACTTCATTCTGTATCAGTCCATACAAGTCCTGTCTCTGTTGCCTTTAAGTCCCTAGCCATAGTGTAATGTCTGACACACAGTAGGAGCTTACTAAATGTTTATTGATTGATTGATAAGGAAACCAAGGTCCAGAATGGGGCAGAGGCTTGTTCAACAGCTACTGAGTGGCTACAGTAGGCCCAAATCTCCTGACTCTTAAGGCCAATGCTTCCCTCAGTGGAACAGCTCCATCATCAGCACACAACCTGTTACCTTCTGATTCGTAGCTAAGTTCTTTCTAATGTCTATACGCGAATAAAAGGGGCACAAGCCACTGGACTCCTGAAGGAAAGCTGAATTCAGTATTCCTGGTTATATTTCTTAGATTGGCCAAGAGGAAGTTAAGTTCTGAATGCATGGAGGACATTGATACCATTCTGTTTTGCTCCACATGTTTTCATTGACAAACAAGGAATCTTCAACACAGGCAGTGACCCTCAGAGATCTTCTGTGACCCCAGCACACCCCAAAGGACCCCTGGGGAAGACTCTTTGAAGGCTAAATGTAGCATGACAAACCAATAAACAAATAGTTGGGCTTTCTACAAGGGATCTGCTTTCTGAGTTTCCAAAATAGTCAAATGATCTACTCCCCCTTTGGGAGTTCCCCTGTGCACAAGGACCCCACATTAATACATTCTGAAGAGATATACAAGCAAGCTTTGAAGCTGGTTATGGAGACAGGGCTCGCACAGCCTAAAAAGTCTTGGGAGCCGTTATAAAGCGACGTGGCAAACAACTCTCTGGAAACTGACAATATGTTACTCTACTGGCTGTGCGGCTACAGGGATGCTCGATAATGGCTGAAGCATCTATTTCGCAGAGTCACTGAGAAGCTCAAAAAAATAATCTATGTAAAAGTCCTTTAGAGACATCCACTATTATTATTAAGGGGGTGAGAGAAGTATCATCACCATCATCATCACCATCGATGAAAACTTCCTGGAGGTCACTTGGACAACAGCTAGATGTAAATAAATGGCTCCAAAACTGGATTCCTTTGTGCTATAAAGGGTCTTTCTGTAGCAGAAGAGAAATAATAAACTTTGAGATCAGGAAATGTAGCAAGGTCACATGAGTGGATTGAAAAAGGAATCAAGATTCAGAGAAACTTGGGAGGACTTGCGTGGACTGATGCAGAGTGAAGTGAACAGAACCAGAACAATTTATATAATGACTACAGCAATACTGTAAAAGAAAACAACTGTGAAAGACTTAAGAATCACATCTCCAGATTTTTTTAAACATAAAAAAAAAGTTTTGAGTCCCAAATTCTATCCCCTCCGACATTTATCATTTTCCGTTTTTGTCGTATTAAGTCAATCTGATAGGTGTGAAGTGGTACCTCAGAGTTGTTTTAATTTGCATTTCTCTAATTAATAGTTATTTACAACATTTTTATATGACTATAGATAGCTCTGATTTCTTTCTCTGAAAATTGTTCATATCCTTTGACCATTTAATCAACTGGGGAATGACTTGTGTTTTTATAAATTAGACTCAGTACTTATTACAAACTTCCACCACCCCCCCCCCCGCATTTTTTGCTTTCCTTATAATTTTGGTTACATTGGTCTTGTTTGTGCAAAAACTAATTTTATACAATCAAAATGACCAATTTTACATTTTGTAATGCTCTCTCTTGTTTCATCATAAATTCTTCCATTATCCATAGATCTGACAGATAAATCATTCCATGCTCTCCTAATTTGCATCACTCTTTTTTATATGTATATCATGTACCTATTTTGACCTTATTTTGGTATACAGTGCAAGATGTTGGTGTATTTCTAGTTTCTGCTATATTGTTTTCCAGTTTTCAGCGTTTGTAAATAATGAGTTTTGTTCCAAAAGCTTGGCTCTTGGTTTTTAATCATATACCAGATTACTTTGGTCATTTAGTATAATGTAATTTGTACCTAATCTATTCCACTGATCCACTACTCTACTTCTTAGCCAGTACCAGATTGTTTTGTTAATTTACTGTTTTATAATACAGTTTGAGGAGCTTTTGTTTTGGGAGTGTTTGGGGGAGAGGGATTATGTGATAAATCATATCAAAGAAAAGGAAGAAAAGTGTCAATGAAACATTTAAATATATAACAGCAGGAAGATCGGAAGGGGAAACAAGAATGTAACAAACAGGAGGAGAATGCTGGAACTGTGTTCAATTTAATTTGTTTAAGGAAAAAAAACCAAGCTATACATAGATTAGGTTTCATATACAATCCTCTTGCTCCTCTTATAAGGAAATGTTCATGTTTGCTGATATTTCTTAGGTTCCTTCTCCTCCCCTAAAAAAAGCAAGAAAGGGCCAAGGTGAAATGGGGGAGGGGGAGGATCATGGTGGAATTTAGCCCCCTCTACCACTTGGTGTATTTGAAAGCCTTTAAAGTCATACAGACAGGGTGAGAAAAAATAAAAAAAAAGAATCATTCATCATTCTGATATAATATATCAAACAGGGTGAAAAAAGTATTCCTTCTTCCTAAACAATGTCACATATCCTGAGAGTAGATGATCATGCCTGTTCAGGAAAGGAGTCAGGCCCAATGTGAGGGTAGGGGGAATTCTAAAGGTCTTATATTGAGAAACTTCTCTTTCTGCCCACCACCATCAAAATATCCCCCACCCTCCCTGGCTCCCCAATTAAAAGAGAATCCTCTCTGGGGAAAAAAGAGAGACTATGAATTAGGAAATGCATCCTGAACCACTTAATTAATAACCCCAAACAAAGCTGGGTTAAGGTTTGGAGATTACAGGTTGCCCTCAGTTTGGAATACTGTAGGGGTGGGGAACCTGTGACCCTGAGGCCACATGTGGCCCTCTAGGTCCTCAAGCACAGTCCCCTGACTGATACCAAACTTCACAGAACAAATCCTCTTAATAAAAGGATATGTTCTGTAAAATTTGTATTCAGTCAAAAGGCTGAAACCAAGGACCTAGAAGGTCACATGTGGCCTCAAGGCCAAAGATTCCCCACTCCTGGAATAGGGAGTCTCATAGTCAAGTAATTTCTAGAGTTGGGACCCCTGAGACCAAGAGACATTAAGTGATTTGTCCAAAGTTATATGGTAAGTATAGTGACTGCATATTTGAACCCAAATCTTTTGACTCCAGAGTGGGTACTTCTCTAGATCACAAATGTCTTTGAATGTTCATTCAAAAACTAGTTATTAAATGCCTACTATAGAGGGTGTCCCAAAAGTCTTAGTGCAGTTTGTGGCTATTAAAGTTTAAAATTGCAGTACGACTTTTGGGACATTCTAGGTTATTTGCACATACTTAGCTAGGCAAGGTGGTATAGTACATAGAGCACTGGGCCTAGAGTCAAGAGGACCCAAGTTCAAATCCAGTCTCAGACATTTACTAGTTGTGTGATCCTGGGCAAGCACCGGGGATTGTGAGCAGGGAGATCACAGAAGGCTTCAAAGGGAAGGGGAAAGGGTAAGGACGCTTTGACCCAGGAGAAGATTCCCAAATGTGGAGCTGGCAAGGAGACAGACAAGCCCTGGACCAGTAGTCCAGTTTGGCTGGAAGTTGGCAGATGCAGAGGGGAGGAATGTGAGACAAGCAATCAGATTGTGAAGTCCTTAGATGTCATCTTGAGCAATTCCTACTTTATTGCCCAGCCAATCAGGAGCCATTAAAGTAGCAGTTCTCAACCTGTGGCTTATGTTCAATTTGTAACAATGAAAATTCATCCTGCATATCATATATTTACATTACAATTCATAACAGTAGCAAAATTACAGTTATGAAGTAGCAACGAAAATAATTTTATGGTTGGGGGTCACCACAACCAACATAAGGAACTGCATTAAAGGGTCGAGGCATTAGGAAGGCTGAGAACCACTGCATTAAAGGGTTTTTCAGAGAGAAGGGATATGATCCAATCTTCATGAAAATAAAGGATGAATGTGACTGTATTGAGAAAGATGATTTGAAAGGAGACAGGCTGGACTAGTTTGTAATATGCAAAGTAACATCACTCTGAGGTTCCACCTGACACCCATCAGATTGGTAGAACTGACAAAAAAAGGGAAAAAGGTACCTTGATGAACCCTTAGTGGAACTGGGAGTTAGTATGGTCATTCAGGAAGACAATCTAGAACTATGCCCTTCCCCAAAGTTACTGTATTTGGTGTGCTTAATGATCAATGATACCTCTACGAGGTTCTACCCAAAAAAGAAAAGGTGCTACATTACAAAAATATTTCTAGTACCTCTTTCCCAGGTTTTTCGTTTGTTTTTCTGACATGTACTTGGAATACCACGTTATCTAAGATGGTGATCATGGATAAATCAAATAGCATCCCTTTCTGTAGCAGCCAAGAACTTTCCAGTCTTCTTGTTCCCGACACCTCCCTTCCCCCCATGTGCTCTACAATCCAGTCATAATGGTCACCCGACTGCTCTTAACCCTAGACCCTCCATCTCCTGACTCGGGAATCTGAACCTGCCATCATCTCCTATGCCTGGAACTTCCTCTCCTCATCTCCACCTCCTAATTCCCCTGGCTTTAAGTCTCAAGGAAAATCCCACCTTCTATAGGAAGCCTTTCCCCATCATCCTTCATGCCTTCCCTCCATTAATTATCTCCAGTTTATTCTGGAAATAACTTGTTTGTACACAGTTGTTTGCCTGTTGTCTCCCCTATTAGTCTGTAAGCTCTTTCAAAGAAGGGAATATTCCTTTTCCTTTGTATCTCCAGTTGCTCAGTATAGTCCTCAACACATAATTGGTGCTTAATAAATACACCAGTTGACTGTCTAAAAGAATTGAACACTAAGGGGAGGTCCATCAATTGGGCAAGAGTTGAACAAATCAGTAATATATGAATGTAATGCAAGATCACTGTGTTATAAGAAGTGATCAAAGAGATGGTTTTGGAGAAATTTGGGAAGAACTATATGAACTGATAGAGAGTAAACAGAGCCAGGAAAACAATTTATACCATAAACACCACTGTAAAACTAAACCATTTTTTAAAGACAACTCTATCAAATTAATGATCAACCATGACTCCAGAGGACCAATGATGAAGAATGTCACCCACCTCATAACAAACAGGTGATCAATTAACATGAAGAATGAGATATATCTTTGGACACAGCCAATGTGGGAATTTTTTGCTTTATTATATGTGTGTGTGTTTGTATATTTTTTTCTCCACAAAGATTTTCTATATCCTGTTTTTTTTCCAATGGAAAGGGAAGAGAATAAGAAAATAAACACCATCCCCCCCCTTCCTGCAGGAGAAGGAGGGTAAGAGGAAAAAACCCATGATATTTGAAAAAAATAATAATAACATTACAACAACCCAGGTGAGTAATATCAGGGTTGTGCCTGTACTAGAGCAGTGGTGTTCAAAACAGAGGATGGGGTGATTTCCAGAAATATTGTGGTTGAAGTAACTGATTAGACATAGGGCAAAAGGTAAAAATTTCTTTAGGGGGAGGTAGAGTCAGATACTGAAAGGTGTTGAATATGAATAACATGGAAGAAGAGTTTGAAAAATCCTGACACCCCCCTTCCCTATCATTCATTCTTTCATCAGTCATTTATTAAGTGCTTACTATGTATAAGACATGTTTGAACTGAAGGAGAGCCAGAGAAAATGGAGCCACGGGCCCTTCCCTCATGGAGTTCACAGTATAGCAGGGGAGACAATGCATATTGGGGCGGGGGGAGTGGAAAGGAAGAGTAAAGAAATCATTCATTAGTCTCTTGATCATCGGGCTAATTCTGCAACTCCACTCTACTTAACAGGCTTCTTTATCTTCCCATAATGGGATACCATTCACCATTCGTGCTCTCTGCACACCAGCGGCTTGCTCCGGTCCACCATTTAGCACCCATACTAATTTAGGCTCTTTGTGCAAGTTAATTCAGAGGCCAGAAAAGCTCCTTAGACTGAGATGGTCTCTCAAATAGTGATCGCTATGAGCCTTATGGAAACAGAAGGTTGGTGTTTTCCTCCCCCTCCCCTTAGGTATCCTTACCCCAATAATTAAAGAGATGGAAGGAATTCTACAGCAAAGATCAAATTTGCCACATAAAGATCTCACAGAACTTATCATCAAGCACTTACTGAGGACCTACTATGTGCTCTATGCCGTGATAGGTGCCTATCATCCATGGAGGCAGCATGAAAAAGTGAAAAGAGCACCCACCTAGAAAGTAGTGTCCCTGGCTTCAGTCCAACTCAGCAAACACTTATGAAGTACCTACTACATTCGAGACTCTAGGGCAGCTAGGCACTTCAGCAGACTGTAAGCACTGGGAATAGTGTCAGGAAGCCCTGAGTTCAAATATTGCTTCAGATGCTTCCTACCTGTGTGACCATGGACAAGTCACCCTGTTTGCCTCAGTTTACCTATCTGTCAAGTGAGGATAAAGAAGGCTCCTCCCTCCCAGGGTGGCCTTAAGGATTAAATGAGATCCCATTTACAAGATATTTGGCAAACCTTAAAAGTGCTACATTAAATGCTAACCATTATTATTATAAAATTATACAATCTCTGCACTTAAGGAACTTCTATCCTACTGGGCAGATATAACATGCACAGATAAATCAATGCAAAGCAATTGGAAAGGAGCCTCTCTCCTTCCCGACCCCAAACAAATGAGAGGTTTCAGGGGCGGAGGCAACACAGGAGAACAAAGATTCTGGGAGATGAATAAGGAAGGGGGACAATCTATCTTAGTGGAGATGGGGCGGAAAGGATTATACAAATATACCATCATCCTCTGCCACAGACAAAGCACTGAACCTTCTGGGAAATACTTCCCTTCTCCATGCCTCGGTTTCCTCACTGGTAAAACAAGACAGATGTACTAATTGTTTGCTTATGGGTCCCTTCTTGCAGACTAGTGAAATATCTACATCCTTTCACACCTTTGGCAGCCTCAGCACGCCTGGGAGAGGAGCAGACAAGAGAGAGGATGCCAGGGGAAAGAAACAACAAGAATTAATTTACAAAGCCTTTTGGTCCTAATGAACGGGGAAATAGGAAACAATACCCTATGTTCCTCGTTTGGCACTTGAGCACCTATTTTCCCGTCATTTTATTATTCCGTAATTTAGTTTTATTATTATTTCCTTATTGTTTTACTATTTTGTGATTTAACTTTTCCTAGGGTCTCAAGAGTTGGACGTAACCTTAGAGAGCATCTGGTGGAAATCTCCCATTTTACAGATGATTTCATTTTGTGATTTAACTCTTCCCAGGATCTCAAGAGCTGGAAGTAACCTGAGAGAGCATTTGGTGGAAATCTCTCATTTTACAGATGAGGAAACCGAGCCCAAGAAACATGAACCCAATTAGCTTCAAATCAAGAGACTGCAGAAGAGCCATGGCATTCTTCTTCATTCATCTTACGAGAATTAACTGCAATTAACTCACTAGAATTAACTAACAAGAAACTCAAGTTTCTTGAGGACAGGACTACGTTCATCTCTGCATCAATCGCAGTGCCTCGTACAAGGGAAGGATGGATCTCAGTATTTGTTGACAGAATGATTTTTAGGCACAGGTTGAAGAGTGAGTTTCACACACACACACACACACACACACACACACACACACACACACACACACCCCACATGTGAATATTAACTTTTACGGACAGGACCTGTCCAAACTTCCAAAATGTGCTACAGACACATGCTTTTCCCTTTTTGCTTTAGAAGCCAAACCAATTTGTCAGCAGGCACTTGCCAGAGCTTGGGAATCCCTGTGACTTTTTTCAGCTTTGTGCAGGCACAAATAGAAACACACCAAAGCAGGCAAAATTCCAGGTCACTTAAGGAATTTGTTCCATCTAGGCTAGGTCCCCAAGTGGCGGGCACCAAGCCCATTCTGATTTCTTAAAGGGCAACCACAGAATCCTAGAATCCTAGAGCTGCAAGGTTCTTCAAGAGATCTTGTCTTCCAAGTGCTTCTTTTTTAGAGAGAAGGCCTAGGGGTTAAACATCCTTGCTCGAAGTCACACAGCTAATACCATGTCCCAGAAAAAAAAAATGTTTCGGGCTCTTCCCTGTGACTTCCCTACTCAATGGAAATGCCCAGCAATAGAGAGAACCAAGGCACAAGATGCTAACAGGAACTAACATTTCTTTAGAGGGCAAACTTCCTCTCCCATTGTTTTAACAAAGATTTCTCTGGATAAAAGGATCTCCTCACCCAGAAGTCCTTCTGGCTATAAACCAATTGGCTCTCATGATGAGTCTCCTAACCCACTGGGGGCCATCTCTAGTCATCCTGATCTATATCTGGCCACTGGACCCAGATGGCTCTGGAGGAGAAAGTGAGGCTAGTGATTTTGCACAGCCCTCCCTCACTTAAATCCAAATCACTTGCAATTCATGGCATCACCTCCCTGATGTCGTGATCCTCCAGACAGAAGGACAAACAACGACCTGCCATTGGTAATGTGTTCCCCCTGACACTCCTTTTTCTTTTGACCCAGCAATTGCCTGGCCAAAACTAGAAAATACTAGAAGGGAGAGAAAAACTTGGTATGGGGGAGGGGTGGGGAAGGAGCTATCCAGCCCCTCAAGGACAGATTTGTATTCTGAATGATGAAGTGAAGAGAAAGAAGATTCAGGTGGCAGTTCAAAAGCTAATGTTTTAAAGATGAAAGTATGCAATTCAATTAAATGTTTAAATAATGTTTTCTCATACTAAATCATTTCAACGTTTTTGCATTCCTTGAATTTCTAGGGGCACTGTTCATTTTTATTTATTGTTGTAACCCAGTGCCCTAAGCAGTGTGAATGGTACTATTTGAGAGAAACTTGTTTTGCAAAGGGGAAAGCTGTCCCAGGTCTCTTAAAAGGTTCATTATGTACATGGTAACTCAGCTCTATTAATAATACGGTTCTCTCTAAGTCCCGTTTATTTTCCATTCAGCATTATATTTTCCAAATTTCTGTAAACAGCTCTTCCACACAAACTCTTTTGATATTTTATCCCTTCCCTTCTTTTTTCATGGCCACTCCTCCCAGGGACGGCTCCTTTTTAAAAAGGAAAGAAAGAAATCATCAAGCATACACATTTTTTCAATTAGGCCGTGCTTCATGCCAAAATGTATGGATCCCACTAATAGCCATAAGTAATCTGAAGGTCTTTGCCCTAAATATTTTGATTATTTTACAAATCCCTCAAGGAATGTGCTCTGGAGAGATGATTTACTGAGTATAAGCCGGAACTGCTCTCGGAAAGACTTCAGATGCAGTCTCGTATGGTCCTTTCCTCGCTGCTTATCATGTTTGGGAATGCTGATGATTTTTGAATTTACAATAAAAAAGAATTTTTAAGAAAAAGGACTGCAAACGGGCCTCTTTGGCTAGAATGAGCCAGAATGCTGGGTGGTCATTTTGGGACGGACACACTGGGTGAGCCACAGGATTGAAAGTTGGAGGCGATGCTGGTGATTGATTGACTAAGTTGACCCCATGGGTAATAAAAAAGTGACGGGATGGAGATTATTTGTGATATAAAACATGGACTAAGATATGAACTCCAGGGACCCAGGTTCAAAACCTGGCTCTGATATACCTACTGCCTCTACCACTTGGGAAAGTCACATAACCTTTAATAGAGAAGTGCTGTCCAGACCTTAACGGGCTATATGAAGTTCAGCCATCATCACCATCATCATCATCAATCATCATCTCTGAGGTCCTTCTAGCTCTAATATTCCAAGATTCAAAATTCAATTTCCCAGAGTCAACGTTTCAGTGGCATAGCCTCCAAAAATAATACACAGACACAGGCACACAGATTTAGGACAAGAAGGAACCTCAGAGGACACTGAGCCAACCTGCTCATGTTACAGATGAGGAAACTGAGGCTCACAAATGGTAAGAGATTTGTTCAGAGTTACACACTCAGATCTTCCCAACTCTTAAGGCCAACATTTAATAGACTCCAAGTCCAACAACAATGAGTTTAAATGGTTAAAATACAAAAGGACTGAGGCAGCTAGGTGGCACAGTGGATAGAGTCCTGGGCCAGGACTCACAAAGACTCATCTTCTTGAGTTCAAATCCAGCCTTAAGACACTTACTAGCTGTATGACCCTGAGTAAGTCACTTAACCCCATTTGTCTCAGTTTCCTCATCTGTCAAATGAGCTAGAGAAGGAAATGGCAAACCACTCCAGGGATCTCTACCAAGAAAACCCCAAATGGGGTCACAAAGAGTTGTACGCAACTGAACAACAACAAAAAAGTCAACCTGTTTCCAGTCAACTCTATACCTTTGGTCACACTACTCTGGATGCCTGGAATGACCTCCATTTACAAAAATCCTACCTATGCTTCAGCTCCTCCATTAAACAACACTCTCTGATTACTTGTAGGTAGACATTTTTCTTTCACCTGATCCCAAGACATTATGTATGTAAGCACTCAGCATATTTTAAATTGCATCCACTTTATCTCTGTATATTGTACAGATCCCTCCTCCAATTAGTCTGTAGCCTCCCTGAGGGCAGGGAAGAGTCTTGTTTATCTTGGTATTTCCCATAAGTAAATACCTAAGAACATGAAATAGCACAGAGTTATGGACACTTCAAAAATGGTTGCTGGAATTTCCAGTCTCCGTTGATAGCCATATGAAGACTAATTTTTAAACTTGATGCAATCCACAAAAAATGGTCAATCCAAAAAGTCAACATCCAATCTACTCATAACTGGAAATACAGAAAAATTTCCCTGACTAGGAAACCTTCAGTCTCTAGGGAGTCAGATCTGGGGAATCCTGCTTTCCTCTCTTCAAGGGATAACTGAGGCTCCAACACCAACCAAAAAACAGTCCATGACAACTGATCTCTGACCAATATCAAGCATGAGAGTCTGGCCACATCTTGACTTCTGGGCCCTAGCTCAGTCTTCCACTGTTATTATTCCACTGTTATTCCAATGCCAGACCCCCTATTTCCCTCCACAAAGGCACACAAGCGCAAATGTGAACTCAGGAACAGCTAGGTGGCATAGTGGATAGAGCACAAGCTCTAGAGTCAGGAGAACCTGAGTTCAAGTCTAACTTCAGCCACTTAACTAGTGTGACCCTGAGCAAATCACTTAACCCCAAATGCCCTCTCCCCCCTCCCAAAGAATTTTAGGTCAGGTGCCCTAGCTTCCAATTTAACGCTGTTTCAAGCGAACAGTATACAAACAGGGAGAAAGCAGGGCTTTTATTACTGACGCTCATGAAGCTGACTTGAAGCCACACTGCTTTTTCAGGAGCAGTGATGGAGGGAGTCATGGGTCATCTACAGCAGGGATTTTTAACCCTTCTTTATGTCATGGATGCCTCTTTTGCAGGCGATCTGGTGAAGCCACCTATGGGTCCCTTCTCAGAAGAATGTTTTTTAAATGCATAACTTAAAATACATAGGATCACAAATGAAACCAACTGAAATGCAGTTATCATGATGTTTTGGGTTTTTTTTTTTAAACCAAGCTCCTGTTCCCCAAGTTAAATAGCCCTAATGTAGAGTGCTAGATTGGGAATTAGGGATATCCAGGTTCCAATACAGATTAAAACACTTGCTAGCTGTGGGATCCCTAAGAAAGTCATTCAATGTCTTTTAGCCTCAGTTTATTCATCTTTGGAATGGGGAAAGTAATGTTCGTAAATACCTTAACCTAACATGGTGGTTGTGAGGCCCAGATGAGATCTCATATATAAAAAATAGCCTTGCAACCTTAAAAGTGATATGCTAGTGATCACTACTATCCTCATTATATATTGCATTATAGAACTTTAAAATATTATCTAGCCCAACCCCTATATTTTATAGAAGCTGAGGCCTGGAAAAAAAAGAGGTGATTTGCCTAAGGTCACACAGATAGTAAACTGTAGAGACAGAATTTGAACTCAGATCTTTGGGCTCCAGAGCTAGTGTGACCTCTGCTACTAGAGGCCACCTCTTTCCTGGATATCTTGCCCCCATAGTAGATTTCTCTGGAGCACCCGATGTGCCAGACTGTGCTAGCAAGTCAACCCAAGAGACCCGACTGTGATTCAGTGGTGATGATTCAGGGTCACTGATGGTTGTATCTTTTGAGAGCCACCACCTTCTGAGTCAGTTTCTCTCCCTCGGGGTGTGTCAAGGTGAAGAGCCATGGGATTCTTGACAGTCACGGGTCACTGAACCCTGACAATTAAGAAGTCTTCTTGGTTTGAGGTCTTCCTAGCTGATTTACCTTGCCTAATAATGTTGTGCTCAAATGCATGCCCAAAGGAGGTTGCATTTCCTAAACACACACACACACACACACACACACACACACACACACACACACACACACACACACACACACACACACATGCATACGCACAAAAAGGGTAGCTCTGGGACAGTAAAGGGAAAAGACAGGCTGGGGTTAAAAATTGCCTGGTTAACCTAAACCACATTCAGGCAGCACCGGATCATCCTCTTTCTGGATTATCCACAATTACAAGGTCAATGCATCTGTGTGATGCGGTGGGGGTGGATTAGGTAGATTCTAATCCCAACTCCAGGGATCTCTAGGGAGAAAGGTTAGCCAGAAACCTTCCACAAAGTTCCCCAAACTGATGCCAAAGGGCTGACTGGGGTTTCTTAACTCCAGCCACTAGGGGGCCCCAAAATGGAGCTCCTCTAAAACCCAAGTTAGGGAGTTAAGAGTCAAAATTGGTTCATACATACATGAGAGTGGTCTGAATCAGTGAAGAATCAGAAGTATAGAGTAACAGAAAAGACCTGCTTAGTAAAGTGCTCCCAAATAAAGCTGTGCCTACTTCAGTGAAAACACAGGACTCCTTGTAATTTAGCCTCTCTGTACCAACACTTGTAATGAGCGTCATTCACTGGACAGCTATGGACATAAGGACAGCCAATGTTGGCATGTAGCCCTCTAGGTCAAATGTGTCCCTTTGACTGAATCCCTTTTGTTCTGTGAAATTAAAGGGCCACACTTGAGGAACTAGAGGATCACACTTAAGGATCTAGAGGGCCACATGTGGCCTCGCCACCAGTTCCCCACCCCTGGTATAGGGAATTTCTGGATAAGCAAATGTCCTCTACCAATGCAAGTGGGCACCTTCTTTGAACTGTCTTGGAGAATTGCCTGGGGGACATATGCTAAGGGTTTAAGTGACTGCCCTGATCACATAGCCATTGTGTGTCAGATGTGGGATGTGAAACCATTTCTTCCTACCTTAAAGTCAGATCTTCATCCACTATGCTATGTTGCTTCTCAATGTGTAATAATATCTAGCCATTTAAATGATAGTGCTTTAAGTCTGAAAAGCACTTTGCATATGATCACCTCATTGGAGTCTTACAACAATCCTGGGAGGTGGATGCTGTTACCCCCATTTTATAGATGGGAAAACTGAGGCTGAGAGGTGAAATGACTTCCCTAGGGTCATACAGCTAGTTAATTGTCTGAGGCTGGATTTGAACTCAAGTGTTCCTGATTCCAAGTCCAGACCTCTGCACTATGGCTCCATCTAAGACTGCCCACTAGTGGATAGAGCTTAGTTTAAAAAAAACAAATTTAAAAAAAAATCAGCTTATTCTCAAAAACTGCAAAAACATGCCCATTATTTGAACATTCTGTGTTTGCTTAGATAAATCCTTTCTCCACAATGAGTGCAAAGGTAAACCTCAGTCCAGCTTCTGTCTGAATTATCACAAAATCGAAATTAGTGGAGCCCAAATTAACAAGCTTTGGCTGTACTTGCCATCCTTAGGATTAGTGGATAAGGATTTCCCAACTGGTAATCACATCATTTTAAATTCGTTAGCGAAACCTCACTTCATTAACTCTGTTAGCTACCCACAAATTGGATCATTCTCTTGACTGGCTCCATGTAGTATTTTAATTATCATGTCAACCATGTGGATAGCTTTATGCAGTTAAGAAAAAAAAAAAAAAAGTCCTGTACCCTCCTCCTAGATACAACCAAAACAGGTGTGCCTCAATCTGGACTAAAAAAGTGAGACATACAAAAACATGACCCTAGCAAAGAGATGTGATGGGAATGTTTGTTCATTTTGCAAAAAGGACTCACCTCACTTTATGAAAGAAGGTGACCTGGAATAGCATTTACCCCAAACATATGAATTGTTTTTTAAAACACATGAAGTGCCTGCCCATTATCATGAATCCCTTCTTCTCCCCTCCCCCAATTAAAAAGCTGAGAGGAACTGGGGCCTCCATCTGCAGGCTGTGTCAACAGAGCAAACAATGGATTGAGGTCAGGTGTCCTTGAGGATATGGAACAAATAGCTGGGTTCACAAGGCAGACCTTTAACTTTCAAGAATCCCACACGTCCTATGCAGAAGGCATTTAAAGAAAAAGGCCAGAGTCCAACAGTCTTAATTGGTCACGTGGACCTTTGAAGGTCTCTGGTTCTGTCCTGTTCCAAAAAGCCACAGGCTTCTGGACACTTAAGACATGAGTTTCTAAAGCCCCGGGGGTCGCTAAGCCTGCCCACCCACACCCCACATTTGTCCCAAAAAAATGACATCTATAAAGAGTACTTTTAGAAATGTTCAAAGGAGGTGATGTTGGGTTGGGCTGGGTTGGGCTGGGTTGCCTACCCCCTCCTGGCTTGAGCCCCTCCCGAGCTGATTCATGACTTAACTGGTGGATGGACAGACTCTTATCTGTGCCAGCCACTGTGGCACCACAATCCTCACCCAAGCAGGTTCAGCTGTCTTCCACCTCCTTCCTGGCTAGGAAAAGTGAGACCTAAGGAAAGGGATGAGGAGAGAGGGAGAGAGAAAAAGAGAAAGAGCGAGGGAGAGCAAGAGGAGTGGGGGGAGACAGAGAAAGAGAGACAGAGAGAGAAAGAGAGAGAGAGGGGTGGAGGGAACCCACCTGCAACTGGGAGGGGCACTTCCACAAAAGGTTTTGAGTCAGTTGGGACCATGGGATCTAGGCAAAGCCAAACATTAGAAATCATATAATCTGGCCCAAGGTGTCACTTCTCACTACTAACCACCTCTGTGGACCTTTCTGTGGAACTGGGAGCTTGGTTATGAAGATGCTAGGCTGTTTCCCTATGCTCTCTCCAGAGATCACTGGCATATGGATTTGCTGATCCTTATTTCAGGGAACAGCTGGGGCAGAGCAGGTTTATGGAGATGGGCTTTTGGTGATAGGGGGTGGGAAGCCGGAGAAGAGAACCTACTTGTCATAAGAACAATAACCCAATTTCACAAAATGTACTTCCTAGAAAAGCCAGCCTAGCGTGTAGTAAGGCAGGGAGTGGGGGAAGTGAAATAACAGGCAGGAGCTTTGGGGTCTGGCCCCAGCTTTGTCAATAGCTTCCTGTGTAGCTTGAGGCATATCCCTGAATTGGGCCTCAGTTTCTGCATCTGTCAAATGGGAATAACAGTGCCTGCCCCTGTATGAGGATCAGTGACATAAAAGGATGAGAAAATACATTTGCAAGGGTACAAAGTGCCACAGAAATATGGGGGAGTCTTATCTCTGAGGCTTAGTCATAGCGTTGATCTGGAGAAATAAAAAATATGAAGAAAAAGTATCTCCCCCTTTTATTGCTCCAGCTCAGGAAGAGTGGGGATTGTGGAGGGGCTGTTCCCAGGCAGTTTCGTTCTCTCTCTGAAGCGTACCCAGCCCTCCCTGGTGGAAGAGAGAGAAGCCCAGCTCCTGGGGGCCCGCCTTAGCTGGAGCTAGCAAAGCTGGGATTTTAAAAAGCAGGATGTTTGGCTGGGGCCTCCCTTCTCTCAAATAAACAATCCACAACCTTATTCAAAACAGAGAGGCACCACTGGGGAAGTACTCGAGTCACTTTATTTCCATATCCCGAGTCTTGATTTATTCTCCTCCCTGGGGGAGTGCCACCGGGCTACAAAGTACCTTGGAAACTGAATGTGGGCCAAGGCATCCGAACACCAGTATAGGAGAATGCCGGCCGGAGGCAGGGCCCAGATGGGGACCTGAGCTCCTCCAGCCCACTGCCCCTGCTGTGGGGTGGGGGGTGGATTAAAGAATGCAAGCCTTTCGGATTAGATGGGTAGGGGAGCCAGAGGAAGGCACAGCCTTCCCAAGGGTTCCAAGATGATCCGGACAGCCTAGCTCAGCCCTCTCATCTGACCCTGCCTACACCCATTTAACACGTCAGACCTGACAATGAGGGGAAGCTGGGATGTCAGATGTGGAAGGGCCCTCTATGGCCTCACTTGTCAGATGAGGGCTTTGGACTTAGCACAGTGTCTGGTACTCAGCAGGCACTTAATACATGCTAACTGCTGGTTGATTGACTGACTAGGAAATCTCTATAGATTCAGTGTTTCAGTGTTAGTATATGGGGATGTCCCTGAAGTCTGGACACACAGGAAGTCTCATTAACTAAGCATATTTTCAAGAAATGAATTGAATGAAATTTTCAACAATATTTTATTTAATTAGCATAAATTTTAGCCATGACAATTTCATATGGAATAAAAGCTTTCATTAGCTACTGGGGACTATTTTCCATATTAATGAGATTAAGTAATTAATGAGATTTCCTATGTGTCTCCTATGTCTTCCTATGAAAACTCATTTATGCTAATTAAACAAAATGTTGTTGAAGATTTCATTCATTTCATTTCTTGAAAATATGCATAGTTAATGAGATTTCCCGTGTGTCCAGACTTTAGGGACACCCTGTAGTACCCTAATGATTACCATATTGCCTGACACTGGGGTACTACAGGGTGTCCCTAAAGTCTAGACACATAGGAAATAAGTGGTGATTTTCTTCTTGAGATAGACAAGTAACATCTTAAGAAAAAACAATCTAAAAAAGTAGAAACCAGATCACAAGTGCCTTTCCAAGTGCTTCCCTAAGACTTTTTTCTTCCTTAATGATATCAATAGTCCCACTATTGCTGTCATCCTTCTAATTCAATCTTTAAGAAAAAAAATTAAAAACAACAAGAAGGAAAGTGTCCTTCGCCTTCTTTCTAGGGATTCAGACGTGAAGCTTCTTGTCAGAAATAACACTAGAATCCCCTCCCTCAAGAAGCCTTCTTTCCCTTTAGTTATTATAATCTTTCTCTACATCTCTTCAGCAGTTCTGAACTTCATGCGAGTTATGGGGCACAATAAGTGGTTTCCAAAACTGGCCCGGGAATCAGGCAGACCTGGGTTCAAGTGCTTCCTGCTTCCATTGACACATGCTGGTTTGGGTAGATGAGTCTCTTAACCTCTTAACTTAGTGCCCCCAGTCCACTCTCTAAGGCCTTCCTTCAGTATCCCTCCCAAGAAACCACTGCCAGGCAATCCTACTATCCTTCTTATCAATTCACCACACCACTCTCCTAAATCTTTTCATCCCTCCTCAAACCTCCCATGGTTCCCCCTCCCCCATCCCCTCAGCTGAGAACACAATGACTTGTATTTTATAGGAAAAAAAACTGAGGCCATTCAATGTGAGTTCCTTCTTCTTCCCTCTTCCTTATCTTCTATCACTCGGATGCTTTCTGCCACCATCTTCTCCTTCACCATCTCACATCAAGTAGCCTTACTCCTTTTATCAAGGCTAAGCCCTCCCTCCACCTGTTCAATCCATCCCCTTCCATCCCTGTCTCCTCCAACAGACTGTCCTTAAGGTCACCCCCATTTTTCAGTTATTTTCAATCTCTCCATCTACTGACTTATTCCCTACTACCTACAAACATGTCTATGTCTCCCCTATCTTCAAAATATCCTCACTTTTTCTATCCCCATTACCATCCTTTATCTCTTCTGTCCTCTGTAGCAATCAATGCCTTCGCTTTCTCTCCTCTCACTCACTTCTTAACATCTTAAAACTGGTTTTCCACTTTGCCATCCCACTGAAACTCTGCTCTCCAAAGTTACTAAAATCTCTTAACTGCCAAATCCAATGGCCTTTTCTCAATCCTCACTCTCTTGGACTTCTAAACAGTCTTTAATACTGCTGATCCCCCTCCTCCCTGATGCTCTCTTCTCTCTAGGTTTTTGAAACACACCCCCTTCACTCTCGCCTGGTTCTCCTCCTGCCCATCTGACCACTCCTCAATCTCCTTTGCTGTATCCTCATCCATATCACACCCTTTAACCATGGGTGTCCCTCAGGGTTCTATCCTTGTTCCTCTTCTCCCTCTATACTTGGTGATCTCATCAGTTCCCATGGATTTAACTGCCACCTCTAAAATGATGATTCTCAAATCTACCTATCCTTCCCCAAGTTCACATCTCCAACTACCTTTCAGATATCTTGATCAGATATCTCCAACTGGATGTCCAGTAGACATCATAGAAAATCATCATGTTCAAAACAGAACACATTATCTTTCCTCCTCAGCCCACCCCCCCCCCCAACACACGCCCTCTCCCCCAGCCCCTGACTTTCCCTATTACTATACAGGGCAGCACCATCCTCCGACCTCTCAGGTTCACAACCTAGCAATCATCCTGGATTCCTCACTATCTCTCACTCCCCCCTATAGCCAATCTATCACCAAAGCCAGACAACTTTACCTTTGCAATATCTCTCCAATACACCCACTCCTCTCCTCTGATGCTGCTACCACTCTGGTTCCTCATCACTTCATGCCTGGCCTACTGCTACAGCCATCTAGTGAGTTTGACTGCCTCAAGTCTCTCCCTACTCCAATCCAGTCTCCATTCAGCAAATAACATATATTTCCTAAAGTATCAGTCCTACAATGTCATTACCCTACCCAATAAACTCCAGTGGTTTCCCATTCCCTCTAGAACAGCAGTTCTCAACTTGTGGATTATGTTCAATTTGTAACAATGAAAACACATCCTGCATATCAGATATTTACATTACGATTCATAACAGTAGCAAAATTACAGTTATGAATTAGTAACAAAAATAATTTTACGGCTGGGGGGTCACCACAACATGAGGAACTGTATTAAAGGGTAGTGGCATTAGGAAGGTTGAGAACCACTTCTCTAAATGCTCTGCTTGGCATTTACAGCCCTTCACAGACTTGCTCTCTCCTACCTTTCCAGATTTCTTATACCTTACTCCCCAGCTTGTACTCTTCCATCCAGTGACACTGGCCTCCTGGCTCTTCCTGGAACAAGACACTCCATCTCTCAGCTCTGGGCATTCTCTGTGACTGTTTCCCAGCCTGGAATGTTCTCCCTCCAACCATTCCACTTACTGACCTCTCTGGCTTCCTTTAAGTCTCAACTAAAAGCCCACCTTCTCCAGGAAGCTTTTCCCAACCCCTCTTAATTCTAGTGCCTTCCCTTTACTATTTCTTATAATATATCCTTTATACAGTTTGCTATGTACATATTTGGTTACAAGTTGTCTCTCCTATTAGATAGTAACTTCTGTGAGGGCAGGGACTGCTTCTTGTCTCTTTTTGCATCCCTAATGCTTAGCCAGACACATAGCAAGCACTTAATAAACATTTACTGATTGACTAAAGAGCTTAGAACATTGTGGTTCACATAGTGGGAGCCTAATCAATGCTATTACTGAGCAAACACATACTAAAAGCCTCCTTCCTGTGTTTCTTTGGAGCCTACGGAAAGTTATCTCTCTCAGAACAGTGATTTGCAAACTCTTTCTGGGCTTTATTCCATGCCCCCAGGAACCTAAACATGGGTGTGGTATTGGAGCAAAGCCTGTACAGTTGGAGAGCGGAACGGTTGTAGTAGAAGGGAATACTGCTGGCTTGGGAGTCCAGCAGACATGGGTGTGAATCCTGCCTTTGATCCTTATCAGTTGGGAGACTAAATTTCAACCCCCATGCCCTCATTTTTCTAATCTGAGTGATTATCTCATGGGTTGCAGTAAGGATCAAATAATGTACATAAAGCGCTCTAGAAACCTAACAGTGTCATATGAACGCTGGTGATTATAAGATTAAGATTTTGCCAAGACTTCTGTTCTAGAACCCCAAGGGATGAAAGCTCACATGATTTGCAGGAACACTGTTCTAGAGTACTATCAATTCCAGAACTGAGTTACCAGTTTAGAAAAAGTAAACCCATAAACCCTTCAATTACCAGTGTTTATTGAATGTCTGCCATGTTCAAGGCATTGAATTAGGTCCTGTGGGAGGTTAAATTATGTAATCAAAAACGTTTTCAGATACAAGTATTCTTAGGGAATATGTCATCCAACTTTTTCATCATACAAATGTGAGAAATGAGGTTGAGAATTTTAGGTAGATCTGTGTTCCTGAAGAAGGTAACAAATCAGCTAACTGATATTAGAACATGCTACAATCCCATAATCTATTTAGGGGAGCAAGACCATCATGCAAGTGAGAATGTTTAAATCACTCATGTGGTCCTTATCAGAAGGGGATTCATAAGGAGGGTGGGGCAGTTGGTCTGTGGAGGTAGGAAGGCATTGGCTGTTGCCAACAGCTCTGACTAAAGGGCAGCAGCTTCACTCCCCCATTAGGCCAGCAGACAAAAACAGGCAGGGAAGAATTCTAAACTAGCCCAGTAGTCGCTATAGTTACAGAGCTAATTATCCTTGAGGGAGGGAGCTCACGCACATGTACACAGGCCAAATGGGAACTCTTCTCAGTGGAAGACTGCAGCTTTGGTGGTCTGGTGTCCCTTGGGGATTTTCCACTGTATCTCAATGATTCCTCTTGTTCTAGATGTCCCCCCTGAATGAGTTTTGGGTATCAGAATGGGCTATGAGTGTCCTGAGGTCTTAAGCACAGAAAAAACCAAAAGGTTGGTCAACAACATATCTATACCACAAGGTCATGGATACCTGGTGCATCAAAAACAAATGCTAAGCTATTCACTACTTTCTTGGGTATTAATGTGTCAGGGATCGAAGTTCCCTGGGAACATGCAGTTGGAGTGATCAGGGAAGGCTTGGCTCTAAAGGATCTTGAAAGGCAGAGACAGGACATAAATTGGGGAAAGAAGCACGTCAGTCAAAGGTGTCAGGACCAGAAAGCTCAAGACATGTTTAAGAAGCACTAATGGGAAAAAGGATATAATTATCTTGTGTGTATGAGGAGGTTCCATGTTTCAAACTCCTGGAAAGTTTAGGGAAGGAAATCTCAAGCCCTCAGAAAGGATGCACTGGAAAATCAACCATGTTCCACTGCCCAACTATTCATAGGGTCATAGGATTTCTACATGAATGAGATCTTAGGAAAGCATCTTATAAGATCTTATTTCTACTATAATGAGAGAGACACACATACACAGAGACAGAGAGGAAGGGAGGGAGAGGGAGAAAGACAGAGATAAAGCGAGAGAGTGAACAAGAGTGCCCAGTGTCATACTGTGTTTTCCATTTCTATAGAGCCAAAAGCAACATATGTTTACATGGCCTCATCCTGCAGCCAAGAGGAAAAAGAAAAGAAGAGGAAAAAAAACCCCTACATATCCAAGGTGGAAATACAGTGCATTTCAAAAGCAAAAGACCTGGGAACAAAGCATTTTAAAGGCTCTGCATGCTGAAAAGGAGCCAGACAGCACTAAGAAACAAGTAATGAACACACACTGGCATTACACGATGCCAAGTCCAACCTTGCCAGGCCCCTACAACACAGCCTGCCTCTGCCTTCAAGGGAAAAAAAAAAAAAATTTTCATTTTCAGAGCCAGCTGTTTTTGATTGTATATTTTTTCACAGCTGGCTTAACTAATTTTGGGGGGAAGGGTAAAGATGTTGGGGAATAAGTGGAAGGGGAAAGCATTAGCTTTAAAATAATATTCTTTCTGCCTGAAGCTCCACCAATAGTAGGAAAAGGAGCAGTAGGTTTAGGAAATTAAATCCTCCAATATTTAATGTCCTAGAGCCATTAATGATGTTTAAAACATGGTGGCGCATGTAATGGTACCTCTATGGATCTCTCCCACTTGGGAGTGAACTGAGAAGATGTCAAATCCATCACCTGCCATTTGACAATGGCCTTGACAGCATTTTGGAAGAGGGTGCTAGAAACAAGAATAAAACATGGAAGGTAAGAAGAGGATTCTAAATTTTGTTGGCTATGCCAATGGAAGTGGCAAGATAACTTGGGCACACAAGATTTAATGCAATGAAGACTAAGAAAATCACGTATCCCAAAAGCCTAAAGTCTCCAGACAAGATTTAATGAAAAGGGCCATAGTGGGTCAGACAACTGGCTAATCTAGCTCAATTATCTCTAGCCTCTTCCCCGGCATTAGGGACCATTAGGTAATGACCCACTGGGCAACACTGACATCTCCCCTTCTCCAAAAAAGTTCCTTTGTGACCAGTCCCATTGGATAGCCACCATCTTAGTGGGTAATGGGGTTAAACAAGTCAACCAAGACACACCTATTCTGAGGGGAGGGAGTACTGTGCTCATTGACAAATTACATCTATTAAGCATCAGTGTATACTAGATACAGTGTTAAGCACTGGAGCTACAAAGACAGCAATGAAAAAGTTCATGTTCTACCCAAGGAGACAAGATATCCATTAAGTACATATTTCACCAGAAATTTACCATTGACCTAGAAGAGACAAGGTTTATGTGGCAAGGAGAGTGTGATGGGGATCCCCTAAGTGGGCTGTAACTCAGGAAAAGGAAGATTAGCATAAGTGTGGTTGGAGGGAGGTGAGCCTTGAACTGGTCTGAACCAGATCAATCTTTACATTCTACACAAATTTCCTGATGTTCTTCTGACCAAGAGCAGGGAACCATTTGGGACTAAGGGACACAATGGGGCTCCTGGGAAAATGAATGCCTCCAGAGTCGTATTTCCTCCTAGAGCAAGGAAAAGCAGGAAGCCAGGCCCAGAAGAGTTCCCTCCAGGAAGCCTCATCTGAAACTTAAGCTAAAGCAGCACCCCAAAGTCTCTGAAGTCTACTGGTTAGGAATATCGTCTGACCCAAGATCATTCTGATCATAGTACACTCAATCCAAGGTACAACCAAGCACATCTTGCAATGGTAAGTTGGGGAGGGGGGAGTCTGTGTTTATTTTGATGACCAGTAGCGTATCCTATGCAATTGTGATTGCCTACTCCTGGAGTTGATACTCTGGGACAATGAGCACTTATTTAGGGTCTACTGTTTGCCCAAGGTGAAGATAAAACCCAAGAAACAAGGTAATTAATGAAGAGGAAAGCAGAGATTACAAACGTAATTGGGCTTTCCTGGAAGACAGGGATACAATGGCCTTCCCCAAGGAATGTTCCACACAGAAGGAAGGAGAGGAGCTACGACCAGCAGGGCCCAGGACAGATGGGGTTTGATTAGGTAAAAAAGAGAACATATGTCATTCAAGGTAGGTATAATTGCATGAGAATCAAGAGATTCAGGGCACAATGAGAGAGGGCCAACCAGTTTGTCTTCCAAGTCCAAAGCCTTCCTGTCAGCAAGGAATCCTCTAATTACTCAAGGCCAAACTGCTCTCTCCTTGTCTAAAGGATTCTGTTGATTAATATCTGTACCCACCACAAGCCTATTCATCACATACTTCCACCCCTCTGGAAGTTGTCTGCATAGAGGCACTGGGATGGTTCTCTCTCTCTCCTCCAAATTTCTCTGGCCTACTGGTGCTTATATTGCTTATCTGGCATTTAGCTTGGACCACCTGTATCCCAATTATTGGGGTAGGTGGCTTGGCTCCTCAACTATAAGGTCATATAGTAAGCCAATGATGTCAAACTCAAATGGAAGGGAAGGGAGGGGGAGGACTAAAGAATACCTAAGGGTCCCTATAAGAACACATTGATTTAGAAAACTACATATTAACATTATCTATGTTCTATTGTATTTTTATTTGTTTTGTTAAATATTTCCCAATTGCATTTCAATCTGTTTCTGGAGTAAGCTAAGGAGATCAGGGTCCAAATCTAGTCAGCCTAGCACAGTGACCCAAACATAATAGCTAGTAGATGCTCAAGCAGTTATTCAATGAATACATGAAAGTTACACTCAACGTGCAGAAAATCTCAATAAGCCTTGGTATGGCCTTAAAGTAGAATGGGTTGACCGGCCTCTGGAGGTAGTGAGTTCTCCGTCAGTGGAGGTCTTCCAAATGAGACTGGGTTGACATTTGTTAGAAGTACTCCAGAGAAGTCCCTTTCTACTCTAAAGTTCTGTTACTACTGTCACTCTCTCCTCTCCTAAGATGTATGTTTTAGAGATTTTTAAATTAGTTTTAGTGGGGAAAGGGGAAAATTTAGAAAATTACCTTTCAGATGCACAGAGAAGCAGGTCAGCTTTAAAAAACTACAGGTTGAACCTGCTATTTACCTAAAAAGAAAAGTGAACAGTCCATGGTAGAAATCTGCAGTTTCATTTAGGGCTTTTTTCTAATCTGCAGAGTATATCTATCTATCTATTTTACACACACACACAACACACACACACGGAAATGACTGATTTATTTGATGTTTGTTGAGTTTAAGATTTTTAAAAAATTAACACTTTCAGTGCATAAAAGTCTATACTGCATAAATGCAGTAATGCTGAAGCAGTAGGGGTGGGAGGAGGAAAAACTGGGGGACAGGCAGGCAGACAGCTCGGGAGTGAGTGTGAAGACTTCAGATGGGAACCAAATAAAAACACCAAACCTAAAAATAAAGCCAGGCCTTAGCCAAGGGAATCCACCCCAGTAGAAAAAAAAACAAAAAACACCCTAAGCCTTGAAGAATCTGCTCTCCTCTGTCAACTTCGGCAGCCCCACATGGCAGAGGCTTAAGGAGCGACACGCATGGACAGTGTATGAAAAATTCCAAGTGTCAGGGGGCCTTTGAAGCCAAGCCCTCCCTTCAAAGAGGGAGCATGCCAATGGCCCAGGACGACTCAGCACAAACCAATTCAGCATGCTGAGGGCACAGCTAATTTATGAAGCAGAGTTCTCTAATGGGAAAAATTTCAAATGGCCAGCACTTGTCACACACAGCTGAATCTAATTCTTGAGGCTTCAGATTTATAGTACGGTGATGAGTCCAAGTCTACAGTAGACTTTTACCGTCCACAACAATTACCTGACGTAGGTGGAACGAGGGGAGGGAGACTGCCACAGAGTGTGGAGACAGGAAACACCCCCTCTTGCTTTAAAAAAAAAAACCAAACCCCCACACAAATGCAAAACACAGGAGAATGACCTTAAAAAAGATACTCAGCAGTCCACACCTCTGCAAAAATGCTCCTTTCATGAAATGTTCAGGGACAGAGCCCTGAAAATAACTGACTTTCAGGGAAGAGTAGCCTAATAGTTCTCACAAAGGAATTCTTATGCCATTAGGGAGTGGGAGTTTCCACGCCTTCAGGTTGCCAAGGGGGATAATTCACTTAGAAAAGGCCACCAGAGAATCGAAAAGTCTTCAAGGGATGAGCATGAGAAGACTGAGAGAGACTGAGTAAAGTGCTGCAGGGACAGGAGTTTTACCTCAGCTTCCTCAGTAAAATGAAAAAACAGGATTCGATCCAGAAGATCTTTTCCAAAGCTGATATTTTAGGTATCATGGATTGTTCAGGGGAATCACAGGAACAAAGATTTTAGCCCTGGAAGGGGACCTCAGACATCATGAAGTCCTGACTCTTCATTTTACAGATGAGGGAACTGAGTCACAGAATTAAGTGACCTGACCCCAGGGGTGGGGAAAACTTCAGCCTCAAGGACATATGTGGCCTCCAGGTCCTTGTGTGTGGCCCCCTTTGACTGAATCCAAACTTCACAGAACAAATCCCCTTAATAGAAGCATTTGTTCTGCAAAACTTGCACTCAAAGCAGTCAAAAGGCTGCACCCAAGGACCTAGAAGGCCATAAGGGGCCTGACACCAAAGGTTCCCCACCTCTGCCTTTGGTCATACAGTGTTTAAGATAGCATGTAAACCTAAGTCTTCCTGACTACATCATGTAGCCTCGTAACCCACTAGAATATGAAATTAGTAGAAGAAAAAGGTAACTGGGATAATGAAATGTGAAGGTTTGAGTAGAAGGAAGAGTCAGCTGATCACAGGTCTCTGACTCAACCACCATTAATTATATCCATTATTATGAGAGAATGGTTTGCCCTCCTCCACTCTTCACACTATTGGTCCAGCTATCCCTGGGGAACATAGGAGAAGGAAGATTTATAACCCAAGCAAGGTGGGACCCTAATTAGAATACTCTCTCGTAGATACGGTCTGAAATTCAATTGGGAATCTGACGTGGATGCCTGAATCTTAGGCTTAACATTCTATAATACTTAACACTAACTGGGTGCCCACTCGCTTCATATACATTTCTATACTAGATTTTTGCAGATTTTTGTTTTTGGAGGGAGGGAAGCATCAAAGAAAAAAAAAAGTGCCTGATTTCTAACCTGAAGGAGTTGACAGTCTTTCTAGGGAGAGCGAGTATTTAGAAGAAGGGTATTCTAATAAGAGAACAAATATTTACTAAGATGGGTGAGTTCCCCAGAAGTTGGGGCTCAGCTGAACCCTATTTTCTCACAGACTTCATTTCGGAGTGTCTTCTCTTCATTTCAGATAGATATTAAATTCACAAAGGCTCTTTTTAGATCTGATCTACTTTATCCTAAGTCTGTTAAAGCAACAAAGCATAAATGGCAACACTGAGACTTAACTGTTGTTGAGTTGTTTTTTAGTCACGTCCAGCTCTCTGTTGAGTCCATTTGGGGTTTTCCTGGCAAAGTTACTGGAGTGGTTTATCATTTCCTTCTCCAGATCATTTTCCAGATGAGGAAACAGAGGCAACTGACTTGCCCTGGGTCACACAGCTAGGAAGCATCTGAGGCCAGATGTGAATTCAAGAAGATGAGTCTTCCTGACTTCAGGCCCACCACTCTATCCACTGGGCCACTAAGGCCTCTCTAAAATGAAGAATCATTTTGTAACTCAAAAATCACCTTTCATCAGTTTAAAGTTTACCAAGTTTGGATGTTAATAGGGTTTTCCAAACCAATAACTCAATGGATATAAGGTTCAAATGAGGTCAAAGTGTAACCAGGGACAGTAGGTTTATCCAAGGGAAGTTTGCTGGTGACTTGAGTAAAGAGTTTAAAGAAGGGATTGAGAGGATGGAGAAATGGAGATCTTGGCCTCATCATAAGAGATGTCTTCTGTGGAAAGAAGGGTAGAGCCCAAATTCAGCATGCAGAAGACTAAGGCCATTTGATATCTTTCCCACATAACTTGGCCTGTGAAACTGCAATACTCAGGCTGGCTAGTGGAAGAGGGGGCAGTGGACTATCACAACGCTTTTTTAGTTATCTGTTTGTCTGTTTACGGCAGAAGCAGAAGGGGTAAATTAAGCTGTTTCCAGAGAAGAAAAAGAAATAGGAGGTGAGGGAAAGAAGCCAGTGAGGGCCCTCACTAATCTCTCTCCACTCAGCACCAGTGAAACCCAAGAGCTGGTAGAGTTAGCTTTTTTTTTTAATTGTTATTTTTAAAATACGAATTATTTCCAGCCGGAAGGCAGGAGGATGCAGGCCATTGGACCTGGCCGGGCTGGCACCCAGCCAGTCTTGTAAATGTCTGGCAGCTGGCAGGCAAGTCAGCCCATTGCTATTGAAATGAGCTCGTTACCACTAATTTCACTGGCTTCCCAACTGATTTATAAAGTGTTTTCCAGCATCTCTAAAGATGCTTCCTGTATCACCACAAAATCCCAGCTGGAGTCACCAAGAATCAACAGTGCCGATTTTTGTAGCAGCCTCAGTTTCCCCAACAGATGAAAAGGAGAGAGAGGGAATAAGAATATTCTTCTTTATTTCAAATCAACCAATATGTGCAAAACAATTAACCTTGTAGAAATGAAGATGAGATCATTTCTGCCATTGGAGTGCTAATAATCTCCTGAAGGAGTAAGATATTCATTCACACAGGAAAACAGACACAGCCAGATTGAGATTTACTTACGGAATCTCAGAGTTCTACGGGACCTCAGAAATCATGTAGCTCCTCCAAACCCTACCTAAATCAGGAATCCACACAAAAATATCCTTATCAAGTACTCATCCAGCTTATGATTCATAACCACCATCTATGAAAAACTCACTGTCTATAAAAGCAAACCATTCCATTTGGTACCAATCTAATCACAGTCTCTCACCTGGGATATTCAATAGCCTCCCTGCTTCAAAACGTGTCCCATTTCAATCTGTTCTCCACAAAGAACTGCCAAAATGGTTTTCCTTAAGAGTAGCTCTAACCATTTGTTGCTGCTGCTCAGCTGTTTTTCAGTCGTGTCTGACTCTTCAGGACCCCATTTGGGCTTGGAGTGATTTGCCAGTTCCTTCTCCAGCTCATTTTTACAGATAAGGAAACAGAGGCAAACAGGGTTAATGACTTGCCCAGGATCACACAGCTAGTATAAGTGTCTGAAGCCAGATTTATACTCAAGATGATGAGTGCTCCTGACTTCAGGCCCAGTCTCTATCCACTATGCCACCTGACATTTTCATTGGCTCTCTCCAATACCTAGACTGCTCTCACTCCTAGAATTCCTCGATCCTTCAACATTAAGCTCAAAGGTCACCTTTTATTTACATGATCTCCATCTTTCCTGATCCTTCATCAGCTGCTATTATCTCAACCTCCAAATCATCTCGTATCTATTTCATAACATGCCTAAAGGAACATATGTTGTCTTGCCTGATGGAATATAAGCATCTTGAGGGCTGGATCATTCCACTTTTGTCTTTGTATTCTCTTCATCTAGTAGAGTGCCTGAATGGCTTTTAATAAATGCTGATTCATTAGTTAGTGAGTCTTTCCTCACACTTAGCTAAAATTTAACACATTGAGTCAACAACTGTTTTGATTATCTACTCTATGCAAGGGGTTGTGCTGACTACTGGAGAAGCAGTCTAAGCTTTCCAAAATTCTAAAATTTTCTGGTCTTAGGACCCCTCTGCACTCTTAAAATTACAGGGGCCTCCCCCTCAAGAGCTTTTATGTATCTATCTACGTGTACTGTCTTTGAAATTAAAATCTCATAGTATTATGATAAAAATAATCTTATCTCACAGACCCTCTGAAAGCGCCTCAGGGGATCCCCCAACGGTCCCCAACACCACATTTTGAGAACCACTCAACTAGCTAATTTCTAAGGTTCCTTCCAGATCTAATTCTTATGTTTCCCAAATGGTCTCCCTCCTTCCAGTCTCCTCCTGCACAGTACTACTTGACAGATAAATCTGACTAAATAAATCACTACTTTCATCATATCATTCCCCTGTTCCTAGACCTTCAAGGGCTATTCCTTCCCACATCAAATTAAAGTTTCTCTTCATGTCTTCATCATAACATGGCTCCACCTCACCTCCCCAATTAATATGCCCCTGTAATCACCTGCACCCACCCTCTGCTCCCAATGAGGTAAGTGTTTAATGAACGCACAACATGACGATGTGGTACAGGGGCAAGAATGATGGATTCTAAGTCAGACGACCTGGATTCAAATCCTATTATACTTTTAACTTCTCTCTGGACCTGATTTTCCTCATCTGTAAAATGAGGTTAAGCTAGATGACATTGAATGTCCCTCCCAATTCTAAATCTATAAACCTCTGAAGCCCAGCTCACTGGTGCCAAATTACCTGGATTTACGTTGTTCTCCCCACAAATATATTTCTCATCTATGTTTCTGCGCCTACTTTAGGTCCCATTTCCACCTTAGAAACTCCCAGACCACCCCAGGACCCATTAACCTGCCCTCCTAAGAACACCCCAGGAGCACTTAACCATCCACAACCTTTTTCCAGCTGGAATCATGGTGGCTGTGGAAGATAATAAGCTACCATATGGTGGTAGTGAATTAGAGGCAGCAATGATCTCAGCCCAAAGGTCTATAAAAGTATCCCAACTTCTTTGTCTTCACTGAATGGTCAACAACACTCTTTAACTTCAACAAGCCTTCAATTAACATGTGGAGAATTGTGGACCCACACACTGCATGTGGTTCCCTAAACCTAAGGTCTTTGAATGACCTGATTTACAAACACAGTCATGGCAAGAACAAGAAACAGAATGTCAACTTATGACCCCTTGATCTTTTAAAGTTTAAAGACAATAAGATACCTTCTATGATTACAGAAGTGGGAAAAGGTCCCATATGTGCAAAAATATTTATTGCAGCTCTCTTTGTAGTTGCAAAAAACTGGAAATATAGGGGATGCCC
>CM053589.1:90490387-90560340 GCA_028646515.1 Pseudochirops corinnae
TCCTATACATGATTGCACGCCACCATGGGGGGGGGGGGGAAGGGAGGGGAGAAAATCTGAAACTCAAGTGATTGTGGAACTGAATCTTGTAAATTAAAAGTAAATGAGTAAATAAAAAAAAAAGTGGGAAAAAAAAAAAAAAGAGTTAAGCAACCTTCAAGGTAGCATACATGGGCAGTGACACAGCTTCCCCAGTTCCCCGACTCCAAACCCAATCCTACTGTCCTTTTTGCTGCCTGACAGTTTTCCCAAGGAATTGACACCCAGGGGTGTTGGTGTAGGAATGAAGCAGCCCTGGTTTGGCAAGTGTCAGCAGGTGGGATTTCAGATAGAAAGTATATCATTCAAATAGCAGCAATGGTGCTTGAATCAGTGGACATCAAGATGAATGAAAAACCAGCACTGGTGCCTCAGGGATATTTCCTATTCTTTACCTCTCTCTTCTACTACCCCTTGAGTTTATAGAGACCTTGTAGGCACAAGAGAATATTGTTTTTGTTTTGAGTAGGTAAATCACAGAATCACTGAAAGCTAAGGTATCACTAGTAGGAGATTCAGATTGTCTAGGCTCCGATTTTGAGAGCTGGAAGGAACCTCAGCAGGTATCTAGTTCCAAACCATACCTGAAAGGCATCCCCATTCCCTACAGGAAGGTCAAGTTCCTGGCTGAAGACCTTCAATGAGGCAGAACCCATTCCCTCCTGAGGCAGTCCATTCCACCACAATCTAATCCCCACGTTTTATAGATGAAGGCTCAAGGACAGGAAAGGAAAGAACTTATTCAAAGACATATGGCTAGTTGAGGAGCAGGGCTGGGACCAGAACCAAGGATTCCTGACTTCCAAGCTCTTTGACCCAGTGTTTCCCACAGGTAATCCAACTTCAGCAGGTCAAGGGATTTTGGTGCTAGGCTCCGACTATGGGCCCAGAGCGTATGCCGGTCATCTGAGCACTAGCCTGGCTCAGTTTGGAGAGGCTCATCCCTAAGCCACACTAACTCTCAAAGCTAGGCTACCAAGTCACTGCAAGGTTGAAACCGTTGTTGGTGGCGGAAGCATCCATGCCGATGAAATCACAGAAACTTTAAGTACTAAAATGCTACAAAACCATGCTGATTTAAGGGATGATATCTGGAAAGTAAGGGAAATCTCCATTGTGAGGCCTCTCAAATGGGGCCTATTGCATCCCTACCATTCCCATGACATTAGAAGAGTTAGGTAGCAGGAGATGGTAGAGCTCTGGGTGGCAGAAGAATTTGAGAGTACTAGAGATGAGAACACTAATAAGGACCATTTCTGCAACAAAGATGTTGTGAGTACCTACTATCTGCAACACACTGCACTAAGCTCTAAAGCAGATATGCCAGGACAAATAAAACATAATACCTCTCCTTTTGGGGAGTTCATGGGAAACAAAAGGTAGGACATTGGAATGGAAATCACAGGAGGAGGATGTGGGCTGAACTGGGAAAAAGATGACTCAAGAAAAGAATGTGTACAATCCACAGATGAGCTAGTCCAGGCTGTTTTGCATTACAATGGGGTAAACCAGAAAAAAAAAAAAACCCTGCTAGCTCAGTGGGTAAAGCACACAATCTGTTCAGAATGTCTCTTTCTTTTCCTCAAGGACTTTTTTCGCCTTTGTTTTTTAAGAGCAATCCCAAATCTTCTTTAAAAAAAAAAATCTACTATTATTACCTCCCTTCCTTTACTCCATCCCCAACCACATACTGTGGTTTATGGGGGGGGAGGGGAATCCAAGTGTTTCCTGACTTTAATTAATGAGAACAATAATAATAAATACCTTCTCTGAATATTGAGAAGGGAAGCTATTTCCAGAAGAAAAGTCTGACTTTCCAAATCTAGCCCCAACAGACTCATCTATTCCCTTTCTGCTTCCTCTCCACCCCTACCCCTCCTTCTACCACCACCAAACTCCACCATGTAGCCCAAAACCCATTTCAACTGGAACCCAAATTAGGGATGTTTTTGCTAACTTCCTTGTTTGTGCCTGAGCAGAGTTCTGGGAAACAGGACTGTAAGTTAACCGCTAGATGCAATTTGGCTTTGAGGCCCCTAAGTTTGCCATAGTGGCTGTTTTCCATCTACACCATCCCAGAGCTGGCACACATCTACTTCCTGACTTGTTTCGTGTGTGTGTGTGTGTGTGTGCACGCGTGTGTGCATACGATCGAGCTTTCCTCAAGTCATTATTACAACGTTTATCCGTGGGCTAGATGGGCCTGGTCTCAGGGGAACACCCATCAGGTGCCAGTTCTGAGTGGGTACAGAAAGACAGCAAAACGAAAGGCCAAGGGAAAGAAAGTTGGAGCAGGGATTGACCCCATCAACAAATCTTTCCTTCTCACTGTTTCCTACAACTGGAAGGGACCTCTGAGCTAATCTAATCCAACCCTTAATTCGACATTTATTTGGTTTCCTCATGGGGAACCTGCAGGAAAGTCTGTGTGAGGCATACTGGTAGGACAAAGTGGGACTTTTTATCAGCCTCACAGATAGTAGGGGATTGGATCTGGTGTTTGGACATTTTTCTGGGTGCCAAAACAACCCTGATTTCTTCCACTTATTTTATGGTGAAAAACTCTGGAGATCATCTGAACACTTGACTTGGAGCAAAAAGAGGTATTAGAGGACCATGTAGTCCAACCCTGTCATTTTACAGGTAAGAGGTCAAGAGACTTATCTAAGGTCACACACCTATTATTAGCAGAGCTGAGACAAGAACGAACCTCTGAACCTGTTTCTGAGGCTGGTTTTCTTTTCATTAGATGTTGTTTTCTTTTCTTTCTTGGCTCTGGCTCCTAGATCAACGGGACGCCAAAGCCCACTTTCCAACACAAGCAAGAATGACAGAAGTCATGACCCAAACTCTACACCTTCCAGCCCTGTGCCCAGTCTGATTTTAGAAATCCTCCTCACAGTTTTCTCCTGACAAGTGAGGACATTGAAGGTAAAGGGTTAAGAGTCCCACTGATGGAGGGGCTGGCGAACTGAGGCTAACTGGGCCATTTGCCCTGGCTCTTGCCCAGTCCTGGATGGTGGCATAGTTCTGGTGGCCAGCGGACCAGGGTTGCCCTTGTGTTTCATTGTGTGTATGAAGAGAGCCCTGGGATATGTTCTGACTTCCTCCCCGGATGCCACCAGGGACCTTGGCCTCACAATGTTTTTGCTGAGTGGAGGCTCAGAGAGTCCAGCTTCCACCCCATCGCCCCCCAAGCTATTGGCTCTTGGAGTTCAACCCCAGCTCTGCCTGGCCTTTGAGCAGCCTGGCAGTGGAGCCATGATGCCCATTCCCGGAAAATGCCTCAACCACGGGAGCTCTCTAAGCAAGCAAGGACAATCCCCTGGAAAAAGGATACTCCCTAGCTGATTCTGTGACAAACGTGCTCAGGGTTTCCCTGAACCTCTCTCATCCCATCTTCCCTCCTTCCTTCCCTCCCGGATTTACTAGTTTTCTATTCTTGAAACCACACTCAGAGATCCCACTAAGACTGGCAGAAAGGGAGGTCTGCTTCCAATGTCGAAGGACATAAACCAAAAAGACATGGTGAGGAAAGGAGTGAGCAGAACAGGAAGCTGACATATTGTATTGTTTTTTTCATGCTCAAATCCCCATTTCAAATCAAAAGGCCTTGAAGACTCAGCACTGGGAAGAACTCAGCCAAAATTAATATTTTTATGTGTGTACATGTATATATGTTCATATACATATCTATATATGTATTTATGTGAGTATGTATACAAATATGTGTATATACATTGTGTATATATATATATATATATATATACACATACATATACACACACACACACACACACACATATACAGTTTTTGTATTTACAAAAGAAGTCAGATACAAACTTAGCATTTTGGGGTAGCTAGGTGGCACAGTAAATAGAGCACCAGCCCTGCACTCAGGAGGACCCGAGTTGAAATCCAGCATCGGACACTTAACAAAAAAATAGCCATGTGACCTTGGGCAAGTCACTTAACCCCAACTGCCCTACCTTCTCCCCTCCAAAAAAAAAAAAAAAGCAAACTTAGTATTTCCATGGGGGCACATAATCAATCTGACCTTAAGGATTTGTATTTTGATTCATGGACCTTCTTGAGAACATTATGTTCAGCACTAAGAGTAACTAATATATATTATAGATTGATATTATATACATATATACACACATATATTCATACACATTTTACACTTCACATTTCGTCATTCTTTACCACAAACCTCTCAGGAAGGTGATATTATTGTCAGTACCATGTGTGGATGAGGAAGCTGAAGCTGAGAGAGATTAAGGGACTGACCCAAGAGGTCAAAGAGCTAGGGAGTGTTTGGGAAAGGATTCAAACCTAAGTCTTTCTGACTCCAGGGCTCTCTCGACTATATCACACTGTCTGAGGCCACCTACTCTTAAAGGGTTACTATGAGGAAGAAAATGCTAACTTACTAAGTACAAGGCATTTTATAAATAACTGCTATTAGTTATCGTGTCTGTTACCCTGCTCTATCTCTTAGAAGAAACTTAGTCAATTCTCATTATCTGTGGGAAGGAAGGAAAAAGGAAGAAGGGGAGGAAGGGAAGGGAGGGGAAAAGGAAAAAGAGAAGGAGGGAAGGAAGAGAGTGAAAGAAGGGAAGGAAAGAGGAAGGGAGGGAGAAAGGGAAGGAGGGAAAAAAGAAGGGAGAGAGAGAGAAAGGGAGGGAGAGAGGAAGGAAAGGAAATGCTAAGCACCTACTCTGTGCCAGACATTGCTAAGAGCTTTACCTCATTTGGTCCTCACAACTCTGGAAGGTATTATTATTTTACAGATGAAGAAACTGAGGCAAAGGTTAAGTGACTTGCCCAGGGTCACACAGCTAGTGAGCGTCCAAGGTCAAATTTAAACTCAGGTCTTCCTAACTCTATGCCTGGCACTCTATCCACTGAACCACCCAATCTGCTGCCTCTACTACACGGATGAACTGTAATAATATTTCATCCTGGCCATTCTTTTTACTGTATAGCAACTTTACAGCATCGCCATGGGCAAAACACTGTGATACACTAGAAAAGTTGGTGAATGTGGAGTCAGAAGACCATCAGGTCCAATTCCCAGCTCTGCTGCTTACAGAGCATCCCTGGGGAAGATCTTTAACCCTTAGGCCTGTGGTTTCCTCACATGTAAAAGAGTGGGTGTTGGCCCAGATGACCACTTAAGGGCCGTCTAGCTCTAAGGCTGTTTGATGTTATGTTAAAGAATCTCTAGATTCTCATAAAGTTAGATTTGGAAGGGACCTTAGAAATTATCTAGTCTACCCACTGATGTTACAGATGAGGAAAGAGGTCTAGAAGTTAAGGGACTTGCCCAATATTTCTTAAAAAACACTTAGCTAGATAGGATGTGCAGTCATCACTAAAAAAGACATTACATGATGCAGAGAAACAATGACTCAGATCATTCTGATCAGGGATCAGGACAAAGAGATAGTTACTACTTCCTACTTTTTTTCCCTCTCTCCCATAAAACCAGACCTCAAACTCAAGAACCAGTTTCCACATTGGTGAACCACTGTTACAGCCTCACCTGAGTTGATCTGGTACTCCCCAACTAAATTATATTCTCCTTACTGGCCTGGGAATCTTTTTCATTCCCTTCACAAGGTGAGGGCCAAGGTAGATACTCAACAAATATTTGTTGACTCAGAAAGTGGAAAATAGGGTGGTTCTGCCCAAAAGGCAAAACGACTACAACGTATGAAGGAGCAGGATCTCAGTTTGATGTGGCTGGTTACTGGTGCTCATAAATCTTAGGAAGGACACGCTATCAATCCATCCTTCATCAAGGTATTTACTAAGCAGCTGCTCTCACAGGCCAAGCCTTCAGATGCTGATGAGGGAATACAGATGCTGAAAGGGAACACAGAACAAACACGAGACCCTCGAGGAATCAGAAAGGTTTCCCTCCATTAGCGCAAATAATGAATCCTCCAGAGGTGGTCACATTATTTGGATCAGCATTGCTTATTTCCGTGGGGCTAGAACTAATTATGATATTTTGCAGAATTATAACTTCAAATAGTGCAAATCTGAATACATGCAACCACTTTGGGAATTCACTGTTCACACTTATCAGGGCCTAGCTGTACAGGAAGCTGATGAGAAATATTAACATACATGAAAGGTCATTAACAACTGGATAAAAAAAAATTCGTAACACTACACACGATAACCAAAAACACGTATGTGCCAAACAGCTGGGGGGAAAATTGAACTACGGTATATGGATGTAATGGAATACTTATGGAGTATTAGGAATGATGAATAAGGAATCAAGAGAGCCGTGGGACAACCTGGATGAAATGATGCAGAGTGAAGAAAGACGAGTCAAAAGAAAAATGGCCACAACAGTGGAGGATCAAGACAAGTCTAAAAGGCAACAAAATTCTGGTCAAATACATCAGACTACCTCAGTAAAAAACTTGGTTAAAACACACAACACAGCCTTTCTTTCGGATAACGATAAACCAAAAAACCAAAAAGGGACCAGTACTATATTAATTGTTTTCAGGAGATACACTTTGTACACCTAGAGGTTTGCTGAAAAGTACCTGGGATGTGAAAATAAAATATAATCATTATTTTTTAAAAAATAACTAACAATATGAGGTACTTTGTGTCCTAGGTCTGGAACAGACAATAACTGTCGGAGGCATTCAGGGAAGACAGCCAGCTAGGCGGCGAAGGAGATAAATGGCTGGACTTGAAGATGGGAAGACCTGAGGTCCAATTCTGACTCAGACACATACTGGCTGTCTGAGCCTCAGCAAATCACTCCTTTCCTCTATGCCTTAGCTGTCTAATTGGTTCAGCTGAGGAGGTTGGACTATCTGGCTTCCAAGGGCCATTCATGCTAGGTGGCAAAATGAATGGAGTGCACTTTGCCTCAGTTTCCTCATCTGTAAAACAAACTGGAGAAGGAAAAGGCTCCATAGTCGTTACTCCAGTATCTTTGCCAAAACAAAAAACCCAAATGGGGTCACAGGGAGTCGGACAACAAGAGAAATGACTGAACAACAACAATAAACTACGGGGGCTGAACCATCTGGCCTCAAAAGGACCCTTCCCGCTTTAAACCTGTGATGGTATTGGGGTAAAGGTGCCCTCTTTACACAGAGGTAAACTAGATTTAGGCATCGAGGAAGGGCAGCTAAGAATCACAGAAGGCCTCAAAACTGGCCTCAAAGGCAAAAAGACCCGGGTACAAATGTTTTCTCTGAAACACGGCATATTGGCATCTATGTGACCCTGAGCAAATGGATGAACCCTCTCAGTGCTCGGCAGCTCTGTAACACCATGAATTTCAGAGAAGATATAGACTTGCACTGGTAGAGTTTGCTCATGAAATCATAGGTCCGGTCCCTATCCCTAATCCTGGGAATCAAAAAGTCTGCTTGTCATCAACATACAGCCACTAATTCTGCTCTCCTCATCCCAACCTTCCAGTTCACCTTAGGATTCCTTATTAGTCTAAGAAGAAGCAGTAGGTTCAACATCTTGGTGATTTCTGTTCAAGAAGAAGGTAAGCAAAGGTCTATGTATGCCATGACAAGCCCGTACAAGGGCCACGTGACTGTGACAACTACATGCATATGCTCCACACATCTGAGCAGATGTGCTAAAAGGAGATATTTGAACAGAATAGTTCCTTTCTCTCTTAAAAAAAAAAAACAAATTTAAATTTGTTTGAAGAATGTTTTCTTAATAAAACATTTTTTCCAACACTGTTCCACCCCTCCTTCTTCCTTCCATCCCTACCTCCATCCCCCCTGCCCCCCCCCCCACATTTACTCTTGTGCAATATACCAGGGTAAAATGCTGAGTTAGCTCTGGGCATCCTGCAAAGGAGCTGCCTTTGATGAATACCAAAGCCTCCAGACTTCAATCCCGCTGGTGTGCACGACACCTTTAATAAGTTATTTCCGTGGAAAACCTTAGTAACTCAGTTATGAATCAAGCCTATAAACACCTCTCAGTCATCAAAGCACCCAAAAAAAGAAAGAAAATCTATTACTGTAACTCGGAATACTAACATCTCTCAACAGGTTCCCTCAAACAGCCCAGATTCTGGCTGCAGAAACATTTGAGCTTTTCAAAGGCCTGGTGTCAGCTCTGTCCGGAGCTTAGCAAACCCACCAAAAAAATTAATTGCCCCAGAGACTGTACGTAGACTTAAAGAGATGAGGAACATAGTCTGTCCTGTGTCTCCCCTGGTAGGATGCTAAAGAGGCCCAAATAAACCCTAGCCACCTTTACCACCTGTGGAGTCCAACCCTGAGGCTCCCAGTTGACAAGCATGTAACATTTTGGAGACTGGGATGAGCCTAGTTTATTGGAAAAGTACCACTCCTTTTCCAATGTTTGTTTTCCTCTCACTCTTCTCTTTTGTTCAGAGCATACAGGCCTGGCGCCTTAGAGAAGAAAGGAGAACCAAAAGTATACCCTGCCTCTGTGGGCCAGAACCCGACTTTCCCTGGGAGATGGAATGGAAACTAGCTAAATCAACACAGGAAATATTTAGAACTCAAGGAGTGGGTGTGGTGTGATGGGAAGAGGCAGTGGATTGGGAATTCGGAGGGCTTGGATTCTAATCCCAACTCCACTAATTACTACCTATATGCCTCAAAGGAAATTAAGCCTCAGTTTCCTCAATTCCAAATTAAGCTAGTCAGGCGTCATCATCTCCAACCTCCCTTCCAGCCCTGGAGCTTACAGTCCTATGACTCCGACAAACGTACAGCTCTGTCTTATGTTGACACCAATCCAGTAATCAACTTACAAATGCCACAGTGTTCTGAATACTCTTTAACCAAATCTGGTTTGTCCAAGGCCTTAATAAAAGAATGACAAAAATAACAAAGACGAAGGAGAGAATAAGAATGACAACGAATAAAACATCTTTATTTGAATGGAGAGAAGTATAAAAAGTTTTTTAAATTATTTAACAAATACAGTAAATATATTTTAATCTAGTGCTTTTTTGAGATTATTTTTTCATTGTAAATAAGTACATATATATATATTTTTTCCTTTCAAAGATATCTCATTCATGGGTGTGCCCTATATTTGGACCAGCAGAGTTTTAAGTTTGTGCTAGGTGCTAAGGAGGACCCAAAAGAAACAGCAGAAGCTAGTAATCCAAAAGAATCCCAACTAAAACTGATCAGGCACCTACTATGTGCAAGTTAAGGTAGCAGGTATAAAAGTTTAGTTTGATAGAATAAAACACCAAGGCTGGAGTCGTTTGGAGAAGAGACTGGTAAGGCAAAGCACACAAGGGGGTGCCACTGTTTTAAATGAAAATATCTGACTACTCTCAGGCCCTGTCTGAAGGCTGAGGGCCTTTCTCATTTGACTCTTAGATACCAAGAAATAAGATTCATTGATGGGGAGGTGAAGCTCCCCAAAAGCTGAGCATTGATAGGGAGGTGAGGCCCCCCAAAAGATAATCACTGAAGGGGAGGTAGGGTCCCCCCAAAGGTGAAACTTCTTTTGCAGTTTTGCAACATAACAGATAGCCTGCTTCCCACTAAAATTCTCAGTCTAGTGTTCAAAGCCCTCCACAATCTATTCCAAATTTGCCTTAATAATAATAATAATAATAATAATGATGATGATGATGATGATGATAATAATAACTAGCATTTATATAGTGATAATTTAAAATAAGCATGTACTGAGTACCTACTATGTACCAAGCACTGTGCTAAGCACTTCACAAAGATCTCACTTGATCCTCACAACAATCTGGGAAGTGAATATAATTACTATCCCCATTTTACAGATGAAGGAATTGAGGCAGAGAAAGATTAAGCAACAAGTTCAGGGTTTCACAGCTAGCTAATAGACAGTTAAAGGCCAAATTTGAACTCAGATCTTCTTGACTTCAGATTCAACAATATCCACTATACCACCAATCTACAGCCCAGTTACCACAATCCCCAGCATGAATGCTCTGTTCTGGCTAGGTGCGTCCCCTCACTACTTCTCAAACATACTTCCCTGCTCCTCTACCTGCTCATAGTTTCCATCCAAGAGGAATGCCTCTCCTCTCCCTTCCCATGTCTGAGGACACTCTCCCTCTTTCAAGGCTGTATGAGGCCTTTCTTGACCAATCACCTCACCTCCCTGCTTTGGATTCTACGGGCTGCCCCTGGTATACTGCCTCCATGGTCTTCCACAGCTATGCATTTATTTATAGCCACAATGTCTCCTGGAACACAAGTTCTATGAGGGCAGGAATTACCACAGCATCTTTAGTTTTCCTATGAATAATAATGATGACAATAATGACATCCTTCAAGAATTCTGAATTACCGCTCAGTGCAGAACATGTGAGGACATGGTGGAAACAATGCCAACACAGCATGACCAAGTTGCAAAAATGTCCTGTCCACCAAAGAGTTAGCAAGACACAATCTAGTGGCTGGAATCATATAGCAAAAGCTTACTAGATTTCATAAACTGACAGATGACAGAGGCCCGTCCTACAAATACAGACCTCAAAATATCCCTGAAAATTTCCCAAATAAAGCCACACTGGAGCCACAACATCATCACAGTCTAAAACAATTACCCACAATTACCTGGGTATGACGATGATCCAAAAAATTTCAGAAAAATATTTTAAAAATAGATGTCACCATACCAAATGCTCCTAAATCTCCAAACTACATGAATGAAAAGCTTGTGAAATATAGAGACCTTACAGAAGAAATCAAAACCTTGGGGAGGGAGGACAGAATGGGGTCATATTATCCCTATTATGCTGTTTGCTCAGTGAGCCTACAAAAATGAGCTTATGTTCCTATATTCTTATTTGATTATGAAAAGCAGTTATGTCACGTAAAAGTCCATAGAACATTAAACATAAAAGAATAATAGACTAGCAAACTGTCCCAGGGCCATTTCTCTGTAAACACCACCAAAAATAAAGATGAGACCAAAATAAAAAGCAATATAATTTATGTAGTGTTTTAAGGTTCATTAGCTCATTTGATCCTCATGAGGTACTTGCTATCATCACCCCCATTTTAAAGAGGAGAAAACTGGGGCTTGGAAAAGTTCAGTGATTTGACCAAGGTTGTATAAAGCTAAAGTCTGAGATGGCATTGAGCCCAGGTCTCCTTGCCTCCAAGCCTAATACTCTATCCATTATATTCAACCTATTAATAATGACTGCTCGGGGTGGCTACATGGCACAGTGAATAGAGCACCAGCCCTGGAGTCAGGAGGACCTGAGTTCAAATCCAGCCTCAGACACTTAACACTTACTAGCCATTTGAACTTGGGCAAGTCACTTACCCCCAACTGCCCTGCCCTCCCCCTCCAAAAAAAAAAAAAATTAGTGCTTGCTTAATTAATCACTCCTGCCTAACCCAGACCAGCCTAACATACCACCCTTCCTAGATGGGATTTATACTGCCATTCCATCCTTTATATAAGCCTCCCAGGTGTTAAGCCAGGTAGAAAGTAGTTAAAAGAATATTAGGTACAAATATAAGGAGAGTAGTACGGACTATTAAAAAGGGAGGAGTAAGAGTTTGGGGATTTGTGGAAAGAAAATTATGGAAGCATCCAGGCTCCTGGAAAAGGGAAGAAAACCAATTTTATTTGGGAGAAGTTGGTTGGACTATAGACACTCTACTGGATGTCCCTGTCTATGGCCAGAGCAGGGCTTACTAAGCAGCAGAGATGTTCCAACCTTGCCCTACACATCTGCAAAGCCTGGCTTTAGGTGAGCCAGATTAAGATCAGGCAAAGCACCTGAGGGCTCTGGGACTCTTCCCCAACTGCAGCAGCTAGTCTGCCCAGCAGGTGGGTGGGTAGGTAGGCAAACAGGCAGACAGACAGACTGACACTGAGAAGCAAGAGAAAGTGAAGGAGGTGATCTAGCAGTAAGAAGGAGTCACTCCACACCTCCTGCTCATTTTCTCTCTCTTACATACACATAAAATAGAAACTCTTAAAAAAGAGTTAGGTTTGGCTCTATCCATTTCTCCTGCCCTCCTCCCAAATGGCTTGAATCCAGCCTCTTCCTCTTAGAATAAAGAAGACTCTCCAGGTTTGGAGGTTTGTCAATCAGTCAAGCTAGAGTTCATTAAGGGCCTACTATGTGCCAGGCACTGTGCCAAGTTCTGGGGTCCCAAGAAAGGCAAAAAGAAGTCCCTGTTCCCAAGGAATTCACAGTCCAAGGGGGAGACCACACACACACAACTACCTACAAATAAGTCACATACAGGATAAACTGGACATAATTTTATGGTGGATGACTGGGGGCAGATAGGGAAATCATGGGCTGTTTCCATTAATTGTTTTAAACCAGAATCATCGAACACTGAGCAGCTGGCCTACTCCAGAGTGCAAATTAGGAAATACTTAACAAAATAAATAAAAGTCCAGTAGAACATAGATAATGTTAATAGATGGTTTTCTAAGTCAATAAACATGCAGACTTGGAGCATCCCTATGTATGGTTTAACGGGCCCCATTTCTACTTGTGTTTGACACCACAATTTAAATCATCTGATAGACCTTCCTTCTCCCATTTCCTTCTGGGATTTGCAGGTAATTATGCAGGTGACACGAGCTTGAGAGGGAATTTTGTCTAACTGCACCAGAGTCACACAGAATTCAGAGACTGAAGGAACCTCGGAGATGACTTTGACTTCATTTTACAGATTAGGAAACTGAGGCCCAGATTGTTCAAGTGGCTTCCCTGAGTGTATAATGACAGAGGCAACATCCAAACTCATATTTTATGACTCCAAATGCTGTGCTTTCCTTACGTTGGAAAGTTTTTTCCAGTTTTCCTCAATGACCTGAGAGAGCTAAATGATATCATTAGTGTTCGGAAGGAGGAAGAGATAGAGAGAAAATAAAGAAGAGGAAAAATATGAAAGGCAATCTACTTCATAGCAGAGGGACCTGGATTCCAATCCTGCCTTCGGTATTTATAAGCTGTCACTTGTTCTCTCTGCTTTTCAGTTTCCTTAACCATAAAATAGGAATACTAAGGCCACCTATATAGTATTTACCTCATCAGTTTGTTCTGAGGCACAAATAAATTAATGTATAGTTCATCCCAAAAGTCTTGGTGCAGTTAAAAAAAAAAACTATTAAGGCTTTTGCAAATTTAAAAGCACTAGGCAGACAGGTAGTAGTTATTATTCCTCTTAGACCCTGTATTTACCACCTCCCACACTGACATGACCTCTACACACACGCCGTCCTTATATACTTGGCCCCTTTCCTTCTCCAAATGTTAACCATGGCTGCTTCTGTCACTGGTGCCATTACCAGCTCTGCATTCTAAGCACCCTGAAGATGCAATAACCAAGGTCTCTGAAGTACCATTACCTGCACTAACAGGGCAATGAGTGTTGTGCTATGATCACTATTAAATCATGACGGTCGGTCGATTGGTAACTGGCCTGACTTAGCACTGCCCATATCACCTACAGAAATTCTCGGGTCTCATCTACAACTCACATGTCTTGCCTGGTGGTTGGAAGTCCCTGACGATGTGAACATCTCTACAGTCTTAAATCAACTAGGGAAATGGTTTTTCTTGAGGAGAGATGCCGAGGAAGCCTCCAGCTCTGGCACCTGTAATACCACATCATGCCTTGCTTGGCATGGAATCCTCCAGGGCCCCGATTTTTTCCTGAGGCTCTTTGTCTTGACCCCCTTGCCCTGAGGTTGGCATTGACCCATCCCCCAGAACATCCTGAGAGATTAAAATGAGTTAGAATCTCATCGTGGAGCTTCACTAACTCTCCTTTTAAAGATTAATTAGTTGTTTGAGCAATGATTCACCTTGTAGTCTGGAAGGGTGGCTTTGATGTCTGCTCCAGACACGGTTACTTTGTTTTTATTAACACAGAAACTTTTAAGATGGGGCCGAGGGGGGCCCTGGCTGCTGCTGCCACAGCCGCTGTTGTTTCATATTCTCTGGCCCCGTGGTTTTGCTCTGTCTGGCTCACCAGGTCTAATTTAAAGGTTTACTGGAGTGCTATGGGTCTCTGGGGAAGGGGAGGCTGAGGGAGCAGCCCACGAATATCAAGAATTATTTTCAAAAAGTAAACTGGAAAATAGATGTGTGCTTGCTTCCCTTTGGCAGGCAAAGGCTATAGAAGGAAAATGTTTAATATAAAAACATCTGACAAAGTACCTTCAGGATGTATTTTCTGCATCAAGGAAGTAGCTCTTGGCAACAGACTCTCAAACTTGACAAGAAAATTTTCTAGTGAAGTCCTGATTGTTCTAGACTGCTCTGAGCAAAGCATGCCAGAAAACCTGAAGTCGGAATGGGAGAGAAGAAAAGAGAGCAAAGCAAGTCCAGAGGGACAGATGGTTATGATTAAGTGGGATGCAACCAAATGCATTTTCTGGAACTTCAGTTCTCCTTAAAAAAAAAAAAAACCTGTTGGGTTCCCCTTGACAACTCATGCAGCAAGTTGCTGAGGAATGATGGAGATTCAGATAGGTGAGTTGCTAATTTTCTCCCAACACAGAGTGAAGTAAATGCCAGCAGAAATGGGGTCAGGTAGTTATGACAGGGCTACAATTAGCCCAGGAAATTCCAACCTTACACACTGGAAGGGGCTCTGAGCTTTGTCTTCAGATCATCAATAAATCTGCCTTCATTTTTCAGATAGGCTTGGACACCCATCTCCTAGTTTCCCAGTTTTCACCCCTTCATATATTTGTGTCTGTCTTGTCTCAGAGGAATTAATGGTCTTTCATCAATCATATCTCCAAAACTGTGTGCTTTATTCTGAGGGTAGGGTGAGGGAAGGTGGGGAGGAGAAAGACAGAGACAGAGATAGACACAGGGAGAGAGAGAGAGAGAGAGAGAGAGAGAGAGAGAGAGAGAGAGAGGTAAGAGAGAGGAGAGAGACAGAGAAAGAAAGAGACAGAGAGACGGAAGCAGACAGAGAAAAGTAAGGAGAGAAAGGGGAAGAGAGAGGGAAGAGACAGGGAGAGAGACGTAAGGAGAGAGAGGGGAAGAGTGAGAGAAAGGAGAAAGACAGAGATAGACAAGAGACAGAGGAAGAAAAGAGAGGGGGGGAAGAGTGAAAGAGGGGAGAGAGAGAGAGGAGGGACAGATACAGAGAAAAGAGACAGACAGAAAGTCAGAAAGACAGACAGACACTTGGGGAGGTAGAAGGAATCAGAAATTACTCCAGAAGCCATTTCTTTGGAAATTGTAGACTTCCCTCAAGTATCTGAGTTGGAAACCTGAAAATCAGGTTTATACCCAGATTTTTTAAAAGAGTCTAGTTCTTACTAGGCCCTTTCAAAGAAAGAGAAAGTGAGTCCACTGCATCCTCCTAGGAGATAACCATTTATGAAGCCTTCTCATCTTGCTCTCACAGTCATCTCTTGCTCTCCAAAATCAAAGCACTGAACAACAGTATCAGCACCACCACAAACAACAACTAACATTTACTATGTGGCTACTATCTGCTAGGCAATCACTATATTATTCATTTGTCAATGGATCAAATAATGTCTCATACCAACTCATATGTTCTGGGCCTTAGTGAAAAATGGAAGAAAAATTAAACTCCAATGAGCTCAAAGGTCCTTTCCAGGCCTAATAGTCTATGATACCATTTAAATCTGCACAGACTTGGTGTAGAATCAGATATCATTAGACCAAAGGGATCTTGGAGCTTATACACTCCAGCTAAAGAAGCCAGTGGGATCTGTGACTTATTATACACTACATAGAAAGATGACAGTTTGCAAAATGAGTAACACTCCAAGGGTATTCAGGGCAGGGTGGAGGGTGGCCTTGAGCAGACTACAACACAGAACAAATTAGAAATCAGGAACAAAGAAATGTCTAATACAAACACAGGGGCTCGTCACATAGAGAGAGACAAGTGGTGGACAGCAGACAGTCCACATGTTTCACTGGGTATCCTTGGAATGTCAAAGAGAAATTAAGGAAGTTTCCTAGCATATTGCGTGGACCCCTTTCTGGTGAACTGATGGGAAAACATGGACAAGTCTCTTGCATCCTTAGAAGAGAGGGATGAGGAAGGGGCATCATGGAAGGGGCTGATACGTTATAAAATTCAGGGAACATTCACGTGGATCCTTAAAATTTTCAAGAAGCCTATCTATAGATGGGAATTATCTCTAAGCTACATTTCTGTAGATCTATCCCTATTTTCCCCTCCATCTCTCTCTAAAACAGTGTGTGAGTGAAACAGTGTGTGAGTGTCCACCTTTCTTATCTACATAGGGTTTGCCATAGCTTCAACTAAGAACTGGTAAACACTGCATATGTGGGAATCCCCAAGGCCTAACATTATGTCTTACACATAATAGGTACTTAATAAGTGCTTTTTTTAATCGGGAGGGGGCACAAAAAAGAAATGACCAACAACCAACCAGACATGTTGCCTGTCAATTTCTCTGTTCTTCCCCCCATGTCCCTCATTGGTGCCCATATGTCTATCTCCTGCATGCAATTTACAGTAGTCTGGATTAAGAGATATCTAATAAACAGGCAGAAAATGGGATACAAGACATGTTTCCGGTGACTTATTGCTCCTTATTGACCACAAAGCACCGCCCCCCCAACTGACAACCTGCCTCGTCCAGCACTAGGAGCACCATGGCTCCCCAGGAACAGAGATACAGAAGAACCCAAGAAGGTCTTAGAGTTCCCAAGACTATCCCACCTACAGACTGAAAGAATATTTGGCTTAGTGTGTAGAGAACTGCATTCTATTACCAGCTCTGTCACTAAGGAAAATGCTATAACTAAGTCTTAGATTCTTCATCTATAAAATGGGAGAGGAAGGTGGGGAGGGATGTGTTTGGATTAAATGACCTCTAAGGACCCTTCTAGTACTCTCATTCTGGGTCTAAGAGGTGAAGCTATGATGCTCAGTCCTGCCCTCGCATGTACCCATAAGGCCCTGCCAGACTACTTCTATGAGGACTACTTTGTCACATTTTAGACTTAAGTACCCACAACTTTGGGCCCCATGTTTCAAACACTCTTGGCCCTATCAAAGTTAAAGGCTCAGTCTCAGCCAGGAAAACCAGCCCAAAGCCCCAAAGAAATCAGACTACAGACAAATGCGAAATGGAAAAAAAAAAAATGAAAAAAAAACAAAAAACCTGCCCTAAGACACTGATAACTTATCTTTCAGGAGTGTGAGATTCACTATCTTAAGGGCACTGGGAAGGGGATGAGGGAGGAGAAGGAATGATAACAGAGGCTTTTCCAACCTTGAGCTGCTTCATACTATTTGTTAGGTCTAGGATTAAAATACCAGAAGGTCTGAGGTCAGACTCATTGCTATTAGCAACATCTGGGGACTCCTGCCTTAGCTGCTGACCCTGGGAGAGCACAGCTGGAACCCAATGGCTGCCAGCCATTCAGGATACGCCCCACCTCCCCTAACCCTCACCATACCTCTCCATCCCTTACTGCTTCATGCTCCAATATTACAGATGCACAGAAGAACAATGAGAATGACCAAGTTAAGATATGCCACAGGAGGAAGGCCAGGAGAGTCCCGAGTTCTTGGAGCAGAGGTTGGCAAACTCCCCTGAGACTGGCCAGGCTAAGAATGGTTTTTGCATTTTTAAATACGAAAAACTTTTATTTACTAGTGGCTTAATGGCTATCTTAGTGTTAAAAGACACCAAAAAAAGACCACCTAATCCAATCCCTTCATTTCACAAATTTGGAAATTGCAACTCCAAAGGAGAGAAATTACTTGACTAAGGTCATTCATTCACGGAGTTAATACCAAATGATCATCACAGTAACAAAAACAGCATTTGTGGAACGCTCTGAGGTTTGCAAAGCATCTACATAAGCTGACTCATTTGGTCCTCACCACAGCCTTGTGAGGAAGGACTCTTAACATCCTCGTTTGCCAGATGCCGACACTGAGGCCCCCTGCCTTGGGTCACACAGCCGCGTCTGGAGGAGGATTTGAACTCCTCTCTTCTTGTCTTTGCCTCTTAAGTCTTTGGACTCGGATCCAACGCCATGATCTTTCCATGCCACAACACTGGTTGACCAGCTCACTGTAAGTCTATAAGTCTGGGCAGAAGACCCAGAGAAATGAGTCCCATGGAACTGTCCCCATGTGGAAACTTCCTGGGTGATCACAGTTAAGCCACTGGCCACAAGGATTCTTGGAGGCCTAGCCAACTCCCTCGTATTACAGAGGAGGAAATTTAAGGTGCAAAGAAGGTTACGGTTAAGTGATTTGCTCAAAGTGACCCAGGCAGTAAATGGAAGAGGTGGGATTAGAAACCAGGTCTTCTGACTACAATTTCATCATCCCATATGAGAGGCAGTGAGAACTGGCTCATCATTAGAACCAAGTATCTCAAATAACAGGGGATGATTGAATCAATGCCTAAGAGAAATGGTCCTCCTCATCAATAGAAAGACCTTTTCCTCATCTTCCCCCTATGCTTTATACCTTGCCCTTTCTGAGGCAGGTACAGAAGAAAGGCTTATCTCATCTGATTACAAAAAGACCTCTCTCCAATCAAGCAAGTTGGCAGCCTATGGGCAGGCAAGGCCTCAAAGGGGCACCAAGGCTTCCAGACATTGTTCCATCCCTCCTCCACATCGCTTGTGACAGTCAACCACCCCTCTACTCTCTCCTAGCATACCAGAAGAACAAGGGCCACCAAATTTGAGATATTCACCTCAATGATAGAGCTCCAACAAATGCAAGAGTTCCAAAATGGAATGGGATATCTCATGAAGCAATTAAGTTCACCACCACTCATCACTAGAGGTATTTATGTAAAGGCTGACTGACCACAGGTCAAGGATACTGTGGAAGGGACTCACCCATTGGGAAGAACTAGATTCTATCTATAATTCTATGAACTTGGAGTCTAGAATTATGGAATTATAAAGTCACAGGTTCAAAGAATTCCAAATGGATAGCATTGATCATCTGACATAAATGAGAACCAAACCATGCATCCAACACTATCAGTTCAAAAGTGAACAAAATATAAGGTGTGAATTAGCAGTCACCTAGCCAGGTTTTTCCATTCCTTCTTTTTTTCCTACACTTAAAAATATTTTCTTTTAAAAAAAATATGCTCTACTTAATCATAGATTATTAACCCAGGAAATTTCTGGGTGTCACAAGTTCCTTATATTGTAATACAGAAATGAACGAAGCCCTGATTTTAAATGGACAATTTCTTTGCTTCCTCATTACTGAAGTCCTCTGCTGAGACCCTTCATTTGAAAGGCTACTTGCTAAACCCTGCTCTAACCAGTAACTTGAGAGTCTACATTCTGGATCTCTAAGGAAAACTTTTTCAAAGGGCAAACCCCATCACTAACCTCTGTCTCCAGCACACTGTGTTTTCTAGAGGAACCCCCTGTTTGGGGGAATCAAAGGAGGAAAGAATGTCTGAGAGTTGTTTGGATGGCCCCATTACACCCTTAATTCAAAATGTCTTTTCCTAGGTCCATGAAATCTGAATGAATAAAGTTCTACTTTGTTGGATATTGGCTCTGTGAAAAGTCTAATGAAACCCTGGACAAAGAAGGCTAACCAAAAACAAAGGCACCGAAGTCCTATTTCCACCCATTTGCGGTGTCTGCTAGCTGGTTCATTAGAAGCCTTTCCCCCAGTGAGCCCTGCAAAGTCTGCATTCCAAGATCCTGGAGATAACCTTTGCCTCTCCCTCTCCCCGTACCCCACCCTCCACCCCCACCCCTTCGTTCCTGGCCTTTCTAACTTCCTAGCTACAGAAACACCAACTAAACTAGCAAAGTGTGAAGAATGGATCTCTTTGTTAGCCAGGAATTGCAATTTTGTGGTTTAAGAAGGGAAAGTTTTTTTTCCCCCTTGATCAAAGCAAAAGTTAAAAAGAGCAAAGGCTTGCTTGCAAGGTTCAAAGTTCGTCTTATTTTTGGAACAGGAGACAATTTCTTAGCTCCACAGAAGAGGAGAAGAGACAGCAAAGCCCATGTTTTATGTCCTGTACCTACCACACAATCAGGAGATTGGGCCCCAGATCAAAACTGGAAATAGGAAAGCCAGCATAGGCCTCATCAAAGAATTCTAACTTGGCCCAGGAACTCTCGGCCCACCCCTTATCCGGGGTAACTCCTGTGGGTACTCCGCCTAGATCTTTAACTCTGAGTATTAGAGAAATATTTAAAGAACCCAACTCTGTTTCTTAGTGAGGTTTTTGAGCATTTAGAATATGGGTGTTGCAAGAAAAAAAGAAAAAAGAAGCTTTTTTCAGTCTGCATTTAGGCACATATTGTCACTCTATACTCCAAGCTCAAGACGCTCTCTGTTTCTCTGTCTCTAAACACACAGAGACACAGACACAGACACAGACACAGACACACACACAGACACACAGACACACAGACACACACACTCTTTTAAAATCATCTTCTCCTTTTAAAGAGGCCCAGTCATAACATCCTCTTTCCTCAAAAGGCCACTATGAGAAGTCAAACGCTCCAACTCACCCAGCCAGAGAAAAGTGTGTTTCTGGACTGTCCCCTCCCCCAGTCCTCCATCAGTGGGTACACTCCCACCCCTTCCCTTAATGAGAATTAACAAGTGTCAATAAAGTTGCCACACACCTCAGGAAAAATGTTTGAGCCACTGTGCCCAAAGAACTTTCATTAGCAATTGCTAACTGACACTAGCCCCCTAACGTCTGTGACCCACTTGGCTCCTACCACTGCAGTCAGGGACAATGGACAAATTGATCAGGCACCAGAGAGTACCCCACCCAGAGAGTAGTACTCCCCTTGAAAAGAAAAATGGGTTTGAGGGGTCTTACAAGGTTCTAATAATTATCTAATACCCAAGCTAAGTGGAAGCTTGTTGACCAAATGTGCTCAAGTCTGATGAGGTCTGGGTGTGCTGGAACCCCAAGAATGCCAAGGCAGAGTTGCCTGGAATGAATTCACACACTCAAGCCTTTTCCTAGTCAAATGGCAAAAAGGGTCCTTAGGGAACCTTTGAGAGAGTGAGAATGATACTAGGACTCATATGGAAAAGGGGCATGTGAAAGGGATGCCAGGAATGCTAATTAGGTAATCTAGGGGTCCAGGTGTCTTTGGGAGTTACAGATAGGCAAGTGTCGGGAATATATCAGACATCAAGGGAGTGATTGGAGGCACGGACCTTAGGGATCTGGCGGGAGGGAGATTCCTTGGGTTGGTCAGGGACAAAAATCCTTGGGCCAAGCACCCCAAACTTCACCAAGTCTACAGAGTCTGTGGGGGTACCTCCAGGTATTGAAGAGTCATCAGGAAGCCCACCCCCTCACCAATACTGTTATAATTTACATAGATCCTCCTTCCCTTACTCCCCAACCCCTCACGCAAGGGGTCACCCTGCCACCCAAAGGTGTGACTGCTACGTGCATGTTCTTCTAAGCAACTGCAACTCCCAACAAGGGCACTGACGAATTCTAAGATCACAAACTGTCCGTACCCTTTGAAGTATGGCCTGAATTGCTAACTGGGACAAAGAATATATGCTGGTACCTGGAAGATTTAGTGGTAGAAAGGGTAAGGCACCCTAGGGAGAGGGAGTACGGAAGGCCTCTCAGTCATTCATCTATGAAGGGAAGGGGTGGGTGGGGGATCAAGGCTCACTAACAGCTCCTGCATGCCAAGCACTGTGCTAAGCACCTTACAAGTATTATCTCATTTGATCTTTACAACAATCCTGGGGGGCAGGCATTACTTTTATCCTCATGTTACAGTTGAGGAAACTGAGGCCCAGAGATTAAGTGTTTGAGACCAGATTTTCACTATGACAATTCTAACTGGTACTCTTTCTTTCTTTCTTTCTCTCCCCCCATGCCCATCTGCCTATAATCATAAGTTGATCTTCCCCAATACTTAAAAAAAATCCTCTTGACCCATTTACTCTATCCTGTTACTGTCCCATATCTTTCTTCCCCTTCACTCACACATTTCTTACAAGAACTCCAATCCTGAAATCTCTGCTTCGGCACCCACTTGCCATCTGGCTCCTGTTGTTCCCTCAAAGGTCATAGATGATCTCCTAATTGCCTAATTCAATGCCCTTTTTAAAAAATCTCATCCTCCCAGGCCTTCCTGAAGCATCTGACATCACTCTCCACCCACTCCCCTTCTGGATGCTCTTCCCTCCTATGGCTTCCTACACACATACTCTCCTGGTTCCTGCTCCTCTCACTGCTTCTCCTGTGACTCCTCAACCTTTGCTCACTCCCGGCATTCTGTCCTTGTTCCTCTTTTCTTTCCTTTCAGCAGTTCTCATGACTTCAACTCTACACAGATGATAGATGACTCGTAAAACTGATAGCTCCGGCCACCAATCTCTCCCCCGAACTGTAGACCCAGAGTGACACAGTGTAAAGTCACTTGACACTTATCACTTGCATATTTAGTCTCTTTAGGCCTGTTTCCTCATCTGTACAATATGGACTAAATGATATCTCCGGTCCTTTCCAGACCTAAATCTACACTCCTGTGAAAAGGCCAACTGTACTTGGATTTCCCACAAGCAACTCAAAATCAACATTAGTAGCTTCCTCTAAGAACTTGACTTCTACTTCTAGTCTCACTAGTTGTGTTCTCAGCCTGACACTACTATTCATCCCATGTCTGAAGCCCTGGAATTATTTTTGACTTTTTTCTGTCCTCTCACACCAAGCTCCACTGATCGCTCTTCTATAAAAGGAACCTGTAAATGATCTGTTAGGTAAATATGACCTTACTTTCCATTCCTATGAGCTTATGATTCATTGTCTCTCACATTCCTGCCCCTTTTATTCCTATGGCTACTCCTAGTAAAAGCCTGTATCAATCACTTGCCTGGAGTCTTCTGAGCACCTCCTAAGTCTTCCTGCCGCCAATCTATCCCTCATATTGATTACTGACTTATCTTCCTTATAGAGACACTGAAAGGCAATCTAACATTTATTGAACTTTTACTGAGCAATGCATTACATTAGGGATACAAAGGCAAAAAAAAAAGAATTCCCCTCTCCTCAAGGCGCTTATATTATACTAAAGGGAAAAAATCTGTAAATATAAGGCATATGCAGAATAACACAAAATTATGCCAAGAGGAAGACAGTATTAACAAGTGATGTATGGCTGGGGGGGTCATATCAGTAAAAGATCCCATGTAGAAAGTAGCTCCTGAACTGACAGGAAGATGCAATCAACCTCCAGAGAAAGGACTGATAAAAGAGAAGTATACATAGAGAGATTTTGCACGTGCGAGAACACACACACACACACACACACACACACACATTAGTGTCTAATGGTAACCATCATCTCTAGGGCAGGGGAAGGAAGGAAGAAAAAAAAGGACAAAGGAATTTACATGATAACTTTATTATACAGTCTATTTAATCTATATAAACTACCATATATGACCTATATAGACTACTATATATACTATATATATGTTAACTATATAGATTATTATATAGCCTAATTATATATAAAGGAATAGCAAGTTGTATGTAACAGATTTGCAGTTTCATGTACAATCATCTTTTGAATTATACTATGTTATGGAAATGCTAGTTTTAGACCTTAAATTAAAAACTGAATACATAAAAATTGCTTTTAAAAGTAGCTCCTGAACTGTTCCTTGAAAGAAACTTAAGAATTTCCAAGAGGAAGATAAGGAAGAAGAGCACCACATCCATGGGAAATGACCTGTACCATGTGCAACGGGGAGGAGGTGGGAGACCAAATGTCATATACAGGGAACAGCTAATAGGCAGGTATTAATGAAATGGAGAGTATTTGAAAGTGAAATAAAACTAGAGAGACAAATGGGAGCCAGATTGCTGAGGGTCTTAAATGACAAGCTAAGGTTTTGGTCTACCTACAGGCCACAGGGACACAATGCACACTTTTAAATAGAGAATGATGTGGTCAGACCTGTGCTTTATCATTCTGAGTATCATGCTGGCAGGTGCTTGGAAGATGAACTGGAAAGGGAAAAGGCTAGAAGAAGGGAATCCAATTAGAAGGTTACTACCTTAGTCCAGGCAAAAAGTGATGAGGGTTTAAACTAGGAAGTAGGAGTAAATATAAGGGGAAGGAGAAAAAGGGTGTTGTGGAAATAGCATCAAGGAGATGTCAACTAAATGGAATAGGGGTAAGGGGGAGAAAAGAATCAAAGGGGACTCCAGGGTTGTGAGTCTGTGCGTTTAGATGGATTCCAGGCATCATCAAGAAATATCAGGAAGTCTGGAGGATGGAAGGGTTTAAGAAGAAAGTTCCGTTTTAGCTGTTTTGGAGTGAGATGTTGACAAGGACACCCACCCAGAAGGTAACAGACAGCAAGCTGCTGGAAAGAGAGGTCTAGTCTCCTGAGAGGTTCTGATTGGATAGCTAGAATTTGGGAAATGCAGAAGGGAGATGATGAACCAGCAAAGATGAACCAGCCAGAAAAGGAATGGTCAGAGAAGGAGAAGGGAGAGCCAAGACAGAGCAACACCATGCACACCAAGGGAGGAGGGGAATGTTAGCCAACATCAAAAGCTGCAGGGGTCAAGGAGAGTGAAGGAATCCTCCCAAAAAAGACACAAGGCTCTGTCCAAGTGTCACAAGGGTACCACGTGGCAGAGCTGAGATCTGAATCCAGGTCCTCTGACTTTAAATCCACTGTCTCCCCAACTGTTGGTCACAGTATGCTGGACACAATGATTTCAGTCTCAACTCGGTTACAGACCTGAGTGGAAGCTGAGGAAACGGAGACCGTATGTACAGATAATGCATTTCTAGGAGTCCCTAAAAAGGGGAGGGAAGAGGGCAGGAAGACCGACTGATAATCTGAGAGGAGGAAGGAAGGGCCAACTGAAGGTTTTGTGAGTTCCTGTTTGGTTTTTTTTTAAGGGATTGGGGCATTTGGGCATATTTACAGGCAACAGGGATGGAATCATTGGGCAAGGAGAGACTGAAGAAAGAGAAAGAATGACTTTAGACATTGGGATGGGACATCAAAAGCACAGTGGAAAGGCCACTTTTTCATTAGACAAGAGCAAAGGAGGAGAAAATAGAGGACAGTGTAGAGGAGGTTTTCAGGTCTGGCCAAGAGGAAGAGGAGCTTGCAATGGACGGAATTTTCTCCATCATCCAGGACAGGGTTTCTTAAACTGGGGTCATGACCTACAGTTTAAGAAGTGGTGGTCTAGGGAGTCCTCTGCTAACATACATCAGAAAGGAGGTGGTTTAAGGACAGAGAAGGTTTGAATTCCTGTTGTGGAGAATGGGACAGAGTTCACCAGGGAAAAATAAAGGGAGAGATCAACTGAGATCATATAACATAAATATGTAGTTAACCCAGTCATTGGTATTCAACAATACTTGAGAAGAGCAGCTGGATAGAAGGGACAACTCAGAGTTGGGGTTAAGCAAGACTTGATGGGCAAGAGGTGAAGAGGCTAGGAATTCATGAGTAGCTAATGGGGTTGGGTTGAACTGATCAACAACTACAAAGGTAGAGATGGTAGGTCAGAGTGAATACGAAGAAGCAAGACAAAATGGAGTTTGTTATTGAGAATGGGAGGCTATGGCCCAAGAGATGGAATTACAAGTTTTAGAGAGATCTAATCATGCCATTCCAATGACTCAAAACTCTTCAACAGTTCCCACACATCTACCAAGTAAAATTCAAATTTAGCATTCAAGGCCTTCCACAATCTGGCACCACTCTTACTTTTCAAACTCTTCTCTATACCTCGAATTCCACTCCCCTTGAGAGGGAATGGGATTTTTGAGGTCAAGGTCAAAGCTACTTTCGTAAGAATACTTAGGTGGTTTTATTCCTAATAACAGGTATAACTTAAATAAACAAAAACTCTTTGAGGTGTCCTCAATAATTGTTAAGAGGGTAAGAGGGTCCTGAAACCAAGGGCCAGATGCTAAATAAATGTTTGTTGACTCGAACTATGTGAGATAGGTTAAACTGACTACCTTCTTCCAAATGAGGGTACTTCAAATAACTCTAATACTGCTCCTAATCTTTATCAGAATGAGGGCTAAGCAGTCAACAATCATTTATTAAAAGCCTGCTATGTGCCTAGCCACTATGCTAGGTGATGGGGGTACAAATATAAAGACCTAAACATGCACTGCCCTCAAGAAGCTTACTTTCGAATACAGAAAACAACCAGTACGGACATTAAGTATATACACACGTATGCATATACTATATGTGTTTTTATACATACATATGTACATATAGACTATACATGTAGGTTTTTATATATATATATATATATATATATATATATATATATATATATATATATATACTACGTGTGTTTATATACACTACAAACATAAAGTGAATAAGCACAAAGTAGTTATCTGCAAATAAGTCTGGGTGTGAGTACACACACTGCACTGTGTTCTTAGCCCTTGATTTCTCTCTCCTAGACCCCTACAACATAGAAAAGTATTGATTTCCACCATGAATCTGCATGATGAGTGTTCTATGTCTACTGTCATTAAGTAATATTAAAGGCCCTGGTCAAAACCGGGTGAATTGGGGCCCTGGGGAGGGAAGCCCTGAGTAATGATTAAACCTGTCAATCAGTCTAACAGGGAGGGCTGAGAATGAGGAGACTCAGAAAAGAGGGTTAGCAACCTCCGACAAGAGGCTTCCATGCTAATGACCCTTATTCTTTGGGAACAGCAACACATGAAGACAAGGCACAATGTGAAACTCCCTCCAACCCCGTCAGAAACATCTCTCTCCCTCCCCCTAAATCCCACTAATTAAATATTACTATAGAGTTTATAAGCTTTTCCTTTCAACTGCATAACTCTAACCTAAGTCTTACCTCACACTATTTCCCCTAACAGTCCAACCAAATTAGACTCTACATCCCAAACATCATTCCCTTTGCCTGGAATGAAGAAATCCTGCTCATCCATCCCTTCAAAGCCCAACTCAAAATTTTTCCTCCTCCACAAAACCTTACCTGACCATCTCCATTCCTCAGAAGCAATCTTTCCCTCCTATGAATCTTGTCAAAACCTTGTTCCGTTTCCTTTTTGCACTTATCACTTTCCCCTCAGTATTCTAGTGTGCTGATTTGAGCTCCTCTGTTAGAGACAAAGCTCCTTTAAGAATGGGGCATTATCTAATTTATTTATCAGGACTTATAGAGTTGAATAAATATCTATGCCTATAAGTCTATCAATCATTCACATCTTAGAATGAATTACTCTTATCAGATGACAACAGAATTTTCCACCAAGTTTAGCTAATAAACTAAGAAAGTGAGAATCTGGGCATTCTGGGGTTGTGGGGAGGCCTGGGAGAAGTAAACTGGAAGGTGGAAAGATAGTACCATAGACCATGGGCCAAGAGGGGGACACCACAATCTAATGATAGGCATAGATCATGGATCGAGAGAAGCGTGAAGGCAGAAGGGGGCAGAGGGAGAATCAAGAAGACATCAGAAAAACTTTCTAACAGCCCTATGATTTTGCTTAGGACTCAGATGAAGCAGCCCCCACTCCAGGCATCATGGCAAGGCATCTCTCTGCTGTGCACACCCCTGCCTTTGCCTACAGGATGTCAGTGCTGCCTGCCTTTGACCTGTGGATGTGTCTCAATACTCCCTCAATCCTAAAATGGGCCTTAGCCACACCAACAGGAAAGCTGAGCTCAGACACTGGAGCCTGGCTAAAAATAGAAAGCTCTGGAACTGATGCTGGTCTTTTCATTGTAGAAGGTAAGCACTAGTGGCATCTAACCTCAACGTGAAGCACTCTTGTGTGCAATGGGGAGGCCAACCCTTACGCCCATCTCAAGTGCGCAAAGGGAGTCCTAGACTGATAACTGGGCCCAGCGGGTGAGCCCCAAGTCATTGGCCAGGGAAGGCAAAGGATGGTCCAACCAATCCTTCAGGCCAAAGAAGGAAGTTGCTTTATCCAGTTGCCAAAACAATTCTTAACTGTTAAATGGCACCCCAGGGAGATACCAGCTAACCTACCATCACTCAGAACTGGGACACAGTGCCAAGAAGAGGGCCTACTCTGTGATTAGGAGCCAACTCCATGAGTAAAAGCCACCAAGGAAACCCTCAAGCACTGGTGGCACAGGGGGTAGAGTTCTGGGCCTGAGTTCAGTAAGTCACTTAACTCATCTGCCTCAGTGTTCTCAACTGTCAAATGGGGATAATAAGAGCACATACTTCCCAGAATTGTAAGGATCAAATTATATTATCTGTGAAGCACTTGGCACAGTACCTGGCACACAGTGGGACCATGTAAACACTGGCTGTGTACTGTCATTATCTCCTTTATCCCTGGGGATCACGGATGACAGAGCCACAAACTCAACACCTCTTCTGAGACGAGGAAATGCTACCTGTATGAAGCCAGTGGCATAGATAGTTCACTTTGTACATGTGCCACATACAATTAGCTAAAAGGCTCTGCCATGAAGATGAGGCTGTCTGCACACATGTGCAGCATCTATGAGGCCAAAGTTTCTAGCAGTTGACACGCTCCTGGAGGGTTAAGCAACCCAACACAGCAATGAATGCCCAACCCAAGGGCGCACCCTATGACTGACCCTTCCAAGATTGACACTCCAGGAGCCACCAAGGCCACCTGTTGTCCAGAGGACAACCTGCTTCTCCAAGAGTACCAATCCAACTTCAGCTCAACCAGTCACGGGGACAATGGCCCTGGCTGGCCACATACTTGCTGAGCGAGGTGAGAGGCCGTATAGTCAGTGCCACCTTGTTGGCTATGTGCCTTCTTAATCTCTCTGGGTCTTAGTTACCAGATCAGTAAAATGAGGAGACTGGATAAGATGATCTCTACAGTCCCTTCCAGGTCTAGAATTAAGATCCTACAACCAGGGGCAGCAGTGAATTAGAGCACCGACTCTGGAGTCAGGAGGACCTGAGTTCAAATCCAGCCTCAGACACTTAACACTTACTAGCTATGTGACCTTGGGCAAGTCACTTAACCCCAATTGCCTTTCCTTCCTCAGGAACCTCAAAAAATAAAAATCCTATAACCTTTGTTGCCCTTATAACAATCCAGAGACTATCTTAAGATTACTCTGTGTGTAAGAGACAGAGAGAGAAGAGGGACAGCACAAAATCCTTAAAACAAAATTAAGTGCAATACCATTTAATTAAACATATTTTAGATCTGAATTGGATATAAATATTCACAAATAAAAATCTTAATTAAGGCAAAATTGTCTTTCACAAGCCTCGATGAAATAAAAAAAAAAAGTATGGCTTGCCTGTTTTATCTTCTGTCCATTTTCTAGGGGGAGGAGCTAATGGGCAGGAGAATCCTCTAAGCTGCTGAGGGTCTAGAAAGTCTAACAAAAATTGATTTTGTTGTATGATTTTTTTTTTGGAGGATACCTGGCTTTTAAAGAGGTAAAGGATGAGGAGGGGAGAAGAGAAGTGTAACAACAGAAGGATCTCTTCCAAGCAAGCTACAGAGCACAGGGGCATGCATAGGGTTAACATCTTCTGCTGTCATTTCTCTACTTGGATTTGCTACTCCTACATGACCTTGAACAAGTCACTTAACCCCAATTGCCTAGTCTTCCCCCCTTCAAAAAAAAAAATCTGAGTAGCTGCGTGGCACAGTGAATAAAGCACCAGCCCTGGAGTCAGGAAGACCTGAGTTCAAATCTGAACTCAGACATTTGACACTTACTTGCTGTGTGACCTTGGGCAAGTTACTTAACCCCAACTGCCTTGCCTTCCATACTCCAAAAGAAAATGTTTGTTGAATTCGCTACTCCAAGGTTTCAAACCTATCAGCAGAATGAATGCCACTGAAAACCAAATCACCATTACAAGTCATTTTCCCAGCTCAACACCATCTCTTTCCCTTTCGCCCATGCACACACCTCCTCTAGCATGAGAATCCTACTCCCACAGTTCAGCCTTTCACCTTAAGCCCTTACTTTTCTTGACACAGAAATTTTGCTGAAACCTTCAATACCACTGTGGTGGAATACAATCAGGTTCACAAAACCAACTTGCCATTTGCAGGGTTTCTCACTCATGCATGCCCTGAGTGCCAGTACCCATTTCCAATTCTTAAATTAGTAATATGGTGCTCTTCTACACTGGCAATGCCCTCTGTAGGGTCCCAATCAGGTCCATTCCTTCTGACCTTTTTGGGCCTATGTGATGCACATGAAACCCTCCACTACAGAGGGCGGTTATTGGGTTATTGAGCAAGAAAAGTTTCTGTGTTCCTTTTTCTTCTAAGACGGTGAGTGAAAGGAATAGCTAAAATGAAGAAGTATGTGTGTGTGTGTGTGTGTGTGTGTGTGTGTGTGTAGTAAGGGCTGGGTTGGAATATGTGTAAAACCTACTATATACACACACCAACACAATTATGTACTCATGACTATATCCACTTATTACTGCAGGCCTAAATATGTAACAATCTTAGGAATCTCCTTCATGCAAAGAAAGCTGACATCGCAACACACACACACACACATATATACACATACACACATATACACATACACACACATATACACATACATATACACATACACACCCACATACACACACATATGCACATACACACACATACACACACACATACACACACACATACACACACACATACACACACACACACACAGGGTTTTTTCCCCTTTGAAATTATCTGTGGATTTCACTGTGGGTTCCCCTCAACCCCAGAACCTGCAGCAATTAAGAATTGGCTGTATTTAATTTCAAAGTTTGGCAATTCTCCCACTTGAGAGGATAGGGGGATGTTGACGGAAGAAAAATGAGAAGAAAACATTTTAAACCATCCAACCTACCACCACCTGTCCCCTCCTATATATTTTAACACAAAAGTCATAGTTAATGCTGAAAATTTCCAACCTGAGAATTCACCAGGCGTGATGTTTGGGGAATTGATGGTCTCTGCTTCAGTGTAAGACAACGTGGAATCAGATAAATCTGCAAGAGGAAAAGAAGAAAAAAATTGAGTGGCTTGCATCTCTCTCTCCTAAGTACTTGCATTCTCTTTCCTTTCTCTGTCTCTCCCTCTCTTTCTCTTTTCCTCTATCTCTCTCCCTCTCTCCATCTGTCTTTTTCTGTCTTACTGTCTCTCTCCCTCTCTCTCTCTTCCCCTCTCTCTCTCTCCCTCTTTTCTCTCTCTTTCCCTCCTCCTTCCCTTCCCTCTGTCTCTCCTCAAAAAGGGCAGGGTGTCCTGAATAACTTCCTGACAACACTTCAGCCCTATCCCATGATGGAAACAGACGAAGCCAGCCTGCCCCCTAACTCTTCGGGAAAATGCTGACATTCTATTTCACTGCCCTACTAAGCTGAAAAAGTTTCAATTGCTTTGACCACAGAAATAAATGAAGTTCAAGGGATCCAACAAGTAGAAACTTGGTGCTTACTTGAGTAAGGTTATATTAAGCCCCTAAACAATTCATAGTTGCTATACTTAATTACAACCATTAAAATTCTTGAAGCTGTTTCTTCTTGTTTCCTTCCTTCCTTCCTTCCTCCCGCTGAGGCTGAGGAAACTTTGTTTTAACAAGTTAACAGTCATCCTTACTCTGTCCTGCTTACACCCCTCTAATTAAGCGCTCAAGTGTTTGCTCCCAGATTAACTTTTTTCCTTTCTTTTTTAATCAAACCGACCCACAGAGCAGATTTCAACCTCAGTCCTGTTGTTTTAACAAGTTCATATGCTGTTCATTCTTTCCCTCCCCCCCCCCATCTGCAGCATAATTAGGCTTGGAAGGGAAATTCTTTGCTTTGAGTGTCTGTTTCTTGGACAGTCTCTGTTTACTTAACAAATAGATTCATTTCAGGGTAAGCTCACTTAGAAAAATTTTCCTGGATCACGATGGCCTTTGCTACCAACTGGGGTATTGCTCCCCCTTAATCAATGCAGGGTACCAGGGCCTGTCAGAAAAGCCTTATCTGCAAGGATTTCCTTCAGTAATACCACTGGCATAATTGCTGTCTTTTGCACTCAGTCAAGGATACCTTGTCTCCCCAGATGGCAAACCCCACCCTCCTCTAAAAGACATTATTACAGTTTTAGGCCACATTGTCTAGTCTTGCAACAGAGTTGCCTAGTATAGGCATGAGCTGGTTGGAATTCCTTTGGTATTCTTTGCATTTTTTCCTTTACCAAATGCCCTGGGGGTGGGGATGGGGGTGGGAATGGGGGTGAATAAGAAGATGAAATATTAACCAATCTGTCCTCCCCCAACCCCATTTGCCAGGTGTTGACAATGTTTAGTTATATGTTTTATCTCTTTGTTCACATGTGATCATAGTGGCCCAGAAATAAATTGGATCCCTTTGGTTTACAAAAAAAATGTGGTTTTAAAAAGAAAAAAAATCTTTTAAGATATTTACCAAAGGACTAAAAACTTTCTAGTTGTTAAAAACAATTTTGGGGGGGTAAGGCAGGGTAATTGGGGCTAAGTGACTTGCCCAAGGTCACACAACTTATAAATGTGTCGTGTCTGAGGTTGGATTTGAACTCAGGTCCTCCTAACTCCACTGCGCCACCTAGCTTCCCTTGTTAAAAAAAAAACATCTCAACTTGGAAAGGGTGGAAAATTAAAACTCAGGGACACACATAGGAAGATCCTAAGAAAAACTGTATCATGAGAGCCAGAGGCGGAAGAGACAATCACGAGGTCCAGTTGTCCCATTTTACAGATAAGGAAACTGAGACCAAGATAAATGAAATGAGTCACCCAAGTTATGTTGCTTATAAAGAAGCAGCGCTGGGATACGAACCCTGGTCCCACAAAACTAGTGTTCAACAGGATGTTGCCTTTTGAGCACATGTGACCGCACCGTAACCTGAAGCATAATTACGGCCATAGATACAGAGCTGGAAGGACCACATATCATCTAACCCAAGCCTATCATTTTACATAAGATGAAAGTGAGACCCAAGGGAGGTGATTTGCCCAAGGTCACACAGTAAGTAAAGTGGCAAAACCAGAATCTGAATGCAGGTCCTACAACCCCATGGTTTCATAGTAGTTTCCTAAAATCAGAGCATTTATCAATCCCCCCTGGGCAGCTAGGTGGGTACAACGGATGGAGTACCAGCCCTGCAATGAGGAGGATGTGAGTTCAAATCTAGCCCCAGACACGTGACACTATCTGGTGTGACCCTGGGCAAGTCACTTAATCCCATGGGGGCAGAGGAGGGGGGGGAGGGGCAGGAGAGAAGGTGAAGGAGAAGAGAGAGGTAGAAATATAACAACAGACAGTTGCTCCCCACCCCCCACCCTATGGTTATTTTCTTTCCAATGACCTGGCATCACAGGGGATACTGCCACTATTTTAGAAGGGGATTTTTCTTATTTACTAATTTCTGAGTATATACCGAAAACACTGTGACCACACCAAGTATCAATAATGATGGTAGTGGTTTATCATTTTTCAGAGCTACCCATTATCTGGTCATGAACTCATTGCTCTCAATACTACGGGCCTAAATATATAGCAGTCCTGGGATCTTATCCCAAAGGCCAACATTTTCAATGGCCATCCAACAAGACTTCAGGATGGAATCAATGACTGGTTATGTGTGTACTTGGTGAGGACTGGCATTCTTGGCATGGGGTCATATTTTTATTTTCTTTGCTTTGTTTTTTTAAAGCTACTAAAAATTGTATACACCATAGGAAAACAGGAAGAAGTTTTGAATGTGGGGACAAAGACATTGAATATATAACATGTCTTTATAACATGATTCTTAAGGAATCGGAGCATATCCTAGAACGGAGGGTTGGAAGGGACTTTAGAAATTACCTGGACCAACTCCCATAGTTTACAAGTAAGAAAACTAAAACACAGAGGTCAAGTCACTTGCCAGTAAGTTAGTAAAGGAAGATTATAAGCCCAGATGACAGCTTTTTGACCCCAAATTCAGTATTAATTTTATTATACCAGTCTTGTACTCTTCCTTAGTCAATGGAATCACTATATTAAGATAGAAAGTAATTATTTTGAGAACGGGATGAGAGGAAAAGGAAAGACGGGGAGTCAGCTCCAGGCCTAGCTCTAGGGATAGGATATGTCCTATTCAAGGTGGGGAATGTTTATTATTTGCCCATTCCTTCTGTGAGCCTGAGTCAGGTCAGTTCCTTCTGGCTTTGGGGGAGTACCTGTAGCTCAAGAGACCCTCCACTGAATAAGGTGAACATCAGAAAATATAAGACATGTCTCTGTGATCTTCTGCTTCTAAGATATCAAAGTGAACTCTATGACCTTAAGCAAATTACTTTTTTAGTCTGAACCTCAGTCTCTTCTTCTATAAAATGAGGAGGTGGGATGTTTCTAAGCACATTCCACAGCTATGTGCATATTTCTTTTTGGAATAAGCACTATTCCTAAATTCACTGTAGTATATTTACAATGTCTTCTCTACTAGGGTATGTTCTGGAGAGGACAAACTTTGTCACATACCACTAAAACAGGAATGGGAAGAAGTCTTTTAAAAAAAAGTACAATTTTCAATTGTTCAGTAGAATGTATGTCATTAGTACTTTCCTTTAAAAAAAAAAACATATCTCACTTGATAAATTCTGGTCCCTGAAGGAAAGCCCACAAAGCTGCTTTGTTAGTACTTAGGAAGAAGTAACTCATGTCAGCCACTAGGGTACCAATGCATTAATCCCTACACCAGAATGCCCATAGTTTCCCTGATTCTGTCCCAGAGTTCTCTACTCCATCACTAATTAATAAGGCTCTTACTCTTATTAAATAAGAGACCAAATCCATAATGCTTTATTTCACAAACCCAATGAACCCTCAAAATCTTAACTTGCTAGGTCGACCATGTCTCATACTAAATTTTTTTTTTTAAACAATATATTCCTCTCTCTCATGACAAATACGTACATAGCACTACCTAGCAATGAGTAGGACTATTTATGTGTACATTCATATAGTCTAAGCCAGTAATTTTATTTACCAATCAGCATTCTTTTCCAGATGTTCCAAAGCTGTTTCCGCTCAGGTGAAATTCTTGGCATAAATCAAAGGGAATAAACAACCTCTTTCAACAAAGATTTAATGCCCTACATATTTAGTATAAATATGAACTCGGGAGCATAAGTACAAGTACACAAGATGGGAAGGAAAGGGAGAAAGAAGCCTACCCCTACGTGGACGGATAAGCTGAAATACATTCATCTATGACAGTCCAATGTTTAAAGGTCACACAAAGGTTAATGATGAGCAAAGACACTCCAGGCCGAGGGAAATATCCCACTTTAGAGGTTATAAGGCAGTGAGATGCATTAATTGTTTTATTTTCCCCTCCAGGACTTCTTCAAAAGTACAGAAAACCAGCATGCATTTGCTCCACTCTTTTGGGGGGGGAAGGGAGCCATTTGCTTATAGGTAAAACTTTATTTACATGAGAATCCAGAGGTGGGGAGAGAAATATAGAGAAAGATTAAGATTCAAACACCTAAAAGCATGGAGACTCAATTGACAGTTTCATATTTAAATAATAATAACAACAATCAGTTTTACTGTCAATCTGCCCCCCCAAGAACACCTATATCTGTTGTTTTTATTCATTTCAGTTGTGTCTGATTCTGTGACTCTGACTCTCTGACTCACAGGATTTTCTTGGTAAGGTATTAGAATGGTTTGCCATTTCCTTCTCCAAAAGGCTCACCATTTTTTGACATGGTAGTGACCCACAGGCAAAAAGAGGTTAAATGATTTGCCCAGAGTCATACAAATAGGAGTTTCTGAGGCTAGATTTGAACTCAGATCTTCCTGACTCCAAGCCCAGCACTCTATCCACTGTGCCCCCCAGCTGCGCCAGGATATCTACATAGGTCTCGATAAATAGGGGGTATGGTATAGACAGACCCTCATTTCCAATAAGGTCCTATTCCAATGATCCTTAGCTTCTGACCACCACTAGCTTAGTAATGCATTCTAGGATTTCCAGGGGGTAGCTTTAAGTTATGTCCATACTTCAGAATGGGGCGGTAGATGGGCAAGAGGGGGAAGTTTTCACAAGTTTAAAGCATGTGGGAATTTCAGCAAGATCACCTTGTTAGTTAGGTAAGCAAATATGGAGGGATGGGAAGGTCGAATAAAGGAAATATGACTTGACTCCTTAATATTAGAGTATCAAAGAAGCAGATGGGAAACACTGGACTAGTTTAGACACATGGGTTCAAGTTCTGGCCTTGCTCCCAACTCAATATTGGTGAGTTGGCTGCTTCTCTGCATGTGCCTCATTTGTCCAGGTCAAAGGTAGAAGGAACCTCTAATAAGAATCTTAAAACACTTTTCATAGAGAAAGAAGACTTACCCAAGGGCTTTCGCTCATCATGGGGAGGAGACAGTCGAGAATAAGGGGGTGGTGGAGATTCTGGAAAACAAAACAGATTGTTGTTAGGGCTGGGCACAGGGGAAGTCCAATCTCTTGGATTTCATGTTTCTCAGGCTTTAGGTAGGAAATACAAAAATAGTCCAGCGGAATGGGATGCTGCAGACTGGTTTCTAGTTTTGCCATAACAATCAGACCCAGATCTACATGGGGTCAGCAACTTACTCTGGGACGCCAGGAAGTACTTATTGTACTTTACTGTCTATACCATCAAAGTGAATTATTCTTTTGGAAAAGGTTATATATGACAAGAGATACAATAGAGACGTAAAGCCAACTATGATTGAATACTATTGGGTAAAGAATTGAAAAGAAAAACCAACCTACTTTATTCTTAACTGGCTTATCCCTTTAGCATGGAAAAATGGCAAGGGCCCAAGACCAAAACTCAAGAAACCCTAGTCCCAGCTCTTTCATCAACAAGATCCTTGACTTCATACAAGTGAAATCCCTGTACTGTTTCCCTATTTGGGGGAAAAAAAATGAGGGGAGGGAGAAAAGCAGATCTTCTATGATTCTCTTCCTGTTGTAGAAAAATTCCGTATCTCTTTATTTTCTATGGTTTTTTTTTGTTGTTGTTTCCATTCATTTGCTTAAAATACTGCCCTTTAAAAACATATACTTTGCCTTCAGAAGAATTCCTTGGGCTCTTGTTTTACGGGAAGTAACAATTTGCTAAAGTAAGTAACAATTTGCATGAATGAAATGACCCTTCATTTGGGGTAAATGAAACTAAATGCCATCAACTCCCTAACTCAAACAAAACCTCCATGGTAATAAGCCAGTAATAACTATTATTAGCCTGAGTATCAGTAATGACCCAAGGGGTAATAAGTATTTTTCGTAATTATAATAGGTACAATTAGTAATAGCAGCAGCAGTTGTTTTGCTCCCTACATTAAATTAAGTTTCCCCTCTTTATAACCTTGACTCTGAAAGTCAAAGGAGTTTTCTCAAGTGGGGTCTCCAGGACTCTACCTGTTCCAAGAAAGCATCGAGGAAGGTAGATCAAGGTGTAGAGAAAATCATCTACTCCAAAGCTTGCTTTAAGTGAGGAAGAAACCAGAGGAAGTGGTTTGTCTTTCAAAGTCCTACAGGAAATTAATAGTAGACCCTGGAATTTTCTGACTCCAAATCTAGTTCAGGTTATCCCACTGCCTGCCTCTCCTGGGTATCACACTAAGAAAGTAAACTCCAAGCACCTTCCTGGCTGAGAATCATGATTTATTCGTTCATTCATCCCTTCCTTCAATAGACAATTATTGAGTGACTATTATACGAAGAATATGTCGGGTACTGTATTGCAAGCTGAGGGGCCTCGGGGCAAGAGGAGGGATCCAGAAAGGCTAAAATCTGGTGTCTCATGCCACAAAGACCTTGCAATCCAGGAGTTTGTATGTATGCCCAGCACCAAGCAAACAGTGCCCTACACAGGATAGGCACTCAACAAATGTTTGTGGCTGATGCTGACAAATGGCTGAGGCTGTTTGTCAACAAGGGCAAAGGGGAAAAAGATCTAAAAAAAAAGTCTTCCAAGTAGACCACCTGGTTTTAAAGCCAGGAAAGAGACTAAAAACACCTTAAGAGAAAAGGTTAAAGAACTGCTTAATCTACAAGGTTGGGTATTGGGCAAGAAGACCTTTCATCCAATACATCCAAGTTCTTCTGACTATTCCAAAGATTCATTCTCTAAATAAGATTCCTGGGGAAGGGAGAGGAGGAGACTGAAGATGAATGAAAACTAATAAATTACCGGTAGGTAAAAACAGCTGTACTTAGATACATAGGAAATATCAAATAGTATAGGGCAGAACCACTACAGTCAGGTCTTATAATTTCAGAATTTGTTCGTGTTTTTGGCTATTAAAAAAAAACCCCACTCATTGGATTAAAGCCATCCTATTCCAAGGCACAGAAAAAAGAGGGTATGAACCTTCCTCTAGATGCCTATGACACAGAACTGGAAACAGAAGACTTGGCAACAGTGGGTGTGGCCTGGAGTCAGAAATCACTCTGTAGCTTCTTTTTAAACCAAGACCTCCATCATCCCTTCCAAATGCTAGTCCTAGTCTCTGGGGAACTCAACACCCAGGGCCAAGATGGGAGCCCTCAGAGTCCCCTCTGCCTGGAGTTAAATCACCAGTGACCACACAAGATCCTTAGAGCTGGGCTTGGCCTATGATATTAAAACCCAGCTAAATGCATGCCAGACAGTGGTTCTGATGTGGTAGTGGAGAGAGAGGGAAAAGTTATGTAACTTGAAGTGTGAATGGGTTAACTGAGGCCTTTGCAATAAAACTCCAGAACGAACTTCTGTCCCACATCTACCTTACCAAGATGGTGCTCAATGAACCATTTAATAAGCGCAGAGGTGGGGTAACCAGCAAGTTCTCTTAGGGGCACATAAAAAGGCAAGGAGTGGAACAGATTACATTGCAGTGACCTAGACAAAGGCTTAGACTAATAAAGCCTCCAGGGATCATAAGACCTATTTCAGTGTTTTCAATTTTCAAGATCAGAAAACTGAGGGCCCCCCCCCCCAAATCAAGTCAGTCGACTTGCCGATTAATCATTAGGTACCTACTACATGCTACAAATTGAGGAGCAGATGCTAAACAAGAAAAAAAAAAGACAATTAGTGCCAAAGCCAGGAACCTCCATCTTCTGACTCCTAGTGAGGATTAAAAAGAACCAAAGGTACTTTCATTCTCCTCAAGTCAGAATTGTTCTTCCTTAACTGAACAAGAAAGAAAGGGAGAGACCTGGCCGGGTGAGGTGTGTACAAACAGTGGATGATAATTTTCATTTCCACTGCAGGGGTCACCAGTAACAGAATTTTGTCAAACCATGATCTTGTGTCCTGGATACCTGATTTTCCATGAGGACATTCACATTCAGATGGCCAAACAGTAACCTAAGTCAGAGGAGTAAGGTAGGGCATTGGGTGACTGAAGCAGAGAGGCTCAGAGCTGGAGGGACAGCCATTATTACATTTCTAAAAAAGTTTGACTGCTGCAGCTTTAGCTGTGGCCATCTTTTATAGGAGAATAAAAATGCACAAGCTTTTAACCTTAAGGGGGAACTCCCAGAGTCCTCAGGGCCTCTCTAAATGCAAGCAGCAGGGTAATTAGGCATACTCAGACAGCTATCCATCTGCATAAGATCCAGGAATCTCTTCCAGCTACGGGGCTCTACAGTAAAAAGCCAGGGCTACAGTCAGCTCGAAGGAAAGCATTCATCACAAATGTGACTTTTGTTAGCTCCCGGTGGAATTTGCGCCTTTCAGGATCTGGACTTCAAGTAAGCCAGGAGATAGTTAAAACTCCTTCGACTTACTGGTGCCGTCTGTGTTTTCGGGACTTGTCTTCTTCTTCTTCTGCCTTTCCAGCCCTGCATCTTTCACAGGAAATGATCCATGCCCCTAGCCCGGGGCTTTTCCCCTCCCACCCCATCCTGGGGCCGGTTTTCAGCCCTTCGGCTAGTGTACCTTCCCCCACTATCCAGAGAAGCCAGTGCCTCAGCAACAAAGGAAGACAAGTTGGAAAAGAGACGCTGCAGCTTTAAGAAAGGCAGGAGTTTAATTGCCTAGATTCCCCCGTCAGTCAGATAAACAGCTAGTCCGGCTGGCGCCAGCAATATGCAAACTGCATATTATCACCACTTCTTCACCTAAATAGCAGAGGGGACCTCCTTAGGAAAGGGGGAAAGGGGGGAAAAAGGGCTTTTTAAGCACAACTTGAAATTGATCTCATTTCAAAGGGATAATGCCAGGCCAAATAAAAGGAAAAAAAAACTTTTTAGTTTGTTTTAATTCCTATATTCTTTGCCTGGGAAACCTGTGTTTTTCTAGGCTGTCTTCTAAAGTCATTTAAAAGTTCTCCTCTCTCTGTCTGTCTCTCTCTCTCCAGCGTAATTTAGATAATAGTCATTTACTGAATATAATTACAGAAAAAAAAAGTGGTGAAGCAAAAAGCCCGAGATTTATTCCAAAGTTAATGGATACTTTCAGTAGAAAGGAGTTTTAAACACAGGTTAGAACCGTGATTAAAGTATTCCTTCAAATTTCCGTCCACATAGGCACCAAGCAGAGAAGCAAGCATTTCCCTGGGGACAGAGAAACAGAGACGAATCTAGAGGGATCCCATCCCTAAGTAGGAAGAGACTAGCAATTCAGGGTGGGGAGTAGAGGGGGTAATCTATCGTTTTTGTGGTTGTTCAGCGGTGTCCAACTCTTGGTGACCCCATTTCGGCTTTTCTTGGCAAAGATACTGGAATGGTTTGCCATTCCTTTCTCCAGCTAAGGAAATTGAGGCAAACAGGGGCAAGTGATTTCACCCAGGGTCACATAACTAGGAAGTGTCTGAGGCAGAATTTGAACTCAGGTCTTCATGACTCCAGGCCCAGGAACTAATCCTCTATTGCTACCCCAAATGCAAAAAAAATGTTCAAAGATGGCGCGCCGGGGCAGCTAGGGGGCGCAGTGAATGGAGCATCAGTCCTGGAATCAGGAGGACCCAAGTTCAAATCCAGTCTCAGACACTTGACACACTAGTTGTGTGACCTTGGGCAAGTCACTTAACCCCAATTGCCTTGCCTTCCCCCCTCCAAAAAAAACAAAAAAACAAAGATGGTGTGCCAGAAATATAGGTAAGTCCAGGAGCATTGCCTTCGTCCTCACTGTGCTTATATATACACAAACCTTTGCACATTTGAAACTATAGATGTATTCTGGGCTTTAATATGTTGACCTGTTTGTCACTGTCACACATGACTGCTATCTGGGGTTTTATCAGTTATCTGTGTGTGGTTTTGTATCAATGTGCATATTAATCTATGTTCTTGAGAGTGTACATACGGATGCACCTTTACAGTATGGTGGTACCTGCCTATCCAGATTACCCCTCACCCCCAAGCTAGGCATGCAAATGTATCTTTGATCTTATGCAAAGCTGGCTATGCATGCCATTCTCAGTGGGTTGTCCCTTGAAACTCTATCTGTGTCTATTACATGTTCCTGCCATGTCACAATGTATACACATCCATGTATTAATATCTATTTCTATCTTCATGTTTGGAGATAGTATACTGTGTATCACTGTGTATAATTTTCTGACTGCCCATACCAGACAGTACATACCACTCTAGCTCCTCTTATCATGATCCAAAATGGGCAGAGGCCTCCCCCTACGTCATTGTTTCTTGTTCCTCCCTCAGTGACATGGAATAAGGAGGGGTTCGGAGTGCCATCTACGTGCCTTGGTGCAGCTGTGTGACCTAGACTGGCAGTACTGGGATAGGGTGGGAGATGGGGAGGGAGGGGTCATTCACCTCTCACCCTCTGGCCCCAAAACCATCAGTAAGGCAAGGGAAGCTAAATAGACCCATGTGCTGATCCATAAATTTCCATTCCTCCGGTCACTGGTGGAGAGGTGACTGGGTTATCTGTCCACCTATTCCATCCCTCTGGGCTTTACTTTTTAAGCCATAAAGCCCTAAATAACTCTGAATCTCTGTCATCACCAGTGCTCCAAGCTATCTTAAAGACTAGTGGAATGGGGCCCAAGACCACCATGCTGGTTTAGAGGTGGCAGTGTTGGTAGGAAGCAGGGCAATAGCCTGTAACAGCACCTCCTACAGGTAAGCAAGAGCCAATGCCCATAAGATCAATTTTTAACACTCCATTCTCAGCCCCAAGTCTTCCTATATCCTTTCCTCCTCTCTCCATCCTTTCCTCATCATCCCCCTTCCAAAAATACCATAAAAACCAAACAATCCAATATCTGGTCATTTTTAGAAGGGGGGGAACTAGTAACCACTATCACAATCATATTCCACACCAATCAGACTTTATAATCCCTCAACATCAGGAATATATCTAGAGGCAGCTAGGTGACCCAGTGGTTAGAACAAAGAACTTGGGGCCAGGAAGACGTGTAACTCTGCAAAAGTCACTTAATTTCTGTCTCAGTTTCCTTATCTGTAAGATGTGAATAAAAGTGGTGTCCACACCTCCCAAGGCTGTTGTGAGGATCAAAAGTTACCAGAAAAGTGCTTTGCAAACCTTAACTGTTATTATCATCATTTACATTACTAGTAACATACCCTGAAGACTCCAGTCACTATACCTTTACTAGATTACAGGCTTCATTTGGAATACCTCCTCCTTGGAGGCCAGGCTAAATCCTACTTCCTCCAAGAAGTCTTCCCACCCCAGACCACCCCAACCCTAGAGTTATCTCCACCTACTTCTTAACTTCAATTCCATCATCCTGAAAGTTTGTATTCCTCACTTTGCACTTATCACATACTGTCTCACCTTATTAAAATTCATCTTCATTTAGAGCTTTCACCTATATCCTTTCTCCCCAACTCTTTACTGTAGGTCCTTGAGAATAGGAACTTTGGCTTTTACTTCTTCATATCCCTCAAAGAACAGTGCCTTACACATAAGAGGTGCTAAATGAATAGGTTATTAGTATTATTACTTGATATGTAAAAAGAGGAAAAGTCTGCCAAGGAGTCAGCTCTGGATGAGGGAAAATCTAGAGATTTCCTGTGCCCAAGTGACTGGAAAAGAGAGCAGGTTCCTAGAAACCCATAGACGATTCAGTTTCTTTATATGTAAAAAGTGGCTTAGACCTGATGGTCTCTAAGGTTGCTTCTGGCTCAAAACTTCTGTTCTTCTAGAAAACTGTCAGGGACGTACATTAACCATGGAGCCAAAGATAGGATCACCCTCTTCAAAGACTCGGAGGGGCAGCAACCAAGAATCAAAGGGTGTGGAGATGGGGGAAAAAAAACACACTTCCAGCGGAAGTTGTTGGTTCAAAGTGGACCAGGGGAATCAGAATCCAACAATCAACAAAGAAACAACAAAGTGTGTGTTTCGGAGAATCCAGAATTCAGTGAAAGCCTGGGGTGGCTGTAGCCAGAGACAGTAAGAAAAGCAGCATTTAAAGCAGGATGTTCAAAGCCACTCACCACCTCTTACCCACATTCCCTCCTCCCCCTTCCTCACCCAGAAGGATCAATCCCTATACAGACCAAAGCTGAGCTAACCACTTCCCACACTGCCCATCAATGAGGCATATGAAGGTGCAGCAGAAACAACCTTACTCTCCCCTGAATCCACCAGTCTTCCCTTAAATGCTGAAATGAAACCTACATCCTGAAATATAAGGTGGTTTAAAAAGTCAAACTCCTCCCCGGGATGAAGCTGGGCCAGATCCCTGGAACTAGGAGACAAGAGACCTTGGTTCTGATATTGGATGTGTAACTCTTATGTACGAAACTCTAATCAAATCATTTAAGCTCTTGGGTTCCCAATTTCCTTATCAGTAATATGAAGTAATCAAACTAAATTATCTTACTCATTGATTTTGAGAGACTGAAAAAGGATCTTTTAAAGGTGAGGATGCAATGGTGAGAGGTTTCCCATTTTGGGCAGTTCTAAACCAGACCATGAAAAGGTCTGCCCTACTGACCACCAAGGAAGAAAAAAAACTCAACTCTTAAAAACTGTGAATTAACTTAGTCAATGAAGGGCAGTGTGGAGAATAGAAGATAAAATGGTAAGCACATAGTAAGTTGGCTTTCTACCTCAGTGCTCATCATCTGACTCAGCTATTATGATCTAATTATTAATAGAAAAGCACAAGAAAGATAGATGTTGGGGGAGAAGAGGCAAGAGGGAGGAGAGAGAAGACAATCACAGGTTACTATAGCCAGTGATGAGAAAGCAGAGAAAAATCTTGGGTTAAATCATCCTATCCTTTCTAGAAAGCCTGCTCCAAGAAGATAAAAGGAATGGGAACAGAGGGGAATGACTGGGGGTTGGGGGGAGAGAGAAGAGAAAGGAGAAGTGGAGGAAGTTAAAAGTTTAATAACAAAATATTCAGTTCTCCATCTCAAATACATCCAGCTCCCCAGCCAGGAAGCATAGACCAGAGGGTCAGAGTTGGAAAAAAATACTTTTCGTTTTAAAGTAAAGTTTTGAAAGTAAGGATACTGGATCAAGGTGTTTATTACTTAGTATAAAAAGGCATACTGGACCACTTGAATGGTTTTTTGATAATTGTGGAAAGAAGAATGTTACAGAATACAAATGAACACATGAGAGTAGGAGATGCGCCCCCAGCATGGCACAGACTAAGTCTAAGTGTGTAGACACAGGAAGGGACACTTATTTGGTGCCATTCTTATGTGTATGAACAGAGAAAAGGCCAAATGCCTAGAGAGAAAAATGCAGAACCATACTGCAATGACTCTGGGCAGTGGAAATAGCAATGGATTTGCCATAAAACCAGCGTCAAAGAGACCTAGCTCCAAAGCTTATTTTAATGCTGTATGTCCTTGGGCAAATGATGTCCCTCAGCCTGGGTCCTTATCTGCAAAATGGGAATAACCCTCCCCACCTTATAAAGCAGGCATGAGCAAAGCATAGTTGGACTACATAAAAGTAAACTATTATTACTCGGGCTGATTCTCCAGTTTGGTCATTCATTATAGCCTTTTCCCCACTCTTAGCCTGTGTTTCCACTGCCTATTTCCACATTCACAGTCACATTCATCATCGCTGTCATCAAGATGAGGGTAAAGGAGAGATTAGGCTGACAAATAGTCCTCTTTCCTAAAGTAGGTCCATACTTCCCCAGCAGAAATTCTCCTAGAAAGTGAGGCTTATTACCTGGCCTAAAACGATTTAAAAGTGCATTTCGACTCATCTTGCTCTCGAAAAGCCATAATGATCAAGAAGGGTCTGCAAATACGCCTCCTCACCTCAAGTTCTGGTATGCAGCGCACAGGTATGCAGTGTATTGCCGACCCACACAGAGTTGCCCACTTACAAGAGAACATCAATGAAAGCCTAACTGTACTAAAAAGATCCCTTTTTTCGTGGACTCTGCCGTTAACCAAATACACACCTGGTCACTTAAGAGGGAGTTAAGATTCCCTAGGTTGCCCATGAGTTTTCCCAGTACTCCTCCCAACAAACCCCCTAGGTCGTGCCTTCTCTAGCACCTACCCATATCGGCCCCCAACTTCAGCCCCTAACGGATAACCCCAGGTCGTCTTCGCCCTCTCCTCCACCACCACCACCACCACCTCCCATTCCTCTCACCTGGCCCGCAGAGCCTGCTGAAGTGGTAAGGGTTGCAACACACTGTGGGGCTGTCGACGGCGCTGAAGCTATGGCAACCACAGAGGGGCTTGAGCTCGACGGCGTGTTGCAGGTCGGGCCAGCGGAAGAGTCTGCCCAGGAGTAGCTGGGGCGGGGCGGGCTGGCCGCCCAGCCTGAGGTCTGTGCGCGGCACTAGGACGCAGCCGCCAGGCACCCCACCGCGGGACTCCACCGCCTCCAGCAGCGTGTCCAGAGCGCGTTCCTTCAGCCGCTTCAGCAGTGAATAGGTGACCGTCTTGAGTTCCTGCTCTAACAGCAGCAGCCGGGAACGGGCTTCCCGACTCCTCCCGCCGCCAGCCCCGTGCTCCAGGGGCGCCCCGGCCAGTGGGTCACCGGTGTCTCGGGGCGCGCCAACCACGTCCCGTTCGGAGAAGAGGCAGCAGGTCACGGTCTCGCAGTCACTTTCCGGCAGCCAGCCAGGGCCTCCCTGCTCGACCACCTCCAACGTGGAGCCCCCGGCTCCAGTGCCGGCCCCTGGCTCCGACATGGGCCTTAGGGGGCCCCCCGTGCGCCGGCGCCTCCCTGCGCCCTGGGCGCCTCGCTGCCCTGCCGCCTCCCGGGACCGCCGCGAGGTTACCGGGCGGATTTCGGAGCGGCTGCCGCCTCCCCTTTCTCCTCCCCTCGGGGCCGGCTCTGCGCGGCTCCCGGAGCTCCCATCCTCGTCGCCGCCGCCGCCGCCGCCGCCTCCTTCCTCCAGGTCGGGGACCACACGACTTCTCCAAAGTCGCCGCACCAGCCCCGAGCGTTTGGACCTGAACATACGATATCCTTTGGCGCCAGGGGTGGGGGGGAGGAGGAGGTCTCCAGTTACTGGGGGTCCGTACCCTCAGCGCGGCGGTGACTGTACGGGTCGCAGTCCCACATGAAGCTCCGCCGTTCTGCGCCGTGCAAACTCTGCACAGCCTGTCGCCGATAGATCGCAACAGAGCTGCAACATGAGGGAGCTCTCCGGGGGTGGGGTGACCAGGGGATGGATAGGGATGGGGAAGTGGGGAAGGGGGTGAGTGGAGAGGAAAACTTTTGAGAGAAGCAACAGCAAGCGGCCAAGGGGGTGGGGGGCGCTACATTGACCCCGGGTGTAAAGTCGCTCCCGCTGTTAAGCTCCGGCCCCCGTGGTTAAAGGGGGCTGCAGGAAATGCCCAGTGAAAAATACCCTGCATCGACCACCAATTCTTTAAAAGTTGTGTGGAGGGTCCAAGAGCAAAAAATGCACACACACACAAACACACGCACACACACACACACCACGAAATATTTAAACTAAAAAGCAAAATGCTTTTCTTAAGAGATTTGCTAGATCCAAAAAGCAGATTGAGAGGGAGAATCACTCACCTCCCCCCTCAGGAAAAAAAAATAAAGAAATAAAGAAAAGTTAAAAGACAAATAACGCACACAAACAAAACCCCAAACCCTGAATTTTTATGCGGAAAAAGGCCAACTCCGTATCACGTCCCAGACTTTGGATGCACTTGGAGGAGTTTCCCTTTAACGCTGGTTTCAACACATGAGTGGAAAGTGTAAATATCCCAAAGAGCCGCTGGAAATCCTTAATTAAAAATGCAATCCACCGAGGCAGAGGTCGCTGCCCGCTCCGCGCTCCACACAGACGCTGCAGGAGCAGCAACCCAAAAAAAAAAGTGACTCCACTTCGCCCCGTGGTCCCTCCAAGGTCTGGTTAAACAGCGCTCTGCATTTCTTCCTTTTCGCTTTTCTCTGTCTTTCCCCTCTTCTCTCTCTCTCTTTTTTGTTCTTCTCAAACACACACTCAGGGCCCCCGGAGGAGAGCCGCGGAGTCATTGGCTGCCTCCCATCATATGCCAGTCTAGACACTTTGGCGGCTCTCTGCTGCGCCGCCGATTGTTGCGCAAACAAGGTTTCAAGTTTCTTAACTCTTAAAGGAGAACACGTCCCATTGCAAAGACCGAGGCACAGAGGGGTTGGCTCCCGGGGCGGGCCCGAGCCCTCGCCCCTACCCCCCTCCTCACCGCCCTCCCCACCCCCACCCCCTAACCAACGGCCTGACGGCGCTGGCGGTGCACGCACTCGCGCACACTTGCACAGGCACAGATAGGTGCATACACTTTGGCAATAGGCACACAATTACACAAACAGTTATTACACATGTAAACACACTAACTCGCTTGCTAAAGCAGGACACACAAACACACCCCAAATTACCCTGACTCTGGATCTTCAAATCCTAGGAAGGAGATTCTGCAAAGTAAAGATGAGAATCGTGGCCCGGATCGCTCCACTTTCCCCCACCTTCCCCCCACTCCCGATCACGGACAGATTTGAGACGCGGGGCTTTCAGTGTAGAGACACCAGTCCCAGATCAGCAGATTAACCGACAAGTGTCCTCTCAGTAGGGGAGGAGGAGCGGGAGTTGGGGGTGTGGTGGGGCTCAGGTGGGACAGTCTGGGAAGCACCGGGAATTCCGGGCTGATGGCGGGTGGGCGTTGGGGGGTCGCCAATGTCTGAAGAGGGGCAAAAGCTGTGTTCACTTTCGGGAGGGGGTAAGCCCTAGAGGCTCGATCCCCGCGTCCTCCTCCTGTGGGGTGGACGAATGAAAAGTAAGCCCTCTTCCCACCCGCCTTCAGCGACCACAGCACCCGTGTCCTGCGGGTGGAAGTTATGGGTTGGGGGAGGGGGATGGAGAATCCAGTCTTTCCTTTCCTACTCTAACACACTCACTTTCACGCATCCTCTGGTCGTCCCGGGGGCTAGGCCACCTCCACGCGCTAGGATCTGGCCGATGGCCCCTGACTTCTGATCTTTATTAAAAGAATACTTCTAAGTTCCTCCGCACACAAGCAGAAAAAAATTAGGTGGAGAATTGGGGGAGGTGAGGAAGGGTTTGGAGTCATTTCCCCACGCTTCTCTTTGCAATTTGCTTTTCTGTTTTTACTCGCCCCCTGCCCCTGCCGCCCTTAGAATGAGTTATGGTACTTTCGGAGATACAATAGGGCAGCGAAGACCTCCGCGTTGGAGTAAGCGTCCCCGGGAAGGTAAGCCGCCGGACCGGCGCGGGAAGGGTTAAGTCCGCTCCTGCCCCTGGAGCCGGCGCGGCGGGGGCACCTCCCTGGGCGCATTCACTCGTCCTAGGGTGGCAAAAGTTCAAGCTTGTAAAGTCGGGATTGGTCCGGGGCGGAGAAAAAAAGGCCTGGTCCCCCCTCCCTCCCTCCCCTTTGCTTTGATTGGCCAGGCTGCCGATGAGGGCCGCCCCTCTCCCCCCTTCACATCCTCCCCTAGGCTTTCCGGGTAGGAACCGAGCCCGACACTGAATGAAAGAAATTCCGCTACTCTCATTGGCCCGAGGCTGAGCGCCATTCACGGCCTAAAGGGGGGGGGGGGGAGGTGCGGAGGGTTGTAGCCCATCAGTGCGTGTCTTTCGGTGTGTGCACGTGTGGATTGTTGTATTGTGTAGATCTGACCCTCCTTAGCTCCCAGGCTAGGCTCTTGGTTTTAGAGGAATGAGTCCCTGTGGGACGAGGGGAGCGTAACATAGAGGAGGGATAAGTTACTCGACCTCTGCTGCTTTTCAAGTCCAGATAAGAAAGCCTCCGGCTTTGGGGCTCCAGCTCCACATCTTTCTTGAAGCAGCCTCACATTGTTAAGAGACAACATCTGTTTCTGTGTTGGGTATAATCTGTGTACGGGGACTGGGACCGGCCAGGAATTTGAGTATAGGGGTATATTGCATACATGTGCATAATATCGCTGATCATCATTTGATTAATTTGTTTGGTTACAGTGTATGTCAGGTTGTGTGTCTGAACTGAATCCTTATGACTGGGTGTATGTATATACGTATGACTTGTAACATATGTTACCAAAGCATTTTGGAGAAGTCGAGGGGGTATTCCTGTGCATTACATCATAGACCTTGACTTATTGTATGATACACAAGGATCCCAAGGTTGCATTGTCTCTAATGGCCCAGAATTGAGTTGAAATAAGTTCATAGTTCAATCCCTGTTCATCCCCTAAAATGCATGAATCATCTATATTTTGATGTTCTATAAACCTCCCAGAGCAGAAAGAAACCATGTCTCCAAGTACAAAGTAAAAGTTTTGAGCATTCCATCTGTATAGAAAGGAAGCAAGAATATGTTCATTATTCAAGCAATTCACAGAAACTTTGTAAGAAAGTAGCCTAAATCAGTCAACAAACATTTATTAAACTATGTATCAAGTACTATTTAGCTGTTACATCATCTGCCCCTTCACTTTGCCCAAGGGGATTATGGTTTTGGAGGCCTGGAACCTGAAGCTGGTACTCAACAATCAAAATTTGCATGGTCTTCTAGAAGAGATATAGAGTTTGAAATTAAAGCAGTATCAGATTGCATCAATAAAAATACTTAGTATTCAGATCAAGGGAAGGGAAAGTTCTATTATACCCTTCCTTGGTCAATGATCACATCTGGATCATTTCGGTGGGTCAGTCATTCAGTCTGTCAGTAAACATTTAATTGCCTACTATATGCTAAGTATATATAATACAAAGAAAGACAACAGACAGTCCTTGTTCTCAAGGAGCTCGTAGTCTAATGACTGCTCTGAAAAGCACTGTGAAAAAGATACTGACATATTAGAGCATGTCTATAGGAGAATAACCAGGATAGTAAGAAAATTAGATATAGCTATGAGGAACTGTTAAGAAAACTGGAGGAAAGAAAATTGAGAGGGGAGCTAGTTGTTGTCTTGAAATCTGTGAATAAGGTAGACCTCTGTTGCTCTGGAAGGCATAATTAGGACCACATCATGCAATAAGTAGAGAAGTGGCCTTGGACAAGAAGATCCCATACTAACTATGTGACTGTTAGTATACTTCAACCTCTCAGTGTTCTAGGCATTACAGACTAGTCCTACCTGCACAGATGGAGGAATTCCCAGTCTCCTACACTGATGAAATGACAGGTCTTCCCACACACACAATCCCCCTAAAAACTAACAGGATGAGTTGTAATGAGGTAATGAACAAGTTCCTCATCACAAAGAAAGCTCATTCAAGAGAAAGGGGGTTGACCACTTGGTCAGTAATGTAGAAGAGATCCTTCTCAGATGTGGAAGAGTGATTTTCTAAAGTCCCTCTCAGTCCTCAGATTCTTTAAGTGCTGGGTTTCAAAGCCTAAGGACCTGGGCTCAAATCCTAGCTCTGCCACTTAACTATCTCTGTGACTTTGAGCAAATCACGTCCCTTCTCTGGGCCTCAGTTTCCTCATCTGAGAGAGGGCAGAGACTTGGCTTCTAAAATCCCTTACAGCTCTTAATCTGTAAGCTAAGAAGGCAAGGGGCATTTGGATGTTTCTCTAGGACCTGTGGGCATTTTGGAGAGTCTGCAAGGAATATTCTGGCCACTAGAGGGTGTCTAGAGCAGTCCACCAGGAGAGTTCAGTAACAAAGTTTTCTGATAGGTAGTATAGGACAAAATTCGTTTTCTTTTCTGTGGATTTCCTTGGGGAAGGGGGAGGAGGGGAGGAACCTTTAGGAAAAATCGATTGGGATCTGTAAAAATCGATTGGTGAACATGCTGGCCCAGGAATTTCTAAAGTGAATTTCTGGAATATTTATTTATTTCAGTAGCACCAGAGACTTACAAAGTGAAATGGGCGTTAAGTGGAGGGAGGTGACAAGGAGAAGGGTATTGCTGCAGGTGTGGAGAAGAAGGAGGATATCAAAGTCCTTCACTTATTCACAATAGCCATGTGAATAAGTCTGAGAGAAGGGTTATGTTGGGTTGGTTTTTTGTTGTCGTTTTTTCACCAAACCTGTAATTTTATCAGTCCACTGTTGCAAACAGTAAATAATCCAGTATCCTAATTTATCATCTTAAATAGTTAGTTGCCTGGGGCCCTGAGAGCTTAAGTGACTTTTCTGAGATATGGTTGTGAATCCAAATCTCTCTGACTCTAATTCTGGCCTGTCTCCTATGCCACATTGCCTCTCTTGAGGTAGATGCTCAGGAATATAGATGAGGAAAGAGAGGCTTAGAGAATCTCTGAATCTCTACAGACCATGAAAAATTACCTGAATTTATTTCAACAACTAACATACTCCCACCCCATCATTCCCTCGCCATCTGAGTGATTCTCTGATGCCAATATTCAGACCCACACTGACTACTCCTTTATTCCCATCCCCCTCAACCTACTGCTCCCCAATTTATCACTCTAAGGCTACTTACCCCTTCCACTGTGCTCTCCAGAACCTGCACCATTGATAACAAATTAGCTTCCATCTTAGCTTCCAATTTTTTATTTCCCTTTTTCATCTTCTTGAACTAAGAAGTGGCTCTCCCCTGCCGACACAACTTCCCCAACCACCCTTTCCAACATTGGTTGCACTTTCCATCAAATGTCCAGACTCACTGATCTTAATGGGGGGAGTTGAAATACTCCTTGCTCTATTTTGTTACTTCCAGGCTTTCTATCTACTGCTAAGAAGCCATCTCCAGTCATCCTGATCTATATCTTGCCACTGGACCCAGATGGCTCCAGAAGAGAAAGGGAGGCTGGTGACTTTGCATTGTCCTCCTTCACTTAAATCCAATTCATTTGCATGTCATGGCATCACTTCCCTGATGTCATGGTCCTCTTTGAGAACCATGGAGAAACAACAACAATCTACTACCATCGCTCAGTAACTTCTTTTCCTTTGAAGTTCAATCAATCCATATTTATCACCCAGTCAGGATTCTGGTAGCTGTTGTCTACTAACCTCCAAGATACTCTCTTCCTCAGTGATTTCAGTGCCTGGCTCAGTTTTTCTCTCCTTCCCAACTCTTGTCCTCATACTATATATAGATCAGTGGTTCTCAACCTTCCTAATGCCACGACCCTTTAATACAGTTCCTCATGTTGTGGTGACCCTCAACCATAAAATTATTTTTGTTGCTACTTCATAACTGTAATTTTGTTACTGTTATGAATCATAATGTAAATATCTAATATGCAGGATATATTTTCATTGTTACAAATTGAACATAACCCACAGGTTGAGAACCACTGCTATAGATGTTCCCTCAAATACCTTAACCTCATGATTCCTTAACTTAAATTGCCTATGACCTGTTCTTCCATTGCAATTCAGCTACATACAGAGATAATCATATTCTTGATCTTACCATTACCCATAAATACACTACTTCTGTGTTCATGAACTCTGAAAATTCCTTTGTCTGGTCACCATGATCAACTGCGTCAAAGGCTACAAAACCTTTGGGTTCATGTCCTGTCTCATATATCATCAACCTCGTGGTCATGGAAAAGTCATTTAAATCTTCAGTGTCTCAGGCAATTATCTAACTTGTCATCACACTTCTCCCTCTGCCTTGCAACCCCAAAACCCGTCCTCTCTCCTCACTATGACCTCAGGTCCCTTCACCCTTCAGTTCTTTCCCAGACCATCATCATCATTGCACTAGCTACACTCTCTTCCTTTCCCCATCTTGACCCCTTGATGAATCAACCAGTTCAACTCTACAGTGTCTTCTTCTCTCCAGTTCCTTGCCCCTTACCCTATCAAGAGTTTATGCTTTCAAGCCTCAGTCCTGAATTATTCTCAATCTGATCTTTCTGTGTGACTTGCTTTACCACTCACCACACCAGCTTTTCCAGACTCTTTCATCCCTCTTCAAATCTCCCATGGTTCTCCTTACTCTCTCAGCTGAGAATCTGGCCTTATATTTCACATAAATGATATGCCATATGCCATTTTCTCTACCTTTACTATGTTTCACACAAAGAGGTGGTCAAGGCAAACTCTACATGTAAAAGCAATCCAATTCGATCCTGTCTTCTCAACCATGTCTCCCTTTCAAAAACCCCTCACATGATCCATCCATTCTCTCTAGTTATCATCCCATACCTCTTTCCTTTTTCAGGCTGAACTCCCTGAGAAGGCTGTTTAAAATCATTGCTTTCCCTTCCTTTCCTCTCATTTTTTTCTTGACTCTGCAATCTGACTTCTGACCTCATCATTCAACTGAAATTGCTCTCCAAAGTTACCAGTGATCTCCTACTAGCAAAATCTAACTGCCCTCTCTCAACCCTCATCCTTCTTGATCCCTCTTCAGCCTTTGTTCATCACCCCTGTTGATCACCCTCTTTTCTTTGATATTCTCTTCTCTCTAGGTTTTTTTGTGACACCCAGGCTCAAAACCTAGATGCCATCCTTGACTCTTCACTCTCTCACCCCTTTTTCCAAAATGGTTCTGACCATTTTACCTTCATAACATTTCTTGTGTATTCTCGCTTTTCTTCTCTGATACTTCCACTGGTGCAGGCCCCCCGATCAGCTCGTGCCTGGACTATTGCAATAGTCTTCTGGTTGTCATCCCTGCCTCAAGTGTCTCCCCACCCCCATCCACCCTCCACTTAGCTGTCAAACTAATCCTCCTAAAGCACATTCACTCCCCACCCCATTCAGTCAACTCCCTATTGCTTCCAAAATCAAATATAAAGCCCTCTCTTTGGCTTTTAAAGCCCTCTCTAACCTTGTCCCTTCCAACCTTTGCAGTCTGCTACCTTACATATTCCATCTCCCAACTCTGGACATTTCCATTGGCTATTCCCCATGCCTGGAATTCTCCCTCCTCAACTATGTCTGACTCTTCATGACCCCATTTGAAATGGTTCGCTGTTTCCTTCTTTAGTTCATTTTATAGATGAGGAGAAAACTGAGGCAAGCAAGGTTAAGTGACTTGCCCAGGGTCACACAGCTAATAAGTATCTGAGGCTAGATCTGAACTCAGGAAGATTAGTATTATTGACTCCAGACCAGGCAGATCTATCCACAACACCTAGTTGCCCATAATGACTTCTATGTACATGCTCAATAAACAGATAAATCTGCGAATTCTCATTGGAAGTTTCCTGCAAAGATTGCAATCTATCTATGCCTGCCCATCCTGGGTGACAGCTTGTTCATATACTGCTACAGGAAGTCCACCCAATGTGCTGCAGGCCTCTCTCAATTTCTCCTGAATAATTGAACACTGTCATACCTCACCCATGCTGTGTAAACAGTCTATCCTTTTCCCATGAGGGAAATTATTATACTATTATATTAGTAACCAACTATTAAATTGGGATCCAGGCTTTTCTCCATGTATTTCCTCATTAAGGCCCAGTTCTTATGAAAGTCAGTCTCTGAAGAACGTGACTGATTGTTGAGATCGTCCTAGCTCTCAAGGAACATGCTCTTCCATCTTGGGCAGGACCCCACCCAACTAGGAGACCTAACTTCTGTTTAGAGTATAAACAAAACCTAGTCTGGGCAAGTCCTTACCCTAGGGAAAGGATCCCCAGTCCCTGTAAAACCTTCATTAGAGTTTGGGGTAACCCAGCTCAAGAAGGAGAAAACCAACTAGAGTGGTCTGGATGGAGATGGATTCCCTTGTCAAGATTGCTGGAAGGGGCTGAGTCTCATAATGAAGCCACATTATCAGCAGGAGGATCTACATACTTCTAGCCTACCTCCTCATTAAATGTCCACTGATCAGGGTTAATTTTCACTTGTCAGGAGTATTCCCTTTTAGAAAAGTATTTAAGGCTCTCAGGATCTGCATTGGAAGTCTTTGGTTACCAAAAGAAACCACTGACCATCAATTTATTGATCACCAGGTAGCCTAATTAATAAAAGTGTATTAATTACCTTGAAACTCATCTCTCAGGATTTTTCATTCATTTCACCCATCATATGTTTCTTGAAATATAACTTTTATTTCTGTACTTTTTCAAAATTCTCCAATGGTTATATGTTGCAGCCTGATTACCCCCACTGTGTGCTTCTCCATTACTCTCTGTGGGAAACTCTCTTTCAATTCTATAATGTTCCAAGTCCAGAAAGCATATGAACATACTGGCAGAAGAGAGGTGTAAAATTCAAGTAGAAATGGGAGACACTAAATATACATAAAGATCCCTGCAGGCCCCCATATTGACTTGGTTTTAAAATGTAATATTATCTATGTTCTACTGTATTTTTTTAAATTTTGTTAAGTATTTTCCAATTAGATTGAGGGGATGCTCACCTGTGGCAGAACAGCTAAACAAGTTGTGGTATATGATAGTAATGGAATACTATTGTGCTATTAAAAATGACAAGCAGGCCGATTTCAGAAAAACCTAGAAAGACTTACATGAACTGATACAAAATGAAGTGAACAGAACCAAGAGAACATTGTACACAGTAACAGTAGCATTGTGAGATGATCAACTGTCAATTTAGCTCTTCTCATCAGTACAATGATCTATTCTAAGACAGTCCCAAAGGACTCATGATGAAAAAATGTTATCTACATCCAGAGAGAGAACTGATTGAGTTTGAATGCAGATCAAGGCATACTATTTTTCAGGGGTTTTTTTTCCCAGTTTTTTTTTCTTTTGGTCTGTTAATTCTTTCACAATACTACTAATATGGAAATATGTTTTATACTATTATACATATATAACCTATATCAAATTGATTACCATCTTAGGGAGTGGGGAGGTGAAGGAAGGAGGGAGAAATTTTTCAATTCAAAATGCTAAAAAGGTGAATGTTAAAAACTGTCTCTATGTGTAATTGGGGTAAAATATTATTTAAAAAAAAGTATTTCCCAATTTCATTTTCATTTGGTTACTACTGCACTTGGAAGTGTTATGAGCCAAATATGGCCCTCTGACCAGACCAGCATATTTGACACCTCTGATCTAGACCAGTGTTCTTGATTTACAGATAAAGGATGTGAAACTCCAGGTAAAATATCTTGCCCAAATTCAACAGCCACCAAGACCCAGTCTCCAAGACCAGAGACCACACCCTCGAAGAATCAGTCTTTTGAACTCCATAATTCTCATCCCCACCCTGAATGGTGACTACCTTTTGTAGCCCAGTGTATCAGGTCAGCTTGGGCCATATTTCCCCTCACCCATTCCTGGCCATTTTCTCACCAGACTAGTGCTTACGCTTCTCATATTCTTTCCAGTTCCAGAACCATAATCAAATCAATATTGCCTTTGCTGCTGGAAGAGGTGTGGAAATCTGCTCTCTTAGTCTCTACTCAGCACCTCTCAAAATACCCTCTCCCAGGCCACCATTACCCTAAACATTTTCTTTCCCTTTTAGAATGTAAGAGCTCTTTCAGGACAAGGAGGTCATCACTTTTGTAAGACCCTAGAAAGGGGGCAGCTAGGTGGTACAGTGGATAGAGTCAGGAAGATCAGAGTTCCAGTACGGCCTTTGACACTTACTAGCTGTGTGACCCTGGGCAAGTCACCTAACCCCTATTTGCCTCAGTTCCTCTTCTGCAAATTAGGGACACACTGGAGAAGGAAACAGCAAACCACTCTAGTATCTTTGCCAAGAAAACCAGCATTCCCATCTGTAGTCTCTTTTTAAAAATTAACAAAACACTATTTCCTTTCCCTCCCACCCCATTATGGGGGAAAAAAGAGAAGCAAATTTCTTGTGATAAATATGCATAGTCAAGTAGAGTTGGACAGGACTCAACAGCAACAAAAGAAGTTGTTTCATTCTTGGAATTTGTGTCCACAAGTCTAACACAGGACTTGGTGCATAATAGGTTTTTAATAAATGTTTGATGATTAATTGATCCAGGTGCTTGGCACAGGGTAAACACTTGTTAAATGCTGTTTCATTCAATCATTATTCATTCATTCATTCATACTGGTGGTAAGTAGTAAAGGTAGAATTTGAACTCAAAACCTGGGACTCCAAAACCAGTGCTCTTCCCATTACAACCAACGTCTGGGTTTGTGTCCTCTTTATTAGATCAGAAGCTGCAACAGATTAGGGATCCAGCTTTATCCAAAGGCACATCTTCCTCAAAACAGACCTAGCACATTTTTCTGCTCACTCTTGTAGATCATTTTCCAATCATGTCCAACTCCATTTGACAGATAAGGAAACTGAGGCAATCAGGGTGAAATGACTTGCCCAGGGTAGCACAGCTAGTAAGTGTCTGAGGCTGGGTTTGAACTCAGGTCCTCCTGATTCCATCTCTATCTGCTGTGCCACCTAGCTGCCCTTCTACCCTGTCTAGCTGCTTAATGATTGTTGAACTGAATTGAATTGGAATAAGCGCTCTTGGGGAATTAAAATAAGTGCACATAATAATGAACTGCTGCTTCTTTGTCTTTATCCCCATCTATAAAATGGGGTAATAACATCACCTACTTCATAGGGTTATTGTGAGGATCAGAGGAAATACTATTTATTTAGCACAGTGTCTGGTATCTAGTAGGTACATAATAAATACTTGTCACCTTCCCTTCCCTTTGCTGTTGACTATTTTGTAATGTATCTTGTATGGTTACATCTGTAAGAGTTATTTCAAGATTTAAAAATCTGTGATTCTTGCCTTTTTCTAAGTAGTTATTTCAGTTATGACAAAACCAATTAAAGTTACATTCACAATGAATTAAACCTTTAAAAAGGAATCTCAACACACAATACAGATCTCTAGCCATTTACTAGTTCCTCCCTCCCTTCTATTTGTTTCCTTTACTTCACATAAATCTTCCCATAGCTCTAACTTTTCCTATGTGTATCATAAAATTTTAGAGTTGGAAAAGCTCCTCAAGATCCTGTTTTACCTCCTCATTTTACATATGAGAAAGATGAGTCACAGAGAGGTGGAGTGTTTGTCCAAGATCCAAGCTTGGGGTAGTCTGTAGGGCCTCTTAATCTGGGATCTGTGAACTTAAAAAAAAAAACAAGACCCAGTTCTATGTAAGTGTCATTTATTTCCTTTATAATCCTCTGAAATTTATTTTATGCATTTAAAAACACTATTCTGAGGTCAGGCCAATGTTCTTGCTGTGTCATTTCAAACTGTTCTGATTCTTCATGACCCTATTCAGGGTTTTCCTGGCAAAGATACTGGAGTGGTTTGCCATTTCCTTCTCCAGCTCATTTGAATGATGAGGAAACTGAGTCAAACAGGGTTGAGTGACTTGCCCAGGATCACACAACTAGTAAGTGTCTGAGGCCAGACTTGAACTCAAGAAGAGGAGTCTTCCTAACTTAGAGACCTTATCTACTACACCACCTAGCTGGCCCATCAAAGAGGATCATGACACAATAAAGGCTGAGAACCCCTGACACAGTGAATAGGGCACTGAACTTGGAGTCAGTAAGATTTAGGTTCAAATCCCAACTCAGAGAGTAGTTTTGTAATCCTGAAAAAGGCCCTTAAGTTACTACCTATTTGGGTCAATAAACATCCCAGGCATTGTGCTAAGCACTGGGGATACAAAGAAAGACAAAAGACAGCATCTGCCTTTGAGGAGCACATTTTCCTGGAAAAGAAGGAAATCGGATTCAATGGCCTCTAAGATAACTTTTTTTTTTGCTTTTTGAAGGGGGGAAGGTAGGGCATTTGGGGTTAAGTGACTTGCCCAAGGTCACACGACTAGTTTTGTGTTAAGTGTCTGAGGCCAAATTTGAACTCGGGTCCTCCTGACTCCAGGGCCAGTGCTCTATTCACTGTACCACTTAGCCGCCCCTAAGATGCCTTCTAATGGGCTCTAACTCTAAATCCTTTGACTTGTGTGGAAATCCCAAATTTGGGCAACTCACTTCTTCCTATGCTCACACAAATAGTAAATCATATTATTGTAGGTGTTCCATCTTTTCATCCTACCAAGACTGTAACTTCCTTGAGGGTAGAAGATCATACTTATATAACTCTGAATCCTCGCAGTGAATAGCCCAGTGCATTGTTCGTAGTACAGAATCATTAGATACTTATTGCATGAATGGATGAATTAGTTTGATGAAGAGAGACACTGGGAATAGTTAAAAGGCTTTGAAGGTCAGTAGGAAGAGGTTGGATTTAATTTGAGAATCTGATGCTTATGAAATAATAACATACCCTGAGACATACTGTCCATTCTGACATCTGATGAAATCAAATCCACAAATGTTTGTTAAGTACCTACTATGAACCCAAGATCAGCAGGGCATAGGGGAGGATGCAAGGGAATGTCAGACACAGTTTTTGTCCTTACAGATATTGTAACCTAGTTATATGTAAGCTGAGTAATCATTATAATTTGGGAGAAACAAGATGCTTCAGCCCCATGGCTTCTAACCTTGGAGGATTCCTCCACTCTAATAGCTTCATCTTCTGATTAGTGAGTTTATCCCAGAATTTCCATTTTGAGAATGGGCAAGGGCCAGCCATATGTCCTCTTTCACTCCTCTGCCCTACTTCAGTGCTACTTTTATATCATTCTCCCCTCAAAGTGAACTTCTTTGTAACTGTAACTTTGAACTGTAAGCTCCTTGAAGTCAGGTACTATCTTTCTCCCTCCTCCCTCCAACCCCTAGGCTTAGTACAGTGGCCTGGCACATAAATTACTTTTTTATTTGACTTGATGAACAGAAACAATAACATTTATTAAGTGCCAAGCATTGTGCTGAGCATTGAAGTACAAATACAAGGAGCCTGTGTTCTAATATAATGCACATAAGGAGAGGTGACTAGGGAAAGGTATGTTGGTTAGAAATATTTCAGGGATGGTAAATATGGCCATTAGGGAATATATTGACACAACCCTTCCATGTACAATAACAGAGTTTATCTCATCACGATTACAAAACTTAGGGGGAAAATGGGGGACTTTTTCTTGGCAGCTAAGTTGAGACTGTGAGATGACTGGGGAAGCAATTTAAATTATCGTAATTACAATGTAAGGTAAATAGGTGGCATGAGATTAAATTATAAATGTAATAATAGTAAAAGATTTAAGTAATAGTTTAAAATAGATCATATCCTGTTTTATCTTAATCTGTTTCATACAGAATTTTAACCAGGAATTCCTGACTCCAGTGATATTTCTTGCCTTTCCAGCTAGGTTGTAAATTCCTATAGCTCATGGACTGGGTCTTACACCAATTTACATCCTCTGCAAGTACCTAGGACAGCCTAGAGACATAGGTATTTAATTAAAAACTCAGTTTCCCCATATACCTGTGAAAAATTCCCCATACCCTAGAACGGAGCTTTTTAATCTGAGGTCCATGAACTTGGTTTTTAAAATATATTGATAGGCTTGTTTCAACATTATTAATTTCCTTCATAATCCTGTATCTTTTGTACATTTAAAAACATTATTTTCAGAAGGGTCTAATACAGGGGTGGGGAACCTGTGACCTCAAGGCCACATGTGGCCCTCTAGGTCCTCAAGTACATACCTTTGACTAAATCCAAATTTCACAGAACAAATCCCCTTAATAAAAAGAATTTATTCTGTAAAACTTGGACTCAGTCAAAAAGCCGCATCCAAAGACCTAGAAGGTCACATGTGGCCTTGAGGCCACAGGTTCCCTACGCCTGGTCTAATTGTCATGGATACACAAAAGAAGATTAAGGACCTCTGCCTTAGATGAACAATATTATATGTCTTCCCCTGCCTTATACATAGTAGGTGTTCAATAAGTTGAGCCCTAGATAAATACATTTGATCCAGATGGGGAAAAGGGGAGATGGACATCTAGGTGAGGCAATCAAAGCTGGTAGTGTTCCATATGTTTGGAGAACATCCATCTTTGAGCACCAGCTCAGAGGACATGGCGAGGACACTGTCAGTGCTTGATCAGTGTTAAGTAGTCATTGTATCACTAACAATCACAGGAAATGCTGGGCTCCAGGTTCAGGCCTGGCGCCTGCGAGGCAACTCAGTTTCTCAGGTTTCTTCTGCCCTGGGCCCTGTTCCCTGGGTTAAGAAAGGTGAATGTCACCTGGCCTCCTCCACCTAATGTTCTGGTAAAGATAAATAAGGATCGTAGTACATGGCCCAGACTTCCTTAAAGACCCAACCCAGAGTTTAGGTGCATAAGGAATTATACCTTGTTGCTAAGGGGATATAGGGAGCTGAGGATGGCCTTGTTGTCCAGCAGCCAAATGCTTGTAGCCCAATAGTCCAAATTCTTCAGCAAATTCAATTCATTTCAAAAATTATTAGATGTCTACTAGATGCCAAGATCTAGGCCTGGAGCTAGAGATACAGAAAGGGAAAATTATCTGATCCTCACTCTCAAGGACATTGTTGGACACCTGAGGGGATGGGGGATGGACATCTGGAACTGGTGGGCTGGGTGAAGGACTCTAGCCTAAGACATTCCTAGTACTATAGTAATGGGAGCCTTCCATGTGGGTTTGTGTGTTGCCTTCCTTGAACCTATAGAAAGTCACTTTGTCACTGGGATCAAATACTGCTTCAGTATTTACATATTTACCAGCTATATGACCCACCTCTCTGTGCCTCAGTTTACTCACCTGTAAAGTGAGGAAGCTGGACCTGATGGCCTTAAAAGGGTTCATCCAGCTTTAAACCTGTGATTCTATACTAAATTTAAATTCATATTAGCCAGATCCTGAAGAAAGACTAAAGGATAATGAAATAGTTTTGTTCAGAATTTTTTTTTAAATAACAGCTCTGTCCCTTACCCGACATCTGAGCATTTTGCTCTCAATTGGAATAATCCCCTCAACTATCAGAGGACACAAGTAATCAGTAGACTAGGGCTGCATAGCTGACTTAATATAGTGCAAATGCAAGGGAAAATATTTCAACTCGAAGGAAGTTGTGCCTCCAATAAAATTCCAAAACTTCCTTGGCTTGCCCTCCTAATTTTTCTGTAAAGGATACTGGAGGGACAGTCCCCTAACCCACTCATGGGTAGGGACTCTGGCTCAGGCCTGGACTGTAGGTAAAAGGAAACCAAGGGGTTGTGACCCCTGGATGGTGAGATGAGAATGGGTCTCTTCACCTCATTAAGAGTCACAGTGGCTGGCTGGCTGGCCTACCTCATTCCCACCAGGTGCTGTGGAAATCTCTGGTTTCAAAACCAGTGCAAATCACCTCAGGATCTAGTGCTAACTTCAGGCGGTTTCCACTGCTGGCAGACAGAGTCTCAGAACCACCATGTCAGGTCAAGCCCTGTAGCTGCTGGCATCCTGTATCCAGAACAGCAAGGGAGAAACATCAATCCTGGGCACCAGAATCCAGATTTCATGACTTCCTTCAATCTTGTGACTTTCTTTCCATTGGAGCACTATTGGGAAAATCCTTAAATTTCAGTGGAAGGTTGAAGGTGATCTTCAGAAGCATTCTGGGTGCCTGTCAGTTGCCGAACAGATCGTGGTAGATGAATACAGTGGAATAAGAAATGATGCATAGAATGAATTTGAAGAAACATAGAAAGACTTGTGTAAACAGGTAGTGAAATGATAATAGTAGCTAGCATTTATATAGTATTTTAATGCTTTCAAAATGCTTTCTATAAATGATCTCATATCCTAATAATGGTCCTATGAGGTAGGTGCTATTTATCCCCATGAGGAAACTGAGGCTGAGAGGTTATTCAACTTGCCTAGGGTTATTAAGCTAGTAAGTGTCCAAAGCAGGATTCTTGATTCCGAGTCCAACACTCTAGCCACTGGGTCACCTAGTTTACTCATTGAATAAAATCAGGAAAAAAAAATTTTAGATAATGGTCATAATAGTAATGTAAGGGGAAGCAGTTTTGAAAAACTTATTAATGGGCAGCTAGGTGGCACAGTGAATAGAGCACCGGCCCTGGAGTCAGGAGGACCTGAATTCAAATCTGACCTCAGACACTTAACACTTAATAGCTGTGTGACTTTGGGCAAGTCACTTAACCCCAACTGCCCTGCCCTCTCCCCTTCCAAAAAGGAAAAACTTATTGACTAACCAAAGTAGTGACTGATAAGATTTCAAAAGACCAATAATTAAACATTAGAGAAATGATAGGCTATAGGTACGGAGTGAGATGTGTGTTCTCAGACATGGATAATGTGTGGATTTATTTTGCTTTCTAAAAGAACATCAATTAAACTTTGTTAAAAATTGCGTGTAGTAGGGGGTGATCAGGATACTGCCCAGCTGATTTACATCCTCTTCTTTATCCCCCACCCCAGCTGATAAAATACAAAAGAGGCAGGTAACAGAGACAATGGCATGTCAAGGTCTTAAAATATAAACCAGGAGTGGGGAAAGGGCAGCCTCAAGGCCACAAGGTGTGAAGGAATTCTCTAGTCACACTTAATGGAATTAGAAGGCAGCTAGTCCTTGGTTGACTGAAGGCTCAGCCATGCCTCTGTGGCCCCTTTAAAATGCATTATACCCCAGGCAGAGTTAGTTGATGCAACAGACTGTTCTGATGTCTATGAGCACTGGTAGTCCAGAATAGAGTCAACTGTTGGGAATTCTTGAGTTCTTGAACGGTTTAGATCACTCCTTGCCTGTTGTGGAACAGAAGGGAAGAGGATCTCTTCCTCCAATCCCCAACCCTCCCTCGACTCTACTGTCCTGTAGCGGAACTACTCACACAATAGGAGATACCATGACTAGCAAGGATACCATGCCCAGGGGGATCACAGTGAGAAGAGAAAGGACTTCAGAGCCCTACAGTATCAAAAGCACGTCACCTTAGCAATACCTATTTCCTAACTATGTGTGAGTTCCTTGTGTATGCCAACTGTTCTTATTTTGTGCATTTGTGGAACAGGGCACCTCATGTCTCTTGTGGTGAGGGTAGGGGAGAGTGTTTTGCAGTTATTTTCCTTATAATGCTAGAAAATCTTTGCTTTGAGCTAATTGTATCCTTCTGGCTTACTAGTAAAAGTTAACCCCCAAGTAGAGACTTATGAGCTAGTTTCAGAAGTATAGACCCATAGAGTACTTTGAATTAGGAACAATCTTTCCCCAGGGGATCCAGCCTATGAGTTTAGGCTTGGAGGTAGTCCAGAAAGGGGGTACTACATAAAGAAGAAAACAGTATAGGAAGAGACTCAAATAGAACAATGTTCTTTCTGCTTCATTAACCTTTGCATACTTTGTTATTTCTTTTAAAAAAATGTGTATAACAGGAGTTTAATTTCTTGTGCAATAATTTTCATATTCTTTGTATCCTGAAATGCTTCTGTTTATTGATATGTATTAAGTTCATAATAAAATAATTAAATTTTGTATAAAGGAATGGCTCTTGGAATACTGCTGTGCTAGAAGAAATGATGATCTTGATGGTATTAGAAACACATGAATAGACTTACACAAAATAATGAATGAAATGAGCAGAACCAAGAGGACATTGTATACAGTAACAGCAATATTGTTTTAAGAACAACTTTGAGTAAATAAGTAAATTTGACCATTATTAATACTCAAATTAACTACAAAGGACACATGAAGGAAAATGCTATTTACATCCAGAGAAAGAATTGATAAATATAAGTATGTAGAGAATGATTTTACACACACACACACACACACACACACACACACACACACACACACACACACACATATTTGTGTCTAATGGTAGCTATCTCTAGGGAGGGAGAGAAAAAAATTTATATGATAGCTTTATTATATATTTAAAAGGAATAGCAAGTTCTACATAATAGATTTGCTGTTTCATGTGCAGTCATCTTTTTATTATACTATTATGGAAATGCTTGTTTTATTCCATAAATTGAAAATAAAATAAATAAAAATTTTTTTTAGAAAAAGGACTCTGCCAGTCCTATCTGTGTTCCTCAATGTAACATTACTAGGGGCTCTAGGATAAATTATAATCTGAGAGAGATAGATGTTATAACCTGAGCTAAAAGTGTGGTATGAGTATAGGGCATGTTTTGTGCACCAGTTACATATAAAAGTAAGAATGATACAAGGTGGAGTATAATGTGAACAAAGAGAATAAAAAATGGGAAAAATAAAGGGAACTTTAAGGAGAGAGGGGAAGAAATCAGCTTCAAGGAGAAGTGGATGCTTGAGCTTGGCTTTTTAGGATTAGAATTATTTTGACACCATAAAGACATGAAAGGAGTATATTCCAGATATGGGAGACAGACATCTGGTAGGGAGAAGTAGGAGAATGTAATGCCAGTGCAAGACCTATAGCAGCTGCTATGAATATGCATACGTATTCCCAGGGTTTGTTCACAAAATATAATAAACCCTTCTCCAAGACAAAACCAAAGTATTTATTTGGGACATTGCTATTAGGATGCCAAAAAGCAATGTTTAGTAAGATACTGATCACTAATCCAGGAATCACTGATATCACAAGCATTCTCTCTGTCAGGTCTCCCTACAAGCAAGTTCTCCTAGGCAAGTTCTTCCCTCTATCTGCTTCTCTCTCAGTCAGAGTCTCTCTCTGCCCACACCTCTCCCTCCAAGCAATACTATATATATATATATTTATATACTTATATATTTTAAATATATTATTTATATATTTGTAATTATTAATATATAATATATTTGAAAATATAATATATTATATATCTATACACACACACATGTATATATATATTTTTCCAATCAAAGACTTGATTGGCTTAGTCCTGAGGAACTTGGAAATCAGCATTTAATTGGAAAGGTACAGGGATCTCTGTTACCTAGAGCCTAATTGGTGCCAAGTCAGGGCTCCATGTGAGGCCTATTAATGGGCAGGGAAGGTCTTATAACCCATTAACCTTACAAAGAATGAATGCAAAGTAATGTATGTAGCTTGTTGACTGGCCTCCCTGCCTCAAGCATCTCCTCTACATACATAACTTTATGTAGTCTATTCTATAAACTATATAAAGAAGAGTATTATGAAATAAAACTGGAAAGGAAAGTGGGGAGCCAGACTGTAGATGGCTGAAAGTATCAGGCAGAGAAGTTTGTATTTATTTTTCCCTAGAAAAAATAGGAACCCACTGATTATTTGGAAGCCAAGTGGCATGGTCAGATTTTGGCTACTATTTGGGAGATGGTTGGGAAAAGAAACTGGAAGCAGGTAAATTAATGAGGAAACTATTACAATAGTCCGATTACAAGGCAGAGCTATAACCAGTATGGAAGCAAATAGCACTAAGGCCTCAGTTGTTTTATGAAATTATTCAGAAATAAAAATTTTTACTATTATAATTTGAATTCCTTGGTCTTACACATCAGAGTACCAGCCAGGAAGTAAATGAAGCATGACTAACCTTGACCTGTCCCCAAAATGGAGGCCCTAGAAGTAACTCCCCATTGGGAGGAGGCCAGCATGGCAGAAGGATGTTCCAGACGAGAAGACCCTGGGCATCCTGAGGTGAGTTCCAGTGTGAGAAGGCAGCTGAATCATGGCACTGAAGTCCAAAAAAAGTCAGAAACATGGCCTAGAGAGGCATGAAGCATTGCCAGCCTGGGTCTGTCCCCAAGATGGAGACCCTTTATGTATCTCCCCAATAGGAATAATAATAGTGGTGGGATATTCCAGGGTTAGAAGGCCGTGGTCATGAGGAAAGTTCTAGAGAAGGCAACTGAGTCAGGAAATGGAGTATCTCTTTGAGGAAGAACAAGGAGGCCATTGGACTACAGAGTTCTTGGGGGTGAGTCAACTGTAAGAAGACTGGAAATGTAAAGTTTATGAAAGAGTTTTTTTAGGTTTTGGTTTTTTTCTTTTTGGAGGGGGGAAGGCAGAGTAATTGGGGTTAAGTGAGTTGCCCAAGGTCACACAGTAAGTGTTAAATGTCTGAAGTCGTATTTGAACTCAGGTCATCCTGACTCCGGGGCCATTGCTATATTCACTGTGCCACCTAACTACCCCTATGAAGGGTTTTGAACATCAAGCAGCAGATTTTGTATTTGATCCTATAGATCATTGGAAGCCACTGGAGTTGATTGGATAGGATATGGGGATTGGGGGCTACATGGTAAGATTTTTGTTTTAGGAATACCAATTTGACAACTGAGTAGCTGAAGGACTGGAGTGAGGAGATGCTTGAGGCAGGGAGGCCAGTCAACAAGCTATTGCAATAATCAAGGAGTGAAATGAAGAGGGCTCAAATCAGGGTGGCAGCAGGTCAGAGGAGGAAAGAGAAGATCTATGACAGATGTGATGAAGGTAAAATCAACAGCACCTGTAATAGATTGGCCTGGGAAGGAGTAGTGATGAAAGTTAGAAGGCAAGAATAACACCTAGGTCATGAGCCTGAGTGGCTAAAACAATGGTGGTACCCTCAACAGTAATAGGGGAGTTCAGAAAAAAGGAGGTTTGGTGGCGTAAAAATAACCAATTCTGTCTTGGACATGTTGAATTTCAGATGCCTATGAGACATACAGTTAAAAATGTCCCATTAGGCAGTTGGAGATGATAGACTGGAGGTCAGGGCAGAACAAATGAATCCGAATCATCTGCATAGAATGATGATTGACTCCATGGGAGTTGATGAGATCACCAAGTAAAATAGCATAGAAGGAGAAGAGAAAGGGACCCAGGACATAGATCTGAGGAACACCCATGTTAGCAGGCATGATGTGAGTAAACCAATGAGAAGTGATCAGGCATGTAAGAGGAGAACCAGGAGAGAATAATGTCATGGAAACTTATGGAGAAGAGAATGAGCTCTTTTTTGGGGGGGAGGCAGGCAAGTGGGGTTAAGTGACTGGCTCAGAGTCATACACTAATAAGTGTCTAATGCCAGATTTGAACTCGGGTCCTCCTGATTCAGGTGCTCTATCCATTGTATCACCTAGCTGCCCCTAGAACAGAATGATCTTAAAGAGAAGAGCATAATTGATTGTGTCAGAACTTACAATGAGGACAAGAAGGATGAGGACAGAAAAAGACCATTAGAGATGATTAAGTTAAGAGATTACTGTTAACTTTGGAGAAAGCTGTTTCAGTTGAATAAGGCCAGAAGCCAGATTATAAGGAGTTAAGAAGAGAGTGAGAGGAAAGGAAGAGGAGGCACCTATTGTAGATGGCCTCCTCCCAGAAGTTATCACAAAAGGGATGAGAGATCCCTGATGATAGCTGGAGGGGATGGAGAGATCAAGTGAAGGTCTTTGGAGGATATCTGGGACATGGGTATGTTTTTAGGAAGTATTGAAGCACATAGACAGGGAAAGATGGAAGTGAGAGAGGAGGGGTATTAGGGAGGCAGTCTGCTGGAGAAGATGAGATGGATTAGATCACTTTTGCATGTAGAGGACTTCTTGGCTAGGAGAAGGGACACCTCTTTATATTTGTCATTGTTGAGTTGATTCAGTTGTGTCTAGCTCTTTGTGACCCCATTTGGGGTTTCCTTGGCAAAGATACTAGAGCCATTTGCCACTTCATTCTCCAGCTCATTTTATAGGTGGGGAAACAGGCAAGCAGGGTTAAGTGACTTGTCCAGGGTCACACAGCTAGTAAGTGTCTGAGGCCAGACTGGAACTTACGAAGATGAGTTTTCCTGATTCCACGTCTAGTATTCTATTCACTGTGCCATTTAGATGCCCTCTCTTCGCGTTAGACAGGGACAAAGGAGATAATGACAGACAATGGCAGAAAGCATCTGAGTGATATGAAATAAGAAGAAGAGAAGAGGGAGCTCTCGGCCAATGGTCTCCATTTTTTCAATGATATATGAGGCAAGGTTCTCAGCTGAGGGTGGGGGAAAGGGGAAGTTATGGGAGGCTAGAGGAAGGATGGAAAGGTTTAGAAAAGCTCCTCTGGAAGATGGCGGCGTAGCAGCAGCAACATATCGCAGCTCTCACATAGCCACCCCAAAATACCCATAAAATATGACTCTAAACCAATCCTAGAACTCCAAAATGCACACAAGGACACTTCCCACTAAAGTCAGCTCGGCTATGAGGAACCATATCAGCACTGTGAACCGAAACCAGCCTGGCCTGAAGACCTGGCTGAGCCCCGGGGGCAGCTGGACGGGAGGAGCCGAGGAGCCTCTGGTGAGCAGATTAGCAGCAGCTGCAGCAGCGTTCAGAACTAGGTCAGTAAAGTTTGTGAAATCAGGGGAGAAAAGCGGTCTGGCCAAAAGGCCTCCAGGGCTGGAAAGCGCAAGGCAGGGGTTTTGCACTGCCTCCGTTGCAGCTTCCGCGCCCTTGGCCTGCAGACAACAGGGCGACTAAGCAATCGTTCAGAGGCCAAGTGCTCTCGCATTGAGCAGCCTGGATCCAGATCGCGGTCTTGGGCCTTGGTCCTGTGAGTCTTCATTATCCAGTGAGCCCGAAGTAAGTAGGAAAGGGACCCAGCACTTTCCTGAGGACTACAGCAGCCGGGAGGACCCCAGCAATTTGGGACAGAGCTTTCCCCTCTGGAAGCAGAGCCCCACAGAGATTTAAAAAAAAAATCACGGACTGACCAACCATGAGTAAGAATAAGCATAAGAAACAAAGTAAGAACAGCAACCAAACTCTAGATTCCTTCTTTGGGGAAAAGAAAGATGATGGGAGA